>CAWUFW010000458.1:0-1200000 GCA_963921515.1 Calotriton arnoldi
TCGGACAAAAAGTCTCAAAAATACCCAGTCAAAAAATGACTGGGGCACTGCTCAATCTGGATCTGCGCTTACTGGCGCAGAAAAAGAAAGAACTGACGCCAGCGCGCATGGGCGGCGTCTAAGTACTGGCCGCAACGTCATCCCAGCGATCACAATGCCGACGACGGACGCGGAGCCGCACGACGCCGCCTACCGACGCGCAGGGGTACTGCTACGCAAAACTTTCCGGATCCAGCCTGACGCCTGGGGATATTCTAAGGTAAGGAATCTGTCACTAACGTGTCTCTTTCAGATAACGTTGATTATCCACAACAACAACAAAAAAAAGGAGAGGGGGGGGCTGGCTTACCTCTCCAAAAGAGGAAAAATAGAAATACATCTTTGAGATACACTGTAGCAGATAGTCAAACCATGTGAATTTCAAAGTACTCTTGGCTTATTTGTGTGCTTGTGTTGCCCACGTAGGCATAACATATGGACTGTACTATTCTTGCAATAATGCTATTATACTGTTTGATAGCATAGTGGTTCACAGGTTATTATGAGAAGCCCACTTGTGTGACTTAATATGCCCCTGGACATTAATGTTGGCCTGAGCAACATCATATCACTGTTATATTGGTACTTATCCATAGAACGTTTTATTCACAGAAGAATGGGATAATCTGTCAAAGCATTTCTCGTCCTGTATTAGAGACACACATATCAAGCAGGTACCACTGACACGAGGTAACACTATGTATTGAGTATAATTACTGGGCAGAGTGTGGGGCATTAAACACCCAGCCTTACAATCTCTCACCCGGTCATGTTGCTTTTGCCACAGTTAACTGGTGGCTTATAAACTAGAAATCCCACCCATGCATTCGTAAACTGAGTAAATAGGCCCGGGTACGGTTTACAATATGGAGTGCCCTCGTGTGAAAGTTATGTTGTTTACATATATAAAAACAAACAAATGTAATCATAAAAAACTTGTTGGTAGGCATATCACCTGTGTAGGAAGCTGGGTTTATGTTGCAGTAACCCCGCCACTTTTTGCCAGACTACTGATGCACTTTGACTTGATGTGCCTTGGGTCCCTGCCAATCAGGTTTCCAGGGCCTGTATTCTTTCCCCAAAACTGTACCTTGTACCCCCAATTGGGACCTCTCTGGCCACATGTCAGTCCCTTGTAAAAGGTACCATGGCCAGGGAAGGGCCCTAAGGGCTGCAGCACTTGTGCCACCCTTAGAGGCCCTGTACCTACACACCTACACACACACACACCTACACACACACACCTACACACACACACCTACACCCACACACACACACACCTACACCCACACACACACCTACACCCACACACACACACCTACACCTATACCCACACACCTACACCTATACCCACACACACACACCTACACCCACACACACACACCTACACCCACACACACCTACACCCACACACACACACCTACACCTACACACACACCTACACACACACACCTACACACACACACACACCTACACACACACACACACCTACACACACACACACACCTACACACACACCTACGCACAAGTTACTAACTTGTGTAACGATATATCTGTAAGAGACAGTAGTTAGTGATAGATTCCTTACCTTAGAATATCCCCAGGCGTCAGGCTGGATCCGGAAAGTTTTGCGTAGCAGTACCCTTGCGCGTCGGTAGGCGGCGTCGTGCGGCTCCGCGTCCGTCGTCGTGATCGCCGGGATGACGTCGCGGGCAGTACTTAGGCGCCGCCCCTGCGCGCTGACGTCAGTTCTGTACACGACTTTCCGCGCCAGGAACGCAGAGCCATGCAAGAAGCTGACACAGGTGTCTGAAAAATACTAGGGCCCTGAAAGGGATGTCCTTAACCCTAGAAATCAGTTCGCAGAACGGGAGGATGGTGGGGCGGTAGGAATCTATCACTAACTACTGTCTCTTACAGATATATCGTTACACAAGTTAGTAACTTGTGCATCTGAAAGAGACACGTTAGTGATAGATTCCTTACCTTAGAATAGATACCCCAGCAATACCAACCCCGGTGGTGGGTCTGCGAACAAAGATCAGACAAGGAAGTCCTGGAGGACAGAACGGCCAAAGAAGCCGTCCCTCCGGACCTGACTGTCAAGGCAGTAATGTCTAGTAAACGTGTGCAGCGAGGCCCACGTAGCCGCCTGACAGATAACCGGCAGCGGAACACCGCGGCCCAAGGCCGTGGTAGCAGCCGTTGCCCTGGTGGAATGGGCACGCAGCCCAACAGGAGGTTCCTTTTTAGCCAAAGAATAGCAGGTCTTGATGCACAAGGTAACCCAGCGGGAGATGGTCCTCTTGTGCACCGCCCGAACTTTTTTGGCGCCCACGTAGCCAACAAAGAGCTGGTCATCCACCCGGAAGTGTTTTGTGCGGTCAATATAGAAAGAGAGCGCACGTTTTGGGTCCAGACGGTGGAGCCTCTCCTCCTCTCTGGAAGGATGCGGAGGCGGAAAGAAGGTGGGCAAAGTGATGGTCTGCCCAATGTGGAAAGCAGTAACCACCTTTGGCAAGAAGGACGGACGCGTCCGAAGAACAACCTTGTCTGGATGAACAGACAGAAAGGGAGGTTTGCAAGATAGAGCCTGGAGCTCACTCACCCGCCGAGCGGAGGTGATGGCCACCAGAAAGGCTGTCTTTAGAGTCAGAAGACGAAGAGGACAGTTATGCAGAGGCTCAAAGGGAGCGCACATTAAAAAGGTAAGAACCAAGTTCAAGTCCCACTGAGGCATTACAAACGGAACAGGAGGGAAGAGGTGAGTAATGCCTTTTAAGAACCTGTTAACAACAGGGGACTTGAAAAGGGAGGGCTGATCAGGGAGCCTGAGGAAGGCCGAGATAGCACAAAGATAACCCTTGATGGTACCCAGGGCAGAACCCTGTTGGGCCAGAGAGAGAAGGAACAGAAGGACCTCAGAAAGAGGGGCAGAAAGGGGATCCACAGCCTTTGCTGTGCACCATGCCACAAATTTGTTCCACCTGCAGGCGTATACCACCTTAGTGGAGGGACGCCTGGCTGCCAGAATCACATCACAAACTTCGGGAGGCAAGTCGAAAGGAATCAACTGCCGCCGCTCAATCTCCACGCAAGCAGGTGTAGACTGGACAGGTTCGGGTGGAGGACCGTCCCCTGCTGCTGCGACAGAAGATCCTCCCGAAGAGGCAGACGGATCGGGGGATCTATGCTCATATTGAGTAGCTCGGGATACCAAACTCTTCGAGCCCAGTCCGGAGCCACAAGAATGACTTGGGCCCGGTCGCGCCGAATCTTCTTCAACACTCTGGGTAGAAGTGGTATAGGCGGAAAGGCGTACAACAGACCGCAACTCCACTCGCGACGAAAAGCGTCGCCGAGCGAGTGCCGCCTTGGAAATTCCAACGCGCAGAACTGATGACATTGCGCGTTCTCTTCGGTGGCGAATAGATCTAACCAAGGCTCTCCCCACTGTAGAAAGAGTCCTTGCGCCACTTCCGAGTGAAGACGCCATTCGTGATCCATCATGCACCTGCGGCTGAGTTCGTCCGCCCTGGCGTTCAGAGAACCTGCCAGGTGTTGAACCATCAGGAACATGCCCTGATGTTCCAGCCATGTCCAGAGGCGCAGAGCCTCCTGACAAAGGGTCCAAGACCCCACCCCGCCCTGTTTGTTGCAGTACCACATGGCGGTGGTGTTGTCTGTGAACACCTGCACTACCTTCCCTTTGACAGAGGGAAGGAATGCCTTGAGTGCAAGCCGGATCGCCCGGAGCTCCAGAAGGTTGATATGGAGCCGGGACTCCGCCGGAGACCAGAGGCCTCTGATCTCCGCCTCTCCCATGTGACCGCCCCATCCCAGAAGGGACGCGTCCGTGACAACTGTATGCTCTGGCTGGGGAAGGGAGAGGGACCTGCCCATGACCCATTGCCGGTTCGAGAGCCACCACTGCAACTGTTTTGCAGTCCCCTCCGAGATCTGGACGTGATCGGACAGGTTGCCCTGGTGCTGCGCCCACTGGAACTTCAGGTCCCACTGCAGAGCCCGCATATGCCATCTGGCATGATTGACCAGCAGGATGCAGGAGGCCATGAGGCCCAGCAGCCTCAGGGTCATCCGTACCGAAACCGAGGATAAAGGCCGAAAGATCGGAATCATAGCCTGAATATCCCGGACTCGCCGTTCGGGAGGATAGGCCCGAAACTGCGTCGTGTCCAGAACTGCTCCGATGAAAAGGAGCTGTGGAGAAGGAATTAGATGCGACTTCGGCACATTGATGGAGAACCCCAGCGAGTGCAGGAGTTCGGCCGTAGTCTGGAGGTGGGAGACGACTGCCTGGGACGAGCCCGCCTTCAGCAGCCAGTCGTCGAGGTAGGGGAAGACTGAAACCCCTGCCCGGCGCAGATGAGCTGCGACCACCGCCATCACTTTTGTGAACACCCGAGGGGCACTGGTAAGGCCAAAGGGGAGCACGGTGAACTGAAAATGCTCGGGGCCTACCGTGAACCGAAGGTAACGCCGGTGGGCCGGCAGGACGGGGATGTGGAAATACGCGTCCTGCAAGTCCAACGCTACCAACCAGTCTCCAGGGTCGAGGGCAGTCAAGACCTGAGCTAGGGTGAGCATCTTGAACTTCTCCTTCCGGAGGAAGCGATTGACGTTCCGGAGGTCCAAGATAGGACGCATGTCCTCCTTGTCCCTTTTGGGCACCAGAAAGTAGTGGGAGTAGCAACCACGCCCTACTTCCGGGGTCGGAACATGCTCGATGGCCCTCTTGGTCAAGAGGGCCGTGACTTCCTTCCGTAGAAGCACCAAGTGATCCCCTGACATGCGGTGGAATTGAGGTGGCATGGCTGGGGGGGTGGTCTCGAAGGGGAGGGAGTAGCCCCTTCGGACAATGTCCAAGACCCACCTGTCCGAGGTGATGGTGCGCGAGTGGGGAAGGTGATGGCGGACCCTGCCCCCTACTGGCGTGCCGTGCACCTGAAAGGAGGGACTAGGAGGGCTTGGAGGCCGCGGACGGGTTGGAGGTGGTGGCCTGACCCGCACGCTGGTTGCCCGATCCGCCACGGCGGAATCCACGTCCTCGGCCACGCGAAGACGCCTGCTGCGCGGGCCGGTGGCTGGGCTGCTGACGTGAAGGGGCGCCCCTACCGTGGCCACGATAGGGGCGAAAAGCAGAAGGCAGCGGAGGGCGTGTAGCAGAAAGGCCCAGGGACTTTGCAGTAGCCCGTGAGTCCTTAAAGCGCTCCAACGCATGGTCTGCTTTGGACCCAAAAAGACCGACTCCATCAAAGGGCATGTCCATGAGAGTATTCTGGACATCCCCTGAAAAACCAGTGGTTCTCAGCCAGGCGTGGCGCCGGAGCGCCACCGTCGTTGCAATCGACCTGCCCAGCGAGTCGGCGGTGTCAAGGCCACAACGGATAGTGTATTTGGCCGCATCCCTTCCTTCCGCAATGGCGCGGGAAAGCAGTGCCTGGACCTCCTCAGGGCACTGGGGCAAAACATCCGCCACCGAATCCCACAGGGAGTGGGTATATCGGCCCAAAAGACAAGCGGTGTTAACGGACCGCAAGCCAGCACTGGAGGAAGAAAACCTTTCTTCCCAAACTGATCCAGGCGTTTGGATTCCCTATCCGGAGGAGCGGTAGGGAAGGCGGTTTGGGAAGCGGAGGCTTGGACAACCAAGCTCTCAGGAGTGGGGTGGACAGAAAGAAACAGGGGGTCGCCCGGAGCGGGGCGATGGCGTCGTGACACGTTCCGATCCACAGGAGCCCCTGTGTTGGGCTTGGACCAGGCGCCCAAAAGAACGTCAGTGAGGGCGTCGTTAAACGGCAGCACAGTCTCCGCAGAGGAGGCTGCCGGCTGAAGCACCTCTGTCAAGATGTTAGTCTTGACCGTCAAAGTAGGGAGCTGGAGACGTAAGGCCCCAGCAGCCCTACGCAACACCGTACCAAAATTGGCCCCCTCCTCCGTAGCCACGGGAGGAGACAGCATGCCAGTGTCAGGAGAAGTATCCAGACCACTGGCCTCCCTAGACTCTCTGTCCAGTCCTCATCATACTGACAGTTGCGTGTCAGAGGGTCATCAGACCCCTCCCAGTCCTCCTGGTCCTCCTCTGGTTCAAAATAAGGAGGAGGAGGGACATTTGGGACCCAAGGTCCCATCGGCGCCGGAGCCGGCGTCGAGCGACGTCGCTCCGGGTCCATGTCCGGAGCCGGAAGGAACTGGGGACGACGCCGCCCGGAGCCCAGGGCGGCGTCGAGAACGGCACCGGAGACATCGGCGCCGGCGGAGGTGTCGTGAGGTCGACCGGCGTCGATGGGGGTTGTGGAGCCGGGATCGAGGCCGGGGCCGAAGCCGGAGCCGGGATCGAGGCTGGAGGCTCGGGCGACGCCGGGGCCGGAGCCGCCGGCGACGCCGGAGCAACCCCATCAGGGCCCGCGGGGCCCGAAGGCGCACCGGAGGGGCCTGAAGGCCCGAAGAGGCGGGCCATGGCCGACAGGAACTCCTGTACCTTGGCCGGATCCGCCCCCGAACCCGGGAAGGGCGGGTATGACGGGGGCGACTCCACAGGCAAGTCCGGAGCCGCGGGGCGGGGACGGTGCCGGGAGGGGCCTCAGCCGAGTCGCGAGACCGGCGAGGCGAAGTCCGAGAGCGACGATGCTTCTTGGACTTCTTGTGCTTCGACTTACCGGACGAAGAAGTCGACGACCGGTGTGCACTCCGCGAGCGACCCCTGGACCTCTCACGCGACCGGGGCTTCCGCGGAGCCGAATGCCGGGCCTCGAGGAGCTTTCGAGACCGCTCTCGCAAAGCTTTCGGGTTGAGGGCCTGGCATTCGGGACAAGACTCGGTGTCGTGGCCTCGGCCGAGGCAGAAGAGACACTCCCAATGCGGGTCGGTGACGGACATCATCCGCGCACAGGCGCCGCATCGCTTGAAGCCGGGCATCCCTACGACACCTTAAAGTTGTGAAAAAACCAGTGAAAAAATCACCAAAAAGTATGGTCAAAAATTGACCAGGGCACTGCTCTTCCCGGATCTGCGCTTGCTGGCGCGGAAAAAGAAGAACTGACGTCAGCGCGCAGGGGCGGCGCCTAAGTACTGCCCGCGACGTCATCCCGGCGATCACGACGCCGACGACGGACGCGGAGCCGCACGACGCCGCCTACCGACGCGCAAGGGTACTGCTACGCAAAACTTTCCGGATCCAGCCTGACGCCTGGGGATATTCTAAGGTAAGGAATCTATCACTAACGTGTCTCTTTCAGATACACACACACCTACACACACACACACCTACACACACACACCTACACACACACACACCTACACACCTACACACCTACACACACACACACCTACACACCTACACACACACACACACCTACACACACACACCTACACACACACACACCTACACACACACACACCTACACCCACACACACACCTACACCCACACACACACCTACACCCACACACACACCTACACCCACACACACACCTACACCCACACACACACCTACACCCACACACACACCTACACCCACACACACACCTACACCTACACACACACCTACACACACACACCTACACCTACACACACACCTACACCCACACACACCTACACACACCTACACACACACACCTACACCCACACACACACACCTACACACACACACACACACCTACACACACACACACCTACACACACACACACCTACACACACCTACACACACACACACCTACACACACACACACACACACACATACACACACACACACACACACACCTACACACACACACACACACACACACACACACACACACACACACACACCTACACACACACACCTACACACACACACACCTACACACACACACACCTACACACACACACCTACACACACACACCTACACACACACACCTACACACACACACACACACACACACACACACACACACACACACACACACACACACACACACACACACACACACACACACACACACACACACACACACACACACACACACACACACACACACACCCTTTCCCGGCTGTGTGTTTTGGTGCAGAACAAAGTGAAGAGTCGACATGGCACACATCCCTGTGTGCCATGCCTACAACCCACTGCCCTGGCATAGGTCAGTCACCCCTCTAGCTGGGTGCACTATACCAGTGGTGCATGAGCCCTGTACCCCTACAGTGTCTAAGTCAATTCTTAGACATTTTAAGTGCAGTAATGCCATTAAGAGTATATGGTGCTGGGAGTTTGTCATTACGAACTCCACAGCACCATAATGGCTTTACTGAAAACTGGGAAGTTTGGTATCAAACTTCTCAGCACATTAAACCCACACTGATACCAGAGTGGGATTTAATGAAAAATGCACTCAGAGGGCATCTTAGAGATGCCCCCTGAAAAACGATCTGGTGGGTTCCCGGACTGGTACACACCAGCCTGCCACCACGAGACATGTTTCTGGACCCCCTAGGGTGGGAGCCTTTGCTCCCGGAGCCCAAAAACAAAGCCTTTCTGGGCGGAGGTGTTCACACCTCCCCCCAGGCCAGGAAGAGCCATCTGTGGCAGGGGAGCTTCAAAGGCCTTGCAGCCTTTGTAATGCGGCCCCCAGCCTCATGATATCAAGAGTAGGCCCCCTTCCTGTCTCCCCTCCTTTTCGGCGGGAAGACAGGCGGGAAAAATTAGCCAGCTTAGAAGGTGTGCCCACCTCTGACAACCCCACCCCTCAGGTGGGGGAGGCGAGGTGAAGCCCACTCTTCAGTGCCTCACTCCCCATTAAGGATTAGGGATTGTGCTCACTCCCCCATGTGGGGTGAGCACACCAAGGTTGTAGTCACCCTAAGGTCAGTAGCCCATTGGCTACTGACCTCGAGACCCCTAAAACGCCCCCTAAATACCTTATTTAGGGGGCAGCCCTGAACCAAGAGAGCAAACAAGAAACTACAAGAAGAAAAGAAGGACCGAACAGCTGTGCTGAAGCCAAGATGAGGAGGACACCCACTGACTTGGCCCCAGCCCTACCGGCCTGTCCCCACCTCGTATCTGCAGAAGCAAAACTCCGGTGTGTCCTGCAGCCAGCAGCCTCAAGTACCCCGAGGACCTGCCCTGCCTTCAAAAGAAAAGACTCTTGTCTCCCGTGGATTTGTTCACCGACAGACTCCAGGTCCGGCAAAGTCCGCGAGTCTGCACCACTCTGCACCAGACGCCCACGGCCCGAGTTCCAGTGGCCCAACACCACGAGGAGGTCTCCCCGGCGTTCCTGACCAGAGACCCGGTGATCCCCGACCTGCCTCAAGCCTTCAGCCGACGCCTGCAGCCTCAAACTGGAAGGTCCACCCAACCGCGACCAGGAGCTGGTAAGAAGATCCGACCCTAAAAGGCACCCCTGCACCAGACGCCCCACGGCCTTGGGTGACCCAACCGACGGTGCCTAACCAACCCCCAGCATCCCAACTTACCTCTCCAAGTGGTGGTCGCACCCAGAAGACCTTCGTCCCCGAGCCTGCAGTGTGTTTGCAAACCGGAGACTCACCATTGAAAGCTACAGGGCGCCCAACGCCAAAACAGCACTCTGCACCCGGCCGCTCCAGTGCCGCGGAGGGTGCACCTTTTGTGCTGGCTTGAACCCCCCATTTGCCCTGATCTTAAGTCCAGGAGCTTTGCTCCCACAACCTTGTGGCCTGCTCGTAAGCAGCCACCAACCGGAGGTCCCCTATCCCCCATTGGATAACATTGGGCCTCAGCACTCTGCACCCGGCTGTCCCAGTGCCGCTGAGGGTGTAACTAGAGTGCATCATTGACCCTGGGGGACCCCTGAGTCTACCCCCAGAATACCAACTCCCACAACCGAATATTTACCTTTGAACCGATAACCCTATTTTCCTCCATAGGATAACATTAACTGTTTTTCTGTGAAAAGTTTGTGTGGAGTTGGAAAATCCTGTAAAACTGTAACTAAATAACAAACGCTTTTACTTACCTGTTTACAGGAAATATCCCAGTTCAGTATCCAGGTATGCTGCACTGTGTAAGAAAAGTAATCTGTAAAGTAATCTACTTGACATTCTACAAAAAAGCCAATACAAAGTATATGTACAGTATATCAAAAGCATTGCATTATTAGTAGCTCTACTGTAATCAAATCAAAGTGCATATACAATTGCAATTCAAACTGTTTACAAACTACATTACTACTGTAAAGTATTTATTGCTTACCTGTGCCAGGCTTGCTTGGTTCTAGAAAATAAAATAACTAAAAGAATATTTTTATACAAAACCAATTGGTCTGAAGTTCAGTCTTTGAGTGTGTGATATCATTTGATGATTGAGTGTGTACAACCAATGCTCAACAGTACCCTCTGATACCCCCTTCGATGCTCATGACGGAGCGGTTCCGTCATGAGCATCGGTCGGGCTGTGCTTATGACGGAACCGCTCCGTCATGAGCACAGCCCCTGGGGGAAGCGCTGGCGCTCCCCCCCTGGGGCATCGATCTTGCCCCCACAGAGGGGGATGGCAGCGGAAGTCTTTCCGCTGCCACCCCCGACCCCCCCACGCTTCCCCATGACGTCAGCGCGCACAGCGCACGCCGACGTCACCAGGAAGCGCCGGACGTGCTGGAAATCATTTCTTTCCAGCGCGTCCAGAGAGGAGGTAGGTTTTTTGTCTCCGGTGGGGCGGGGGGGCCAAAACAGGATGCCTTGAGGCATCGGGGGAGAGGAAAGAGTATTTCCTCTCCCCTGATGTCTCAATGCAGGGCATTCCTGCTTCACGATCGCTCACAGCATCGCGATCGTGGAGCAGGAATGCCCCACTAGACACCAGGGATGTTTTTTTTAGAGAAAGGAAGCGACCCCTTGGGCAAGGGTCGCTTCCTATGGGGCAATTAACTTTGAAGACTTTTCTGCCCCCCCTGGGGACAGATCGACCGTTTTTTCGGCCGTTTTTGGACCCAGGGGGGGCAGAAAAGCCCACTAGATCCAGGGATTACCTTTTATAATTAAATGGAAGCGACCCCTTGGGCAAGGGTCGCTTCCAGGGGGGCAATTTTCTTTGTCTTTCTTTGTTTGGATATTCTGCCCCCCCTGGGGGCAGATCGCCCCGTTTTTATGGACTTTCTGCCCCCAGGGGGGGGGCAGAAGCCCCCACTAGACACCAGGGCATTTATTTAAATTGTGATGGGAGTGACCCCTTGGGCAAGGGTCACTTCCAGGGGGCCATTTTATTTTGTAATGGGAATTCTGCCCCCCCTGGGGGCAGATCGGCCCGTTTTGTGGCCTTTCTGCCCCCAGGGGGGGCGCAGAAAACCCCACTAGACACCAGGGACTCATTTTAAAAATGAAATGGGAGTGACCCCTTGGGCAAGGGTCGCTGCTAGGGGGCATATTGTTTTTGTATGCGTATTCTGCCCCCCCCCCCTGGGGGCAGATTAGCCTGTTTTTTTTGCCTTTCTGCCCGGGGGGGGGGGCAGAAAACCCCACTAGACACCAGGGACTTCTTTTAAATTAAAATGGAAGAAACCACTTGGCCAAGGGTCGCTTCCAGGGGGCAAATTTTTTTATATGTGGATTCTGCCCCCCCTGGGGACAGATCAGCCTATTTTTTTGCCCTTTCTGCCCCCAGGGGGGGGCAGAAAACCCCACTAGGCACCAGGGATTTTGTTTTGCGACTAATGGAAGCGACATGGTTGCTTCCTGGGGACAGATCTGCCCCTTTTTTTGGCCTTTCTGCCTTAGGCGGGAGGGAGAGGCAGAAAACCCTACTAGGCACATGGGATTTATTACTTTTGCAAGGGGGCAAATTTCTGTCTGCTGTTTTCTGCCCCACCTGGGGGGCAGATTGGCCTGGCAGACAACCTCACCCGATCCCTTGGGCAAGATCACCCCCTATTTTTCTCAGCCCTATTTGAAGGCCCATCTGTCCGATTGACCATGTGGGTAGTAACATAGCGTGTTATAATGTTAATGCACAAGTTACTAACTTGTGTAACGATATATCTGTAAGAGACAGTAGTTAGTGACAGATTCCTTACCTTAGAATATCCCCAGGCGTCAGGCTGGATCCGGAAAGTTTTTGCGTAGCAGTACCCTTGCGCGTCGGTAGGCGGCGTCGTGCGGCTCCGCGTCCGTCGTCGGCGGCGTGATCGCCGGGATGACGTCGCGGGCAGTACTTAGACGCCACCCCTGCGCGCTGACGTCAGTTCTGTACACGACTTTCCGCGCCAGGAACGCAGAGCCATGCAAGAAGCTGACCTAGGTGTCTGAAAAATACTAGGGCCCTGAAAGGGATGTCCTTAACCCTAGAAATCAGTTCGCAGAACGGGGAGGATGGGTGGGGCGCTAAGGAATCTGTCACTAACTACTGTCTCTTACAGATATATCGTTACACAAGTTAGTAACTTGTGCATCTGAAAGAGACACGTTAGTGACAGATTCCTTACCTTAGAATAGATACCCCAGCAATACCAACCCCGGTGGTGGGTCTGCGAACAAAGATCAGACAAGGAAGTCCCGGAGGACAGAACGGCCAAAGAAGCCGTCCCTCCGGACCTGACTGTCAAGGCAGAAATGCTTTGTAAACGTGTGCAGCGAGGCCCACGTAGCTGCCTGACAGATAACCTGCAGCGGAACACCGCGGCCCAAAGCCGTGGTAGCAGCCGTAGCCCTGGTGGAATGGGCACGCAGCCCAACAGGAGGCTCCTTCTTAGCCAAAGAATAGCAGGCCTTGATGCACAAGGTAACCCAGCGGGAGATGGTTCGTTTGTGCACCGCCCCGACCTTTTTGGCGCCCACGTAGCCAACAAAGAGCTGGTCATCCACCCGGAAGTGTTTTGTGCGGTCAATATAGAAGGAAAGCGCACGTTTTGGGTCCAGACGGTGGAGCCTCTCTTCCTCTCTGGAAGGATGCGGAGGCAGAAAGAAGGTAGGCAAAGTGATGGTCTGCCCAATGTGGAAGGCAGTAACCACCTTTGGCAAGAAGGACGGACGCGTCCTAAGAACAACCTTGTCTGGATGGACAGACAGAAAGGGAGGTTTGCATGATAGAGCCTGGAGCTCACTCACCCGCCGAGCGGAGGTGATGGCCACCAGAAAGGCTGTCTTCAGAGTCAGAAGACGAAGAGGACAGTTATGTAGAGGCTCAAAGGGAGCGCACATTAAAAAGGTAAGAACCAAGTTCAAGTCCCACTGAGGCATCACAAACGGAACAGGAGGGAAGAGGTGTGTAATGCCTTTTAAGAACCTGTTAACAACAGGGGACTTGAAAAGGGAGGGCTGATCAGGGAGCCTGAGGAAGGCCGAGATAGCACAGAGATAACCCTTGATGGTACCCAGGGCAGAACCCTGTTGGGCCAGAGAAAGAAGGAACAGAAGGACCTCAGAAAGAGGGGCAGAAAGGGGGTTCACAGCCTTTGCTGTGCACCATGCCACAAATTTGTTCCACCTGCAGGCGTATACCACCTTAGTGGAGGGACGCCTGGCTGCCAGAATCACATCACAAACTTCGGGAGGCAAGTCGAAAGGAATCAACTGCCGCCGCTCAATCTCCACGCAAGCAGGTGGAGGCTGGACAGGTTCGGGTGGAGGACCGTCCCCTGCTGCTGCGACAGAAGATCCTCCCGAAGAGGCAGACGGATCGGGGATCGACGCTCATACTGAGTAGCTCGGGATACCAAACTCTTCGAGCCCAGTCCGGAGCCACAAGGATGACTTGGGCCCGGTCGTGCCGAATCTTCTTCAACACTCTGGGTAGAAGTGGTATAGGCGGAAAGGCGTACAACAGACCGCAACTCCACTCGCGACGAAAGCGTCGCCGAGCGAGTGCCGCCTTGGAAATTCCAACGCGCAGAACTGATGACATTGCGCGTTCTCTTCGGGTGGCGAATAGATCTAACCAAGGCTCTCCCCATTGTAGAAAGAGTCCTTGCGCCACTTCCGAGTGAAGACGCCATTCGTGATCCATCATGCACCTGGGGCTGAGTTCGTCCGCCCTGGCGTTCAGGGAACCTGCCAGGTGTTGAACCATCAGGAACATGCCCTGATGTTCCAGCCATGTCCAGAGGCGCAGAGCCTCCTGACAGAGGGTCCACGACCCCACCCCGCCCTGTTTGTTGCAGTACCACATGGCGGTGGTGTTGTCTGTGAACACCTGCACAACCTTCCCTTTGACAGAGGGAAGGAATGCCTTGAGTGCAAGTCGGATCGCCCGGAGCTCCAGAAGGTTGATATGGAGCCGGGACTCCGCCGGAGACCAGAGGCCCCTGATCTCCGCCTCTCCCATGTGACCGCCCCATCCCAGAAGGGACGCGTCCGTCACAACTGTGTGCTCTGGCTGGGGAAGGGAGAGGGATCTGCCCATGACCCATTGCCGGTCCGTGAGCCACCACTGCAACTGTTTTGCAGTCCCCTCCGAGATCTGGACGTGATCGGACAGGTTGCCCCGGTGCTGCGCCCACTGGAACTTCAGGTCCCACTGCAGAGCCCGCATATGCCATCTGGCATGATTGACCAGCAGGATGCAGGAGGCCATGAGGCCCAGCAGCCTCAGGGTCATCCGTACCGAAACCCAGGATAAAGGCTGAAAGATCGGAATCATAGCCTGAATATCCCGGACTCGCCGTTCGGGAGGATAGGCCCGAAACTGCGTCGTGTCAAGAACTGCTCCGATGAAAAGGAGCTGTGGAGAAGGAATCAGATGCGACTTCGGCACATTGATGGAGAACCCCAGCGAGTGCAGGAGTTCGGCCGTAGTCTGGAGGTGGGAGACGACTGCCTGGGACGAGCCCGCCTTCAGCAGCCAGTCATCGAGGTAGGGGAAGACTGAAACCCCAGCTCGGCGCAGATGAGCTGCGACCACCGCCATCACTTTCGTAAACACCCGAGGGGCACTGGTAAGGCCAAAGGGGAGCACGGTGAACTGAAAATGCTCGAGGCCTACCGTGAACCGTAGGTAATGCCGGTGGGCCGGCAGGACGGGGATGTGGAAATAAGCGTCCTGCAAGTCCAACGCTACCAACCAGTCTCCAGGGTCGAGGGCAGTCAAGACCTGAGCTAGGGTGAGCATCTTGAACTTCTCCTTCCGGAGGAAGCGATTGACATTCCGGAGGTCCAAGATAGGACGCATGTCCTCCTTGTCCTTTTTGGGCACCAGAAAGTAGTGGGAGTAGCAACCACGTCCTACTTCTGGGGTCGGAACATGCTCGATGGCCCTCTTGGCCAAGAGGGCCGTGACTTCCTTCTGCAGAAGCACCAGTGATCCCCTGACATGCGGTGGAATTGAGGTGGCATGGCTGGGGGGGTGGTCTCGAAGGGGAGGGAGTAGCCCCTTCGGACAATGTCCAAGACCCACCTGTCCGAGGTGATGGGACGCCAGTGGTGAAGGTGATGGCAGACCCTGCCCCCTACTGGCGTGCTGTGCACCTGAAAGGAAGGACTAGGAGGGCTTGGAGACCGCGGACGGGTTGGAGGTGGTGGCCTGACCCGCACGCTGGTTGCCCGAACCGCCACGGTGGTATCCACGTCTTCGGCCACGCGAAGGCGCTTGTTGCGCGGGCCGGGCTGCTGACGTGACTGGGCGCCCGTCCCGTGGCCACGAAAGGGGCGAGAAGCAGACGTGAGCGGAGGGCGCACAACAGCAAGGCCCAGGGACTTGGCAGTAGCCCGCGAGTCCTTGAAACGCTCCAGCGCATGGTCTGCTTTTGAACCAAAAAGACTGACTCCATCAAAGGGCATGTCCATGAGTGTATTCTGGACATCACCCGAAAACCAGTGGTCCTCAGCCAGGCGTGGCGACGCAGCGCCACCGTCGTTGCAAGCGATCTGCCCAGCGAGTCGGCGGTATCAAGGCCACAACGTATGGTGTATTTAGCCGCATCTCGCCCTTCCGCAATGGCGCGGGTAAGCAGTGTCTGGACCTCCTCAGAACACTGCGGCAAAACAGTCGCCACCGAATCCCACAGGGAGTGGGTATATCGGCCCAAGAGGCAAGCGGTGTTGACGGACCGCAAGCCAGCACTGGAGGAAGAGAAAGCCTTCTTCCCAAAGTGGTCCAGGCGCTTGGATTCCCTATCCGGAGGGGCGGTAGGGAAGGCGGTTTGGGAGGCAGAGGCTTGGACAACCAAGCTCTCAGGGGTGGGGTGTTGGGAGAGAAACAGGGGGTCGCCCGGAGCAGGACGATGGCGTCGGGCCACGTTCCTATCCACAGGAGTCCCTGTGGTGGGCTTGGACCAGGCACTCAAAAGAACGTCAGTGAGTGCATCATTGAATGGCAGCACAGTCTCCGAAGAGGAGGCCGCCGGCTGAAGCACTTCTGTCAGGAGGTTAGTCCTGACGGCCACAGTAGGCAACTGGAGATTCAAGGCTCCAGCAGCTCTACGCAACACCGTTGCAAAATTAGCCCCCTCCTCCGTAGCCACGGGAGGAGACAGCATGCCAGAGTCAGGGAGGTGTCTAGACCACTGGCATCCCCAAGTTCCTCAACCCAGTCCGGGTCAAACTCGCACTGTTGTGTGAGAGGGTCCTCAGACCCCTCCCAGCTCTCCTGGTCCTCCTCAGGTTCATAATATGGAGGAGGAGGGACATTAGGGACCCAAGGTGTCATCGGCGCCGGAACCGGCGTCGGGCGAAGTCGGCCCGGCTCCATGTCCGGAGCCGGAGAGAGCCGGGGAACGACGCCGTCCGGAGCCCCGGACGGCGTCAGGAACGGCACCGGGGACATCGGCGTCGGCGGAGGCGTGGTGAGGTCAACCGGCGTCGATGGGGGTTGCGGCATCACCGGAGCCGGGATCGAGGCCGGGGCCGGAGCCGAGACCGGGATGAAGGCTGGTGGGACAGGCGACGCCGGGACCGGAGTCGACGGCGACGCCGGAGCAACCCCATCAGGGCCCGAAGGCGCACCGGAGGGACCTTGAGGCCCGAAGAGGCGGGCCATGGCCGACAGGAACTCCTGTACTTGGGCCAGAGTCGCCCCCGAACCCGGGAAGGACGGGTAATGCGGGGGTGACTCGACAGGCACGTCCGGGTCGCGGGGACGGTGCCGACAGGGGCCTCAGCCGAGTCGCGAGACCGGCGAGGCGAAGTCTTAGAGCGATGACGCCGCTTAGACTTCTTGTGCTTCGACTTACCAGAGGAGCGCGAAGACTTGGATTCCGACGAACGATGGGGGCTACGCGACCGGCCCCTCGACCTCTCCCGTGACCGGGGCTTGGTGCGGAGCCGACTGCCGGACCTCGAGCAGCTTTCGAGACCGCTCTCGCAAAGCCTTCGGATGAAGTTTCCGGCAGTCAGGGCACGACTTTGTGTCGTGGTCTCGGCCGAGACAGAAGAGACACTCGAGGTGCGGGTCCGTGATGGACATCATGCGGGCACAGACCTCGCAGGGCTTAAAGCCGGGCATCCCTACGACACCGTAGGAGTAGTTAAGACTCGTAGAAGAAAACAGTGAAAAAATTCACAAAAAAGGTAGTCAAAAAGTGACTAGGGCACTGCTCTTCCCGGATCTGCGCTTGCTGGCGTGGAAAAAGAAGAACTGACGTCAGCGCGCAGGGGCGGCGTCTAAGTACTGCCCGCGACGTCATCCCGGCGACGGACGCGGAGCCGCACGACGCCGCCTACCGACGCGCAAGGGTACTGCTACGCAAAAACTTTCCGGATCCAGCCTGACGCCTGGGGATATTCTAAGGTAAGGAATCTGTCACTAACGTGTCTCTTTCAGATATTTTTATTTTTTGTGAATTGCAATTGTAATGCTTTATTTCTCCTTTTTTGTTCTAGTTGAAGGCTTTTGCTCTTTAGACTGTTCCAGGTTGCGGTTTCGTTACTGGTGGTTCTGCTGTTTGTGTAGTTGCATGTGTTTGGTAAGAGACTTTTTTTTGTACAATGTAAGTGAGTTTCATTTCTCTGCATGAATTTGTTTTTTGCAAATGGTGTAATAATAGCAGTATGTTTGGCTTCTGTTTTTTGAGTGTCAAAAACTTTTTGCATTTGTGCTCGATGTGTATTTTGTTGTCTTGTGAGTAATTGGTTTTGTTTTTTTCTTTCTAGTGGGATATCGTTTTTGCTGTGTCTCTGCAGAGTAGGTGCTGGTGAGTGTAGCCGTCTCTTGTAAGTGAATTGTATAGTTTTTGAGTATATAGATCTTTGTGATAAAGGCACACATTATTTTACTTACTTGTTTTGCACAGTGTTGGTTGTTGTTGACTTGTTTGTGCAGTCTCCTTTCTTAGTAAGGATAATGGCTAGCCGCAGGATTACTGCTCAGCAGGTTGTTGGTATGCTTTTGAGTCTTCCTCTGACCATGGTTCAGAGACTGACTCTGCATCTGAGTCAGAGGAGGCAGGGGACGATTCAGGCAGTGATTTTTCTCTCCACATGGAATCATCAGATACTGAAGATACTCTTAGTGCAGATGAAGTGCCTGTGTTAGAGGAGGAGATTGATGTGCCGATAGTGCGGCAAGAGGCATCTGGGCTGCAGCCTGGGGCTGCAAGGCTTCCCGTTGGTGTAGTGCGGCAAGAGGCATCTGGGCTGCAGCCTGCGGCTGCAAGGCTTCCCGTTGGTGTAGTGCGACAAGAGGCATCTGGGGCAGCAAGGCTTCCCGTTGGAATAGTGCGGCAAGAGGCATCTGGGCTGCAGCCTGGGGCTGCAAGGCTTCCCGTTGAAAGTGCTGACCTCTGGGTTGCCCCAGGCATGGTGCAGCCGGCATTGCCAGACTTTACTGGTGTTCCAGGGTGTAGAGTGAATACTGAAAACTTTTTGCCGATACATTTTTTTCAGTTGTTTATGGACGATGTGTTTTTGGCAGAGATTGTTGAGCAGACTAATTTGTATGCCGAACAGTTTTTGAGGGACAACAGTGCCAGACTTCGGCCCCGCTCTAGAGCTATCCAGTGGACTCCCACAAATCTGGATGAGATGAAGTTTTTGGGTTTGACTTTTTTGATGGGTTTGATAAGGAAGCCATCAATGTCTTCATTTTGGTCTACTAGTCCCTTGATGGCAACTGCTATTTTTCCGGCAGTCATGAGTCGTGATAGGTATTTGCTTCTGCTTTGGATGATGCATTTTGTCGATAGTGGTTTAGCGTTGCCACAAGATCACCCTGAATGTGACCGTCTTTTTAAGATTCGCCTGTCATTGATCACTTTGTTGATCGATTTTCTGAGATCTATGCTCCAGGGAAAGAAATTGCAGTGGATGAGTCTTTGGTGTTGTTCAAGGGCCGCTTGGTTTTTAGGCAATACATTCCTAGTAAGAGGGCACGCTATGGAATTAAGCTGTATATGCTGTGTGACAGTAGGACTGGATATGTCTCTAATTTCAGGGTGTACACCGGTAAGGAATCCAGGATTAACCCCCTGGTTGTCCGTCCACTTTTGGAGTGACTGAGAAAATTGTGTGGGAACTTGGAAGAGGATTTTTTAACAAAGGCCACCATTTATATGTAGATAACTTCTACACTGGTGTGCGGTTGTTCAGGGAATTGGCCAAAGTGGACACTGTTGCTTGTGGCACAATCCGCTCTAACCGTAAAGGTTTCCCAAAAGAACTTGTTTGTCAAAAGCTTGTGCGGGGACAGTGCAGTGCGTTGCGTTGCGAAGAGCTTCTAGCTGTGAAGTTTTCAGACAGGAGAGATGTCTACATGCTGTCTACCATCCATGATGAAAGCACTGCACCTGTGACTGTTTGGGGTCAGGTTGCTGAAGCGCGCAAACCTGTGTGCATTTTAGACTATAATAAGCACATGGGTGGTGTTTGGTGTTGACAGAGTAGATCAGAGGTTGGAACCTTATGCTGCTCTTCGTAAGGCTTACATTTGGTACAAGAAGTTGGCTATCCATCTTTTCCACTTGGCAACCTTGAATGCTTTTGTTGTGTTCCAGGATTCTTGTCCTGAGTCAAAGATGACTTTTGCTAAGTTTCAAGAGTCTGTAATAGGCAGCCTTGTTTTAGTGGAACAGGCAAGTGTTCCTAGAGTTGGAGTGGTGGAGGATGCGGCTAGATTGAAAGATCACCACTTTCCTGATCACATTCCTCCCACACCCTCAAAAGACTTTCCCAGGAGGAGATGTAGAGTCTGTTGGCGAAGAGGTATGGCGGAAGGAGACTCGTATGTACTGCCCACAGTGTCCTTCTAACCCTGGGCTGTGTGCGCCTGCTTGTTTTAGAATGTACCACACGCAAAAGAATTTTTGGGAGCATCCATGAGTGGTAAAGTGAACTGCCTGGCCTCTATTGTTTAATGTTTTTGTTTCAGTTTCAAGGTTGGCATTTGTGTAGTGTATTGAGTTTCAGATTTTGTGTTAGTAGATTTGTATCTATTTGCAATTTGTTTGTGTTTTCTTATTTATATAAAAAAAATCCTAAATGTGATGGCGGTGTGCGTGGAGTGGCGCTTGTGTGGCGGTGTGCGTGGTCTGGCGCTTGGCTGGCGGTGTGTTTGTACTGGCGCTTGGCTGGCGGTGTGTTTGGGCTGGCGCTGTGCGTGGACTGGCGCTTGGCTGGCGGTGTGCGTGGACTGGCGCTTGGCTGGCGGTGTGTTTTGATTGGCGCTTGGCTGGCGGTGTGTTTTGATTGGCGCTTGGCTGGCGGTGTGCGTGGACTGGCGCTTGGCTGGCGGTGTGTTTTGATTGGCGCTTGGCTGGCGGTGTGTTTCAACTGGCGCTTGGCTGGCAGTGTGTTTGTACTGGCGCTTGGCTGGCGGTGTGTTTGTACTGGCGCTTGGCTGGCGGTGTGTTTGCACTGGCGCTTGGCTGGCGGTGTGCGTGGACTGACGCGTGGACTGGCGCTTGGCTGGCGGTGTGCGTGGACTGGCGCTTGGCTGGCGGTGTGCGTGGACTGGCGCTTGGCTGGCGGTGTGCGTGGACTGGCGCTTGGCTGGCGGTGTGCGTGGACTGGCGCTCGGCTGGCGGTGTGCGTGGACTGGCGCTTGGCTGGCGGTGTGCGTGGACTGGCGCTTGGCTGGCGGTGTGCGAGTAGTGACTAGCTGCTGGTCACTACACACACTGCTAGCCAAACGCCACTCAACGCAATCCGTGAGCCGGTGTGGTTGCTGTGTCAGGAATGTGGGCGTGTGAAAGTGATGGGCCCTTGAATGGCGCTGGCTGCTGGTGTGAGTGTTGTAATGTGCTGGGCCCGCAGCTGGCGTGAATGGTTTTGTATGTGTCACACGTATGAAAGGTGTATGAATGGCCTGTAAAGAGGTTGGTGCCTTGTCGTGGCTTTACAGCTCACGAGCTGAGAGTCAATGGTTCAGTTTCTTGTCCTTTCAATTAACAGTGCATTTCATTTTTGTGAAATCTCTGGTTAATACAACTGTATATACTGAACCATCACTCACCCTCGTGCCAAATCCAACCAGTATGTATGTGTGCTTGAGGAATAGATGGTTGTGCATAAAAATTTGTCTTTTCTGTTTTTGTCAAGCAGGGTGTACCTTGTCCTTTTTTGTGAATGTTGTAATGTGTTGGTTTTGTGCCTTGTGCCAGGTGGTGTGAATGGTCTTGTGTGTATCATGTATGAAAGGTGTGTGAATGGCCTGTAAAGCGGCTGGTGCCTTGAAGTGGCTTTACAGCTCACGAGCTGCGAGTCACTGGTTCAGTTTTTTTGTCCATTCAATTGACAGTGCATTTCATTTTTATGAAATCTCTTGTTAATACAATTTTATATACTGAACCATCACTCGCCCTCGTGCCAAATCCAACCAGTATGTGTGTGTGTTTGCGGAATAGATGGCTGTGCAGTAATCTTTGTCTGTTTTGTCTCTCTGCCAAGCTGTACATTTCATTTAAGAATGACCTAACAACTGTAGTTTTTGTCGTAAACTAAACACCCATGGGAGTGCATGGTGATGTCTCTCTTGTGGATCCCAACAAGTTATCTTACCCACAATGTCCTGCAAACCTCAACATGTGACTGACATTTTCCTTGCATTTGTGTGCCCAAATTCTCACACTGCAGAAAGTAACAACAAATTTCCAACCCCCAGCATTTCTCCAAGTATCCCAATAGAAATGGTACCTCACTTGTATGGGTGGGCCAAGTACCCGCGGCAGGGAAGGGCCCAAAACCTATTGATGTGACATCAAAATTACCCATCACAAACCAACCTGGTTTTGCATGGGGGGTCCCATGAGTTTTTGGTCCGGGGCTCGGCGGCCATCTGGGGAAACCTACTTAACCCACACATTTCTGGAAACTAGACACCCGGGGGAGTCCAGCGAGGTATGGCTTGCGTGGGTCCCCCATCATTCTCCTACCCAGAATCCCCTGCAAACCTCAAATTTCGCTGAAAAATCCTACCACCCAGCGTTCCCCTTGTTCTCCCGAGTAAAATGATACCTCACTTGTGTGGGTGTCCAAAGCAGAATTGGCTAAAAACGTATTTTTTTAAAAATGTAGCGCTTGGAATTCTCTGTGCTATACTCTAAATCCCTATGTTTTGGGCTCTTCCTAGCCACAGGCCTTTGGCCCACCCACACAAGTGAGGTATCATTTTACTCGGGAGAACAAGGGGATCGCTGGGTGGTAGGACATTTGTGCCGGCACGGTGATTCCACACAAAAATATGTGGAAAATGTGTTTTTTTCAGCTAAATTTGAGGTTTGCATGGCATTCTGGGTAGGAAAACGTTGGGGGATCCACGCAAGCCATACCTCATTGGACTCCCCCGGGTGTCTAGTTTTCAGAAATGTTTGGGTTTGGTACTTTCCCAAGATGGCCGTCGAGCCCGGGGCCAAAATCTCAGGTGCCACCCCTCCCCAAAACCAGGTAGTTTTGCTATAGGTAATTTTGAAGTCTCCACAGTACGATTTGGGCCATTTCCTGTTGCAGGCACTATGCCTACCCACACAAGTGAGGTACCATTTTTATCGGGAGACCTGGGGGAACGCTGGATGGGAGGAAATTTGTGGATCCACGCAGATTCCAAAACTTTCCCACACAGAAATTTGAAAAAAAAAGGGGAATTTTTCGGCAAAATTTGAGGTTTGCAGGGGATTCTGGGTAGGAGAATGATGGGGACCCATGCAAGCCATACCTCGCTGGACTCTCCCGGGTGTCTAGTTTCCAGAAATGTGTGGGTTAGGTAGGTTTCCCTAGATGGCTGCCGAGCCCCGGGCCAAAAACTCATGGGACCCCCCATGCAAAACCAGGTTGGTTTGTGATAGGTCATTTTGATGTTGCCTCAATAGCTTTTGGGCCCTTGCCTGTCGCGGGTCCTTGACCCACCCACGCAAGTGAGGTACCATTTTTCTCGGGAGACTTTGGGGAACACGGGGTGGGTGGAAATTTGTGGATCCACGCAGATTTCAGAACTTTCCACCACAGAAATGTGGGGGAAATGTGTTTTTTTGGACAATTTTTTAGGTTTGCAAGGGATTCTGGGTAACAGAACCTGGTGGGAGGCAGTCAAGTCACCCCATCCTGGATTCCCCTGGGTGTCTAGTTTTCAAAAATGTATAGGTTTGCTAGGTTTCCCTAGGTGCCGGCAGAGCTATGGTTCAAAAACTACAGCTAGGCACTTTGCCAAAAAAGGGTCATTTTTCACTGTGAAATTGAGGTGTGTCCACGTTGCGTTTTGCGCAGTTTCCTGCCGCGGGCACTAGGCTGACCTACACAAGTGAGGTACCATTTTTCTCGGGAGACTTTGGGGAACGCGGGGTGGGTGGAAATTTGTGGATCCACGCAGATTCCAGAACTTTCCAGCACAGAAATGTGGTTTTTTGGACAATTTTTTAGGTTTGCAAGGGATTCTGGGTAACAGAACTTGGTGGGAGGCAGTTAAGTCACCCCCATCCTGGATTTCCCTGGGTGTCTAGTTTTCAAAAATGTATAGGTTTGCTAGGTTTCCCTAGGTGCCGGGAGAGCTAGGGTTCAAAAACTACAGGTAGGCACTTTGCAAAAAAAGGGTAATTTTTCATTGAGAAAATGTGGTGTGTTCACGTTGGGTTTTGAGCCATTTCCTGTCCTGGGCACTATGCCTACCCACACAAGTGAGGTACCATTTTCATCGGGAGACTTAGGGTAATTCAGATTCGTAAAGCAACTGTTGTTACCTATTGACTTTCGATGCATTTCTGCCTTCCAAATGAAAGACACTGTGTAAAAAAGAAGTCTTTTTGAAAAATGACCAATAATTCTCATGCTAGTATGAGTATTCCCAATTTCGAAAATGTGCAAATATCTACTGTTTCTAAACTCTATAATTTGTTCCCATTTCAGAAATACATAGGTGTCTTTCATACCGATTTTTCAATGTATACATTTTCCCACAATAATCGCTATATACCCGGTACATAATAAAAAGCCATTGCAAATTGCTGCTCAGTTTTTGACTCTGGGTTCGTCGGGTTCTTGGTGAACCTACAAGTCCTATATATCCCCACAACCAGTAAGGTCCAGCGGATGTAACGGTATAATGCTTTCAAAGAGCTGTCATAATTAGAAGAAGTTACAGGTGAAAACGTTGACACAAAAGGCTGTTTTTTTCAACTAATTTTCAATTTTTCCTATATTTAACTAAGTTTCTATAAAGAAACCTTGATGGATCTACACAAATGACCCCTTGCTGAATTCAGAATTTTGTCTTCTTTTCAAAAATGTATAGCTTTCCAGGATCCATTATTGCTTTCATACCCATTTCTACCATTAACTGGAAGGAGGTTGAAAGCACAAAAAATAGCAAAAATAGGCTTTGTCCCAGAAAAAAGCCAAAAATGTGTAAAAAATGTTGGTTTTCTGACAAAAGTCCGTCATTCCCTAAAAGCTGGGAAAATGGTGATTTCAGCCCCACAAACCCTTTTTTGATACCATTTGCAGGGAAAAACCCAGACGCTTTCATTTGCAGTCCTTTTTTCCCATTTTTCCTAAAAAAACAAAATTTAGCTGTATTTTGGCTAATTTCTGGGATCCCTCCAGGGGAATCCACAAACCCTGGGTACCTTTAGAATCCCCATGATGTTGTAAGAAAAGGACGCAAATTTGGCGTGGATACCTTATGTGGTCAAAAGGTTACAGGGGCCTAAGCGCAAACTACCCCAAATAGCCAAAAAAGGCTTAGCACAGGGGGGAAAAGGCCTAGCAGCGAAGGGGATACAGCCTTACTGCTCGACCACACTACCACAAATAGAGAGTAAGGTGCTATCTACTTTTACCTCTGCCTACCCTTGGGGTTCCACTGGACTCTGTGCACACTATACCTCACTTTGGTATAGTATTTACAGAGCCAGCTTCCTACAACCTGTGAACAAAATTTGAACTGAAACGCAATGGGTGTTTGTGTGCGGTTGAACTGCTTGAATAAAGACATCACAAGATGGCCTCAAGTGAGTTCAATTTTTCAGGCTGGAACGTTTGTTGCTAAATATAGCTATATCTATCTACATATCTACACATATCTACACATATCTACACATATATATATATATATATATATATATATATATATATATATATATATATATACCTACTGGCGGTCGCCAGTAGGTAGTTATAGTTAGGACCTCGCTTCTATTCAAAAAGCGTTTTTTCTTTTCCCAATAACTTTGGCGCCGGTTGACGAATCTTTGCGAAATTTTCAAAACGAGTGGCCCGCTCCGGTCAGCTCCTGCCTTGAAAGTTTCGGGGTGATTCGACAAGCGGGGGCCGAGAAAAAAGGGGGGTCCCAAAACGCGTTTTCCCCCCATGTTAATTTCCATAGGAATTACACCAAATTTGGCAAAAAGGTAGGTCTTGGTTCAGAAAGAGCCCTTTTTTTTTTTTGGGTGTAAATCTTAAGTAGTTCCTGAGAAATTGGAAAAAGAAAAAGTTTCGATATCTGTTGGGGCGGTGGGTTTGCGAACCCTCCCGAGCACGAGCTTCATTCTCATTGGCTGCCAACACTCCAAACCAGGAACTGTTGGCAGCCATTTTGTGACTCGGTTACCGAGTCATAAGAAATCTGTTAAAAAAAGGATGAAAAACAAGAAAAGGGGGCAGGGTAGGAACACCCCACAAGGACCCCCAGGGCCCCAATGAAAAAAAAAAAAAATAGAAGTCACGCAGGGTGCGCGACTCCGGGCGAGATGTTTTTTTTTTTTAAACGGAGTGTGGGGTTATTAAATAAGGGGTGGGGGCTCGCGCAAGCCCCTGGGACCACCACCTCCCTGGGGCTTTAGAAATGTAGGAAGGGGGCTGCGGGGCCCCCCTCCAGGAGCCCAGAGTGGCCCTGGGGACCGTCACCCCCAGGACCGGCTCCTGCAATGTCCCGGGGTAACAACCCCGGGACATTGCTGTTTGCTATGACAGGGCGGGAGCACGGCTTCCGCCCTGTCATAGCAAACGCTGCTTTGCTTGATTGCTTGATTGATTGAAGCGAGAGCAGGAAACCTGCTCTCGCTTCAATGAAGCAGCAGGATTGCTTTGGGCAAGGGGAGCTGCATGTCAGCAGCCCCCTTGCTCAAAGCAATGCCGGCTCCCGCAGGAGGCGGGGAGCCGGTGGGACCATGGGGGCATTGGGGCTCCCCCCACGGTCTCCAACTGTGAGGCCATGCCCCGGGGAATGGGGTCCCCGGGGCGAATATAAATTAATGGAAGTGGACGTTTTTTTCCCCGCCAAAGTTTGGAGTCACGACCCTAGCACGGCGCTCAGCGCAGCCCCCTAGTGTGAACGCGATGGGTGCACGGCTCCCAGCGCGGCCCCTAGTGTGAACGCGATGGGTGCACGGCACCCAGCGCGGCCCCCTGGTGTGAACGCGATGGGTGCGCGGCTCCAAGCAAAAATAATTAAGATTTTTTTTATATAAACCTAGGTTATATGTTGGGTTATTGGGTGGCTCTAAAAAGAGCCCTTGTTTTCATTGGGAGATTGTTGTAGCTACATGTAAGTGCAGATGCAGAGCCTCAGGTTGTTGAGAAACACTCTGTTGCCTTGATCAGTGAAGTGTCCTCCATCACTTCTGTAGATGCCATCCATATGGAAACATAGATTGTTGTTATAGATGGAGCCCATCCTATGGTCTCCGAGGTAAGCAGAAACAGCTTTACTGACATTTTTTCTAGATTTCTCAATCTGAGGACAAAATTGATTGGACCACTTCAATTTCTGTCTTTGGCATATGTTAGAGTATACAAAGAGTTTGGGGGAAAAGCAACATCAATTCTGCAGCGGTGTCCTTCATTAGCATTTCCAGACCTACCCCAGTCAATGTGCCTAGGTCATTGTCACCACAGTGCACAATCATGAGGTCAGGGGTTGGAGGTGCAAAAAGGTTGTAACCAAAGGCATTAATTGATGCCACTTTAATCCTCTGTACAATCCATTTAATGTCTACATTTTGCAAAGCTAGGTCTTTGTCAATACCTCTGCGTTCAGCATACCTTTTGCACAAGAAAACATAGCTGTGCCCAACAATCCACACAGAAAGCATCTTGAAGGGATGTCTGTAAGTAATCAAAAGATGTCTGTAGCTGAGGTAGTCAGTTGGTAGAATGAGAGGTATCTAAAATGGTGGAGATGATGCTGTTTTTAAGAAAAGTAGAGAATTGATTGGCTGTTTAAGAACATTGTACATTCAAAAATAGGGTGCATTTTACTTTGTTTAAAAAGCATGTTTCGAAGGTGTGGCCAAGATGGCGGCTCGGTAGGACGCGAGTTACTGCTCCTCCGGCCCCGTCACTCTACTAGCGTTGTAATTGCCCCATTCCCCGCACAGCAACGAGCGGGAAACGGCACGACATCTGCTTCTGCTCACTCCGGTGTGCCGGTGAGCCGGAATCCAGGCTGCCTAAGCTCTCTGGCAGGACTTCACAGCGTACCGCGTTGGGGCTCCCCGCGGCGGGGACGGAGGCCGTGGGAGCGCTGCCTAGCAGACCTTTACCCCAGCACCGCGGCGCGAGTCCGGAGGTCGCCGGCGCGTCCGCATCGCCTCGGCAGCTGTCAGCACCGCAGGTGGGGGTCCCGGAGGCGGGGGCCTTCCGCCGCGAAGAGCAAGACGACAGGCTTTGAGCGGGGCCCGACCGGAGACCGCCATTTTGTGGTGCACGGAGCAGCGGCACTGCTAGTCCCCCTCATCTCGGCGGCGATCGGCCCCACCCAGCGATACAACCAGAGGTGACCGAGCCCGGCAGGGGACCGCCGCAGACACGGCTACACCGGGCCCCTGCGGCCCAGGGACCCGACACAGGTGGAGAGTGGGCCCTGGGACGGCCATCTTGACTCGTGCAGCCCGCAGCGCGACCCACGGGGAAGGAGTTGACTGCATTGGCTGCCACACCACCTCGTCACGCATCCATATCCAACAGCGACCGGCACCTTGAGGACACCCGGTGAGTGGCGCGCTTCCCCCGGCGTTCGTCCCTTCTGCCTCTACAGCATCCACGCAGCACCTCCCTAAGCAACCCCGGGGCTGCTAGCCTTACTGGACACTTACGCGGCAGATCATCGCTGCCCTATTGCCCGGGAGCGGTGGCTGGCTGAGCGGCCTGGAGGCCTCTTAAGTGACTGGTCTCTCAACCTGACTGGCGGCGGGCGGCATGGCGCCTTGATCGACGGCGGGGGAGCCCCTGGGGCGGAAGCACAAGTTACTAACTTGTGTAACGATATATCTGTAAGAGACAGTAGTTAGTGACAGATTCCCTACCTTAGAATATCCCCAGGCGTCAGGCTGGATCCGGAAAGTTTTTTGCGTAGCAGTACCCTTGCGCGTCGGTAGGCGGCGTCGTGCGGCTCCGCGTCCGTCGTCGGCGTCGTGATCGCCGGGATGACGTCGCGGGCAGTACTTAGGCGCCGCCCCTGCGCGCTGACGTCAGTTCTGTACACGACTTTCCGCGCCAGGAACGCAGAGCCATGCAAGAAGCTGACATAGGTGTCTGAAAAATACCAGGCCCTGAAAGGGATGTCCTTAACCCTAGAAATCAGTTCGCAGAACGGGGAGGATGGGTGGGCGGTAGGAATCTGTCACTAACTACTGTCTCTTACAGATATATCGTTACACAAGTTAGTAACTTGTGCATCTGAAAGAGACACGTTAGTGACAGATTCCCTACCTTAGAATAGATACCCCAGCAATACCAACCCCGGTGGTGGGTCTGCGAACAAAGATCAGACAAGGAAGTCCTGGAGGACAGAACGGCCAAAGAAGCCGTCCCTCCGGACCTGACTGTCAAGGCAGTAATGCTTTGTAAACGTGTGCAGCGAGGCCCACGTAGCTGCCTGACAAATAACCGGCAGCGGAACACCGCGGCCCAAGGCCGTGGTAGCAGCCGTTGCCCTCGTGGAATGGGCACGCAGCCCAACAGGAGGCTCCTTCGCCAAAGAATAGCAGGTCTTGATGCACAAGGTAACCCAGCGGGAGATGGTCCTCTTGTGCACCGCCCGACCTTTTTGGCGCCCACGTAGCCAACAAAGAGCTGGTCATCCACCCGGAAGTGTTTTGTGCGGTCAATATAGAAGGAGAGCGCACGTTTTGGGTCCAGACGGTGGAGCCTCTCCCTCTCTGGAAGGATGCGGAGGCGGAAAGAAGGTGGGCAAAGTGATGGTCTGCCCAATATGGAAAGCAGTAACCACCTTTGGCAAGAAGGACGGACGCGTCCGAAGAACAACCTTGTCTGGATGAACAGACAGAAAGGGAGGTTTGCAAGATAGAGCCTGGAGCTCACTCACCCGCCGAGCGGAGGTGATGGCCACCAGAAAGGCTGTCTTCAGAGTCAGAAGACGAAGAGGACAGTTATGTAGAGGCTCAAAGGGAGCGCACATTAAAAAGGTAAGAACCAAGTTCAAGTCCAACTGAGGCATCACAAACGGAACAGGAGGAAAGAGGTGAGTAATGCCTTTTAAGAACCTGTTAACAGGGGACTTGAAAAGGGAGGGCTGATCAGGGAGCCTGAGGAAGGCCGAGATAGCACAAAGATAACCCTTGATGGTACCCAGGGCAGAACCCTGTTGGGCCAGAGAGAGAAGGAACAGAAGGACCTCAGACAGAGGGGCAGCAAGGGGATTCACAGCCTTTGCTGTGCACCATGCCACAAATTTGTTCCACCTGCAGGCGTATACCACCTTAGTGGAGGGACGCCTGGCTGCCAGAATTACATCACAAACTTCGGGAGGCAAGTCGAAAGGAATCAACTGCCGCCGCTCAATCTCCACGCAAGCAGGTGTAGACTGGACAGGTTCGGGTGGAGGACCGTCCCCTGCTGCTGCGACAGAAGATCCTCCCGAAGAGGCAGACGGATCGGGGATCTACGCTCATATTGAGTAGCTCGGGATACCAAACTCTTCGAGCCCAGTCCGGAGCCACAAGAATGACTTGGGCCCGGTCGTGCCGAATTTTCTTCAACACTCTGGGTAGAAGTGGTATAGGCGGAAAGGCGTACAATAGACCGCAACTCCACTCGTGACGAAAAGCGTCGCCGAGCGAGTGCCGCCTTGGAAATTCCAACGCGCAAAACTGATGACATTGCGCGTTCTCTTCGGTGGCGAATAGATCTAACCAAGGCTCTCCCCACTGTAGAAAGAGTCCTTGCGCCACTTCCGAGTGAAGACGCCATTCGTGATCCATCATGCACCTGCGGCTGAGTTCGTCCGCCCTGGCGTTCAGGGAACCTGCCAGGTGTTGAACCATCAGGAACATGCCCTGATGTTCCAGCCATGTCCAGAGGCGCAGAGCCTCCTGACAAAGGGTCCACGACCCCACCCCGCCCTGTTTGTTGCAGTACCACATGGCGGTGGTGTTGTCGGTGAACACCTGCACCACCTTCCCTTTGACAGAGGGAAGGAATGCCTTGAGTGCAAGTCGGATCGCCCGGAGCTCCAGAAGGTTGATATGGAGCCGGGACTCCGCCGGAGACCAGAGGCCTCTGATCTCCGCCTCTCCCATGTGACCGCCCCATCCCAGAAGGGACGCGTCCGTCACAACAGTGTGCTCTGGCTGGGGAAGGGAGAGGGATCTGCCCATGACCCATTGCCGGTTCGAGAGCCACCACTGCAACTGTCTTGCAGTCCCCTCCGAAATCTGGACGTGATCGGACAGGTTGCCCTGGTGCTGCGCCCACTGGAACTTCAGGTCCCACTGCAGAGCCCGCATATGCCATCTGGCATGATTGACCAGCAGGATGCAGGAGGCCATGAGGCCCAGCAGCCTCAGGGTCATCCGTACCGAAACCCAGGATAAAGGCTGAAAGATCGGAATCATAGCCTGAATATCCCGGACTCGCCGTTCGGGAGGATAGGCCCGAAACTGCGTCGTGTCCAGAACTGCTCCGATGAAAAGGAGCTGTGGAGAAGGAATCAGATGCGACTTAGGCACATTGATGGAGAACCCCAGCGAGTGCAGGAGTCCGGCCGTAGTCTGGAGGTGGGAGACGACTGCCTGGGACGAGCCCGCCTTCAACAGCCAGTCGTCGAGGTAGGGGAAGACTGAAACCCCTGCCCGGCGCAGATGAGCTGCGACCACCGCCATCACTTTCGTGAACACCCGAGGGGCACTAGTAAGGCCAAAGGGGAGCACGGTGAACTGAAAATGCTCGAGGCCTACCGTGAACCGAAGGTAACGCCGGTGGGCCGGCAGGACGGGGATGTGGAAATAGGCGTCCTGCAAGTCCAACGCTACCAACCAGTCTCCGGGGTCGAGGGCAGTCAAGACCTGAGCTAGGGTGAGCATCTTGAACTTCTCCTTCCGGAGGAAGCGATTGACGTTCCGGAGGTCCAAGATAGGACGCATGTCCTCCTTGTCCTTTTTGGGCACCAGAAAGTAGTGGGAGTAGCAACCACGCCCTACTTCTGGGGTCGGAACATGCTCGATGGCCCTCTTGGCCAAGAGGGCCGTGACTTCCTTCTGTAGAAGCACCAAGTGATCCCCTGATATGCGGTGGAATTGAGGTGGCATGGCTGGGGGGTGGTCTCGAAGGGGAGGGAGTAGCCCCTTCGGACAATGTCCAAGACCCACTTGTCCGAGGTGATGGGACGCCAGTGGTGAAGGTGATGGCGGACCCTGCCCCCGACTGGCGTGCTGTGCACCTGAAAGGAGGGACTAGGAGGGCTTGGAGGCCGCGGACGGGTTGGAGGTGGTGGCCTGACCCGCACGCTGGTTGCCCGAACCGCCACGGCGGTATCCACGTCCTCGGCCACGCGAAGGCGCTTGCTGCGCGGGCCGTTGGCCGGGCTGTGGACGTGACTGGGCGCCCCTTCCGTGGCCACGAAAGGGGCGAAAAGCAGACGTTTGCGGAGGGCGCACAACAGCAAGGCCCAGGGACTTAGCAGTAGCCCGTGAGTCCTTGAAACGCTCCAGCGCATGGTCTGCCTTCGAACCAAAAAGACCGACTCCATCAAAGGGCATGTCCATGAGAGTATTCTGGACATCCCCTGAAAAACCAGTGGTTCTCAGCCAGGCGTGGCGACGCAGCGCCACCGTCGTTGCAAGCGATCTGCCCAGCGAGTCGGCGGTATCAAGACCACAGCGGATGGTATATTTAGCCGCATCACGCCCTTCCGCAATAGCGCAGGTAAGCAGTGTCTGGACCTCCTCAGAACACTGCGGCAAAACATCAGCCACCGAATCCCACAGGGAGTGGGTGTATCGGTCCAAGAGGCAAGCGGTATTAACAGACCGCAAGCCAGCACTGGAGGAAGAGAAAGCCTTCTTCCCAAAGTGATCCAGGCGCTTGGATTCCCTATCCGGAGGGGCGACCAGGCACCCAAAAGAACGTCAGTGAGTGCATCGTTGAACGGCAGCACAGGCTCCGAAGAGGAGGCCGCCGGCTGAAGCACTTCAGTCAGGAGGTTAGTCCTGACGGCCACTGTAGGCAACTGGAGATTTAAGGCTCCAGCAGCTCTACGCAACACCGTTGCAAAATTAGCCCCCTCCTCCGTTGCCACGGGAGGAGACAGCATGCCAGAGTCGGGGAGGTATCCAGCCCACTGGCATCCCTAAGTTCCTCAACCCAGTCCGGGTCAAACTCGCACTGTTGTGTGAGAGGGTCGTCAGACCCCTCCCAGCTCTCCTGGTCCTCCTCAGGTTGAAAATATGGAGGAGGAGGGACATAAGGGACCCAAGGTCTCATCGGCGCCGGAACCGGCGCCGGGCGACGCCGGTCCGGCTCCATGTCCGGACCCGGGGAGAACCGGGGAACGACGCCGCCCGGAGCCCCGGACGGCGTCGGAAACGGCACCGGGGACATCGGCGTCGGCGGAGGCGTGGTTAGGTCAACCGGCGTCGATGGGGGTTGCGGCACCACCGGAACCGGGGTCGAGGCCGGGGCCGGAGCCGAGGCCGGGACGAAGGCTGGTGGGACAGGCGACGCCGGGACCGGAGTCAACGGCGACGCCGGAGCAACCCCATCAGGGCCCGCGGGGCCCGAAGGCGCACCGGAGGGACCTTGAGGCCCGAAGAGGCGGGCCATGGCCGACAGGAATTTCTGTAGCTCGGCCGGAGTCGCCCCCGAACCCGGGTAGGACGGGTAATGCGGGGGCAACTCGACAGGCACGTCCGGGGCCGCGGGGACGGTGCCGACAGGGACCTCAGCCGAGTCGCGCGACCGGCGAGGCGAAGTCTTAGAGCGATGACGCCGCTTAGACTTCTTGTGCTTCGACTTACCGGAGGAGCGCGAAGACTTGGATTCCGACGAACGGCGGGGACTCCGCGTCCGGCCCCTCGACCTCTCCCGGGACCGGGGCTTGGTGCGGCGCGGAGCCGACTGCCGGACTTCAAGGAGCTTTCGAGACCGCTCTCGCAAAGCCTTCGGATGAAGTTTCCGGCAGTCAGGGCACGACTTCGTGTCGTGGTCTCGGCCGAGACAGAAGAGACACTCGAGGTGGGGGTCCGTGATGGACATCATACGACCACATTCCTCGCAGGGCTTAAAGCCGGGCATCCCTACGACACCTTAGGAGTCGTGAAGACTCGTTGAAGAAAACAGTGAAAAATTTCACAAAAAAGATAGTCAAAAAGTGACTAGGGCACTGCTCTTCCCGGATCTGCGCTTACTGGCGCGGAAAAAGAAGAACTGACGTCAGCGCGCAGGGGCGGCGCCTAAGTACTGCCCGCGACGTCATCCCGGCGATCACGACGCCGACGACGGACGCGGAGCCGCACGACGCCGCCTACCGACGCGCAAGGGTACTGCTACGCAAAAACTTTTCCGGATCCAGCCTGACGCCTGGGGATATTCTAAGGTAGGGAATCTGTCACTAACGTGTCTCTTTCAGATACTCCTGGTAGCTGTGCGGAGACTTCCTACAGGGTGCACCAAACTAGACGGCTCCACACACCCATTGCGCCACACTAACTAGGGGCTGCACACGGGCCAGGGCGGACATTGGCTGGCACCACCAAGACAACTGCAGCATTCGCCTGGAACAACCAGAGGCTCGGCACCCCAGCAGACTGGCCCTGACCGCGCCGTATTGGCCGCAATACCGCGGCAGTAGCCCCCATCCCTGACTCATCGTCCTGGGGGCCAAGAAACCCCCACATCTAGTGGATGTGGTCTGGTGGGGTCCACGCTCCTGACTAGCTGCTGCACCGGCCTCCCCCGCCGCGTCTGCGGGCCCGGGCGACACGGCGGCTGGGCTCCACCATCCCTCCGGGCACTGCGGGCCCTGACTGCCTGACCCGTGTCGGGGGGCCCACCGATGAGGGACACTGCTGTTCACTGCACTACGGCCTCCTACTGGAACTTCCAGCCTTGACGGGCTCTCCACGGTTGGCGCCCTCTGGGCTTTCGCTTCGATCCGGAGCGTGGGCATAGCCTTATAGCAGGAGCAGTTGTACGACTCCCGCCTTGCGCTTAACCCTCTGCCGGTCTTCTACCTTACCAGGGGCAAGGATGGCCTCGGCCCGAGCCCGGAGAGAGAAGTCCTTCAAAGAAATCTTGCTCAAACAATCCGGGAGTTCCGAGACGTCCCAAGGAGCGTCCAAAGACCTAAGGCACACAGAACCCAGTGACGAGGCGGACGGCCCGGCTACAAAGGCTTTCATGCGGGAACTGTTTTCTGCCTTAAAGGAGGACATCTTGGAACTGAAGGGGCAACTCGCATCGGATCTCAAGGACGTACGCCGCGATGTCGACGAGGTGGGGGAAAGAGTAGCTGTATTAGAAGAACATGACCTAGCGAGAGAAGAGGATCTTCACCAACTGCAACAAGAGGTACTCCGACTGCGGGACCAAAATCTAGACCTCCAGGCACACTCGGAGGACCTGGAAAATCGATCCAGAAGGAATAACATCCGCATCTGTGCGGTGCCCTGGAAGGCGGAGGGAGAAGACTTGAGAGGCTACGCCCTGTCCCTCTTCCAGCAAATCCTGGGAGACGACTGTCCGCAACAGATTCGGATGGATAGCGTCCACCGTGTGGGCCTCCCCAGAGGCGGAAAGGCCCCCCGCCCGATGTGCTGGTCTGTGTACATGACTTTCAGCTGAAAGAACAAATCCTACGCCTGGCGAGAGTGGCCCAACCGATCCAATTCAGAGGACACACACCGGTCCTCTTTCAAGACCTGGCAGCGTCGACCCAAGCCAAACGGAGAGAATTCCGCGGCGTTACGTCTCATCTTCGGGACAAGGGGATTCCGTACTCATGGGGCCATCCATTTCGAATTATTTTCAAGCACCAAGGGAAGTTGAGACAGATACGCTCTCTCTCTGAAGCTATGGACCTCCTAGGAATTTCTGCTGACACGCATCAGACGCCAAGGAACAGTCCCTCAAAGCCCGACCAGAAAACACTCCCCCGCTGGCAAACGGTTGGCAAGCCTCTGACCTCCACCAGGCCCGGCCCGGAAGAGATAGCGAAGGAGCGCGACGCAGTCCTCTCCACACTCTCGCAGTCCCAGGACCACCCACGCACGCCGTGAGCCACCCTCACTTATACCACGGGAATGGGAGCACAGTTGCAGAGCCGGGGGAGCCCTGGAGTAGTCCACCCCTTCAGACTTCCCGGACTTCCCCTTGCTGCTCGCCAGCTTCCTGATACCGAGTTCGGAACTCTCCATCGAGGCTCCATCCCCTCCGGAGATTTTCCACCAGACAAACTTTAGTCTCTTGCTTCTCATTGTCCCAAGCCTTAGTCACACAACGTCTGGTCTTCTTGTTGGCCACCATATGATCATACTCCTCTGGGACTGTGGCCCTGTGGGCCGTAAAGTTGTGTACTGTTCATGTTGGGATTCTTTCTTCTCTTTCGCTCTCCTTTCTTGCGTTCATGGGTTTTTTTTTCTTTTGGGGACTTACCGTCTTAAGTGTAGCACCTGTTGCTCCTCCGCCCGTGCCCTCGCCTGCCCCGGTCCGCTTCCTCTACAGCGCTCCCTATGTCCCCCGTGCACAGCAATTATGCACTTAACCGTTGCCTATGCCTAGAGCCCTGAAAATTGTTAGCCTAAACGTCCGTGGCCTAAATCACCCTGCGAAGCGCACTGCGATTCTCTCACTCCTCGAGCAGTCTGAGGGGGATATTTGTATGCTCCAGGAGACCCATTTACTTGCTAAAGACACTCCACGTATGCGTTCCCGCCGCTTTCCGCGCCAATTTTGGTCCTCTGGAGCGGCAAAAAAGAATGGGGTGGCCATTTTACTGGGGGCTAAATTTGAGGGCAAAGTCTTGTCTACCTTTTATGAGTCTAAGGGGAGGGATTTGGCTCTTAGGATTCAATGGGGCTCGACAGTCTTCACCTTACTCAACATATACGCTCCCAATTCACAACAAGAAGCATTCCTTCGCAGACACTTGACGGAAGGGTTGGCGTCGCCGGACTCAGCGCTAGTAGTAGGTGGGGACTTCAACCTGGTGATGGATAACGACTGGGACAGATCAGGGCAGCGCTACACGCAGATAGGAGCCCTCTCTCCCGAGGGGAAACATTGGTTAGCGGAAAATGGCCTCCATGATGTCTGGCGCCTGCGACACGCCGACATGCGCGACTACACGCACTACTCGGCAGCACACAAAACCTATGCGCGACTAGACATGCTACTGGTTTCCGATGCACTCCTCCCCAGGGTTCACGACACGTCAATAGCGGTATGCTCCCTTTCGGATCATGCACATGTATCCCTCTCCCTACGGCCCGAGGGAATTGGTTATACACCTGCCCGTTGGCGGCTCCGAGTGGGTCTCCTACACTCCCCGAGGTGGTCAACGAGGTGCGCTCCAAAATTAAGGAGTATATATCCTTTAACGGCGTCGGCGAATCCTCCCTTGCCGTGGTTTGGGACGCACTTAAAGCGGTTCTGCGCGGGACTTTCATGGCCATCTCCTCACCTGAGACACAGACGGAAGGGGGCCCGCCTAGCTCTTGAGCAGGAAGTGACAGAACTAGAGGCGATACACAAACGCACCGGGGCACCTCGGGTGTGGCGCGCGATGGAGAAGAAACGAACCCTCCTTAAACGCCTCGACTTAGATAGGGCCGACTACGCCCTAATCCGCCTACGACATAAGTTCTACTTGGGAGGGGACAAGTGCGGGAAGGTGCTGGCGCAGAAATTACATGCGGTGGCGGGGGCCATCTCATTCCTCAAAAGCGCTAGCGGAGAAGAGCTCCATTTAGATTCCCAGATCGTCGAACAATTTCGCGATTTTTATCACACCCTTTATAGCCCCGATCACCAGAATGTACCTGACTCCCGGGATTACCTGACGGCGAGCCAATTCACCCGCCTTCCGCAGGCAGAAGCAGATCCTCTCGAGAATCCTATTCGACTGGAGGAAGTTATTTCCGCCATTGATAAATTGAAGTTAGACAAATCGCCCGGCCCGGACGGGTACCCGGCTCTTTTTACAAAACGTTCTGTCACGAACTGGCCCCCCTCCTCACTCGCCTATTCAATTCCTTTCAGGATAGTGGGGCAATGACAGACTCAATGGGTGAGGCAGCGATCTCTGTGCTCCTGAAACCTAATAAGGATCCGAGCCAATGCAGCTCTTACCGCCCGATTTCGCTGCTCAGCATAGACGCGAAATTGTTTACTGGCATACTGGCTGCGCGGTTGAATCCCCTTATGGCTGGCCTTATCGACCCGGACCAAGCAGGATTCATCCCCACGCGGCAAGGCAGCGATAACACCAAGCACCTTCTGCACCTCATTGACAGTGTTCATCGCTCTCAGGTCGGCGCAGTACTCTTCTCAGTCGACGCGGAGAAGGCGTTCGACAGGGTGTGCTGGCCATTCCTGTTTGACATCCTCCGTAGTTTTGGCCCCCGCTTTATCACTTGGATACAGTGCATATATCAGTCCCCTCGGGCGTTCGTGCGGGCTAATGGGGTCTCCTCAGCTTCCTTTAAGATTGGGCAGGGCACCAGGCAGGGGTGCCCCCTCTCGCCCCTTTTATTCGCCCTCTACCTGGAACCCCTTGCACAGAAAATCCGAGACCATCCCGATATTCAAGGCCTCAAGTTCGGGGGTGAGTACCATAAGGTAAGTCTAAATGCCGATGATATCATCCTTTCCCTCGCGCAGCCACTTGCATCACTTCCGGCACTAATGGACGAACTAGAGGCCTTCGGCCGAATTTCGGGCTTTAAAGTGAATCCCACCAAATCCCAGGTACTTAACCTGTCCCTACCACAGGCACAGCTAGAGGCACTCCAACGATCTCTCCCTTTACACTGGTCACATGATCCTGTCCCATATCTGGGCATCCTTCTGACCCCTCGATTCCACGCACGCTGGAAGTGAACTACACGGCCCTAGTGGCACAGACGCGGAAAACTCTAGACGGATGGGCTAAACACACACTCTTGTGGTTCGGTCGCATTGCAGCGGTCAAAATGACGCTCTTGCCGCGTATTTTGTACCTATTCCAGATCCTTCCATTAACTCCGCCGCCTGGTACGGTGAGGACACTTCAACTCGCTTTAAATAACTTCATCTGGGGCAAGAAGGCGCGCCTTTCCCTAGCGCAACTCTCACGCTCCAGAGACGACGGAGGGGTAAGGTTACCTCTCATTCATAGATATTTACAGGCTGCACTGTTGCGCTATGTCTTGGAATGGAATCGTCCTCGGTCGGAGAAACACTGGACCTTCATGGACCAAGCGGTAGCTGGCGCAAATGTCTGGCGGGAAATTTGGCTTCCCCGTCGCCTCCGCGCTTGGGGCCTTTACTCCACCCCGGTCACTGCAGCCACCATGAAAGTGTGGGATACAGTAGCAACTGCGAAAGGCCTCACAACTTTTCCCTCTCCTATGACGCCCCTAGTGGATAACCCAGATTTTCCTCCGGGTTTGAAGTCCGCGGTCGCGCAGAGGTGGAGAGAGGCGGGCTTTAAGAGACTAGGACACCTTTTTGATCCTCAAGGCATCATTCCGTTTAGCCGGGTACGCTCCGACCTTGACCTCTCCCGCGCCGATGAATACTGTTATTTACAACTACGACACTGGGCTACCTCTAGGGCGTGCCTCTCACAGGCCTCACGTAGGCTTACTCCTTTCGAACAATGGGTAGCAAAGAAAAAGGATGATAAACACCTCATAACTGACCTCTATGTGCTCCTTACTCCAGGTCAGAAAGGGGTTCGCACTCGTGGACAGCTTCGGTGGGAGTCAGAATTGGACAGGGCTCTCACAGATAAGGAATGGGATAGCATACACTATAGAGCGCACCACACAGCATATAATACAGCTGGGACGGAATCGGCATTTAAGGTCGCGACCTATTGGTATCTCACCCCTGCCCGGATTCATCAGTGGAATAAAAACCACACAGAGGAGTGTTGGCGGGGTTGTGGGATGACTGGCTCACTAGCACACCTCCTCTGGCACTGCCCGCGACTAGAGCGATTCTGGGACTCTGTTCTCAATGATATTGATGCGGCTTTTGACACGGAGATACCTCGCTTCCCAGCGTACATCCTCTTAAGGCTCCCCAACCCTCTTACCTTTCCTCTGCGGTCGCTTCGCGGCAGGCAAATGGCATTGGCTCTCCTCGCGGCGCGTCAGGCTATCCTACTACACTGGGGCACTACAACGGTGCCAGAACACTCTACATGGTTACATCGGTTGTGGATGACATTGGCAATGGAACGGCTCTCTCTACTTCAAACACAGAAGGGCGAGAAATACACTGAACTCTGGGCCCCATTCATAGCTTTACTATCGAGGGATCTCCGCGAGGTCACCTGCCCCAAACTCCTGCAGGTCCTGCGCTTGATACCCTCCCCATCAGCTACACACACCGCTGCCATAGCGTAAAAGGGAGCGGCTGGGTCACTGGAGCGCGGCTCCCCTATAGCACATGTCACCCGGATACGGAGTCCCCCATTAATTTCTCCTTTCTTTTGGCTTCTTGGTATGGGAGGGGTGGGCGGGTGGGAGGGGGCTTCCTTTTTCTCTGTATGGTTGTTTCCACCTTTAGTTGACTCTTGCCACGGGCCACACTGATGTCGAAGTTACAGGCCACACATTGGCTGTTGCACTGACTATTTGATGTCTACCTCCGAGAGGTTGGCCCGACTACAGCACCTCCGGTTCGCCCTTGATAGCACTGTTGGTAGCCGCCGGCCCACGTGGTTGTAGGCAGAAGGCTGTGTATAACTTCTGAGTCACCTTTCAAATGTTTAATAAAACAGATTTGTTCCATAAAAAGCATGTTTCTTATTGGTTAGTAAAAATTTTTTTGAAAGGTACAGTAGAAAGGATAAGGTCATGTTTTGCAAAACCAACCACACCTGCTGTTTGCATTTGCAACATTGTGTGGTGAACTTGAAAATATGGTGAACTTGTGACCTGTCAGTTAAGTTGAATGTTCCATGAACTGTTACTATGGAAACAGGCATTAAGCAGAATGGGGGAAGAAGTCAGTTGCTAAGGGTTATTATGTGTAACCAATGGAAATGTATTTTACAATTTGAAAAACTCTGGGAAGCAATGTTATTTGTTGCTTATGTGTATTTGTATGGAGAAAGAGAGGGAAACCTTGCCATTACTGGTTTTACCTTGCTGAGTCTGGTGCATTATATTCATTGTGTGTAAAAGAAAATCCTGTCAGAGTTTGTGAGATTTTTCATTCAACACATTTATTTGCAAGGTGAGTTATAAATGTGAGGTTTATTTAAAAAAAAAAAAAAAAAAGACATTATTCTAAAACTGTGTTGCTTGAAATATATTATTAAATATAGAGGTGTATATTGGAGTTTTTCATTGTACTTAAATGTTGTTTAAAAAAGAGTTTGTACAGTAATACGTGTATTTTTTAAGATGATTACTGATGTTATTAATTAAGCTGGTTTTTTAAGTCTGTACAAAGGTATAGTTGAATGATGCCGCATATTTTTAGATAGTTGGTTGAAGATGCAGTACAAATGTGTAGTTTGAAAGATGTTCATATAAGGTGTAGTTTATTAGGCTTCATTTTTTGTTGTCTCTACAAAGGTATAGTTGAATGATACTGCATAATTATAGATAGTTTGGTAAAGATGCAGCACAACTGTGCTGTTTGAAAGATGATCATATAAGGTGTTAATAATTAGGTTTCTTTTATTAGTTTGTACAAAGGTAAAGTTAAATGATGCCACATATTTTAAGATAGAATGGTGAAATAAGGTGCTGTTAATTAGACTTCTTTTTGTAGTCTGAACAAAGGTATAGTTGAATGATGCCACATAAATTTAGATACAAAGGTGAAGATGTAGAATAAAAGTGTGGTTTTAAAAATGCTCATAAAAGGAGTTGTTAATTAGCCTTCTTTCTTAAGTCTGTTGAGAGGTATAGTTTAATGATGTCGCATATTTGTAGATAGATGGTCAAGATGTAGCTCAGAAGTAAACCACCACATATTACCCTTGCAGGCATGTTGTACTTATCTACTTAACTAGATAATATGTAATGAGTCATCTATGTGTTCAGATTGTATTTATACAGTTGTATGTATGCTTAGTGAACTATTGAGAGGTGCCTGACCGATTACAGGAGTGCAAAGGTAGTGACTAGATGATTTTAAAACTACATGAGTAATGATTGACTGATTCCATATTCTGCAATCACCCAGTTAGTATCCAAGCACTCATGAAATCACTCCGCCACTACCCAAACACTTATGAAATCACCCAGGCACTACCCATGCACTCTCCCAATCAGCCAAGCACTACCCATGTACTCATGCAATAAACCAAGCACTTATAAATTCACCATGCACTCTCCTTGCAGTACTCCAATCATTCAGTCAGTACCCATGTACTCATGCAATGATCCAGGCACTAACACATGCAGTGCTACAATCCCCTGTGCACTACCCATGCAGTCCTCTAACCACCTACACACTACTGATTCACTCCTTCAATTACCAGGTAGTACCCATGCAGTCCAGCAATCACCCTGTCACTACCCATGCACTCCTCCAATCACCCAGCCAGTACTATGTACTTATCCAATCACTCTGCCAATTCCCAAGCACTTATAAATTCGCCATGCACTCTCCTTGCAGTACTCTAATCACCCAGTCAGTACCCATGTACACATGCAATGACCCAGGCACTAACTCATGCTCTGCTACAATCCCATGACCACTACCCATGCAGTCCTCTAACCATCTACACACTACTCATTCATTCTTCCAATTACCCAGGTAGAACCCATGCAGTCCAACAATCACCCTGTCACTACCCATGCACTGCTGTAATCACCCAGCCATGGTCCTTCAACTGCTAGAATGGAAAACCTTGTCCACCAATAAAATACTTTGTTTGAAAGTCACATGGGGGTCGCGCACCCGGCGCGCAACCAGCACGCACGCGTCGCGACTCCGCGAAGATATATTAAACAATAAAATAACTTTATTGTAACTTCAAGTATATGACTTTTATAATTAGTTTACATAATCTCTTGCTCTCATATACACATTAAAGTAATATACATATAGTTTTAAAACATAACATTTTTTACGGGGGTCGCGCACCCGGCGCGACCCCATACGTATAGGACGTTACGCGGGGTCCGGCACCACGCACCCGTCGCACACCAATCGCGCACACGACGCGACGCCATACGTATAATGACGTTACACGGGGCCAGGCACCGCGCACCCATCGCATACCAAACGCGCACACAACGTGACTTCCGCAAATTATATTTAAGAATCATATAACTTCAATGCAAATACAAATATATGATTTTTATAATTAGTTTAGATAATGTATTACTCTAATATACATATTACAATTATATACACATAGTTTTAACATAACAAAAATTACGAAAATCGCGCACCCGGCGCGACCCCCATACGTATATCACGTTACGCGCGGCTCGGCACCGCGCACCATTCGCATACCAACCGCGAATCCGCGCACCCACCGAGATAGGTACATGATGGGTACGCAACTCCTCTTTTTTCCCCCAAAAAATAAAAAATTATATTTTAGAAAACACAAGACATTACATAATTTAAAAAAAAGAGAAAAAAAAAGAAAAAATATTTATAGGATATTACAGTTACAAAATATCACTAAAAATACTTAGCAATTTACTATAAAAAAAAAAGACAAGTTTCATAAACATTATACTTCGAAATTAGCATTTAAAAAACCTTTGAAATTCACTGAAAAAACCATAGGTTTCAGGCACGTTATAGTTAGAAATTAGCATTTAAAAAACCTTTGAAATTCACTGAAAAAACCATAGGTTTCAGGCACGTTATAGTTAGAAATTAGCATTTAAAAAACCTTAGAAATTCACTGAAAAAACCATAGGTTTCAGGCACGTTATAGTTAGAAATTAGCATTAAAAAAACCTTAGAAATTCACTGAAAAAAACACAGGTTTCAGGGACGTTATAGTTAGTTCGACATTTCACTCGTACAAAACCAGTGAAATTCGGCCGTTATAGTTAGTTCAGCTAACTATAACTCGCGCCCCCGCAATGCACTGCTGATGACGTCACATATTACATCATTCATGACATGGTCAGTGACATCACTGATGACATCTCAAATTACATTACTGATGACATCACTGATGACATCATCCACGTGATAATCTGATGCACCTCCTCATACCCTAATATAACCTTTCATACACCCACTCTAAAATACAAACTACCATTTTCGAAACTATAGATACACCAACACCAGTTACTACATACCCACTCACTGATTCCTAGGTCTACACACACATCCACTCATTCACCCATACAGTCACTCATACATGCAGTCACTCATCAAAACAGCACTATCATATGCACTTATACACCTATACAGTCACACACCGGCACTAACCCATACAGTTACTTACACACCTAGTCAGTCATGTAAAGAATCAATCGCACTCCCATTTACTCACCTATAGTTATACACACACACACCACCTCACCTATTCATACAGATACTAACACATACTTACTCTCTTATACAATCACTGACACAAGCACACACTCATCCATACAGCCACTCTCACTATCACTCACTCTCACATATAGTCATTTATATACTCCAACACTCACATATACTGCCTTTCACATATGTAGTTACTCACACATATACCACTGAGATATCCATTCACTCACCAACACAGCCATACGCACACTCACTCACACAGCCCTTCACAGACACACTCTTGAACCCATACACCCAGTGAATCACCCACTTACAAATCTATGCACAAAGTCACAAACCCCCCACCCACACAAACACTCAGGCACCCATACAAATACTCAGGCAACCAATCAATAACCGATATAGACACTCATGTAGCTACTCACCAACCCGTGCTGCAGCTTACACAACAACAGACACAGTGATACAGACATTCACACAATTAAGTCACTAACCCATGCATTCACTAAAACTCATTTATTCACTCACTTATACAGTCAGTCACGCACCTACTAAATCCTCCATCCAGACACTTATACACCCACTCATTCTTCAATACACCTTGGTGCATATTTATATAAAACATATTTAAACTTTACAGAAATACATTCACTGGATAATGTCATCAGTGATGTCATTTGAGATGTCATCAGTGATGTCACTGACCATGTCATGAATGATGTAATATGTGACATCATCAGCAGTGCATTGCGGGGCGCGAGTTATAGTTAGCTGAACTAACTATACCGGCGGAATTTCTCTGGTTTTGTATGAGTGAAATGTCCAACTAACTAGAACGTCCCTGAAACCTGTGTTTTTTTTAGTGAATTTCCAAGGTTTTTCAAATGGTAATTTCTAACTATAACGTGCCTGAAACCTATGGTTTTTTCAGTGAATTTCTAAGGTTTTTTAAATGCTAATTTCTAACTATAACGTGCCTGAAACCTATGGTTTTTTCAGTGAATTTCTAAGGTTTTTTAAATGCTAATTTCTAACTATAACGTGCCTGAAACCTATGGTTTTTTCAGCGAATATATATATATATATATATACATAGATATATAATATATATGCATCTATAGATATAAATACATGTGTAAAAATTATTACTTTATTAAAAAATAGCTATTAAATAAGTTTACTTTAAAAAATAATAATAATATAGAATTAAACAAAATGTATTGCTTTATTTAAAAGCAATCACAGGCAGGCCACCATCCTACTGATGGCAATGAATCGTAATGAGGTAGGTCGTATTGCGACCCACTACGATTCAATATTTTGTGAACTGACCTATTAGTACATAGGTCATTCAACAAAATACCAATGCATTCAATAAAAGTCAGCGCACAAACGGTGACCACCTTTTCAGAATGTGTTTAATGTTTATCTGGCCCTTAATCCCTAGAAGTAGTGCAGAGTCAGCAGTTGACCACATGTTCCACTCAATGCACACTGTACTCTGGTAGCTGTGGAGATTTAATGTGGAAGGATGACCTGGCCGAAGGAGAAGTGTCTTTTAGAAAAGAGCAGCAGAAATTGAGTCCGAACTCTGCACAAGTATTTTGAAGAGCAGCTGCAACACAGTTAGAGGCCTGGGCAGGAAGACGCTGTACTCAGAAGCAACAACAATGAGGTAGGGATGTCTAGGTAAGCCACAGGAGGTGATCTACTCCTGAATAGTTAGAGGTTACACAGACAGGCTGAGACAGTCCCTCAGCAAAAAGAAAGGATCTCTGTTTTAACAGCTGAGAGACAATGAGACTATAAGTATTTCTCATTGCGTGGCTCATGAGTTCGCCAACACATTCAAAGTTATCACACACTATCACCACCCACAATCACCACCTAATTGATTGTGGGCAGCTGAATACCACAAGAACCTTTTCCACATCCCAAAAATATGGGACAAACTAAAAATTAACAGACTATGCTTTTCAATCTAATATAGTAAGCGACTGAGGAAATTCTGAACAGGCGGCCATTCTATCATGAAGAGATACAATGCTTCAGCATTTTTCATAACACTGCTGCTATGCTATTTCTAATGAAGGCAGCACTTCCAATTAACATTATTGATCACTATTAAAAGACATTTAAGGAGTTATGTTCATTCTATCTTATGATTCAATATCTTTCAATAGTATGCCATGTTTGTTAATATTAGAACAATCCTATCACAAGTGTTAAATAAACTTTTATAGAAAACAGTACCATAAGCATCCTTATAACAAATAGTACAAAGAATGGAAAACAGATTATCTGGTACTCCTTGAAAGAGTGTTGGACCTCCTTATACATGAATGGCTATGATGGAGTAACTAACAATATAAAGATGACTTCTACTATAAAATTGACAGTAGTAAACTAGCCAATCAGAAGGCGGAAAAATCAGACTGCATAAATAGCATTCTGTTCTCTGGGCTTGCAAGCCATTTTTGTTTTTAAATGGAGGCCCTCTGTACTAAAGGACTAGAACAGCACTCTGTCTGTGTTAAAGAGGCAGATGACCTACATCCTTGCCAACATAAAGAACACAATCTGGTTAGGTCAATACATACTTATGAAAGAATCTCTGTTCACCCCCTGGTAGCTATGGCACAAATAGCAGGCAATCTGCAGAGAAATGTGTGTTAAATGTAAACAGTAACAACACTTTTAGCCCCTTTGCTGCTAGGCCTTTTCCCCCCCTGTGCTAAGCCTTTTTTTTGGCTATTTGGGGTAGTGCGCGCTTAGGCCCCTGTAACTTTTTGACCACATAAGGTATCCACGCCAAATTTGCGTCCTTTTCTTCCAACATCATGGGGATTGTAAAGGTACCCAGGGTTTGTGGATTCCCCTGGAGGGGTCCCAGAAATTAGCCAAAATACAGATAAATTTTGTTTTTTGGGGGAAAAATGGGGAAAAAGGGCTGCAAAAGAAAGCGTCTGGGTTTTCCCCTGCAAATGGTATCAAAAAAGGGTTTGTGGGGATGAAATCACCATTTTCCCAGCTTTTAGGGAATGACAGACTTTTGTCAGAAAACCAACATTTTTTACACAGTTTTGGCATTTTTCTGGGACATAGCCTATTTTTGCTTTGTTTTTGTGCTTTCAACCTCCTTCCAGTTAATGGGAGAAATGGGTATGAAAACAATAATGGATCCTGGAAAGCTATACATTTTAGAAAAGTAGACAAAATTCTGAATTCAGCAAGGGTTCATTTGTGTAGATCCATCAAGGTTTCTTTATATAAACTAACAGTTAAATATAGGAAAAATTGAAAATTAGTTGAAAAAAACTGCCTTTTGTGTCAACGTTTTCACTTGTAACTTCTTCTAATTATGACAGCTCTTTGAAAGCAATATACCGTTACATCCGCTGGACCTTTCTGATTGTGGGGATATATAGGACTTGTAGGTTCACCAAGAACCCGACGAACCCAGAGTCAAAAACTGAGCAGCAATTTGCAATGGCTTTTTATTATGTACCGGGTATATATCAATTATTGTGGGAAAATGTATACATGGAAAAATCGGTATGAAAGACACCTATGTATTTCTGAAATGGGAACAAATTATAGAGTTTAGAAACAGTAGATATTTGCACATTTTCGAAATTGGGAATACTCATACTAGCATGAGAATTATCGGTCATTTTTCAAAATGACTTCTTTTTTACACAATGTCTTTCATTTGGAAGGCAGAAATGCATCGATAGTCAATAGATAATAACAGTTGCTTTACAAATCTGAATTACCCTAAGTCTCCCGATAAAAATGGTACCTCACTTGTGTGGGTAGGCATAGTGCCCGCGACAGGAAACGGCGCAAAACGCAACGTGGTCACACCTCAATTTCGCAGTGAAAAATGACCCTTTTTTGGCAAAGTGCCTAGCTGTAGTTTTTTAACCATAGCTCTGCCGGCACCTAGGGAAACCTAGCAAACCTATACATTTTTGAAAACTAGACACCCGGGGTAATCCAGGATGGGGTGACTTGACTGCCTCCCACCAGGTTCTGTTACCCAGAATCCCTTGCAAACCTAAAAAATTGGCAAAAAAACAAAATTTTCCCCACATTTCTGTGGTGGAAAGATCTGGAATCTGCGTGGATCCACAAATCTCCACCCACCCTGCGTCCCCCAAAGTCTTTCGAGAAAAATGGTACCTCACTTGTGTGGGTCGGCCTAGTGCCCGTGACGGGAAACGGCGCACAACGCAACGTGGACACACCTCAATTTCGCAGTGAAAAATGACCCTTTTTTGGCAAAGTGTCTAGCTGTAGTTTTTGAACCATAGCTCTGCCGGCACCTAGGGAAACCTAGCAAACCTATACATTTTTGAAAACTAGACACCCAGGGGAATCCAGGCTGTGGTGACTTGACTGCCTCCCACCAGGTTCTGTTACCCAGAATCCCTTGCAAACCAAAAAAATTGTCAAAAATACACATTTCCCCCACATTTCTGTGGTGGAAAGTTCTGGAATCTGCGTGGATCCACAAATTTCCACCCACCCGCGTTCCCCAAAGTCTTCCGAGAAAAATGGTACCCCACTTGTGTGGGTCAGCCTAGTGCCTGCGACAGGAAACGGCGCAAAACGCAACGTGAACACACCACAGTTTCGCAGTGAAAAATGACCCTTTTTTGGCAAAGTGCCTAGCTGTAGTTTTTGAACCATAGCTCTGCCGGAACCTAGGGAAACCTACCAAACCCACACATTTCTGAAAACTAGACACCCAGGGGATTCTAGGGAGGAATGGCTTGTGTGGATCCCCCAACGTTTCCTTACCCAGAATCCCCTGCAAACCTCAATTTTAGCTGAAAAATGCACTTATTTCACACATTTTTGTGTGGGAAAGTTGTGGCATCCCCGGGCTGACACAAATTTCCTACCACCCAACGTTCCCCCGGGTCTCCCGATAAAAACGGTGCCTCACTCGTGTGGGAGGCCCAACTACCCGCGACAGGCAAGGGCACAAAACGTAGTGAGGCAACATCAAAATTGCCCATCACAAAACAACCTGGTTTTGCAAGGGGGGGTCCTGGGTTTTTGGCCCCGTGCTCGGCGGCCACCTAGGGAAACCTACCAAACCCACACATTTCTGAAAACTAGACACCCGAGGGATTCCAGGGAGGTATGGCTTGCGTGGATCCCCCAACGTTTCCTTACCCAGAATCCCCTGCAAACCTCACTTTTAGCTGAAAAAAAATCACTTTTTTTCACACATTTTTGTGTGGGAAAGTTGTGGCATCACCGGGCTGACACAAATTTCCTACCACCCAGCGTTCCCCCGGGTCTCCCGATAAAAACGGTGCTTCACTTAAGGCACAAGTTACTAACTTGTGTAACGATATATCTGTAAGAGACAGTAGTTAGTGACAGATTCCTTACCTTAGAATATCCCCAGGTGTCAGGCTGGATCCGGAAAGTTTTTTGCGTAGCAGTACCCTTGCGCGTCGGTAGGCGGCGTCGTGCGGCTCCGCGTCCGTCGTCGGCGTCGTGATCGCCGGGATGACGTCGCGGGCAGTACTTAGGCGCCGCCCCTGCGCGCTGACGTCAGTTCTGTACACGACTTTCCGCGCCAGGAACGCAGAGCCATGCAAGAAGCTGACATAGGTGTCTGAAAAATACTAGGGCCCTGAAAGGGATGTCCTTAACCCTAGAAATCAGTTCGCAGAACGGGGAGGATGGGTGGGGCGGTAAGGAATCTGTCACTAATTACTGTCTCTTACAGATATATCGTTACACAAGTTAGTAACTTGTGCATCTGAAAGAGACACGTTAGTGACAGATTCCTTACCTTAGAATAGATACCCCAGCAATACCAACCCCGGTGGTGGGTCTGCGAACAAAGATCAGACAAGGAAGTCCTGGAGGACAGAACGGCCAAAGAAGCCGTCCCTCCGGACCTGACTGTCAAGGCAGTAATGCTTTGTAAACGTGTGCAGCGAGGCCCACGTAGCTGCCTGACAGATAACCGGCAGCGGAACACCGCGGCCCAAGGCCGTGGTAGCAGCCGTTGCCCTGGTGGAATGGGCACGCAGCCCAACAGGAGGCTCCTTCTTAGCCAAAGAATAGCAGGTCTTGATGCACAAGGGAACCCAGCGGGAGATGGTCCTCTTGTGCACCGCCCGACCTTTTTGGCGCCCACGTAGCCAACAAAGAGCTGGTCATCCACCCGGAAGTGTTTTGTGCGGTCAATATAGAAAGAGAGCGCACGTTTTGGGTCCAGACGGTGGAGCCTCTCTTCCTCTCTGGAAGGATGCGGAGGCGGAAAGAAGGTGGGCAAAGTGATGGTCTGCCCAATGTGGAAAGCAGTAACCACCTTTGGCAAGAAGGACGGACGCGTCCGAAGAACAACCTTGTCTGGATGAACAGACAGAAAGGGAGGTTTGCAAGATAGAGCCTGGAGCTCACTCACCCGCCGAGCGGAGGTGATGGCCACCAGAAAGGCTGTCTTCAGAGTCAGAAGACGAAGAGGACAGTTATGTAGAGGCTCAAAGGGAGCGCACATTAAAAAGGTAAGAACCAAGTTCAAGTCCCACTGAGGCATCACAAACGGAACAGGAGGGAAGAGGTGAGTAATGCCTTTTAAGAACCTGTTAACAGGGGACTTGAAAAGGGAGGGCTGATCAGGGAGCCTGAGGAAGGCCGAGATAGCACAAAGATAACCCTTGATGGTACCCAGGGCAGAACCCTGTTGGGCCAAAGAGAGAAGGAACAGAAGGACCTCAGAAAGAGGGGCAGAAAGGGGATTCACAGCCTTTGCTGTGCACCATGCCACAAATTTGTTCCACCTGCAGGCGTATACCACCTTAGTGGAGGGACGCCTGGCTGCCAGAATCACATCACAAACTTCGGGAGGCAAGTCGAAAGGAATCAACTGCCGCCGCTCAATCTCCACGCAAGCAGGTGTAGACTGGACAGGTTCGGGTGGAGGACCGTCCCCTGCTGCTGCGACAGAAGATCCTCCCGAAGAGGCAGACGGATCGGGGGATCTACGCTCATATTGAGTAGCTCGGGATACCAAACTCTTCGAGCCCAGTCCGGAGCCACAAGAATGACTTGGGCCCGGTCGTGCCGAATCTTCTTCAACACTCTGGTTAGAAGTGGTATAGGCGGAAAGGCGTACAATAGACCGCAACTCCACTCGTGACGAAAAGCGTCGCCGAGCGAGTGCCGCCTTGGAAATTCCAACGCGCAGAACTGATGACATTGCGCGTTCTCTTCGGTGGCGAATAGATCTAACCAAGGCTCTCCCCACTGTAGAAAGAGTCCTTGCGCCACTTCCGAGTGAAGACGCCATTCGTGATCCATCATGCACCTGCGGCTGAGTTCGTCCGCCCTGGCGTTCAGGGAACCTGCCAGGTGTTGAACCACCAGGAACATGCCCTGATGTTCCAGCCATGTCCAGAGGCGCAGAGCCTCCTGACAAAGGGTCCACGACCCCACCCCGCCTTGTTTGTTGCAGTACCACATGGCGGTGGTGTTGTCTGTGAACACCTGCACTACCTTCCCTTTGACAGAGGGAAGGAATGCCTTGAGTGCAAGTCGGATCGCCCGGAGCTCCAGAAGGTTGATATGGAGCCGGGACTCCGCCGGAGACCAGAGGCCTCTGATCTCCGCCTCTACCATGTGACCGCCCCATCCCAGAAGGGACGCGTCCGTCACAACTGTGTGCTCTGGCTGGGGAAGGGAGAGGGATCTGCCCATGACCCATTGCCGGTTCGAGAGCCACCACTGCAACTGTTTTGCAGTCCCCTCCGAGATCTGGACGTGATCGGACAGGTCGCCCTGGTGCTGCGCCCACTGGAACTTCAGGTCCCACTGCAGAGCCCGCATATGCCATCTGGCATGAGTGACCAGCAGGATGCAGGAGGCCATGAGGCCCAGCAGCCTCAGGGTCATCCGTACCGAAACCCAGGATAAGGGCTGAAAGATCGGAATCATAGCCTGAATATCCCGGACTCGCCGTTCGGGAGGATAGGCCCGAAACTGCGTCGTGTCCAGAACTGCTCCGATGAAAAGGAGCTGTGGAGAAGGAATCAGATGCGACTTTGGCACATTGATGGAGAACCCCAGCGAGTGCAGGAGTTCGGCCGTAGTCTGGAGGTGGGAGACAACTGCCTGGGACGAGCCCGCCTTCAGCAGCCAGTCGTCGAGGTAGGGGAAGACTGAAACCCCTGCCCGGCGCAGATGAGCTGCGACCACCGCCATCACTTTCGTGAACACCCGAGGGGCACTGGTAAGGCCAAAGGGGAGCACGGTGAACTGAAAATGCTCGAGGCCTACCGTGAACCGAAGGTAACGCCGGTGGGCCGGCAGGACGGGGATGTGGAAATAGGCGTCCTGCAAGTCCAACGCTACCAACCAGTCTCCGGGGTCGAGGGCAGTCAAGACCTGAGCTAGGGTGAGCATCTTGAACTTCTCCTTCCGGAGGAAGCGATTGACGTTCCGGAGGTCCAAGATAGGACGCATGTCCTCCTTGTCCTTTTGGGCACCAGAAAGTAGTGGGAGTAGCAACCACGCCCTACTTCTGGGGTCGGAACATGCTCGATGGCCCTCTTGGCCAAGAGGGCCGTGACTTCCTTCTGTAGAAGCACCAAGTGATCCCCTGACATGCGGTGGAATAGAGGTGGCATGGCTGGGGGTGGTCTCGAAGGGGAGGGAGTAGCCCTTCGGACAATGTCCAAGACCCACTTGTCCGAGGTGATGGGACGCCAGTGGTGAAGGTGATGGCGGACCCTGCCCCCGACTGGCGTGCTGTGCACCTGAAAGGAGGGACTAGGAGGGCTTGGAGGCCGCGGACGGGTTGGAGGTGGTGGCCTGACCCGCACGCTGGTTGCCCGAACCGCCACGGCGGTATCCACGTCCTCGGCCACGCGAGGCGCTTGCTGCGCGGGCCGTAGGCCGGGCTGCGGACGTGACTGGGCGCCCCTTCCGTGGCCACGAAAGGGGCGAAAAGCAGACGTTTGCGGAGGGCGCACAACAGCAAGGCCCAGGGACTTAGCAGTAGCCCGTGAGTCCTTGAAACGCTCCAGCGCATGGTCTGCCTTCGAACCAAAAAGACCGACTCCATCAAAGGGCATGTCCATGAGAGTATTCTGGACATCCCCTGAAAACCAGTGGTCCTCAGCCAGGCGTGGCGACGCAGCGCCACCGTCGTTGCAAGCGATCTGCCCAGCGAGTCGGCGGTATCAAGGCCACAGCGGATGGTATATTTAGCCGCATCACGCCCTTCCGCAATAGCGCGGGTAAGCAGTGTCTGGACCTCCTCAGAACACTGCGGCAAAACATCAGCCACCGAATCCCACAGGGAGTGGGTGTATCGGCCCAAGAGGCAAGCGGTATTAACAGACCGCAAGCCAGCACTGGAGGAAGAGAAAGCCTTCTTCCCAAAGTGATCCAGGCGCTTGGATTCCCTATCCGGAGGGGCGGTAGGGAAGGCTGTTTGGGAGGCAGAGGCTTGGACAACCAAGCTCTCAGGGGTGGGGTGTTGGGAGAGAAACAGGGGGTCGCCCGGAGCCGGGCGATGGCGTCGAGCCACGTTCCTATCCACAGGAGCCCCTGTGGTGGGTTTGGACCAGGCACCCAAAAGAACGTCAGTGAGTGCATCGTTGAACGGCAGCACAGGCTCCGAAGAGGAGGCCGCCGGCTGAAGCACTTCAGTCAGGAGGTTAGTCCTGACGGCCACTGTAGGCAACTGGAGATTTAAGGCTCCAGCAGCTCTACGCAACACCGTTGCAAAATTAGCCCCCTCCTCCGTTGCCACGGGAGGAGACAGCATGCCAGAGTCGGGGGAGGTATCCAGCCCACTGGCATCCCCAAGTTCCTCAACCCAGTCCGGGTCAAACTCGCACTGTTGTGTGAGAGGGTCGTCAGACCCCTCCCAGCTCTCCTGGTCCTCCTCAGGTTGAAAAGATGGAGGAGGAGGGACATAAGGGACCCAAGGCCTCATCGGCGCCGGAACCGGCGTCGGGCGACGCCGGTCCGGCTCCATGTCCGGACCCGGGGAGAACCGGGGAACGACGCCGCCCGGAGCCCCGGACGGCGTTGGAAACGGCACCGGGGACATCGGCGTCGGCGGAGGCGTGGTTAGGTCAACCGGCGTCGATGGGGGTTGCGGCACCACCGGAACCGGGGTCGAGGCCGGGGCCGGAGCCGAGGCCGGGACGAAGGCTGGTGGGACAGGCGACGCCGGGACCGGAGTCGACGGCGACGCCGGAGCAACCCCATCAGGGCCCGCGGGGCCCGAAGGCGCACCGGAGGGACCTTGAGGCCCGAAGAGGCGGGCCATGGCCGACAGGAATTTCTGTACTTCGGCCGGAGTCGCCCCGAACCCGGGAAGGACGGGTAATGCGGGGGCACCTCGACAGGCACGTCCGGGGCCGCGGGGCGGGGACGGTGCCGACAGGGACCTCAGCCGAGTCGCGCGACCGGCGAGGCGAAGTCTTAGAGCGATGACGCCGCTTAGACTTCTTGTGCTTCGACTTACCGGAGGAGCGCGAAGACTTGGATTCCGACGAACGGCGGGGACTCCGCGTCCGGCCCCTCGACCTCTCCCGGGACCGGGGCTTGCTGCGGCGCGGAGCCGACTGCCGGACTTCAAGGAGCTTTCGAGACCGCTCTCGCAAAGCCTTCGGATGAAGTTTCCGGCAGTCAGGGCACGACTTCGTGTTGTGGCCTCGGCCGAGACAGAAGAGACACTCGAGGTGGGGGTCCGTGATGGACATCATACGACCACATTCCTCGCAGGGCTTAAAGCCGGGCATCCCTACGACACCTTAGGAGTCGTGAAGACTCGTTGAAGAGAACAGTGAAAAATTTCACAAAAAAGATAGTCAAAAAGTGACTAGGGCACTGCTCTTCCCGGATCTGCGCTTACTGGCGCGGAAAAGAAGAACTGACGTCAGCGCGCAGGGGCGGCGCCTAAGTACTGCCCGCGACGTCATCCCGGCGATCACGACGCCGACGACGGACGCGGAGCCGCACGACGCCGCCTACCGACGCGCAAGGGTACTGCTACGCAAAAAACTTTCCGGATCCAGCCTGACGCCTGGGGATATTCTAAGGTAAGGAATCTGTCACTAACGTGTCTCTTTCAGATTGGGAGGCCCAAGTACCCATGACAGGCAAGGGCCCAAAAGGTATTGAGGTGACATCATTTTGATGTCGCCTCACTACATTTTGTGCCCTTGCCTGTCGCGGGTACTTGGGCCTCCCACACGAGTGAGGCACCGTTTGTATCGGGAGACCCGGGAGAACGCTGGGTGGTAGGAAATTTGTGTCAGCCCGGTGATGCCACAACTTTCCCACACAAAAATGTGTGAAAAAAGTGATTTTTTCAGCTAAAATTGAGGTTTGCAGGGGATTCTGGGTAAGGAAACGTTGGGGGATCCACGCAAGCCATACCTCCCTGGAATCCCCCGGGTGTCTAGTTTTCAGAAATGTGTGGGTTTGGTAGGTTTCCCTAGGTGGCCGCCGAGCACCAGGCCAAAAACCCAGGTGACCCCCCTTGCAAAACTAGGTCATTTTGAGATGGGCAATTTTGATGTCACCTCAATAAGTTTTGGGCCCTTGCCTGTCGCGGGTACTTGGGCCTCCCACACGAGTGAGGCACCGTTTTTATCGGGAGACCCGGGGGAACGCTGTGTGGTAGGAAATTTGTGTCAGCCCGGTGATGCCACAACTTTCCCACACAAAAATGTGAAAAAAGTGATTTTTTCAGCTAAATTTGAGGTTTGCAGGGGATACTGGGTAAGGAAACGTTGGGGGATCCACGCAAGACATACCTCCCTGGACTTCCCCGGGTGTCTAGTTTTAAAAAATGTGTGGGTTTGGTAGGTTTCCCTAGATGGCCGCCAAGCCCGGGGCCAAAAAGTCATGGGACCCCCCTTGCAAAACCAGGTTGTTTTGTGATAGGTAATTTTGATGTCTCCTAAATAGGTTTTGGGCCCTTGCCTGTCGCGGGCACTAGGCCTACCCACGCAAGTGAGGTACCATTTTTCTCGGAAGACTTTGGGGAACGCGGGGTGGGTGGAATTTTGTGGACCCACACAGATTCCAGAACTTTCCACCACAGAAATGTGAGGAAAATGTGTTTTTTTGGACACATTTTTAGGTTTGCAAGGGATTCTGGGTAACAGAACCTGGTGAGAGCCAGTCAAGTCACCCTATCCTGGATTCCCCTGGGTGTCTAGTTTTCAAAAATGTATAGGTTTGCTAGGTTTCCCTAGGTGCCGGCAGAGCTAGGGTTCAAAATCTACAGCTAGGCACTTTGCAAAAAAAGGGTCAGTTTTCACTGTGAAAATGAGGTGTGTCCACATTGCATTTTGGGCCGTTTTCTGTCGCGGGCACTAGGCCTACCCACGCAAGTGAGGTACCATTTTTCTTGGAAGACTTTGGAGAACGCGGGGTTTGTGTAATTTTGTGGATCCACGCAGATTCCAGAACTATCCACCACAGAAATGTGAGGAAAATGTGTTATTTTTTTTTTTTTTTTTTACAAAGTTTTAGGTTTGCAAGGGATTGTGGGTAACAGAACCTGGTGAGAGCCAGTCAAGTCACCCCATCCTGGATTCCCCTGGGTATCTAGTTTTCAAAAATGTACAGGTTTGCTAGGTTTCCCTACGTGCCAGCTGCGCTAGGGCCCAAAATCCACAGGTAGGCACATTGCTAAAAAAAAGTCGGAGCCTAGTGGGCTTTTTGCCGCCCTGGGGGGGAATCGGGGGAGGGGGGTTTGTCCCGATATGCCCCCAAAGGGGGCAGAAAGACTGTGGCTATTTTTTGTGGGGGTGGGGGCATTGGTATGACCATAAAAAAAGCCTGCGTACTCGCTGGCGCCTAGTGGGCTTTCTGCCCCCCCAGGGGGCAGATCAGGGGCCACTGCCACCATCTTCCCTCCCGGGGGGCAGAAAGACTGGAATTTCTCTGGGGGTGGGGTGGGGGTATTGTCATGCCCATTTTGGGCAGCCCCTACACTAATAAAACAAAAAAATCCATGGTTTCTAGTGGGCTTTCTGCGCCCCCCGGGGGGCCAGATTGGGGGCTACAGCTCCCATCTGCCTCCCGGGGGGGCAGAAAGACTGTCATTTTTGTGGGGGGGGGGGGTTGGGCCTTGGCGTTGCCGTTTCGGGCAGCCCACACCCCAAAAACAATTGCGCAAAAAAAATCCCTGGTGGATAGTGGGCTTTCTGCCCCTCTGGGGGGGGGGGGGGGCAGAAAGGCTGTAATGGTGGCGCTGGGTGGGGGCATTGGCGTGCCCGTTTCGGGCAGCCCCCACCCTAAAAAAAACTTCAAAAAACAAATCCATGGTGTTTAGTGGGCTTTCTGCCCCCCCGAAGGGACAGATTAGGGGCCAATGCCCCAACTGGCCCCCAGGGGGGGCAGAAAGACTAATGATTGCGGGGGGGTGTGGGGGCATGGGCATGCCCGTTTTGGGCAGCCCCCACCCTTATTTTTACTTTCTAAAAAAATCCCTGGTGTCTAGTGGGCTTTTTGCCCCCCACAGGGGGGGCAGATTGGGGGCTACTGCCCCCATCTGTCCCCCAGGGGGGGCAAAAAGACTACATTTTGCCAAATTAAATTGGGGGGAGCAAAGGCCCTTGCCCAAGGGGCCGCTCCCCCCTCCCTGGTGTCTAGTGGGTGGATCCCTGCTTGGGGATCGTCCTCCTGTGGCGATCCCCAAGCAGAGATCCACTGGGGAGGGGTACCATTGGAAAGGGGAGATTCTCCCCTTTCCAACGATACCTCTCCCGTCTTTCTACGTGCTCAGGGGGCTGAGATAGCCCCCTGAGCACGTAGAAAGGGAAACAAATGAGCCTCTTGGCTCATTTCAGTTTCACTGAAATGACGTCAGCGCGACGTGCGCGCCGATCGTCATTTCAGGGAAACCAGGGGGGGGGGCCCCTCGGGAGCTGGGGAAGCTCTTCCCCAGCTCCCGAGGCTCTTTTGGCATAAAGGGAATCCCTCTGGTGCCCGCACCAGAGGGATTTCCCAGGCGATGTTTCATGACGAGCTGGACTCGTCATGAGCACACGACCACTGTGTGCCATGACGAGTCCAGCTCGTCATGAGCATGGAAGGGGTTAATGTAAAGAACACATCACAATACAGCTACAAAAACAATTTAGAAAAATGTAACAACCAAACATAAGTGATCATCAAAATTGGATAAGGGGAACCAGAGATCTAAAAGCACCAAGAAAAAGTAATGTGCCATTAAAATACAACAGTTTGCGGATGATCGGGACCCAAGTGCAGTTTCAGGCTGACAACGATGGAGTAGAGGTTGAATACACCAAGCGTTTCATCCGGGTCAAATATTTTACCTTCAGACTTAGTCTCCAACAGCTGGGAAAGTTCCTTCTGGTCAGTCCTGGATTCCCTAGCTCTACACCAGGTCTCTCACTAACCAGGTCTCCTGCAGGGGGAAGCCTAGGTGGTCAGTTGGCCCTCTGGGAGTCAGTAGGCCTCTTTTTTGTGACCCGGAAACAGGAGGACAATCGTTTGAGCCTGGGCGCCAGCAGGAGTCTGGAGTACTTGAGTTAATAGTCTAGTTGAGACGCCATATTTATCCTATGCACTAGCCAATGCATGGATAAATTCTACCACCTAATCCTATTTTCCCACACTCCCCCGTCCCCCAACCCCTTTTGCAGTAGCTCCTCTTTGCCTTACTGTAAAATTACCCAGGATCCCATGTTTCAAGATGTAGAACCCATCTGCTACCAATAGGCCCATCTTCAGACCCTTACCACTCCCGTATTTTGATTAGCTCTCCTCCCACCTGATTATCAAACTGGTTCTTGAGTTGCCCTTGGAGCCTTGCTGTGTGGGAGAGTAATGAAAATGAATAGTAGAGGTCCTCCCCAGCACCTGTAAGTCTAAAGAGGCAAAAGCTGCCCTTAGTTCTGCCACCTAGTCCTGTTCACTCCAATATAGCCAATCGCTGCGAATAGTCAGCAGTTAACACCTACCCGGTCTTCCTGGGCTCAGAAGCAGAGTCGGTAACTCTCCTAGTCCAAGGATGTGTATACCAGCTCTGGAGGTCTGATGAGTGGCAGAACTGGTTTTAGGGCAGCTTTGGCTCAGGCAGCACAATGTAAATTTTTATGAAGTTACTTCCCCACCTTAAGTTATTTAAAATCTGATTTCACCAATTATTCTGAATTTCAAACAATAAGTATGAAATAACTTTGAAGCTTTTTCTAGCATTTTCCCAGGAGCCATGGGAAATAAAGATTTTAATCCAATCTAGACCTAATCGGGGAAAAATCCAGCAAAGGCTAGGCACTGATCTTTATTTCACTGTGAAGGCACTTTAACCAGTACTATGACGCCAGCAACAGTCACTATCCACCCCAATTCCTTCCTCACCGTGTGAGTTATTCTCTGCCATAATGCTACCTGTAGCAGTGTTGATCCTCAAAGGATAAGGGCTCTTTCTAGCTGTTGATGTGGAACCAGAGGCTGAATACTTGGAGTAGTTTGGTCCCGCTGGACCTCTGGAGATGTCTCGCTGAACTTTTTCCAAGTCCTACTGCAGAATAAGGCTTAGTAGTTGCTGGGAACTTTGAGCGGGAAAAGTATCAAATAAAATCAGACGTCATGGAACTACTGGTCGGATACTTTTTCCCCACAGGTCTCCTTGCAGCTCTGTAGGAAAAGTTTACAAAAGCTTCCTAACTTTTTTATTGTACCCAAACAACCCCAGAAGTATACTTCTACAGCCCCCAGGACCTCAAGTGGGAACTTAGAGATTTGTAGGCTGTCAAGCAACAGAAAGGTCCAGTTCAGATCCACTTGCCACTGGGCAGCTGGGTGCTTCAGAGAAAAGGCCTCCCGCAGCTGTCCCAATACCCACACAGAAGCCAAGTCAACTGACCTATGGAGTTCACTTTTTTGTCCTCAGTACAAAAAGGAGCAAGGCCAAGTCCTTCAAGGCTCCTTATAGATCACAGAACGCAGGTCCAAACCTCTTCTGATCATCCACAGATCTAGTATGTTTTCTTAGAATGGTGTCCTGTGATGCCACATTTATGCCTGACACCAGCCAGTGGGTGGGGGTGACTTAAGGGTACTCCCTAAACAAAGTGGTAAAAGTTCCCAGGTGCAATCCTACCCACTATTTCAACAGTTCCCGTTTGCCTTACGACAAACATACCTACAGTGCCGCTCACTCTTAAAATCGGAGGTGTGGAAACCGTTCTTCCTTTATGTAGGTCCGTGTGAAAACCAACAGGTGCGTCTAGGATAATGAGCAGTCCCCTATGTGGCTACTCAAAATCGGATCTGGATGTAACTTTCCTCCAACTGGATTTGGTGCCAGGCTGACTATGAGCCAAAGGCTGGGGCTTTCCAAGTGTCCAGTTGCTTGTGTGAGGGCACGCCCCTTTTAAGTTAAGTTCCTGGGTCTTCCCCAACTGGTCTTCCTGCTAGGGAAAGAATTCACCTCCCCCCGCCCATAAGCCATTGCCTCCATTCTTTCACAACTTATTCAGGCCAAGTACAGGCTGGGCAGTTGCTGGAACACTAATGCAGATTAGCCTCCAGCTGCTTCAAGCAAGGTAAAGTTAACTTTCTAAAATTTACATTTCCAATGCATTTAATAAAAATCTGACTTCACCATTAGATTGAATTTTTATAAATAAAAACATGTTTTTGAATAGAGTCCGCAGCTGGTACAGGTAAAATGTTATCGAGTTTAGTATATAATCTATAGTTTGACTTTTCCTATGTACCAGTTACAGCCTGACCAGTGACCATGTCGTTCTGGGTCTAGCCACTGTGGGAACATGCCTTTCTAATGTCACACGTTTCACACTTAAATATTATTAAACCTATCTTGTGGGCAGTGAGGTGTGCTTAGAGTTTACTTATGTGATATTTAAAATCAAGTGTTTATACCCGTCTAAAGGGTGCTTTTGACCGATCTGGGCAGGAGGGTTCAAGCTGCTGCTTTCGGGCCACACAAGGGTAGGCCAGAAATCAAGGTTTACACTGACACTGTAGTGAATGGCACAATAGTTGCTGCAGTACGCAAGTGGCATTTAATATTTCGTGCCATGGATGTACTTCTGCTACCATGGCCTTAAAGAAAAGTTACATAAGCCAATCAGATTTTAAGCCAATTTAGACATGTTTTAGGGGTCAGAGTACGTACACTGTCCACTGAATAGCAGTGTCCCAGTGTAAATGTTCAAGATTACCAGTAGATGCATCCAAAAAAATTAAAAACTTGGGGTGACCACCCAAAAGAGTTTCACTTTACAAATTTTCTATGAGAACAGTTTCCAAATTTGATCATCTTGTAAATTAGAGCCCTAATGCAGATTTAACTAGTAGTCGCATTTTAAAATTCTGACACCCAAAAGGCCCTCCTGAACAGCTGCTGACGGTGGTGTGTTTCCCTGACACACCCGGACCAGGCAGCTTCATGCCTTACTATGTCACCTGACTATATTCACAGCATCTGTAACGCCCTGGCTCTGTCTAGCAATCTGCCCGGTACACAGGCCCTATTTTTCACCAATTTTCATAAAGTCTTTGATTTGCTGAATTGGAACTATCTGTTCTCCTCGCTCGCTAAGATGAATTTTGGGCCCGGTACATCAGTAGCACCAAACTGCTTTACACAGCTTGACAGCAAGGATTAGGATAGGACACACTGTGTCGCTCAAGTTTCCAAAAGAGGGTAGCACTCAACAGGGATGCCCGCAATCCCCTCTCCTTTTTCAAGTTGGCTATAGAAACTCATGCGGAATTGATTAGAAAAGTTGCACAGATAAAAGGATTTGAGTGGGCTCTGGGCCTTGTGGACAGGGTTGCATTGCATGCCGACTATGTCCGATTTTTCCTTGATAAAGCGCTGAGGCCTGATCCTCGAGGTATTCAGATCCTATGAATATTTGGGAATTTCACAGGACTTTGCCTCAACACAGCAAAGTCACCTAACCAATACTTCTTGCTGTCCAATGACATGAGCAGGTGACATCCAGGTGTTAAGCAAAGGATTCAAATACCTGGAGATATTTAGCTCCTGGGACTTTCGAAGAGTGTGGGGAAAGAACCTGGAACCCCAACTCAAAAGGTTGACTAGGGCTACTGAGCTTTGGTCTACACTCCCTCTTTCTTTCATGTGTAGATCGTTGATCTTTAACCATGCCTTCTCTACCAAATCCAGAAATTCTGTGGGATTATAAAATCCCAAGGATTGCACTAACAAAATGTTTTAAACCTACCTTTGAAGGGGGAATCGTCACTCCAGATATGGTCTCATACTGCAGAACCTCACAGTTTGTTGTTCTCAACAAATTGTGGTTCAACTGATTCAATGGCTCAGCATGTGCCTCCAAAAGATGGGTGCTGCGGGGCACTCACAATTCCCACTTGCTATATGGAAGCTCAATTACCCTCCCGCTGGCATGAAAAGTGGGGTTTACAATTTTGAATACGACACTAAAAGCCCTGGGCTGGGACAAACGTCCGACAAATCAAACAGCTCTAAGGACTGGACGTCGTCTTCAACAAGTGGCGGAACTACAAGGATTCAGGCAATGGGACCTCACTGAGGTATCGACACTAAGGGATGTCATGACATGGACAACACTCAAATGATTTACTGATTTACAAACAGAGTACGTCCTTCACCGTAGCCAATATCGTCGCTACTAACAACTTAGGCACACTCTTACACCCTATATCTCGAAGTGCTCCAAGATTGTAGCCCGTTGGAAGCCACAATTCTCTTGAAGATCCAACCAAGCATAACATTTCACGCATATATAAATACCTGGTGAATAACACCATGGACTCCTTTGTGTGCTTGTGAGGGGCTGAGGATGTGACCTGTGTTTACTAACAGATGAGGACTGGTGGGGGGCAGTGGAATATTCATGTTAACCCGCCATTGCGGCCATATTTTGCACTGGTCAGCTGAAATACCTACATTGGGTCTACTTTACCAGATAGGCTTTGGAAGATGGGTGCTGTCAGCACATCAATTTGTCTACGATGTTCCAACCAGCGAGGGGGCTTCTTTCACACTATTTGGTAATGTACGGGTCACAATGCGTTCTTGACAGGGGATCCCACATGGCTGGGGGCCTTTTTGCGATGCAATCTTCCTATAGACCCTAGATGTGCTCTGCGCCAGATCACAGCGAATGCAGACGGTGATAGATATAGGACAGCCCTGTTGTGGCTGGGCTTAGTGGTTGTTAAAGGTGACATTACATAAGCTTTGAAAGGCAGAGTAAACCTGTGTTTGAAAAGGTGGAAGATGGCAATGGATCACTGCATGAGCATAGAAAGGCCTATATACAGCGCTAGGGGTTGTCCATAGAAGCATGGAAGAAACCTGGAGAGACTGGGGACCAGTATTGGGGAATCCAGGTTGACCCCTGTACAGAAAGGACTGGGTTAATGGTCAGCGGATCACCTGATAAGTAAAGCTTGCATGACGTGGCTTGAGGCAGAATTAGCTGTGAAATGTCAATAATAGCTTGGGAAACATTTAAGGGGCAGTGGCAGAGGTATGTGTTTAAGTGGAACAGCTTTGACATCAACTACTCACATTGACCACAATCACTTATTGGTAAACCACTGTTTTGTTGTCACAAAACTACAAATGGAAATCCAATGTTTCAGAAAAAATGCCACCATAAAAATCCGTCTTTTGTCCTAACTGATGCTGTTAAAACGGGTACCTGAGACTGGGCTAGAAAAAGATCGGAAGGATTTTTTTATTTGAAATAACTTATTTTGCTGCTTTAGTGTTCTGCTTCATCGTGAATATTGCTACCATGCTTAATTCAGATTATATATGCCTCTCCCGTTAAAATAAAATTCAACAGCCGTCAACGAGTCATTGTTCCACCCACTGGTGGCATACTTCTCTCCTAGGCTTGTCAAGGAAGAATCTTAATATATGGGTTGAAACTAATGACTTTAGTAAATTTGACTTTGTTAATGTTCCGCTTATTAGATGTGTTAACTACAATGCTATCACTGGCAGTCAATGTTCACCTGATGTCACTTCAGTGACTCCGGGGATTTCGAAGAGAGTACGTCTTTGGTTGTCACCTATCATATGCACTTTTTCTAGTAAGAATATAGCAGTACGATTCACATACTGGGGTAGGAGTTAAACAACCACTGCAAGAACGGGAGATTAGGGCAGAATTAGGACTGCATACAACTAAACACAAAATATGCCAACACCCCTGGAACGTCGTATTTTGTTCACAGTGTAAGAGCTCTGAAGATATATTAGGGAAACTAGGAATGCTACGGCTATGCGGAAGATGTAACTGAACTTGGATAGGGAAAAGGCACAGGTGAGATACTTTTGCAAACAGATTTCAAGAGTCTGTCACAGACACAGGCACGTAACAAACTGAATCGATAAGACAAGAAATTGAAACCACAATATGAAGAAACTTGGTGCAAAAATGAGTGGCTCGATAGGAAGAGAATACTGTGAAGAAGTATGCAAAAAAGTTGAGAAAACAATTCTTTGGTGAGAAGGTGTAATGCCTGTTATCATCCCTCTCACCATTGTTGCAGGAAGCAGAAAGTCCACCATTTTGGTGTTACTGGTGTTCTTCACTCTGCTTCCCCAGTTCTCTCAACTGTTGCTCTATTCCTGTTGATGGAAGGTGTCATGAACAGTGCATGCTATTTCTGCACAAGTATCTTGGTTTATGATTCAACAGAAAGGTTTCAGCTATCCCACTGAACAGGACCTCCAAGTTTTCCATTTGTCTACAGGAGTTAGAATATCTGGTTGCTCCTGAGATTACAAAAGGAACTCTGGTAATGAGCAGAAATAAGATACATGGTAGAGCCATGTGCCTCTGTGAAGAGCTAAGGAGGGTTGGAGTAGAGCGGTGAAAGCAGATCTAGAGACTGGCCACAGTACTCATTATAGACTCTTCGTGGGAGACATTAAGCGAGCAAGTGGCTGAGTGGGCTGTCAAAGGACTCTCCCACTCAACAAGTGGTTGAAGTCTAACACAAGAACCAGTACCAGACAAATGTGTTCTGGTGACCAAGAGGAGTATAAATAATTTGCGTTTTACCAAAATTAAAAAAAATTGGGGTTGCTACGGTCTTCCAAACCGGGACCGGTGAAAAACATTAAAAAAAAATAATGTAGGGTGGAAATCTGTGGGCCACTGTCCGTCCACAAAGGGTTAGCCACCTGCTGGGAGTGGGGCGTGGCCAAATAGCCATGCTCACCTTAGAACAGATACGTAAGCACTACCTCCCCCAGTGGATGGTATGTGGGGTGAACGTAGACCAAAATAAGTCTTGCAGTATCGAGCAGGCGTAAAAGCCCTTCAGGCTGGAGCTGGTTTCTAGGTCGCAGTGCTTTGTGAAACTGTGTTGACACCCATTGCAGCATTGTTGCAGCCTGGCAGATGTCAAATACAGGTATTCCACATGCCAACACAGAGGTAGCGGCCTTAGCCTTGGTGGGACTGCTTCCTGGCCAGTGAGAAGCAGATTTTAATGCAGAGGACTATCCACCTTGACTAGGTCCTCTTCTGCACTGCCTTCCCTTTTGTCTCTCAGGAAAATCCCACAGTAAGCTGATCATCCATACAGTCTTCCTTGGTACAATCAATATAAAATCTTAACACCCTTTTGGGGCCCAGCCAATGAAGTATTTCCTCATCTTTCAAAGGGTGGGCAAAGAACACTGTTAGAGGGATGGATTTCAGAACATGGAAGGGCATCAAGACTTTAGGTAAGAAGGTCTTCGGAGTCCTCAGCATCAGTTTGTCTGGGGAAAAAGGAGTTATAGTGTGGTTCACACATAGCTAAAGTAATCACAATAAGGAAGACTGTTTTTAAAGTCAGAGAGATGCAGCAAACAGCTATGTATCGGCTTTAAGAGCATACACATGAGAAACTTTACGCGAAATCTAAGGTTTCACTGTGGCATCACAAACTCTTTGGGACGAAAAGTGTGTCAAACCTTTTATAAACCTCATCACAACAGGTGATTTAAAAAAATTACTCTTGGTCTGGTAAATGTAGAAAGGCCAAAAGGGCTGTGAACATTATATAATGCTAACCAAAGAGTATCCATTCTGGAGTTCAAGCGCCTCTACAAGGAATAAGGGGGGAGAATTTGCTATGTGCCACACTTATGTACCACTCCTACTGGAGTGAGGAAGGGGAAAAAAAACCTTTGTTTTTATACAACCCTCACCCACTCTAATAGTGGCATGCTTCATCATCGGGTTCACCCGGACTCCTCATGGTCAGGGTGGGCTCAACCATATTTCAGGGAGCACTTATGAAAACAGTTGGATAGAGGATGTGACTTTAAAGATAAAATTCCTCACCCACTCACAAGAGTTTCCTTTATTAGTGGGGTGGGTAGGTTAAAAATAAACACTATGTAGTGGTATTAGGATGCAATGGTCCTATGACCCTAAATCACCAATATGTTTCAGCCCTATACTCACTGCCTAAAAAGGTCCTGGTCTTTCACAATGGGTTCATAACTATGTCACTCCTCCAATGACGTGTCATTTTTGTGTATGGCACACAAAATACTCAAAGCATGCACATAACGTGTAATACTTGCAACTAAGGGATATACCTGCGAATAAATATACATGGCATGAGAATGTTGGCCATCATGTGACTCACCCTTCATCACACGCATTTGTCCCCTCTTTGCGTGCAAAATTTGCATGCTAGTGAATGTTCACACATTTATTTTTCACTCATTGGTGTCTTATTCAGTCTCATACACACATCAAAATGGCGTCAATATCAGGACTGTGGTGAATGATGTCATGAAAGTACATCACTAGTGCACCTGGTGTGTCACACAGAAGTGTAAATATATATCTTCCATGCAGGCCGTCTGCATTTAGAGAAAATATTTTTTATATACATACATTAGACCATCTGGGTTCATTTTATTTATTTTAAACGGGAAAAATGAGCTTAGAAACCACCCAGAGATGTACATCTGTAATGTGAGATTAGTTACTGCACTGTTAACGAACACTCACCCAAAGAGCTGCAGAATAATGTCCCCACAGGTGAGTGAGTGGGCGGCCCTGTAGTCAGACTCAAAGGATGGCAATAAAAACTACTGTTAGGCTGAGCAAAGACATATAAACATACAAGATACATCGGAGGACCTAAGAGATTCGGTATGGCAGCTGAGGTTAATTAGGGATAGGAGAAAAATAATAAAATAAAATAGTTTATAAGGCCCAATTCGAGAAACTGGTTGCAGTATACCAGCGTAAGGCACACTGTTCAGTTAGATTAATGCAAACAGAACAATTGATGGACGGAATGCTGAAACAATCTCAAACATTCACCCCCAGTACAGAGATCTGGGACTAAATCCAGATTTTTTGGCACACAATGCCATTCCTGCTTAGACCCAGCCATATGCAAATCAGTCTTGACCCTGCTCCCCATGGGAACAGTCCATCCTGAACTACCAGGCCAGGTCCTCCCTGGACTAGAAACAAGCATCCTGCGACCGATTTCAAGGGATCACCCAGTCAGGCTAGTTTGACTCCAGTGGCATGGTGTGCACGGGACACACATCTGGGCATACCCTTCCCACTTAGTGAGACAAATGCAAATGGAACAATTGATGAACGGACTGCTGACACAATGTCAAACATTCATCCCCAGTACAGAGATCTAGTCGCAAACCCATTGCTTTTTTGCGAATTTTAAGAATCATAGTGATAAAGACCAGCATTGTTCTAGTATTGAGAAACTCACTGCTCAACCTTGGACTAAAGCACAAGTTACTAACTTGTGTAACGATATATCTGTAAGAGACAGTAGTTAGTGACAGATTCCTTACCTTAGAATATCCCCAGGCGTCAGGCTGGATCTGGAAAGTTTTGCGTAGCAGTACCCTTGCGCGTCGGTAGGCGGCGTCGTGCGGCTCTGCGTCCGTCGTTGGGATCGCCGGGATGACGTCGCGGGCAGTACTTAGACGCCGCCCATGCGCGCTGACGTCAGTTCTGTACACGACTTTCCGCGCCAGGAACGCAAAGCCATGCAAGAAGCTGACATTGGTGTCTGAAAAAATACTAGGGCCCTGAAAGGGATGTCCTTAACCATAGAAATCAGTTCGCAGAACGGGGAGGATGGGTGGGGCGGTAAGGAATCTGTCACTAACTACTGTCTCTTACAGATATATCGTTACACAAGTTAGTAACTTGTGCATCTCAAAGAGACACGTTAGTGACAGATTCCTTACCTTAGAATAGATACCCCAGCAATACCAACCCCGGTGGTGGGTCTGCGAACAGATTCAGACAAGGAAGTCCCGGAGGACAGAGCGGCCAAAGAAGCCGTCCCTCCGGACCTGGCTGTCAAGGCAGTAATGCTTGGTAAACATGTGCAGCGAGGCCCACGTAGCTGCCTGACATATATCCTGTAGCGGAACACCGCGGCCTAAAGCCGTGGTGGCAGCTGTTGCCCTGGTAGAATGGGCACGGAGCCCAACAGGGGGCTCCTTCTTAGCCAAAGAATAGCAGGCTTTGATACACAAGATTACCCAGCGGGAGATGGTCCTCTTGTGTACCGCCCGACCTTTTTTGGCGCACACGTAGCCAACAAAGAGCTGGTCATCCACCCGGAACTGTTGTGTGCGGTTGAGGTAAAAGGAAAGCGCACGTTTTGGGTCCAGACGGTGGATCCTCTCTTCCTCTCTGGAAGGATGCAGAGGCGGAAAGAAGGTGGGCAAAGTGATGGTCTGCCCAATGTGGAAGGCAGTAACCACCTTTGGCAAGAAGGACGGACGCGTCCTAAGAACAACCTTGTCTGGATGGACAGACAGAAAGGGGGGTTTGCACGAAAGAGCCTGGAGCTCACTCACCCGCCGGGGCGGAGGTGATGGCCACCAGAAAGGCTGTCTTCAGAGTGAGAAGACGAAGAGGACAGTTATGTAGAGGTTCAAAGGGAGCGCACATTAAAAAGGTAAGAACCAAGTTTAAGTCCCACTGAGGCATTATAAACGGAACAGGAGGGAAGAGGTGTGTAATGCCTTTAAGAACCCTGTTAACAACAGGGGACTTAAAAAGAGAGGGCTGATCAGGAAGCCTGAGGAAGGCCGAGATTGCACAAAGATAACCCTTGATGGTACCAAGGGCAGAACCCTGTTGGGCCAGAGAAAGAAGGAACAGAAGAACCTCAGAAAGAGGGGCAGAAAGGGGATTCACAGCCTTTGCTGTGCACCATGCCACAAACTTGTTCCACCTGCAGGCGTATACCACCTTAGTGGAGAGACGCCTGGCTGCCAGAATCACATCACAAACTTGGGGAGGCAAGTCGAAAGGAATCAACTGCCGCCGCTCAATCTCCACGCAAGCAGGTGGAGACTGGACAGGTTCGGGTGGAGGACCGTCCCCTGCTGCGACAGAAGATCCTCCCGAAGAGGCAGACGAATCGGGGGATCGACGCTCATACTGAGTAGCTCGGGATACCAAACTCTTCGAGCCCAGTCCGGAGCCACAAGAATGACTTGGGCCCGGTCGCGCCGAATCTTCTTCAACACTCTGGGTAGAAGTGGTATAGGTGGAAAGGCGTACAACAGAACGCAACTCCACTCGCGACGAAAAGCGTCGCCGAGTGAGTGCCGCCTTGGAAATTCCAACGCGCAGAACTGATGACATTGCGCGTTCTCTTCGGTGGCGAATAGATCTAACCAAGGCTCTCCCCACTGTAGAAAGAGTCCTTGCGCCACCTCCGAGTGAAGACGCCATTCGTGATCCATCATGCACCTGCGGTTGAGTTCGTCCGCCCTGGCGTTCAGGGAACCTGCCAGGTGTTGAACCATCAGAAATATGCCCTGATGTTCCAGCCATGTCCAGAGGCGCAGAGCCTCCTGACATAGGGTCCACGACCCCACCCCGCCTTGTTTGTTGCAGTACCACATGGCGGTGGTGTTGTCTGTGAACACCTGCACTACCTTCCCTTTGACAGAGGGAAAGAATGCCTTGAGTGCAAGTCGGATCGCCCGAAGCTCCAGAAGGTTGATATGGAGCCGGGACTCCGCCGGAGACCAGAGGCCTCTGATCTCCGCCTCTCCCATGTGACCGCCCCATCCCAGAAGGGACGCGTCCGTCACAACTGTGTGCTCTGGCTGGGGAAGGGAGAGGGATCTGCCCATGACCCATTGCCGGTTCGAGAGCCACCACTGCAACTGTTTTGCAGTCCCCTCCGAGATGTGGACGTGATCGGACAGGTTGCCCGGATGCTGCGTCCCACTGGAACTTCAGGTCCCACTGCAGAGCCCGCATATGCCATCTGGCATGATCGACCAGCAGGATGCAGGAGGCCATGAGGCCCAGCAGCCTCAGGGTCATCCGTACCGAAACCCAGGATAGAGGCCGAAAGATCGGAATCATAGCCTGAATATCCCGGACTCGCCGTTCGGGAGGATAGGCCCGAAACTGCGTTGTGTCCAGAACTGCTCCGATGAAAAGGAGCTGTGGAGAAGGAATCAGGTGCGACTTCGGCACGTTCATGGAGAACCCCAGCGAGTGCAGGAGTCTGGCCGTAGTCTGGAGGTGGGAGACGACTGCCTGGGACGAGCCCGCCTTCAGCAGCCAGTCGTCGAGGTAGGGGAAGACTGGAACCTCTGCCCGGCGCAGATGAGCTGCGACCACCGCCATCACTTTCGTGAACACCCGAGGGGTGCTGGTAAGGCCAAAGGGAAGCACGGTGAACTGAAAATGCTCGAGGCCTACCGTGAACCGCAGGTAACGCCGGTGGGCCGGCAGGACGGGGATGTGGAAATATGCGTCCTGCAAGTCCAACGCTACCAGGGTCGAGGGCAGTCAAGACCTGAGCTGGGGTGAGCATCTTGAACTTCTCCTTCCGGAGGAAGCGATTGACGTTCCGGAGGTCCAAGATAGGACTTATGTCCTCCTTGTCCTTTTTGGGCACCAGAAAGTAGTGGGAGTAACAACCACGCCCTACTTCTGGGTCGAAACGTGCTCGATGGCCCCCTTGGCCAAGAGGGCAGCAACTTCCTTCTGAAGAAGCACCAAGTGATCCCCTGACATGCGGTGGTATTGAGGTGGCATGGCTGGGGGTGGTCTCGAAGGGGAGGGAGTAGCCCCTTCGGACAATGTCCAAGACCCACTTGTCCGAGGTGATGGCACGCCAGTGGTGAAGGTGATGGCGGACCCTGCCCCCTACTGGCGTGCTGTGGACCTGAAAGGAAGGACTAGGAGGGCTTGGAGGCCGCGGACGGGGCGGGGGTGGTGGCCTGACCCGCACGCTGGTTACCTGACCCGCCTCGGCGGGAGCCACGTCCTCGGCCACGCGAAGAAGCTTGCTGCGCAGGCCGGTGGCTTGGCAGCGGACGTGACTGGGCGCCCCTTCCGTGGCCAAGAAAGGGGCGAAAAGCAGACTGTTGCGGAGGGCGCACAGCAGAAAGGCCCAGGGACTTGGCTGTAGCCCGGGAGTCCTTAAAGCGCTCCAGCGCATGGTCTGCCTTGTTGCCGAAAAGGCCGACACCATCAAAGGGCATGTCCATAAGAGTGTTTTGGACATCGCCCGAGAAACCAGTGGTTCTCAGCCAGGCGTGACGGCGCAGCGCCACTGTCGTTGCAAGCGATCTGCCTAGCGAGTCGGCGGTATCTAGGCCACATCTGATGGTATACTTTGCTGCATCTCTTCCTTCCGCAATGTCGCGGGAAAGCAGTGCCTGGACCTCCTCAGGACACTGGGGCAGAACGTGCGCCACCGAATCCCACAAGGAGTGGGTATATCGGCCCAAGAGGCAAGTGGTGTTGACAGACCGCAAGCCAGCACTGGAGGAAGAAAAAACCTTCTTCCCAAATTGATCCAGTCTTTTGGACTCCCTATCCGGGGGAGCGGTAGGGAAGGCGCTTTGGGAGGCAGAGGCTTGGACAACTAAGCTCTCAGGGGTGGGGTGTTGGGCAAGGAACAGGGGGTCACCCGGAGCAGGGCGATGGCGTCGGGCTACGTTTCTATCCACAGGAGCCCCTGTGGTGGGCTTGGACCAGGTGCCCAAAAGAACGTCAGAAAGTGCCTTGTTGAACGGCAGCAGTGGCTCCGAGGAGGTAGCCGCCGGCTGAAGCACTTCCGTCAGGATGTTAGTCCGGACAGCCACTGTAGGTAACTGGAGGTGTAAGGCCTCAGCTGCCCTACGCAACACCGTAGCAAAGTTTGCTCCCTCCTCCGTTGCCACGGAAGGAGGAGACAGCATGCCAGTGTCAGGGGAGGTGTCCAGACCACTGGCATCCCCAAGTTCCTCAGCCCAGTCCTGATCATACTCACATTGGGCAGTGAGAGGGTCCTCAGACCCCTCCCAGTTCTCTTCGTCCTCCAATTCAGGTTCAAAGTAAGGAGGAGGGACATGTGGGACCCAAGGTCTCATCGGCGCCGATCGACGTCGGTCCGGCGTCGTGTCCGGATCCGGAAAGAACCGGGGTACGACGCCGCCCGGAGCCCCGGTCGGCGTCGGGAACGGCACCGGTGAAATCGACGCCGGTGGAGGTGTCGTCAGGTCAACCGGCATCGATTGGGGTTGCGGCAGCACCGGAGCCGGGGGTCGAGGCCGGGACCGAGGCTGGCGTCGCGTGGACCGGAGTCGCCGGCGGCGCAGTAGGAACCCCATCAGGGCCCGCGGGGCCCCAAGGCGCACCGGGGGGACCTTGAGGCCCGAAGAGGCGGGCCATGGCCGACAGGAACTCCTGTATCTCGGCCGGAGTCGCCGCCGAACCCGGATAGGGCGGGTAATGCGGCGGCGGCTCCACAGGCACTCCCGGAGCCGCGGGGACGGTGCCGACGGGACCCTCAGCCGAGTCGCGAGACCGGTGAGGGGAAGTCGTCGAGCGATGACGCTTCTTCGACTTCTTGTGCTTCGACTTACCGGAGGAGTGCGAAGACTTTGACCCCGAAGATAGATGAGGACTCCGCGACCGGCCCCTCGACCTCTCACGTGACCGGGGCTTGGATTGGCGCGGAGCCGACTGCCGGACCTCGAGGAGCTTTCGAGACCGCTCTCGCAAAGCCTTCGGATGCAAGGCCCGACAGTCGGGCACGACTTGGAGTCGTGGTCGCGCCCGAGGCAGTAGAGACAGTCTCGATGCGGGTCCGTGATCGACATCATTCGATGACAGGCGTCGCATGGTTTGAAGTCGGGCATCCCTACTGACACCATCGGAGTCGAACGACTCGAGAAAAACAGTGATAAAAATCACAAAAATTTAGTCAAAAAATGACTAGGGCACTGCTCTCTCCGGATCTGCGCTTACTGGCGCGGAAAACGAAAGAACTGACGTCAGCGAGCATGGGCGGCGTCTAAGTACTGCCCGCGACGTCATCCCGGCGATCCCGACGCCGACGACAGACGCGGAGCCGCACGACGCCGCCTACCGACGCCCAAGGGTACTGCTACGCAAAACTTTCCGGATCCAGCCTGACGCCTGGGGATATTCTAAGGTAAGGAATCTGTCACTAACGTGTCTCTTTCAGATAAGCTCCTATAAAAGGAGTAACGATGGGTGTACATGTAACAAATGCACAAACAGGGTCTTAACAACGAAATACTCTAAAACAACTCAGCATTCGTTAGTCCCACTCAACCGTATCATGCCATTTAATTACCCAGGAATCACTTCTACAGCTTTAGGATGGGCCTATGGTGGAAAGGTGCTCTCCTTTTACCACGCCAGCAACCAAACACCACTCTGGGGCATCAGCAGCCAAACACCATTGGGTGAGATCCCCAAAAGCATACTTACAGCCATCACATGTGTACACGAGCATTATTACATGTAGTCCCTAAGTTAGGAATAACATATGCAGACACCTCGCACAGTGAATATTTGGGTCAAACACCTTCATCCTTGGACATTTTTTCCACTGGAAAGCCTTTCTACACTGGGGTGTATGGGAACATACTGTCCATGACTTCTAGCTGGGATCATTTCCCACCCTAGCATAACTTTATACGGATCTTATGTCTTGGTCTGTATTAATTACATCACCACATAGGCCTGGTACGAGACGGAGTACCATCACAGGCCATTAATATTTCCCCACTGCTGTGAAAAAAACTATTATGGCTGATACAGGAAAAGCATATTTTCATTTGGGTATGGAGTATTCATCACGTAATATTGAGGGATTAACATGTTACCCCCATTTTTGTCGTTCGCTTTACCGCTCAAACATCAAATATGACCAGTAATCCCTGACAATGTCATAGCGAGCGCCTTCCAACACCCCTTACAGGACAGCAGTGATTCCCTGGCCGACGCATGCGCTGACCAGGGTTGAAGGAAATGCACCTTGCCGGAGGAATATTGTTCCTCCCCAGCACCGGCGCAGTCAAGGGCCTTGTCCACCTGATCAAGGCTGCCGCAATGGCCAGCTAAACCGCAGTGGTATCTCCCGTCTCCAATTAATCAATGATAGAGCAGAAGTGTTACCTTTCATCTATTTACGACGATTTTATGCTGAAATGTTTTATGACAATTTTATATGAAGATAAATTGTGTATCAGGCTTCATGTTTCAAACTACATGCAATGAAGTTTTGATTTAGATACTGCATCGTAAAATCATGCAGAATGTTAGAAGTGAATTTCTGATAACAGTCAATAAGTAGATGTGGAATCTGATATTTTAGTGGGATGTGTTCTTATGCTTAGATAAACGTGATAAATAAACGATAATAGAAAAAACTTTTGTGTGAGAATAAAATGCTTCATGTGTTAGAAAACTGATAGCAATATTAGAATGTACAAACGTGAGCACTGACATTGACAAGAAAAGTAGGTGCTACTTGAGGTTATGTTTATCTTTGATGTGCCTTTAAACCTTGTATGCGGTAATAAAATATAAAGTTCAAAAGAGACTTGCCAAATTATGTGTGAAAAGATGGTGGTATATTACAATTTTTAAAGGTACCCTATACGTACATGAATTAATTGCACTTCATAATGAAGTGATATTAGTATGCTTAATTGAAGAAATGAATGCACAATTCTATGTAATGCAAGATTCATATTTTAGCGCTATTTCATCGTGTATGAGCTGCATTTCATGAAGGCCTCAAACTTTGCTTCCTTTCCTAGTATGAACTTATGAACTGCATAGTCTGAAGCCAATGGGAAGCCTTCGTAAAGTTACCACTTGTGTTCTAACACTCAATCGCCTTCTTTGACGTTTGAAGCTTGCTTGACTAGATTTGCAACAAAAGTGTTACTTCCTAGAGCAAACGCTTAAACATGGCCAGACAAGCGATGACAGCATGAGCTCGCCTACTTTCTAAATGCAACAAATAATCGAATGACTAAACGACAGTAGCTCTAAGGAAATGGTGAGTAATTGATTACTTAATTCTTCCGGATCTGTATACTTTTACATACATCATCCCACCCTATCGTGAGCAACCAATGGGACAAGGTGGTCTCACAAATTTGGTGATGAGAAGGGATGTAAGCCTCGAATCGATAGAGTGTAACTGCCAAAATTTTGAACTAAGGGGCGTCACCCCCTCTACCCATCTTGTAGTACAGAGACTGTCGATTAGGACTTCCAGAAACAACGAGAACTGTGACTAAATGCTTCAATTTTCTGGCGGCTGGTATGCTAGCGTAGTGGAACATTTTCGGCTGAAAGGGTTCGTGTCAGAGCAACTGTGGCATTAACGCTGCAGTGCAGACAGAGGCAGACGATTCTGTCCATGAACTGGAACTGGTCATTTGGAATTTAACGAACTTTCCTAATAGGGTTGGTATTAGAGACAACTGATTTCCCTACTAATTCACTTTCCTTAGGAACAATCTCCCTCGGCTGAGGAAGAGAGTTTCCTTCATATCTGGATCTCGCAGAGCTTGCAAATGCTTATTAAACCTGATCTATTTCAAATTTAGGTCGTATGCTAATTATTTGAATCTAACTAGAAATACAATTGAAGTCAAATTACTCTGCTGATTCTGTTTAATTATTTGTTTGTGGCTAAGCTCAATTTGATTTGGTGGTTAAGTGAACTAGAGGTGGGATTACTTGGAGTTCACACACAGTCTTGAGTGATAACAATTATCTTATTCCAGGTCCTCATATGATAATTGTTCATCCTCTAAGTATTCCGGTCCCTTTCAGCACAGAACAAGATCCATCGGAGGACCTAAGAGATTCGGTATGGTAGCGGAGGTTAATTAGGGGTTGGAGAAAAATAATTAAATAAAATAGTTTATAAGGACCAACACAACGCTACAACACCAATTAACAAAGAAACCCGACCAAAACGGCCGGGCCTGGGGAGTGCAATTCCACGGGGCGCGTTTGCACAGTGGTGAAGGGAGGGGGCGGGGCCTGATGTGACATGTGTGCAAACACGCCCTGTGGCGTGTTTTAAGTTGGGGGATTAAGTCCCCTTGAATCCTGAGGGTCCGTGGGGGCCAACTAGCCCACCAGGTACCTCCAGTAAACGCCACAGAGTTGCGTTGCAGAGAGGTGTAAAAAGGGGCGTGACCTCGGACCACCACTCTGCAACGCAGCCCTGTGGCGCTTACTGGAGGTACCTGGTGGGCTAGTTGGCCCCAAGGGACCCTCAGGATTCAAGGGGACTTAATCCCCCAACTTAAAACGCGCCACGGGCGCGTTTGCACAGTGGTGCAGGGAGGGGGCGGGTCCTGATGTGACAAGTGTGCAAACGCGCCCTTTGGCGCGTTTTAAGTTGGGGGATTAAGTCCCCTTGAATCCTGAGGGTCCCTGGGGGCAAAACTAGCCCACTCACACATCTATGCAAAGAGTCACACACCTCCCACCCAGCCACACACACACTCAGGCACCCATACAAATACTCAGGCAACCAATCAATAACCCGTATAGACACTCATGTAGCTACTCACCAACCCATGCAACAGCTTACACAACAACAGACAGACTGATACAGACATTCACACAGTTTACTCACTAACCCATGCATTCAGTAAGACACATTTAATCACTCACTTATACAGTCAGTCACGCACCTACTAATTCCTCCATCCAGACACTTATACACCCACTCATTCTTCAATACACCGTGGCATATATTTTTAAAACATATTTAAACTTTATAGAAACACAGTCAGTGGATGATGTCATCGGTGATGTCATTTGAGATGTCATCAGTGATGTCATCAGTGATGTCACTGACCATGTCATGAATGATGTAATATGTGACGTCATCAGCAGTGCATTGCGGGGCGCGAATTATAGTTAGCTGAACTAACTAGAACAGTGGAATTTCTCTTGTTTTGTACGAGTGAAATCTCCAACTAACTATAACGTCCCTGAAACCTATGGTTTTTTTCAGTTAAAATATATATATATATATAACATGTTTTTCTCTAAAAGCACCACACACCTTCCCAGCAGAAGGCCTGCATGGAAGATGGATTATGTTACTTACCCTGTAAGCATCTGTTCTTGGCATGTAGAGCTGTAGATTCACATGCTTTGCATACTCCTGCCATCTAGTCTTGGGTCCGGATGTTTGCAAGTTGTTTTTCTTCGAAGAAGTCTTTCCTAATCACGAGGTAAGGTGACTCCCCCTTTCGGTGATACTTGTTTTCCCGCAAGAGGGTGAGAATGGAGTAATGAGGTGTACTATATAGATGTCCATGTGTATATAGTGTGAATAGTAAGAACTGCAACAACACAGGTGTCAGGGGGAGGAGGAGAGGCACATGTAAATCCGTTCGAGGCATGTGTGCTGTAGACACATATGCTTTACATAGACTTAATAGCAGTACTCCTCAAAGCGGTGGCTAACCAGTGGATGTTGCAGTTGTCTGAAAGAGTGTCTTTAGCACTCCCTGCCCTACATTAGCTTGTTGACGTGCTAAGACATCCACACAATGTTTTGTAAATGTGTGTGGTGTGGACCATGTAGCTGCTTTACATATGTCAGCTACATGAATGTTACCTAAAATGGCCACAGATTTGAGAATAGTTAAAGCTCTTTTAGCTTTAACATAACAAGTTTGAATGCATTTGACTATCCACCTAGAAATGCCATATTTGGAGGAAACGCAACAAAAAGTTGTTTTGTTTTACGAAAACTCTTTGTCCTGTCGATATAGTATAGTAGTGCTCTTTTAACATCAAGCGTGTGTAGAGCTCTTTCTGCTACCTAATCAGGCTGAGGAATGAACACAGGTAACTCAAATGACTGATTAATATGAAAAGCAGAAGTTACTTTTGGTAGGAATTTAGGATTTGTACGAAGAACCACTATCTTTGTGTAGCTAAAAGAAGGGTTCTTCTAATGTGAATGCCTGTAACTCACCTACACACCTGAGTGAAGTGATGGCGATTAAGAAGGCAACTTTCCATGAAAGAAATTGTAACTGACAACTATGTAATGGTTCAAAGGGTGGATCCATAAGCCTTATAAGAACAATGTTAAGATTCCAGACAGGTGCAGGTGGCACTCTGGGTGGTATTATTCTTTTAAGGCCTTCCATAAAAGCTTTAATAACTGGGACTTTGAATGAGGACAAATGTTGCATGTTTTGCAGATTTGCAGCTACTGCTGCAAGGTGTAGTCGAATTGATGTGTAGGCTAAGCCTACTCTTTGTAGATGCAAAAGATAAATAATATTCTGAATAGATGCATCTAACAGATCTATTTTATTGTTATTACAGTAAATAGCAAACCTTTGCAACTTTGCTGCATAACATGCCATAATGGTAGGTTTCCTTGCTCCTTTAAGGATTGTCATACAATCTGGTGGTAAATTTAGATATCCAAACTCTATTACTTCAGGAGCCAGATCACTAGGTTGAGCTCTTTGGGGTTTGGATGTCTGATTTCTCCATGGTTCTGTGTGAGAAGGCTGGAAGAGAGGTGTCGTTTTTGGTGTGGAACTACTGACAGTTCTAGTAATGTGGCGAAGCACGGCTGACGAGCCTACGTGGGAACTACTAGAATCAGTGTGAGTTATGTCTGCCTGAGTTTCCGAACCAGAAATGGAAGGAGAGGTAGAGGCGGAAAAGCGTAAGCAAATATCCCTGACCAATTCATCCATATGGCATTGCCTTTGGATAGATGGTGCGGGAATCTGGAGGCGAAGTTTGGGCATTTTAAGTTTGGTGCTGTGGCAAAGAGGTCTATTTGTGGGAAACCCCATTTCTGGAAGGATGGGAGGAGAACCTGGGGATGAATTTCCCATTTTTAGGTCTCGCCTAGCAGCGCAAAGCGCTGCTCGCTATGCGAGATCTATTGTCGTCGACTTGGGTCGGAAGGGGGACAGGACATGTGCACGCGTACGGCACGGCCTGGACAAGAGATGTGCACGCGTATGGTGCGAGCAGGAGTTGTAATAACGCCGCAAACCGTACACGTGCACATCAACTGTCTGTGCCAAAGCTTAACAGACAGGAGATGTGCACGCGTACGGCTCGCGGCGTTATCACAACTCCTGCTCGCACCATACGCGTGCACATCTCCTGTCCAGGCGCGGCGTCCAGCATGCCTCCCGCTCAACCCCACTCACCGGCTCTTGTGGGGACTCTGCGCTGATTCTTGCTCCGGCCGCACCATGCGGCATTCACGAAGGCGGGGTGGGCTCCCGCCAGACTTCCCTCTGCGGGGTGGGCTCCCGCCGGACTTCCCTCTGCGGGGTGGGCTCCCGCCTCGCTTCTCCAACACACGGGGCTCCCTCAGCTCACGGGAGCCCCGGACACCTCCGGCCGCGCGCTCCATGCCCCGCCCATGCCCCACGCAACTGACGTCGCCTGGCGCCCGACAGCAGATGTGCACATGCACGGCGGCTCGCGGGCTTCAGAGCCTTCACTAAGTGTACCATCTATAGACCCCGTACTCTCTACATGTCTTGCATATGTTCGGGGAGTCCTCGCTCGATTTGTAGACGCACTGCCTAGCGACGAGGTAAACACAGCAGCCCGTTACTCCCATGGTTCAGATTCACCTTTTTAAACAACGATTGCGAGCCTCGCACCAGACCTACACGACGAAGAGCATTTGGTTGGCCGTGACGTACTAAATATTTGTAGTGGTAGTGCACCTTGCCCAGAATGCCAGCTGACCAGAAAACACGATGACATAGACTTGCATGCACACCACCATCATTTAATTATGGTAAAATAGCTTCTTCCTGTCTGTAGAGTTCTCCCTCTTTTCCATGGCAAGACCTGATGAACCACTACCTTTTTTGCCGAAGGTAGGCAAAACATTCTCTCAGATGAGAACTTGGAGGCAGAAAATTGAATCTGAGCGTTTTGTTGGTTGCTGGCACTGCTCTCTCATTCATTTAAAAAAAGGAGCACTGATGGTGTTTTCTTCCACAGATTTCTCCATACTGGTGCAGCCATGATGGTGTCCAACAGTACTACTGCCAGTTGCTCATAGCCAGCAAATGCTCTAATTGGTGTGTTGATCGTATTAACCAGAGAGATAGATAGCATCTAAGCCAGTAATCATTTGCAATGCACTAGGTATCGCATTTACGCGAGTTTGAGCTATTGGCATTGTAAATGACAATGCCTTTTATTTATGTTTAAGTTTTTAAAACAGAAATAAAAAGGCATCGTCATTTACAATGCAAATAGCTTAAACTTGCATAAATGCGAGACCTATTGCATTGCAAATGCTTGTTGTATTTGTTGCCGCATCCTGCTGAAAAGGTCGGCAAACTGATTGTTTATTCCTGGAAGGTGTTCTGCCAGAAGATGAATTTTGTGATGTATCGCCCAATGCCAAATGGTCTTAGAGAGGTGTGACAATTGTAAAGAGTGTCCCCTCCCCCCCCCCCAGTTTTTGTACATAGTACATTGCAGTCATATTGTCCGTCCGGACTAAGACAACTTTGCTTACTAGGTGAAACAAACGCGTTTAGTGCTAACTGAACTGTTAGAAATTCCAAGTAATTGATGTGGAGACTTCTGTGTTTGTTGCCCCATAAACCTTGAATGGTCATATGCTGGAGATGGGATCCCAACCTGGGAGAGATGCATCTGCTGTTAGTATGACTTGTGGAATAGGGTCGATGAACGGTCGCCCTTTTGACAGGTTGTGTGTGTTCCACCACTGCAGAGAGCGATGAGTGCGGCGGTATACCAACACTAGATCTGTTAATTGACCCTGTGCTTAACTTCACTGTTGTGCTAGACATTCTTGCAGTGGTCGCATATGTAACCTTGCACGAGGCACTATGTGAATGCATGATGCCATCGTTCCCAACAACTGCATGAAAGTTTTCACTGGTAGGTGCTGGTTTAACTGAAACTGCAGTAAGATCTTTTGAAAATTTTGAATCCTGGCTGCATTGGGAGAAGTCAGAGCTGTATGAGTGTTGAGCGTTGCTCCTAGATAAGTTTGGATTTGTGAGGGTTGAAGATGGGATTTTTGCGCATCGACTGTGAATCCTAATTGATTAAGAAGGTTTAGTGTAGATAGAGTGTGTTGTAAACACTTTCTCCGTGTTTTGGCTTTGATGAGCAAATCGTCCAGGTATGGGAAGACATGGATTTGTTGTCTTCTCAGATGAGCTGCTACTACTGCCAGACATTTTGTGAATACTCTGGGTGCAGTAGTCACACCAAATGGAAGTACCTTGAATTGGTAATGCTTTCCCACTATCACAAACCTGAGGTATTTGCGATGCGCTGGATGAATAGGAATATGAAAGTATGCGTCCTTTAAGTCTAGGGTAGACAAGTCGCCTTGCTGTATCAATGGAAGCACTTGTTGGAGAGTGATCATATGAAAGTGCTCCGATAGTATGTACAGGTGTAATATGATCGGGGGAATGGTAGGTAAGTCACTGCTAAGTGGGAGATGGAGAGGAACGTGTTGATGTACTCCTTCCTCTATCATTGAAGTTGTTCCCTCTGTAGCCTCCCCTATAGAAACCCTTGGGTGAAGAGGATAGCGTGTTTGTTTTACAGGACGAAGTATTGAGATCTGAGATATTGGTTTTGGATCCTCCTCTATAAAATGAGCGACAAAAGGAGCCACTGCTGGATGGTAACTGCAGGGATCCCATAGATTTCACCACTTCTGTGTCCTTCTTCATTTTCTCAAGTGACACATCTACTTGAGGTCCAAAAAGGTGTTCTTTATCAAAAGGAACATTTAAAATAGATTGCTGAACTTCTGGCTTAAATCTAGAAATTCTAAGCCATGCATGCCTATGGATGAGAATGCTGGTATTAATTCCTCTTGCTGCAGTGTCAGCTGCATCTAGTGCACATCGAATAGAAGAATTCGATATTAATTTCCCTTCTTGCACTAGCTCTTGTCCCTTTTTAGGTCGAGCCTGGACAACACATGCGCTGCTCTGCGAGGCATGCTGTATTAGAGTATGCACTTGAAGCTCAGCCCACTCTCCGCCCATATTTTACATTGGCTTGCGTCTTTGTCCTTTGTAAATGCTGGCTTCGGTAATCGGCTTGTTAGTCCCTCCTTAGTACTGCCTTGTCTTCCTCTGTAACCTCCCACGAGGACTGGCTCTTTTACTTTTGTTGTTACACCGTCTGTGTTATTTAGAGTGCAAGCACTATTTCTTTAGTGAGTTTTGTCTTACTGCAAAGCACATCGTGCCTGCAGTAACATTCAGCGCGCCATGCGCACTTTCACTTTCCAAGCAGCTGGGACAATGGCAGCCGCTTCTTTGGAATGCCATAGGTCTCGCATTTAGGAGAATTTGAGCAATTGGCATTGTAAATGACAATAGCTTAAACTCTCGCAAATGCGACACCTATTGCTTTACAAATACTTTTTTTGTGGGTTGTTTCCAAGCGCCCCATGCCGCGCTCGCACTTAATAGAGGCCACGCCCCTTTTTTTAGACACAGCTCGTCTAAAGAATGGGGCGTGGCCTCTATTAAGTGCAAGCGCTGCATTGGGCGCTTGGAAACCAACAATATTTGCAAGTCAATATGTCTTGCATCTGCGCAGAATTTAAGCTATTGACATTTACAATGCCAATAGCTCAAAGTCTCGTAAATCGAAGGCCTATTGCATTGAAAATGATTGCTTCTCTGCTCTTCTGGGAGGTACTGTATAATTTCCTCTATTTCATCCCAGTGAGCTCTATCGTATCTTGCTAAAAGAGCCTGTGTATTAGCAATGCGGCACTGGTTGGCATATTGCGCTGCTATCCTTTTGCCTGATGCATCAATTAATTTAGACTCCTTGTCTGGAGGAGGTGCATCTGCTGCGGTTTGTGAATTAGCTATTTTGCAAGCATTTGATACTACCGCAGAGTCTAAAGGCAGCTGCCCTTTGATATAAATTGGGTCAGATGGTGGAGCTTTGTACTTTTTATCGACTCTGGGTGTTAAAACACGGGTGCGTACTGGGTCTTTAAAAATGTCATCTGTATGTCTTAACGTACCCTTTAACATGGGCAAGCTTTGGGTGGTTCTATGAGAAGAACCTAATGTGTCATACAGGAAATCTTCCTCTAAAGATTCTTTATATGGAGCAGTGATACTCAAAGTACGGCCGGGCAGCATGCAGCCCTCTTGACCTTTATATGCGGCCCCCTGAGCAGCACTGGGTTGCTGTTTACTAGACTCAGCACTAATATTAAGAAAAAGGTTAAATATACAGCAAACACTTATTTAAAGGTTAATTGCAGTTAAACAAAAGAAAGTAACTAGGCCCTTAAACTTATGAACACATTAATTTTTAAAGACAGCAAATATGTAAAAATATTAGTCTTTTCAAAAAGTGTATTTCATTGATATAGAACCATTTCACCTTGGTAAATCAAATTATAGCAATGCATTCATTAGTATTTTTTCAAAGTGATGGTTTTCAAACATGCATTTAGAAACATTCATGCTCCCCCCGCGGACACCAATGCCATTAGTGATTATATCCAAGCACAGGAGATGGTTTTGTACAGCACGCATCCTGACATGTGTTTCAGGACCCTCTTATATGTGACAATGAAGAAAAAGGGGAGAAATTGAAATAAAACAATTGCCCAGGGTCACACAATTTGGTCAAGTGTAGGAGTCGGGATTCATCCCAGGTTTTCGGGTTTCACATTGCGCAATTGAGTTCAGCCAGTAGATATACATGCTTCGCTTCCCCTATACCCACTTTACACCCCCTCCCACGCTGGCATTAGTGCGGCCTTCGGTCACACCAAAGACCAAACTTTGCGGCCCCTGGGAAAATGTTTGTGAGTACCTGCTGCTCTTGAAATCAACTCCTGGTAAGCTATGTTATCATCAGGAGCTGAAGGCCTGGTAAGATAGAGATCAGGATCATTATCTACTGGTTGAGTATAATCAATCCATGGATCTACTGGTGGAGGACTATTATCATCTCCATCATCAAAGTCAGGTTGTGTATGGAGAACCTTGTGGTGTAATCTGAAGGGGATTTGACCCTGGTGATGGTAAAAGTGGTGGGGGGGATTGAGGAAGAGGATACATAGGGCTTGTAGCCATATCCTTCTTAGGAATAGTAGGACTTGTATCCTCAGTAGCATTTCGTTTCTTGGATGGTGTATCATCTTTGGCTACAATGTGTCCAGTCTCTGGATTAATGTAGAGACGTTTCTGTTTGGGGTCCAACTTTTCCTTCATAATGTCCAAAATTGGTACTGGAGGTTTTAAAAGGGGATCTTTATCTTTCGGCGCCGACCGGGCCAATGCTGTTTGGCTTTTGGAGTCTAAGGTTTTGGCTCTGAAGGGGTCTCGTCATGACTCGAAACCAAGCCGGAAGGCTTGGACTTGTTGTTTTGGTGTTGGGCCCGAAAGCGGGGCGTTCGAAATAGTCTCTTGGTGCCGACCATGGCTCGAAAACGGTCCTAGGATGCTTGTTTCCGGTCCAGGGAGGACCTGGCTTGGCAGTTCGGGCTGGACTGTTCCCATGAGGCACAGGGTCAAGACTGATTTGCATATGGCCAGGTCTAAACTGGGGTGGCATGGTGAGCAAAAGAATGATGGATTTAACCCAGATCTCTTGACTGGGGGTGAATGTTTTGATTTGTTCTGCATTCCGTCCATCAATTGTGTGTCTTTTGCATGGCTCGAAGGCAGCGGTGGCCCAGAAGCCTTGGGTTTACTAAGAACAGGTTTGATGGTCAAAGTGGCTTTTTTACTCACGACCCCCTGTCCCGCTGGAAGTTCTTCGGACTGTAGGTCGATCTCGGAGTCCGAATCATGAATGGAGAAGGCTTCTTCCGCTGCTTCAATCTCTTCTTTTTCAGTATTTTCTCCAAAGATATCCGGAGTGTACTCAATGTTCTGTCTTTGCATGTCCGTTCGTCGAGCCCGACAATCCTGCAAAGTCTTTTTCAATTGAAAAGATTGACAAGCGTCACAATCTTCTTCCTTGTGCGCCCTGGCGACAGGCACAAGTTGCAGACTTCTTGCAGGTCAGTGCGCAGGTACTTGGTGAGGCACCGGGGGCAGAATTGAAACCGAGTCCGTTCCATCAGCGGTAGACTCGACGAGTACAACGGAGAGGAAGTCGAAGAAACGGCTAGGCCCGAAGGCCGCTCACAACGTCTTCTGGATCGAAGATGGAGTTTTCTCACTTTTTTCTACATGCAGGAATGAAGGAACGCGTACGAAAACAATACCGACGAGGGTACAGTGGGTTGCGCACCGAGGGGATCCCGAAGAACGGTCTCGAACCGAAGTGAAACAAACCACATCCGAACCCGATGGCGAAAAGAAAACAATCTAACAATGGAGTCGATGCCCATGCGCAGTATCACCGAAAAGAGGAGTCACATTACCTTGTGACTAGGAAAGAATTCTTCAAAGAAAAACAACTTGCAAACATCCGGACCCAACACCCAAAGCAGTCCCTCCTAAGAGGCGGCGGCTAGTGTGTGTGAGTTGCAGTAGTTTGACAAAGTGTATCTAGCACTGACTGACCTACATTAGCTTGTTGGCGCGCTAAGACGTCTACACCGTAGTGTTTAGTAAATGTATGTGGTGTAGACAAAGTAGTTGCTTTACAAATTTCAGCTATGGGAAGATTTCCTAAGAAAGCCATTGTTGCTCCCTTCTTAAGAGTAGGGTGTGCTCTGGGAGTTTTAGATAAAGGTATTTTGGCTTTAACGTAGCAAGTTTGAATGCATTTTACTATCCATCTGGCATAGCCAGATTTGGCTATAGGATTACCTTTATGTGGTGGCGAAAAAGCTACAAACAGTTGTTTTGTTTTCCTGAAAGTTTTAGTTATATCTATGGAGAACATGAGTGTTCTTTTAACATCTAAGGTGTGAAGAGCTCTTTCCGCTACAGAATCAGGGTTAGGGAAAAAAACAGGTAGTTCAATGGATTGATTAAGATGAAATTGAGAAACCACCTTTGGTATGAATTTTAGATTAGCACGAAGTACTAATTTTTCTTAATGTATTTGAAAGAATGGTTCTTCCAAGGTGAACGCCTGGAGCTCCCACACACGTCTGAGTGACGCAATTGCAACTAGAAATGCCACTTTCCATGATAGAAATTGAAGTGGACATGAGTGTAAAGGCTCAAAAGGAAGACCCAAGAGCCAAGTAAGCACAATGTTTAGTTTCCAGGAGGGTGCTGGAGGTGCACGGGTTGGAATGACTCGTTTGTGTCCTTCCATGAATGTTTTAATGACCGGATTTCTGAAGAGTGATAAATGCTGTCTATTATGGAGGTAGGCAGCTATTGCAGCAAGATGTAATTAAACGGATGTGTATTCAAATGAATTAGATAGCAAGTAATGTCCTGCATAGTGGCCTTGATAGGATTAATGTGTTTAGGTTGGCAATAGCAAACAAAACGCTTCCATTTTGCAGCAGAACAGGCTCTGGTTGTGGGTCTGCATGTCTAAGAATATCCATGCATTCTGATGGTAAGCCTAAATAACCAAACTCTAAGACCTTAGGAGTCAAATAGCTAGGTTGAGCATCTTGGGGTCTGGGTGTCCTTGATCCTGAGTGAGAAGGACCAGCCTGTTAAGGAGCTTCTCATGTGGGACTACTGAGAGAGCAAGGAGCGTTGTGAACCCGGACTGACGTGCCCAGGTGGAAGCTACAACGATCATGGTGAGAAATGTGTGCCTGAGTTTCCGACCCAGAAATGGAATGAGAGGGAGAGGTGGAAAAGCGTGGGCAAATATCCCTGACCAACTCTTTTGTGGCAAACAGGTGAGGAGCCCCCCGCTTTTGAAAGTAGGGAAGGAGAACTTGTGGGTCGAGTTCCCACTCATGAGTCTGTTGATGCGTCCTGCTGAGCAGGTTCGCAAGATTGTTGTACGCCCCTGGCAGATATTCCGCCAAACAAATGTGATGGTGAAGAGCGCAGTTCCATATGGCCTGAGAGAGGTGCGACAATTGGGAAGACCGTGTCCCCCGCTGCTTTATAGATAATACATAGCTGTTATATTGTCTGTCCGGACTAGAACAATCTTGTGAGATAGATGGGGGAAGGAACGCTTTCAGTGCGAGGAATACTGCCTGGAGTTCCAAGTAGCTAATGTGTAGTGATTGATGTTTAGCATCCCACAGACCTTGTACTGTGTGGTTTTTTAGATGTGCACCCCAACCCGTCACTGAAGCTACTGTAGTTATTGATTTGAGGAACAGGGTCCAGAAAAGGCTGCCCCTTCAACAAATTGTTGGGGTTCCACCACTGCAGAGAACGGTGAATTTGGCGGTCTATCAACACTAGATCTTGGAGGGGACCCTGTGACTGAGACCACTGATGAGAAAGATATTGCTGTAGTGGGCGGTAATGGGCGCATGTTTAGTCTTGAGTTGGGAACAATGGCAATGCAAGATGCCACCCTACCCAACAGACAACAGTACAAACAGCGAATGTGCGGTTTGTTTGAAATTGAGGTAGAAGCGCCTGAAAATTCTGTATGCGAGCGGGACTGGGGTAAGCTAGTCCTAACTGTGTGTTGAGGATTGCTCCTAAGTATGGTTGAAGTTGAAGATGTTGAAGGTGAGCCTTGGGGACACTGATGGTGAACCCCAATTTGTGTAGCAGGTTTATTGTTATCTGTATGTGTTGCTGACACAACAGATGGGTGTTGGCTTTGATTAGCAAATCGTCCAAGTATGGAAGAACATAATTGTCTTGTGGACGTAGGTGTGCTGCTACTTGTGCTAGGTACTTTGTAAAAACCCTTGGTGCGGTAGCAACACCGAAGGGGAGAACCTTGAATTGGCAGTGTTTTCCTGCTATCACAAACCTGAGGTATTTGCGATGAGCAGCATAAATGGGCATATGGAAGTAGGCATCCAAAGTGCCCATAAAGTCACCCATTGGCAAAAGTGGAATGGCATCTTGTAGAGTGACCATGTGAAAATGTACTGATAGGATGTAGTAGTTGAGAGGTCTGAGATGTAATTGGTCTCAGTGATCCGTTCTCCATTGGTATTAGGAAGTACAGGGAATATACTCCTGTGCCTTGTTGATTAAAGGGAACTGGTTCTATAGCCCCTTTGAGAAGAAAGGCTTGGACGTCTTGTTACAGAAGAGTTAAGTGATCTTGTGATAGTCTTTGATTGCGAGGTGGGATGTTGGGTGGTGTGGTAATGAGCTCTAGACCGTAGCCATGTTGGATATTGGCTAGTAGTCATTGGTCTGTTGTGATGGCTTCCAAGAACGGGTGAAAAGATTGTAGTCCCCCCCCCCCCCCGACAGGTGTTAAGTGATCGGGGGGAAGGATAAGGCAGTCACGGTTTGGGGACAGACGCTGCACCACATGTTGAAGCACCCCTACCTCTTCCTCTATTGTCATTGCCTCTAAAGGAGCCTTTGTAAAATCCTTTTGTGAAAAATGATTGCCCCTGCTTCTGCTGGGAAGTGGCGGCGTCTGCAGCAAATGACTTGTATCCGCCTTTGTAGCCTGGGAGGCGTAAGAAACCGCAAGGTGTAGGAGTTTGGAGTGCTTCCATTGCTTTTGCGGTGTCAGTGACCTTTTTCATTTTGTCTAAAAGCCAGTCCACTTGAGGGCCAAATAAATGCTCCTTGCCAAAAAAGCATGTTCAAAACTGCCAGGGTATTTGTGTCTAGGACAGCAATACATTATGCAATGGACAAGGAAGCTTTCAAGCCCTTTTGTTTTCCAAAAGTATGTTTTTGTTGTTGTTCCAAAAACCGACATTTTCACCAAGATAATCACTAAAGCTTTTATGCACTTTTTACCTAATTGCACCGTAGCACAAGTTACTAACTTGTGTAACGATATAGCTGTAAGAGACAGTAGTTAGTGACAGATTCCTTACCTTAGAATATCCCCAGGCGTCAGGCTGGATCCGGAAAGTTTTGCGTAGCAGTACCCTTGCGCGCCGGTAGGCGGCGTCGTGCGGCTCCGCGTCCGTCGTCGGCGTCGAGATCGCCGGGATGACGTCGCGGCCAGTACTTAGACGCCGCCCATGCGCGCTGACGTCAGTTCTGTACACGACTTTCCGCACCAGGAACGCAGAGCCATGCAAGAAGCGGACATTGGTGTCTGAAAAAATACTAGGGCCCTGAACGGGATGTCCTTAACCCTAGAAATCAGTTCGCAGAACGGGGAGGATGGGTGGGGCGGTAAGGAATCTGTCACTAACTACTGTCTCTTACAGATATATCGTTACATAAGTTAGTAACTTGTGCATCTGAAAGAGACACGTTAGTGACAGATTCCTTACCTTAGAATAGATACCCCAGCAATACCAACCCCGGTGGTGGGTCTGCGAACAGATTCAGACAAGGAAGTCCCGGAGGACAGAGCGGCCAAAGAAGCCTTCCCTCCGGACCTGGCTGTCAAGGCAGTAATGCTTGGTAAACGTGTGCAGCGAGGCCCACGTAGCTGCCTGACAAATGTCCTGCAATGGGACACCGCGGCCTAAAGCCGTGGTAGCGGCTGTCGTCCTGGTGGAATGGGCACGTAGCCCAACCGGTGGCTCCTTCTTAGCCAAAGAATAGCAGGCTTTGATACACAAGACAACCCAGCGGGAGATGGTCCGCTTGTGTACCGCCCGACCTTTTTTGGCACCCACGTAGCCAACAAAGAGCTGGTCATCCACCCGGAACTGTTGTGTGCGGTTGATGTAAAAGGAAAGCGCACGTTCTGGGTCCAGACGGTGGAGCCTCTCTTCCTCTCTGGAAGGATGCGGAGGCGGAAAGAAGGTGGGCAAAGTGATGGTCTGCCCAATGTGGAAGGCAGTAACCACCTTTGGCAAGAAGGACGGACGCGTCCTAAGAACAACCTTGTCTGGATGGACAGACAGAAAGGGGGTTTGCATGAAAGAGCCTGGAGCTCACTCACCCGCCGAGCGGAGGTGATGGCCACCAGAAAGGCTGTCTTCAGAGTGAGAAGACGAAGAGGACAGTTATGCAGAGGCTCAAAGGGAGCGCACATTAAGAAAGTAAGAACCAAGTTTAAGTCCCACTGAGGCATTATAAACGGAACAGGAGGAAAGAGGTGTGTAATGCCTTTAAGAAACCTGTTAACAACAGGGGACTTAAAAGAGAGGGCTGATCAGGAAGCCTGAGTAAGGCCGAGATTGCACAAAGATAGCCCTTGATGGTACCTAGGGCAGAACCCTGTTGGGCCAGAGAAAGAAGGAACAGAAGAACCTCAGAAAGAGGGGCAGAAAGGGGATTCACAGCCTTTGCTGTGCACCATGCCACAAACTTGTTCCACCTGCAGGCGTATACCACCTTAGTGGAGGGATGCCTGGCTGTCAGAATCACATCACAAACTTCGGGAGGCAAGTCGAAAGGAATCAACTGCCGCCGCTCAATCTCCATGGAGGTGGAGACTGGACAGGTTCGGGTGGAGGACCGTCCCCTGCTGCTGCGACAGAAGATCCTCCCGAAGAGGCAGACGGATCGGGGATCGATGCTCATACTGAGTAGCTCGGGATACCAAACTCTTCGAGCCCAGTCCGGAGCCACAAGGATGACTTGGGCCCGGTCGCGCCTAATCTTCTTCAACACTCTGGGTAGAAGTGGTATAGGCGGAAAGGCGTACAACAGACCGCAACTACACTCGCGACGAAAAGCGTCGCCGAGCGAGTGCCGCCTTGGAAATTTCAACGCGCAGAACTGATGACATTGCGCGTTCTCTTCAGTGGCGAATAGATCTAACCAAGGCTCTCCCCACTGTAGAAAGAGTCCTTGCGCCACCTCCGAGTGAAGACGCCATTCGTGATCCATCATGCACCTGCGGCTGAGTTCGTCCGCCCTGGCGTTCAGAGAACCTGCCAGGTGTTGAACCATCAGAGATATGCCCTGATGTTCCAGCCATGTCCAGAGACGCAGAGCCTCCTGACATAGGGTCCACGACCCCACCCCGCCTTGTTTGTTGCAGTACCACATGGCGGTGGTGTTGTCTGTGAACACCTGCACTACCTTCCCCTTGACAGAGGGAAGGAATGCCTTCAGTGCAAGTCGGATCGCCCGGAGCTCCGGAAGGTTGATATGGAGCCGGGACTCTGCCGGAGACCAGAGGCCTCTGATCTCCGCCTCTCCCATGTGACCGCCCCATCCCAGAAGGGACGCATCCGTCACAACTGTGTGCTCTGGCTGGGGAAGGGAGAGGGATCTGCCCGTGACCCATTGCCGGTTCGAGAGCCACAACTGCAACTGCCGTGCAGTTCCCTCCAAGATCTGGACATAATCGGACAGGTTCCCCTGATGCTGCGCCCACTGGAACTTCAGGTCCCACTGCAGAGCCCGCATATGCCATCTGGCATGATCGACCAGCAGGATGCAGGAGGCCATGAGGCCCAGCAGCCTCAGGGTCATCCGTACCGAAACCCAGGATAGAGGCCGAAAGATCGGAATCATAGCCTGAATATCCTGGACTCGCTGTTCGGGAGGATAGGCCCGAAACTGCGTTGTGTCCAGAACTGCTCCTATGAAAAGGAGCTGTGGAGAAGGAATCAGGTGCGACTTCGGCACGTTGATGGAGAACCCCAGCGAGTGCAGGAGTCCGGCCGTAGTCTGGAGGTGGGAGACGACTGCCTGGGACGAGCCCGCCTTCAGCAACCAGTCGTCGAGGTAGGGGAAGACTGGAACCCCTACCCGGCGCAGATGAGCTGCGACCACCGCCATCACTTTCGTGAACACCCGAGGGGCGCTGGTAAGGCCAAAGGGGAGCACGGTGAACTGAAAGTGCTCGAGGCCTACCGTGAACCGCAGGTAACGCCGGTGGGCCGGCAGGACGGGGATGTGAAAATATGCGTCCTGCAAGTCCAACGCTACCATCCAGTCTCCAGGGTCGAGGGCAGTCAAGACCTGAGCTAGGGTGAGCATCTTGAACTTCTCCTTCCGGAGGAAGCGATTGATGTTCCGAAGGTCCAAGATAGGACGCATGTCCTCCTTGTCCTTTTTGGGCACCAGAAAGTAGTGGGAATAACAACCATGCCCTACTTCTGGGGTCGGAACTCGCTCGATGGCCCCCTTGGCCCAGAGGGCCGCAACTTCCTGCTGAAGAAGCACTAAGTGATCCCCCGACATGCGGTGGTATTGAGGTGGCATGGCTGGGGGGGTAGTCTCGAAGGGGAGGGAGTAGCCCCTTCGGACAATGTCCAAGACCCACCTGTCCGATGTGATGGTACGCCAGTGGGGAAGGTGATGGCGGACCCTGCCCTCCACTGGCGTGCTGTGGACCTGAAAGGATGGACTAGGAGGGCTTGGAGGCCGCGGAGGTGGTGGCCTGACCCGCACGCTGGTTACCCGACCCGCCTCGGCAGGAGCCACGTCCTCGGCCACGCGAAGGCGCTTGCTGCGCGGGCCGGTGGCTGGGCAATGGACGTGACTGGGCGCCCCTTCCGTGGCCACGAAAGGAGCGAAAAGCAGACGGCTGCGGAGGGCTCGAGGCGGAGAGGCCCAAGGACTTGGCCGTAGCCCGCGAGTCCTTAAAGCGCTCCAGCGCGCTGTCTGCCTTATTGCCAAAAAGGCGGATACCATCGAAGGGCATGTCCATAAGGGTGTTTTGGACATCGCCCGAGAAACCAGTGGTCCTCAGCCAGGCGTGACGGCGCAGCGCCACTGTCGTAGCAAGCGATCTGCCCAGCGAGTCAGCGGTGTCTAGGCCACATTGGATTGTGAACTTCGCCGCGTCTCTCCCGTCTGCAATAACACGGGTGAGTAGTGTCTGGACCTCCTCAGGACACTTAGGCAGCACTTGCGCCACCGAATCCCACAGAGAGTGGGAATAACGGCCCAAAAGGCAAGCGGTGTTCACGGACCGCAAGCCAGCACTGGAGGAAGAAAACATCTTCCCAAATTGTTCCAGTTTTTTGGATTCCCTGTCCGGCGGAGCCGTAGGGAAGGCGCTCTGAGAGGCAGAGGCTTGAACAACCAAACTCTCGGGGGTGGGGTGTTGGGAGAGGAACAAGGGGTCGCACGGGGCTGGGCGATGGCGTCGGGCTACGTTCCTGTCCACAGGAGCCCCTGTGGTGGGCCTGGACCAGGTGCCCAAAAGAACGTCAGAAAGTGCGTTGTTGAACGGCAGCAGTGGCTCCGAAGAGGTAGCCGCCGGCTGAAGCACTTCCGTCAGGAGGTTAGTCCTGACAGCCACTGTAGGGAGCTCGAGGCGCAAGGCCACGGCCGCCCTACGCAACACCGTTGCATAACTTGCTCCCTCCTCCGTAGCCACAGAAGGAGGAGACAGCATGCCAAGGTCTGGAGAGGTGTCCAGGCCACTGGCATCCCCCAGTTCCTCTGCCCAGTCCGGATAAGGCTCACACTGAGCTGAGAGAGGGTCTTCCGACCCCTCCCAGTCCTCCTCGTCCTCCAATACAGGTGAAAAGTATGGAGGGCGGACATGAGGGAAGGACGGTCCCATCGGAGTCGGCCGACGCCGATCCGGCTCCGTGGAGAACCTGGGGACGGCGTCGCCCGGGACGTCGGACGGCGCCGTGAATGGTACCGGAGTGGTCGGCGCCGGTGGAGGTGTTGTTAGGTCAACCGGCGTCGACCGGGATCCAGGCCTGGATCCGAAGGGGTCCTGCGGCGCCGGAGCCGCCGGTGGTGCCGAGGGAGGATCCCCTCTGGGGCCCGAAGGCGCACCGGGGTAACCCTTAGGCCCGAAGATGCGAGCCATGGCCGACAAGAAGTCTTGGATGTCGGCCGGAGTCGACGTCGGACCCGGAACAGGCGGGTAGGCCGGCGTCGACTGTTCGGGTACACCCGGAGCCGCGGGGGCGGTACCAACAGGACCCTCAGCCGAGTCGCGAGACCGGCGAGGGGAGGTCTTAGAGCGATGCTTCTTAGACCTCTTGTGCTTCGCCTTACCTGAAGACGAAGACTTCGACCCCGACGAATGACGACGGCTCCGCGACCGGCCCCTCGACCTCTCCCGGGACCTCGAGCGGCACGGAGCCGAGTGCCGGGCCTCGAGAAGCTTTCGAGACCGCTCTCGCAAAGCCTTCGGGGCGAGGGACCGACACTCTGGGCACGACGTGGGGTCGTGGCTGCGCCCCAGGCAGAAGAGACACTCTCGGTGCGGATCCATAATCGACATCATGCGATTACAGACCTCGCATGGCTTGAAGCCGGGCATCGCTACTGACACCTTGGAGTCGAAACGACTCGAAAACTTGGACAAAAAGTCTCAAAAAATACTCAGTCAAAAAATGACTGGGGCACTTCTCAATCCGGATCTGCGCTTACTGGCGCGGAAAAAGAAAGAACTAACGCCAGCGCGCATGGGCGGCGTCTAAGTACTGGCCGCGACGTCATCCCGGCGATCACGACGCCGATGACGGACGCGGAGCCGCACGACGCCCCCTACCGACGCGCAGGGGTACTGCTACGCAAAACTTTCCGGATCCAGCCTGACGCCTGGGAATATTCTAACGTAAGGAATCTGTCACTAACGTGTCTCTTTCAGATAGACCATTTCAAGGCAGGATAGTTTCTTCACGATTCAGAATTAATCTTATCCAGACTGAGAGTAGCATTTTAATGACAGAACTGGTGTGCACATGCTCTTTCAATACATAGGCTGCCTTGGGTGAATGGTCACTGTAGTGCACAGGCCTAGTAGTCGGGTTATCACCAGTGTAAGAAGCCAAGCGCTGCAACTCAACAGAATTACCTTTTAAACAAAGTGTTTTACACCACCCCACCCGACCATACACTTATCACACCTGACCTTGACAATCGCTGCAGAGCAAACTTTTTAAGACTTATTTCAGTATTTTGTGTTGTGCAAATATAGCACTGTATTTTTAGGTCTCACTGTAGACCGCTTTAGCTGTCAGCGATACCTTAAGTCATGAATACTATAAAAAAAATACAACATAGATTTTGATTTTACATTAAACTGCTTCCTTGTTTCTCTGGGTGAACCCTCTCAAGAATCCCTTTGTTGATTGGCCAATGTCAGGAGAGCCGATTTGTTTTCAATAAATATGGTGACAATCTTAAATAATTTGATTTCTAACTATACAGTTCTTGCTTTCCCTAGCTGTTCTAATTACAGGAGTAACAAAGTGATTAGTTCATCCATCTTGGAAATGTCGAAAGCACTGTGTGTGAAAGATATGCAACATGTTAAATAACTTTGTTGTAGAGAGAAGGAAATAAAGGTTAGAAATAACCGGTGCAGAAAAATTTCACAACAGGAAAAGCATACCTTCCTTAAGGGTTAAAAGACTGACTGTTATAATTTTCAGTCTGCAGGGGTCAAATGAAACCCAGATGATGTATATTGCAAGAATAACACAGTTAACAACAGTTCACGAGCAATGAGGGACAGTTAGATGGTAAAATAAACGAGATATGCTGGGGGAAAATAACATCATGAATGTTTTTTTTTTTTACCTTTTTCATTTTCTTTTCCAGTGCTTCTGGAGTAAGGAGAGTAAGTAGACGTAATGCCTAGAAGGCTGTTTGGTCGATGTAACTGATTTGAAGAGATAGCACTACTGCTGGAAGTCGAAAGTGAGGAGGACGACGATTGAGTAGCTGAAACTGATGTTGATACTGGTCTGTACCTCTGATAAGTCTGGAAAAATAAAGGAAATTGACCCTCAAACGTTTTCCATAAATCGAAAAAAGACATCAATCCAGATGATGGGAGAAACCTTAAAATGATTCACTGAATTAATCTCCAGTTTAAAATATACACATATACATACACACACACACTATATTGTGCTAGCAATTGTGTACCAATCTGAAGGGCCAACGCACTATCATTTCAGCTATTTCTTAGTTTTTTCATTATGATTTCACACAGCATAAAAAAAACTGCTACTTAGCAATAATTATGGTTTACAGCTTTAAGATCTTCTAGAGTCATAAGCTGCGCATAATTCTGCCACCTAGTGGTGGGACAGAAGAGTTTTTGTAAAAATCTTTTTGCTATCTCTGGTGGGTGCCAACATAGGTGGAGTCTGAACAGGATGTCAACCATATGCCCATAAAGCCTCAATTTGTGACCACTACTTTAATTTTTTTGTGTCTGTCCTTCAATGCTCCATGTCAGCGCACCAGGGTGGCACTTATGAAGGTACCGCAACATCACTTCCGACGTGGATGAAGTCGAAGAAGAGCTGACTGACGCCACCTACCGGAACGCAGAGGTACTGCTTAAGATTTTCTGGATCCAATCTGATGCCTGGGGAATGTTCTAAGGTGAGGAATGGGCATTATGCACTGCTTTACCTTTCATTTTGCCTACATAGCCAACAAACACACGATCATCCAACCGGAGATCACGAGTTCTGTCCACATAAAAGCTCACAGCCCTTTTAGGGTCCAAACGATGAAGCCTTTCGCCCTCTTTAGATGGATGTGAAGGAAGACAGAAAGTAAGAAGTATGATAGACTGGTTCAAGTGGAAGGGAGTAACCATCCATGGTAGGAAACAGTGGCATAGCTCAGTGGCGGCTGGTGATATTTCAAAGTGGTGGTGAGGCGTAAAAGTTTTGGATGAGTGCCCTGTGGCGAGCGAGTCTGACCGCCATAAGGGGGGTTGGGAGGGGGGGTTCTCTCCTGGGAAAAGTTTTGAAAAAAGAGTGGGCAAATGGTGCATTTTCAAGCAAATTTGAGAAAGCAAGTAGGTCAATAAAGCAATTGCAGTTAGGGCATCATTAGGGCACAAAAGAATTTAAGTCTGTAACACAGGCTGATGCTATTTTGCATATTATGGAGCCTCTGGTGATCTTTTAATAAAAATATCTCTGTATTCTGAGAGTGTCCATAGTCCTACCATAAGGCAGAATACAAAACCCATATAACCAAGTATTACAGAAACACACCACTATACGATAACCATAAACTACAAATCTCAGATATGTTCAAACAGCTTTACAGAAGCATACTGTTGTGCTAGAGTATACTGTGACTCAACAGGGCAGACAAACAACACATCCAAAGCAGTAACATAATGAGCCAAATTATGTGGTTTCAGACAAAGAAGATCGTTTAGTACAGATGCCGATGTCACAAACCTCGCAGTGTAGGAACAGTCGCTTACATACAGAGGCTTTGAAAAATATGGGGAAAGGCCACGACATCATCAAAACGAGCTAACCGAAACAAACATTTTTGGAAGGGGTATGGCTGGCAATGCTGACGTTAAAGGTATATATACATATATGGCCATGTCGAGCTGCCTTTCAGGACCAATTGATCCGATTTCCAATGTTACCTTCTCAGGGAAACTGAAAAAGGTTTATAGAAACACGTCTACTTATTGGCTGTTCTGATGGTTATTTCAGTCAGTCTAGACATTGCTTTCGCACTTCAGTAACACCATTGGCACTTAAGGACAAGCCTGCTTTTGTGTGGATCAGCTGCTCTCCTTTCCAAACACAACCTGCTAGTTTAGCTAGATCACACTTATCGTTCTCTCCCATAGTCCTAGGTACCTGTTCTGAATCACAAGAAGCCTGAGAAAATAACACGGCCACTAGGGTCGTGCTGCGTGCAACTACATACATACACAAAACACGAAAGATGAGACAAGCTGTGAGAAGCAGGGTTTCTGTTGAAGTAACCCCTCCACTTTTTGACAGACTACTGATGCACTTTTGACTTGATGTGCCCTGGGTCCCTGCCAATCAGGTTCTCAGGGCCTGTGTTGTTTCCCCAAACCCATTTGGCATCTCTGGCCAGCCCCTGGTAAATGGTACCCAGGGCACTGTGACCAGGGAAGACCTATAAGGGCTGCAGCACTTATTTTTCCACCCTTCGAGACCCTGTATGTGTATATATATATATATATATATATATATATACATATATATACATATACATATATATATATACACATATACATATATACATATACATATATATATATATATATATATACACACACACACACACACACACACACACACACACACACACACTTTGTAGGCTGTGTGTCTTGGTGCAGAGCAAAGTGAAGAATCGACATGGCACACATCCCTGTGTCCCTTGCCTACAACCCACTGCCCTGGCATAGATCAGTCACCCTCTAGCTGGGTGCCCTATACCAGTGGTCAGGGTACAGGTGCATGAGCCCTGTACCCCTACAGTGTCTAAGGCCATTCTTAGACATTGTAAGTGCAGTGCTCAGTATATGGTGCTGGGAGCTTGTCATTGCGAACTCCACAGCATCATAATGGCTACACTGAAAACTGAGAAGTTTGGTATCGAACTTCTCAGCACATTAAACCCACAATGATGCCAGTGTGGGATTTAATGAAAATGCACACAGAGAGCATCTTAGAGATGCCCCCTGAAAAACGACCTACCACTAGTGTCCAGGCTGAGTGGCTGCTTTCAGCTGCCACCACCAGACATGTTTCTGGACCCCAGGGTCGAGAGCCTGCTGCTCTCGAGGGCCTGAAACAATGCACATCCTGGGACGAGGTGCCAAGCATCCTCCCCCAGGATGGGCAGGGTCCACGAAGGAGAAGCTTCAAAGGCTTGCCGCCATGTGTGAACTTCCCCAGGCCACTTGCTGCTTTCAGCAACTGGTCCCCACTGGTTCTGACCCCCACTTTGGGCGGGAGAACCGGCAGGAAAAACAAGTGAGGAAGGGAGGTGTGCCCACCTCTGCCAACTCCACCCCTCAGGTGGGGGAGGCGAGGTGAAGCACAACTCTCAGTCCCCGCCATCTTGCAGATGGGGGGGGGGGGACTCAGCCAACCAGGGAAAGGCTTATGCTCCCCTCCCACTGGAGGGTGGCATAATAGGGGGGTGTACCCACCCCAGGGAAGGGACCCATTGGTCCCAACCTTTTTACCTACCCGTAACGCCCCATAATCTAGTATTTAAGGGCACCCCTGAACCTTGCTTCCTCAGACCAGAAGAAACTACAAGAAAAGAAGAAGGACCGAACAGCCGTGCCGAAGCTAACAAGAGGAAGACACCCACTGACTTGGCCCCAGCCCTACCGGCCTGTCTCCACCTCGAACCTGCTCCTGCAAAATCCCGGTGTCCTGCAGCCAGCAACCTCTAAAACCCCAGAGGACCTGCCTGCCTTCAACCACAAAGACTGTCTCCCGTGAACACCAGATTTGTTCATCTCCAACCTCTGGCTCCGGCCGGACACCGCAAATACGCACCACTCTGCACCCGCCGTCCACGGCCAGAGCTCGAGTGGGCAAACACCACGAGGAGGTCCCCCCGGCGATCCTGACCGGAGACCCGGCGACCCCTGACCCGCCTCAAGCCTCCAGCCGACGCCTGCAGCCTCAAACCGGAAGGTCCCCCCAACCGCAACCAGGAGCTGGTAAGAAGATCCAACCCTAAAAGGCACCCCTGCACCTGACGCCCCATGGCCTTGGGTGGTCCAACCGACGGTGCCTAACCAACCCCCAAGATCCCAACTTACCTCTCAAAGTGGTGGTCACACCCAGAAGACTTCGTCCCCGAGCCTGCAGTGCCTTTGCAAAGCGGAGGTTCCCCAATGGAAACAATAGGGTGCCCGACGTCGAAACAGCACCCTGCACCCGGCCGCCCTAGAGCCGCTGAGGGTGCACCTTTGGTGCTACATTGTTTCCCCATTTGCCCTGAGCTAAAGTCCAGGAGCTTTGCTCCCACAACCAAGTGGCCTGCTCGTCAGCAGCCACCAATCGGAGGCCCCCTATCCCCCATTGGATAACATTGGGCCTCAGCACTCTGCACCCGGCCGCACTAGTGCCACTGAGGGTGTAACGAGAGTGCTTCCCTGACCCTGGGGGACCCCTTAGTCTAACCCCAGAACCTCAACTCCCACTACCGAATACTTACCCTAAAACCGATTACACTATTTTCCACCATAGGATAACATTGACTGTTATTCTGTGAAAAGTTTCTAAGTGTGAAGTTGGAAAACCTAAAAAAACTCTTTAAAATTGTACGAACTAACAAACGCTTTTACTTACCTGTTTACAGGAAGCGTCCCAGTGTAGTATCCAGGAATACTAGTGTGTAAGAAAAGTAATCTAAAAAGTAACTTTCATGGTATTTTACTAAAAAGGCCATTCAAAGTATATGTACTGTATTTACAAAGCACTTCATTTCTCAGAAACAATACTGTAAGTCAAAAAGTGCATTTACAATTACAATCCAAACTGCATTACAACTGTATATTTACTGCAAAGTACTTATCACTTACCTGTGCCAGGCTTGCTTGGTTCTAGAAAATAAGATAACTAAAAGAATATTTTTATAGAAAAACAATTGGTCTGAAGTTTAGTCTTTGAGTGTGTGAATTCATTTTCTGACTCTGTACAACAAGTGCTTAACACTGTCCTCTGATAAAGCCTTACTGCTCGACCACACTACCACATGTAGAGAGTGAGGTACTATCTACTTTACTTACCTCTGCCTACCTTTTGGGTTCCACTGGACTCTGTGCTCCCTATACCTCAGTTTGGTATAGTATAGCCAGAGCCAGCTTCCTACACAAGCCAATCTGGAGCTACATTATTTGTCAAGATGGGGTCTAAATGAGCGCTCGTTTATTAACTTTATCAGAGTAACCTTTGAATGTGGTAATCAGCTAGTTTTGATGACCGCAGTAAAAATTTCTCCAAAAACTTCATATAATTAAATTTGATGCTGTCCTTGTGTTAACAATGAAACATTTACCTTAGTTAAGTCAATACTGAAGTGTCAAAATTGTACTACCGTTCCGGATAGCAATTTAACATGTGAACATCAGGTAGGAAAAACTATTTGAAATAAAATGTGTCAAAAATATAGGCTTGTAAATTACACTTGCCCATTTAAACTCTTCGTATTTCTCACCAGCTACCTTTCCCCTCCTTCAAAAATCTGAGTCTGAAACGAGTCTTAATTGCATGCCAGATTACAGATGCCCCATAGGTTACAAGAAAACCTCTACACTGCGTGCATTGTTCACTGAGCTACCTTACTATTGAGGTAATTTGAAATAACAGACAAAAGCGCACTAGAAGAGTTCTGCCTAGTTTTTTTTTTTCAGCGTCCTCCTTCTTCATGTTTAGTTTAAGACGAAAGAGTTGCACAATTCCCAAAAGGATACAAGTTATTTAGCATAAAAATCTGAACCCACTGTTCTGTTTCATATAGGTACCCTAATATAGGCCCGTGTAACATCATACCCCTTCACCTACATTACCTCCCCTACACTACACTGTAACAAGCCTTTTTAGGATTGAACCTTTTACCTAGTTCTAGTCCTGGGTGCAGAAGGAGGGTGTCTCCTGAACAATAGAGTCCTATAACTCCATCAATAGACACACACGGTATGAATGGATATTCATAAGGGTTCTTAGAAACCAGGCTGGGGCTACACCACCTTCCTCCCCACATCTACGTACACGGTTCATCCCATACGTCATCCTCAAATCCAACAATGGCTAATACAAGCAACAAGGGACAAAGGAGCCCTAGATACTTTCTGTATAAATACAGCACCTCTTGCTAGTATTAGTCAGAGGGAACCGAGACTTCCAGGCCGACACACTGACCAGAGACGCTGATGCTCCTGCTTGCAGACGCTCCAGCTGACAGTGGTCTGAACATCCCTCGAAGGGTGCCCAGCTCGAGAACAAGAGGGGCTCCTACATTCTCACTTCATGTAATGGGGTTTGACTAAATCCTAGAGGGATTCTTGGCTTCACAGGGATTCTTGGCTACATTTAGGTACATCTAGATAGGCATCGTAGGAGTACGCGCTTTCTTTTATCAATGCATTTCATATTCATGTATTTATTCATGCGTAGTGCAAAATGATAGAACTGTACTATCCATTTATATATATTTTTTTTTATTTTTTTATTTGTATAGCGCCAGAATCGACTCCCGAAGTAGTATCTCTGCGCTTCGAACTATTCATAGTACTGCTAATCATATATCTCTGCTACTGTCTAATGGTTGTTGCAGCTCATATATTCTACAGAAGAATAGCACAAGTTACTAACTTGTGTAACGATATATCTGTAAGAGACAGTAGTTAGTGACAGATTCCTCACCTTAGAATATCCCCAGGCGTCAGGCTGGATCCGGAAAGTTTTTGCGTAGCAGTACCCTTGCGCGTCGGTAGGCGGCGTTGTGCGGCTCCGCGTCCGTCGTCGGCGTCGTGATCGCCGGGATGACGTCGCGGGCAGTACTTAGACGCCGCCCCTGCGCGCTGACGTCAGTTCTGTACACGACTTTCCGTGCCAGGAACGCAGAGCCATGCAAGAAGCTGACAGAGGTGTCTGAAAAATACTAGGGCCCTGAAAGGGATGTCCTTAACCCTAGAAATCAGTTCGCAGAACGGGGAGGATGGGTGGGGCGGTAGGAATCTGTCACTAACTACTGTCTCTTACAGATATATCGTTACACAAGTTAGTAACTTGTGCATCTGAAAGAGACACGTTAGTGACAGATTCCTCACCTTAGAATAGATACCCCAGCAATACCAACCCCGGTGGTGGGTCTGCGAACAAAGATCAGACAAGGAAGTCCTGGAGGACAGAACGGCCAAAGAAGCCGTCCCTCCGGACCTGACTGTCAAGGCAGTAATGCTTTGTAAACGTGTGCAGCGAGGCCCACGTAGCTGCCTGACAGATAACCGGCAGCGGAACACCGCAGCCCAAGGCCGTGGTAGCAGCCGTTGCCCTGGTGGAATGGGCACGCAGCCCAACAGGAGGCTCCTTCTTAGCCAAAGAATAGCAGGTCTTGATGCACAAGGTAACCCAGCGGAAGATGGGTCGTTTGTGCACCGCCCGACCTTTTTTGGCGCCCACGTAGCCAACAAAGAGCTGGTCATCCACCCGGAAGTGTTTTGTGCGGTCGATATAGAAGGAGCGCGCACGTTTTGGGTCCAGACGGTGGAGCCTCTCTTCCTCTCTGAAAGGATGCGGAGGCGGAAAGAAGGTAGGCAAAGTGATGGTCTGCCCAATGTGGAAGGCAGTAACCACCTTTGGCAAGAAGGACGGACGCGTCCAAAGAACAACCTTGTCTGGATGAACAGACAGAAAGGGAGGCTTGCAAGATAGAGCCTGGAGCTCACTCACCCGCCGAGCGGAGGTGATGGCCACCAGAAAGGCTGTCTTCAGAGTCAGAATACGAAGAGGACAGTTATGTAGAGGCTCAAAGGGAGCGCACATTAAAAAGGTAAGAACCAAGTTCAAGTCCCACTGAGGCATTACAAACGGAACAGGAGGGAAGAGGTGTGTAATGCCTTTTAAGAACCTGTTAACAACAGGGGACTTGAAAAGGGAGGGCTGATCAGGGAGCCTGAGGAAGGCCGAGATAGCACAAAGATAACCCTTGATGGTACCCAGGGCAGAACCCTGTTGGGCCAGAGAAAGAAGGAACAGAAGGACCTCAGAAAGAGGGGCAGAAAGGGGATTCACAGCCTTTGCTGTGCACCATGCCACAAATTTGTTCCACCTGCAGGCGTATACCACCTTAGTGGAGGGACGCCTGGCTGCCAGAATCACATCACAAACTTCGGGAGGCAAGTCGAAAGGAATCAACTGCCGCCGCTCAATCTCCACGCAAGCAGGTGTAGACTGGACAGGTTCGGGTGGAGGACCGTCCCCTGCTGCTGCGACAGAAGATCCTCCCGAAGAGGCAGACGGATCGGGGATCTACGCTCATACTGAGTAGCTCGGGATACCAAACTCTTCGAGCCCAGTCCGGAGCCACAAGAATGACTTGGGCCCGGTCGTGCCGAATCTTCTTCAACACTCTGGGTAGAAGTGGTATAGGCGGAAAGGCGTACAATAGACCGCAACTCCACTTGTGACGAAAAGCATCGCCGAGCGAGTGCCGCCTTGGAAATTCCAACGCGCAGAACTGATGACATTGCGCGTTCTCTTCGGTGGCGAATAGATGTAACCAAGGCTCTCCCCACTGTAGAAAGAGTCCTTGCGCCACTTCCGAGTGAAGACGCCATTCGTGATCCATCATGCACCTGCGGCTGAGTTCGTCCGCCCTGGCGTTCAGGGAACCTGCCAGGTGTTGAACCATCAGGAACATGCCCTGATGTTCCAGCCATGTCCAGAGGCGCAGAGCCTCCTGACAAAGGGTCCACGACCCCACCCCGCCTTGTTTGTTGCAGTACCACATGGCGGTGGTGTTGTCTGTGAACACCTGCACTACCTTCCCTTTGACAGAGGGAAGGAATGCCTTGAGTGCAAGTCGAATCGCCCGGAGCTCCAGAAGGTTGATATGGAGCCGGGACTCCGCCGGAGACCAGAGGCCTCTGATCTCCGCCTCTCCCATGTGACCGCCCCATCCCAGAAGGGACGCGTCCGTCACAACTGTGTGCTCTGGCTGGGGAAGGGAGAGGGATCTGCCCATGACCCATTGCCGGTTCGAGAGCCACCACTGCAACTGTTTTGCAGTCCCCTCCGAGATCTGGACGTGATCGGACAGGTTGCCCTGGTGCTGCGCCCACTGGAACTTCAGGTCCCACTGCAGAGCCCGCATATGCCATCTGGCATGATTGACCAGCAGGATGCAGGAGGCCATGAGGCCCAGCAGCCTCAGGGTCATCCGTACCGAAACCCAGGATAAAGGCTGAAAGATCGGAATCATAGCCTGAATATCCCGGACTCGCCGTTCGGGAGGATAGGCCCGAAACTGCGTCGTGTCCAGAACTGCTCCGATGAAAAGGAGCTGTGGAGAAGGAATCAGATGCGACTTCGGCACATTGATGGAGAACCCCAGCGAGTGCAGGAGTTCGGCCCTAGTCTGGAGGTGGGAGACGACTGCCTGGGACGAGCCTGCCTTCAGCAGCCAGTCGTCGAGGTAGGGGAAGACTGGTACCCCTGCCCGGCGCAGATGAGCTGCGACCACCGCCATCACTTTAGTTAACACCCGAGGGGCGCTGGTTAGGCCAAAGGGGAGCACGGTAAACTGAAAATGCTCGAGGCCTACCGTGAACCGAAAGTAACGCCGGTGGGCCGGCAGGACGGGGATGTGGAAATAGGCGTCCTGCAAGTCCAACGCTACCAACCAGTCTCCGGGGTCGAGGGCAGTCAAGACCTGAGCTAGGGTGAGCATCTTGAACTTCTCCTTCCGGAGGAAGCGATTGACGTTCCGGAGGTCCAAGATAGGACGCATGTCCTCCTTGTCCTTTTTGGGCACCAGGAAGTAGTGGGAGTAGCAACCACGTCCTACTTCTGGGGTCGGAACATGCTCGATGGCCCTCTTGGCCAAGAGGGCCGTGACTTACTTCTGCAGAAGCACCAAGTGATCCCCGGACATGCGGTGGAATTGAGGTGGCATGGCTGGGGGGGTGGTCTCGAAGGGGAGGGAGTAGCCCCTTCGGACAATGTCCAAGACCCACCTGTCCGAGGTGATGGGACGCCAGTGGTGAAGGTGATGGCGGACCCTGCCCCCTACTGGCGTGCTGTGCACCGGAAAGGAGGGACTAGGAGGGCTTGGAGGCCGCGGACGGGTTGGAGGTGGTGGCCTGACCCGCACGCTGGTTGCCCGAACCGCCACGGCGGTATCCACGTCCTCGGCCACGCGAAGACGCCTGCTGCGCGGGCCGGTGGCTGGGCTGCTGACGTGACTGGGTGCCCCTTCCGTGGCCACGATAGGGGCGAAAAGCAGAAGGTAGCGGAGGGCGTGTAGCAGAAAGGCCCAGGGACTTGGCAGTAGCCCGTGAGTCCTTAAACCGCTCCAACGCATGGTCTGCTTTGGAACCAAAAAGACCGACTCCATCAAAGGGCATGTCCATGAGAGTATTCTGGACATCCCCTGAAAACCAGTGGTTCTCAGCCAGGCGTGGCGACGCAGCGCCACCGTCGTTGCAATAGATCTGCCCAGCGAGTCGGCGGTATCAAGGCCACATCGTATGGTGTATTTGGCCGCATCCCTTCCTTCCGCAATGGCGCGGGAAAGCAGTGTCTGGACCTCCTCAGAACACTGGGGCAAAACAGTCGCCACCGAATCCCACAAGGAGTGGGTATATCGGCCCAAAAGACAAGCGGTGTTGATGGACCGCAAGCCAGCACTGGAGGAAGAAAACCCTTCTTCCCAAATTGATCCAGGCGTTTGGATTCCCTATCCGGAGGGGCGGTAGGGAAGGCGGTTTGGGAAGCGGAGGCTTGGACAACCAAGCTCTCAGGAGTGGGGTGGACAGAGAGAAACAAGGGGTCGCCCGGAGCTGGGCGATGGCGTCGGGACACGTTCCTATCCACAGGAGCCCCTGTGTTGGGCTTGGACCAGGCGCCCAAAAGAACGTCAGTAAGTGCATCGTTAAACGGCAGCACAGTCTCCAAGGAGGAGGCTGCCGGCTGAAGCACTTCTGTCAAGAGATTAGTCTTGACCGTCACCGTAGGGAGCCGGAGATGTAAGGCTCCAGCTGCCCTACGCAACACCGTTGCAAAATTGGCGCCCTCCTCCGTAGCCACGGGAGGAGACAGCATGCCAGTGTCAGGGGAAGTATCTAGACCACTGGCATCCCCTAGTTCCTCTGCCCAGTCCTCATCATACTGACACTGCTGTGCCAGAGGGTCCTCAGACCCCTCCCAGTCCTCCTGGTCCTCCTCCGGTTCAAAATAAGGAGGAGGGGGGACATTGGGGACCCAAGGTCCCATCGGCGCCGGAACCGGCGTCAAGCGACGTCGGTCCGGCTCCATGTCCGGAGCCGGAGAGTACATGGGGACGACGCCGCCCGGAGCCCCGGGCGGCGTCAGGAACGGCACCGGAGACATCGACGCCGGCGGAGGCGTGGTCAGGTCGACCGGCGTCGATGGGGGTTGCGGTACCACCGGAGCCGGGATCGAGGCCGGGGCCGAAGCCGGAGCCGGGATCTAGGCTGGAGGCACGAGCGACGCCGGGACCGGAGTCGGCGGTGACGCCGGGGCAACCCCACCAGGGCCCGCGGGGCCCGAAGGCGCACCGGAGGGACCTTGAGGCCCGAAGAGGCGGGCCATGGCCGCCAGGAATTCCTGTACTTGGGCCGGATCCGCCCCCGAACCCGGGAAGGACGGGTATTGCGGGGGCGACTCCACAGGCATGTCCGGGGCCGCGGGGGCGGGGACGGTGCCGGGAGGGGCCTCAGCCGAGTCGCGAGATCGGCGAGGCGAAGTCCTAGAGCGATGATGCTTTTGGACTTCTTGTGCTTAGACTTACCGGACGACGAAGACTTGGATCCCGACGACCGGTGAGGACTCGCGACCGACCCCTCGACCTCTCACGCGACCGGGGCTTGGTGTGGCGCGGAGCCGACTGCCGGGCCTCGAGGAGCTTTCGAGACCGCTCTCGCAAAGCTTTCGGGTTGAGGGCCCGGCAGTCGGAACACGACTTCGTGTCGTGGCCTCGGCCGAGGCAGAAGAGACACTCCAGATGCGGGTCTGTGATGGACATCATCCGAGCACAGGCGTCGCAACGTTTAAAGCCGGGCATCCCTACGACACCTTGGAGTCGATTCGAAAGAAACAGTGAAAAAATGCACCAAAAACTTAGTCAAAAAATGACTAGGGCACTGCTCTTCCCGGATCTGCGCTTGCTGGCGCGGAAAAAGAAGAACTGACGTCAGCGCGCAGGGGCGGCGTCTAAGTGCTGCCCGCGACGTCATCCCGGCGATCACGACGCCGACGACGGACGCGGAGCCGCACGACTCCGCCTACCGACGCGCAAGGGTACTGCTACGCAAAAACTTTCCGGATCCAGCCTGACGCCTGGGGATATTCTAAGGTGAGGAATCCGTCACTAACGTGTCTCTTTCAGATACAACTGTTCAATAAACCTTATTGAAACGCCCGGCTGTTTATTCTGTGCATCTCCGAGACAAGATAAGTGAGCACGAGTGACTGAGCAAAAAGTAGTCGTCAAGTTCTGAGGTTGCCAGAAACTACTCTCTCCCCGATAAGAGGAGACACTAGTGGCACTGTGAGCTAGCTTATGCAAACAGGCTAACATTCTCGGTGGGGGTGCTCAGAATCAGTCTGCCACCAAACCCACAGTTTATGTTATCCGAACGCGCAGGTCCTGTATGGGTAATATAGGAACTACACAACACCACCCCCTTTCCATCCTGCTCCTACTGTTTTGTACTCCCTGAAGCACAAGTTACTAACTTGTGTAACGATATATCTGTAAGAGACAGTAGTTAGTGACAGATTCCTTACCTTAGAATATCCCCAGGCGTCAGGTTGGATCCGGAAAGTTTTGCGTAGCAGTACCCTTGCGCGTCGGTAGGCGGCGTCGTGCGGCTCCGCGTCCGTCGTCTGGATCGCCGGGATGACGGCGCGAGCAGTACTTAGACGCCGCCCCTGCGCGCTGACGTCAGTTCTGTACACGACTTGCCGCGCCAGGAACGCAGAGCCATGCAAGAAGCTGACATAGGTGTCTGAAAAATACTAGGGCCCTGAAAGGGATGTCCTTAACCCTAGAAATCAGTTCGCAGAACGGGGAGGATGGGTGGGCGGTAAGGAATCTGTCACTAACTACTGTCTCTTACAGATATATCGTTACACAAGTTAGTAACTTGTGCATCTGAAAGAGACACGTTAGTGACAGATTCCTTACCTTAGAATAGATACCCCAGCAATACCAACCCAGGCGGTGGGTCTGCGAACAGATTCAGACAAGGAAGTCCCGGAGGACAGAACGGCCAAAAAAGCCGTCCCTCCGGACCTGGCTGTCAAGGCAGTAATGCTTGGTAAACGTGTGCAGCGAGGCCCACGTAGCTGCCTGACATATATCCTGTAGCGGAACACCGCGGTCTAAAGCCGTAGTAGCAGCCGTTGCCCTGGTAGAATGGGACGTAGCCCAACAGGGGGCTCCTTCTTAGCCAAAGAATAGCAGGCTTTGATACACAAGATGACCCAGCGGGAGATGGTCCTCTTGTGTTTCGCCCGACCTTTTTGGCGCCCACGTAGCCAACAAAGAGCTGGTCATCCACCCGGAACTGTTGTGTGCGGTTGATGTAAAAGGAAAGCGCACGTTTTGGGTCCAGACGGTGGAGCCTCTCTTCCTCTCTGGAAGGATGCGGAGGCGGAAAGAAGGTGGGCAAAGTAATGGTCTGCCCAATGTGGAAGGCAGTAACCACCTTTGGCAAGAAGGACGGACGCGTCCTAAGAACAACCTTGTCTGGAAGGACAGACAGAAAGGGGGGTTTGCATGAAAGAGCCTGGAGCTCACTCACCCGCCGAGCGGAGGTGATGGCCACCAGAAAGGCTGTCTTCAGAGTGAGAAGACGAAGAGGACAGTTATGCAGAGGCTCAAAGGGAGCGCACATTAAGAAAGTAAGAACCAAGTTTAAGTCCCACTGAGGCATTATAAACAGAACAGGAGGAAAGAGGTGTGTAATGCCTTTAAGAAACCTGTTAACAACAGGGGACTTAAAAAGAGAGGGCTGATCAGGAAGGCCGAGATTGCACAAAGATAGCCCTTGATGGTACCTAGGGCAGAACCCTGTTGGGCCAGAGAAAGAAGGAACAGAAGAACCTCAGAAAGAGGGGCAGAAAGGGGATTCACAGCCTTTGCTGTGCACCATGCCACAAACTTGTTCCACCTGCAGGCGTATACCACCTTAGTGGAGGGACGCCTGGCTGCCAGAATCACATCGCAAACTTCGGGAGGCAAGTCGAAAGGAATCAACTGCAGCCGCTCAATCTCCACGCAAGCAGGTGGAGACTGGACAGGTTCGGGTGGAGGACCGTCCCCCGCTGCTGCGACAGAAGATCCTCCCGAAGAGGCGGACGGATCGGGGGATCGACGCTCATACTGAGTAGCTCGGGATACCAAACTCTTCGAGCCCAGTCCGGGGCCACAAGAATGACTTGGGCCCGGTCGCGCCGAATCTTCTTCAACACTCTGGGTAGAAGTGGTATAGGCGGAAAGGCGTACAACAGACCGCAACTCCACTCGCGACGAAAAGCGTCTCCAAGCGACTGCCGCCTTGGAAATTCCAACGCGCAGAACTGCTGACATTGCGCGTTCTCTTCGGTGGCGAATAGATCTAACCAAGGCTCTCCCCACTGTAGAAAGAGTCCTTGCGCCACCTCCGAGTGAAGACGCCATTCATGATCCATCATGCACCTGGGGCTGAGTTCGTCCGCCCTTGCGTTCAGGGAACCTGCCAGGTGTTGAACCATCAGGAATATGCCCTGATGTTCCAGCCATGTCCAGAGGCGCAGAGCCTCCTGACAGAGGGTCCACGACCCCACCCCGCCTTGTTTGTTGCAGTACCACATGGCGGTGGTGTTGTCTGTGAACACCTGCACTACCTTCCCTTTGACAGAGGGAAGGAATGCCTTGAGTGCAAGTGGGATCGCCCAGAGCTCCAGAAGGTTGATATGGAGCCGGGACTCTGCCGGAGACCAGAGGCCTCTGATCTCCGCCTCTCCCATGTGACCGCCCCATCCCAGAAGGGACGCGTCATTCACAACTGTGTGCTCTGGCTGGGGAAGGGAGAGGGATCTGCCCATGACCGAAAGCCACCACTGCAACTGTTTTGCAGTCCCCTCCGAGATCTGGACGTGATCGGACAGGTTGCCCTGATGCTGCGCCCACTGGAACTTCAGGTCCCACTGCAGAGCCCGCATATGCCATCTGGCATGATCGACCAGCAGGATGCAGGAGGCCATGAGGCCCAGCAGCCTCAGGGTCATCCGTACCGAAACCCAGGATAGAGGCCGAAAGATCGGAATCATAGCCTGAATATCCCGGACTCGCCGTTCGGGAGGATAGGCCCGAAACTGCGTCGTGTCCAGAACTGCTCCGATGAAAAGGAGCTGTGGAGAAGGAATCAGGTGCGACTTCGGCATGTTGATGGAGAACCCCAGCGAGTGCAGGAGTTCGGCCGTAGTCTGGAGGTGGGAGACGACTGCCTGGGACGAGCCCGCCTTCAGCAGCCAGTCGTCGAGGTAGGGGAAGACTGGTGCCCCTGCCCGGCGCAGATGAGCTGCGACCACCGCCATCACTTTAGTTAACACCCGAGGGGCGCTGGTTAGGCCAAAGGGGAGCACGGTAAACTGAAAATGCTCGAGGCCTACCGTGAACCGCAGGTAACGCCGGTGGGCCGGCAGGACAGGGATGTGGAAATATGCGTCCTGCAAGTCCAACGCTACCATCCAGTCTCCAGGGTCGAGGGCAGTCAAGACCTGAGCTAGGGTGAGCATCTTGAACTTCTCCTTCCGGAGGAAGCGATTGACGTTCCGGAGGTCCAAGATAGGACGCATGTCCTCCTTGTCCTTTTTGGGCAGCAGAAAGTAGTGGAAGTAACAACCACGCCCTTCTTCTGGGGTCGAAACGCGCTCGATGGCCCCCTTGGCCAAGAGGGCCGCAACTTCCGTCTGAAGAATCACCAAGTGATCCCCTGACATGCGGTGGTATTGAGGTGGCATGGCTGGGGGGGTCGTCTCGAAGGGGAGGGAGTAGCCCCTTCGGACAATGTCCAAGACCCACTTGTCCGAGGTGATGGCACACCAGTGGTGAAGGTGATGGCGGACCCTGCCCCCTACTGGCGTGCTGTGGACCTGAAAGGAAGGACTAGGAGGGCTTGGAGGCCGCGGACGGGGCGGGGGTGGTAGCCTGACCCGCACGCTGGTTGCCCGACCCGCCTCGGCGGGAGCCACGTCCTCGGCCACGCGAAGACGCTTGCTGCGCGGGCCGGTGGCTGGGCAGCGGACGTGACTGGGCGTCCCTTCCGTGGCCACGAAAGGGGCGAAAAGCAGACTGTTGCGGAGGGCGCACAGCAGAAAGGCCCAGGGACTTGGCTGTAGCCCGTGAGTCCTTAAAACGCTCCAGCGTATGGTCTGCCTTGTTTCCAAAAAGACAGACCCCATCAAAGGGCATGTCCATAAGAGTGTTTTGGATATCGCCCGAGAAACCAGTGGTTCTCAGCCAGGCATGACGGCGCAGCGCCATTGTCGTCGCAAGCGATCTGCCTAGCGAGTCGGCGGTATCAAGGCCACATCTGATGGTGTACTTTGCCGCATCCCTTCCTTCCGCAATGGCGCGGGAAAGCAGTGCCTGGGCCTCCTCAGGACACTGGGGCAGAACTTGCGCCAAACGAATCCCACAAGGAGTGGGAATATCGGCCCAAGAGGCAAGTGGTGTTGACAGACCGCAAGCCAGCACTGGAGGAAGAAAAAACCTTCTTCCCAAATTGATCCAGGCGTTTGGATTCCCTATCCGGGGGAGCGGTAGGGAAGGCGCTTTGAGAAGCAGAGGCTTGGACAACCAAGCTCTCAGGGATGGGGTGTTGGGAGAGGAACAGGGGGTCGCCCGGAGCAGGGCGATGGCGTCGGGCTACGTTCCTATCCACAGGACCAGGTGCCCAAAAGAACGTCCGAAAGTGCCTCGTTAAACGGCAGCAGTGGCTCCGAGGAGGTAGCCACCTGCTGAAGCACTTCCGTCAGGATGTTAGTCCTGACAGCCACTGTAGGCAACTGGAGGTGTAAGGCCTCAGCTGCTCTACGCAACACCGTTGCAAAGTTTGCTCCCTCCTCCGATGCCACGGAAGGAGGAGACAGCATGCCAGTGTCAGGGGAGGAGTCCAGATCACTGGCATCCCCAAGTTCCTCAGACCAGTCCTGATCAAACTCACATTGGGCTGTGAGAGGGTCATCAGACCCCTCCCAGTTCTCTTCGTCCTCCAATTCTGGTTCAAAGTAAGGAGGAGGGACATGTGGGACCCAAGGTCTCATCGGCGCCGGAGCCGGCGTCGATCGACGTCGGTCCGGCGCCGTGTCCGGATCCGGAGAGTACCAGGGTACGACGCCGCCCGGAGCCCCGGACGGCGTCGGGAACGGCACCGGTGAAATCGACGCCGGTGGAGGTGTCGTCAGGTCAACTGGCGTCGATCGGGGCTGTGGCAGCACCGGAGCCGGGGTCGAGGCCGGGACCGAGGCCGGTGTGACAGGCGGCGCCGGGACCGGAGTCGCCAGCGGCGCCGTAGGAACCCCATCAGGGCCCGCGGGGCCCGAAGGTGCACCGGGGGGACCTTGAGGCCCGAAGAGGCAGGCCATGGCCGACAGGAACTCCTGTATCTCAGCCGGAGTCGCCGCCAAACCCGGATAAGGCGGGTAATGCGGCGGCGGCTCCACAGGCACTCCCGGAGCGGCGGGGGCGGGGACGTTGCCGTCGGGACCCTCAGCCGAGTCGCGAGACCGGCGAGGGGAAGTCATCGAGCGATGACGCTTCTTCGACTTCTTGTGCTTCGACTTACCAGAGGAGTGCGAAGACTTGGACCCCGACGACCGATGAGGACTCCGCGACCGGCCCCTCGACCTCTCACGTGACCGGGGCTTGGATTGGTGCGGAGCCGACAACCGGACCTCGAGGAGCTTTCGAGACCGCTCTCGCAAAGCCTTCAGATGCAAGGCCCGGCAGTCGGGGCACGACTTGGAGTCGTGGTCGCGGCCGAGGCAGTAGAGACAGTCTCGATGCGGGTCCGTGATCGACATCATACGACCACAGGCGTCGCATGGCTTGAAGCCGGGCATCCCTACCGACACCTTCGGAGTCGAACGACTCGAGAAAAAACAGTGATAAAAATCACAAAAAACTTAGTCAAAAAATGACTAGGGCATTGCTCTTCCCTGATCTGCGCTTACTGGCGCGGAAAGTCGTGTACAGAGCTGACGTCAGCGCGCAGGGGCGGCGTCTAAGTACTGCCCGCGACGTCATCCCGGCGATCCCAACGCCGACGACGGACGCGGAGCCGCACAACGCCGCCTACCGACGCGCAAGGGTACTGCTACGCAAAACTTACCGGATCCAGCCTGACGCCTGGGGATATTCGAAGGTAAGGAATCTGTCACTAACGTCTCTCTTTCAGATTAAATGTTTAACAAAATGACCAAAGCATGCTTTTAATCATCTTTACTCGAAGTCAGACACGCCTCAAGCACAACAGTGCCTAGTAACATGGGTAACCTTGGCAGTGGATCAGAAACCTCTCTCTTGGCTCTAGTGGGGTTAAAATTGGCTGGGTTTCAGGAGTGCTTTAGAACATCATGTTTCTGCATCTCGCCTCGATCAATGCAGTCCTTTGGCCACCAAGCGCACAGACTGGGCTGGGGTTTTTATAATACCCACCGTCACTCGGCCTCCGACCCCTTCCACCTCCTGCTCAATGTGCTTCCCTGCACACCACTCTCATATTTAGGGGAAGTGCCGTTACAGTTCACCCATTCCAGTTCATGAATGGAGTGGCTGCACTGCTCTGGCACTGTTGTCAGCTCCTCTCCTCACACACAATTACCAGATACTTTATGGCCTCTCTAGTGCTTTGGTTCACTCACTGACACCAGCAGTTCCAGCGCTAAAGACTCAGCAATCATTACGTTGTGCTTCACTAAAGTATGTCCCACACGCTCTTCCTCATCCTCCTCTCTCTTTTCCCCTTCCCTCTTTCTCAGTATCTACCACATTTTTATGTCTCTTTCTTGCCCCTTCCTCTTTCTTCTCCCCCCTGTTGCTATTTCACTCTCTTCCGCTGGCTATCATTTCTCTTTAAACCTCTCTCTTTTTCTTCTCTCCCTGTCCCTTTTGGACTGCCTCTTTATTTTTAATTCCTCTCCATTAACCCTCTCTTTCTCGCTCTTTATCTCTCTCTTTCTCACAGACATTCTCCCTTCATGAGTCCCTCTCGTTCATTTCTTCCCACTCTCTTGCTCTCTCTCTTTTCATGTCCAGACAGCAGTATTACTGCAGGCCTTCTTGTGTAAAAACAAGTATAGCCAATACCCTCCCAAACATAGCCTGAAAGTCAGACACGTGACATTTGTCATATAAAAGCAACTGAAAAATAAAAACATCCAACCTGAAAGTTTTAATTCTATGACGGGCAGGGAAGAGGAGGATTATGCTTAACTTTCTCTTCCCTTTAGTTGAACAGCCGCTCAGTACTAAAGTAAACAAACTACATTAACCATAAGTCCAAGTGCCATGACAAACGTGTGGCATGAATGCACAAGTTACTAACTTGTGTAACGATATATCTGTAAGAGACAGTAGTTAGTGACAGATTCCTTACCTTAGAATATCCCCAGGCTGGATCCGGAAAGTTTTGCGTAGCAGTACCCTTGCGCGTCCGTCATCGGTATCGCCGGGATGACGTCGCGGGCAGTACTTAGACGCCGCCCCTGCGCGCTGACGTCAGTTCTGTACACGACTTTCCACGCCAGGAACGCAGAGCCATGCAAGAAGCAGACATAGGTGTCTGAAAAATACTAGGGCCCTGAAAGGGATGTCCTTAACCCTAGAAATCAGTTCGCAGAACGGGGAGGATGGGTGGGGCGGTAAGGAATCTGTCACTAACTACTGTCTCTTACAGATATATCGTTACCCAAGTTAGTAACTTGTGCATCTGAAAGAGACACGTTAGTGACAGATTCCTTACCTTAGAATAGATACCCCAGCAATACCAACCCCGGTGCTGGGTCTGCAAACAGATTCAGACAAGGAAGTCCCGGAGGACAGAACGGCCAAAAAAGCCGTCCCTCCGGACCTGGCTGTCAAGGCAGTAATGTTTGGTAAACGTGTGCAGCGAGGCCCACGTAGCTGCCTGACAAATATCCTGCAACGGAACACCGCGGCCTAAAGCCGTGGTAGCAGCCGTAGCCCTGGTGGAATGGGCACTCAGCCCAACAGGAGGCTCCTTCTTAGCCAAAGAATAACAGGCCTTGATACACAAGATGACCCAGCGGGAGATGGTCCGCTTGTGTACCGCCCGACCTTTTTTGGCGCCCACGTAGCCAACAAAGAGCTGGTCATCCACCCGGAATTGTTGTGTGCGGTTGAGGTAAAAGGAAAGCGCACGTTTTGGGTCCAGACGGTGGAGCCTCTCTTCCTCTCTGGAAGGATGCGGAGGCGGAAAGAAGGTGGGCAAAGTGATGGTCTGCCTAATGTGGAAGGCAGTAACCACCTTTGGCAAGAAGGACGGACGCGTCCGAAGAACAACCTTGTCTGGATGAACAGACAGAAAGGGAGGTTTGCATGAAAGAGCCTGGAGCTCACTCACCCGCCGAGCGGAGGTGATGGCCACCAGAAAGGCTGTCTTCAGAGTCAGAAGACGAAGAGGACAGTTATGAAGAGGCTCAAAGAGAGCGCACATTAAGTAGGTAAGAACCAAATTCAAGTCCCACTGAGGCATTATAAACGGAACAGGAGAAAAGAGGTGAGTAATGCCTTTAAGAAACCTGTTAACAACAGGGGACTTAAAAAGAGAGGGCTGATCAGGAGGCCTGAGGAAGGCCGAGATTGCACAAAGATAGCCCTTGATGGTACCCAGGGCAGAACCCTGTTGGGCCAGAGAAAGAAGGAACAGAAGAACCTCAGAAAGAGGGGCAGAAAGGGGATTCACAGCCTTTGCTGTGCACCATGCCACAAACTTGTTCCACCTGGGGGCGTATACCACCTTAGTGGAGGGACGCCTGGCTGCCAGAATCACATCACAAACTTCGGGAGGCAAGTCAAAAGGAATCAACTGCCGCCGCTCAATCTCCACGCAAGCAGGTGGAGACTAGACAGGTTCGGGTGGAGGACCGTCCCCTGCTGCTGCGACAGAAGATCCTCCCGAAGAGGCAGACGGATTGGGGGATCGACGCTCATACTGAGTAGCTCGGGATACCAAACTCTTCGAGCCCAGTCCGGAGCCAAAAGAATGACTTGGGCCTGGTCGCGCCGAATCTTCTTCAACACTCTGGGTAGAAGTGGTATAGGCGGAAAAGCGTACAACAGACCGCAACTCCACTCGTGACGAAAAGCGTCGCCGAGCGAGTGCCGCCTTGGAAATTCCAACGCGCAGAACTGCTGACATTGCGCGTTCTTTTCGGTGGCGAACAGATCTAACCAAGGCTCTCCCCACTGCTGAAAGAGACCTTGCGCCACCTCCGAGTGAAGACGCCATTCGTGATCCATCATGCACCTGCGGCTGAGTTCGTCCGCCCTGGCGTTCAGGGAACCTGCCAGGTGTTGAACCATCAGGGAAACGCCCTGATGTTCCAGCCATGTCCAGAGGCGCAGAGCCTCCTGACAGAGGGTCCACGACCCCACCCCGCCCTGTTTGTTGCAGTACCACATGGCGGTGGTGTTGTCTGTGAACACCTGCACTACCTTCCCCTTGACAGAGGGAAGGAATGCCTTGAGTGGATCGCCCGGAGCTCCAGAAGGTTGATATGGAGCCGGGACTCCACCGGAGACCAGAGGCCTCTGATCTCCGCCTCTCCCATCTGACCGCCCCATCCCAGAAGGGACGCGTCTGTCACGACTGTGTGCTCTGGCTGGGGAAGGGAGAGGGATCTGCCCCTGACCCATTGCCGGTTCGAGAGCCACCACTGCAACTGTTTTGCAGTCCCCTCCGAGATCTGGACGTGATCGGACAGGTTGCCCTGGTGCTGCACCACTGGAACTTCAGGTCCCACTGCAGAGCCCGCATATGCCATCTGGCATGATCGACCAGCAGGATGCAGGAGGCCATGAGGCCCAGCAGCCTCAGGGTCATCCGTACTGAAACCCAGGATAGAGGCTGAAAGATCGGAATCATAGCCTGAATATCCCGGACTCGCCGTTCGGGAGGATAGGCCCGAAACTGCGTCGTGTCCAGAACTGCTCCGATGAAAAGGAGCTGTGGAGAAGGAATCAAGTGCGACTTCGGCACATTGATGGAGAACCCCAGCGAGTGCAGGAGTTCGGCCGTAGTCTGGAGGTGGGAGATGACTGCCTGGGACGAGCCCGCCTTCAGCAGCCAGTCGTCGAGGTAGGGGAAGACTGGAACCCCTGCCCGGCGCAGATGAGCTACGACCACCGCCATCACTTTCGTGAAAACCCGAGGGGCACTTGTGAGGCCAAAGGGGAGCACAGTGAATTGAAAATGCTCGAGGCCCACCATGAACCGCAGGTAACGCCGGTGGGCCGGCAGGACGGGGATGTGGAAATAAACGTCCTTCAAGTCCAACGCTACCATCCAGTCTCCAGGGTCGAGGGCAGTCAAGACCTGAGCTAAGGTGAGCATCTTGAACTTCTCCTTCCGGAGGAAGCGATTGACGTTCCGGAGGTCCAAGATAGGACGCATGTCCTCCTTGTCCTTTTTGGGCACCAGAAAGTAGTGGGAGTAGCAACCACGTCCTACTTCTGGGGTTGGAACGCGCTCGATGGCCCTCTTGGCCAAGAGGGCCGCAACTTCCTTCTGAAGAAGCACCAAGTGATCCCCTGACATGCGGTGGAATTGAGGTGGCATGGCTGGGGGGATGGTCTCGAAGGGGAGGGAGTAGCCCCTTCGGACAATGTCCAAGACCCACCTGTCCGAGGTGATGGCACGCCAGTGGTGAAGGTGATGGCGGACCCTGCCCCCTACTGGCAAGCTGTGCACCTGAAAGGAAGGACTAGGAGGGCTTGGAGGCCGCGGACGGGGTTGGTGGCCTGACCCGCACGCTCGTTGCCTGACCCGCCACGGCGGGAGCCACGTCCTCGGCCACGCGAAGACGCTTGCTGTGCGGGCCGGTGGCTGGGCAGCGGACGTGACTGGGCGCCCCTTCCGTGGCCACGAAAGGGGCGAAAAGCAGACAGTAGCAGAGGGCGTACAGCAGAAAGGCCCAGGGACTTGGCTGTAGCCCGCGAGTCCTTAAAGCGCTCCAGCGCATGGTCTGCTTTGTTTCCAAAAAGACCGACCCCGTCAAAGGGCATGTCCATAAGGGTGTTTTGGACATCACCCGAGAAACCAGTGGTCCTCAGCCAGGCGTGACGGCGCAGCGCCACTGTCGTCGCAAGCGATCTGCCTAGCGAGTCGGCGGTATCAAGGCCACATCTAATGGTGTATTTAGCCGCATCTCTTCCGTCCGCAATGGCGCGGGAAAGCAGTGTCTGGACCTCCTCAGGACACTGGGGCAGAACTTGCGCCACCGAGTCCCACAGAGAGTGGGAATATCGGCCCAAAAGGCAAGCGGTGTTGACAGACCGCAAGCCAGCACTGGAGGAAGAAAAGACCTTCTTCCCAAATTGATCCAGGCGTTTGGATTCCCTATCCGGAGGAGCGGTAGGGAAGGCGGTTTGGGAAGCAGAGGCTTGGACAACAAAGCTCTCAGGAGTGGGGTGTTGGGAGAGGAACAGGGGTCGCCCGGAGCGGGGCGATGGCGTCGGGCCACGTTCCTATCCACAGGAGCCCCTGTGGCGGGCTTGGACCAGGTGCCCAAAAGAACGTGGGAAAGCGCGTCATTAAACGGCAGCAGTGGCTCCGAGGAGGTAGCCGCCGGCTGAAGCACTTCCGTCAGGAGGTTAGTCCTGACAGCCACTGTAGGCAATTGGAGGTGTAAGGCCCCAGCTGCTCTATGCAACACCGTTGCAAAATTTGCTCCCTCCTCCGTTGCCACGGAAGGAGGAGACAGCATGCCAGAGTCAGGGGAGGTGTCCAGACCACTGGCATCCCCAAGCTCCTCAGCCCAGTCCTGATCGAACTCACACTGCTGTGTGAGAGGGTCATCCGACCCCTCCCAGTTCTCTTCGTCCTCCTCTGGTTCAAAATAAGGAGAGAGGAGGGACATGCGGGACCCAAGGTCCCGTCGGAGCCGGCGGCGAGCGACGCCGGTCCGGCGCCGTGTCCGGATCCGGAGAGAACCGGGGGACGACGCCGTTGGCGCCGGTGGAGGTGTTATTAGGTCAACCGGCATCGATCGGGGTTGAGGCAGCACCGGAGCCGGGGTCGAGGCCAGAGCCGGGACTGAGGCTGGTGTGACAGGCGGCGCCGGGACCGGAGTCGCCGGCGGCGCCGGGGAAACCCCATCAGGGCCCGCGGGGCCCGAAGGCGCACCGGGGGGACCTTGAGGCCCGAAGAGGCGGGCCATGGCCGACAGGAACTCCTGTATCTCGGCCGGAGTCGCCCCCGAACCCGGGAAGTGCGGGTAATGCGGGGGCGGCTCCACAGGCACTCCCGGAGCCGCGGGGACGTTGCCGACAGGACCCTCAGCCGAGTCGCGAGACCGGCGAGGCGAAGTCGTCGAGCGATGACGCTTCTTAGACTTCTTATGCTTCGACTTACCGGAGGAGTGCGAAGACTTGGACCCCGACGACCGATGAGGACTCCGCGACCGGCCCCTCGACCTCCCACGTGACAGGGGCTTGGTGCGGCGCGGAGCCGACTGCCGGACCTCGAGGAGCTTTCGAGACCGCTCTCGCAAAGCCTTCAGATGCAAGGCCCGACAGTCGGGGCACGACTTGGGGTCGTGGTCGCGCCCGAGGCAGTAGAGACAATCCGTTTGCGGGTCCGTGATCGACATCATTCGACCACAGGCGTTGCATGGCTTGAAGCCGGGCATCCCTACCGACACCTTTGGAGTCGAGCGACTCGAGAAAACAGTGAAAAATTCACCAAAAACTTAGTCAAAAAATGACTAGGGCACTGCTCTTCCCCGATCTGCGCTTACTGGCGCGGAAAAAGAACTGACGTCAGCGCGCAGGGGCGGCGTCTAAGTACTGCCCGCGACGTCATCCCGGCGATCCTGACGCTGACGACGGACGCGGAGCCGCACAACGCCGCCTACCGACGCGCAAGGGTACTGCTACGCAAAACTTTCCGGATCCAGCCTGACGCCTGGGGATATTCTAAGGTAAGGAATCTGTCACTAACGTGTCTCTTTCAGATCCACAACTCACGTTTGCCCTCTAAAGAGGAGCGCTTGGCAGGTAAGATTAAAAAAAGAGAAGACTGAATAATTTACCTCGGTCTGGCTTCATGGTTTCGCTCGGTTTTGTTACAGCAGACTGCCTCGGGATCGGGAAGCCTCCTCTACTGACAGAGTAAAGAAAGGTGGAGTGGGGCTTGCAGAGATCCTTACTAGAGCTGACTGCGAGCATGTTGTTTCAGGACCTGCCAGCAACAAATACCACAGTCCTCGCAGAGGCAAAAACTGGCACTGTGTCCTCTCCTGCAGTCTGTTTATAAACGACTGGCGCACTAAAGCAGCCTCTGCATAATCATGGAGAGCTATGTGAAATGCACCTTTTGGAAATATGCCGGTTCTCTCCAGTTCTCTACCCATGGCCCAACGCGAAACTATAACCAATCCTGCAGCTGCTCTCAGTCTCATGCTGATTTCAGTATGAGAGAATCCTGCAGCTGCTCTCAGTCTCATGCTGATTTCAGTATGAGAGCAGCTGCAGGATTGGATGGAGCAGGCTAAGCCAGCGCTCCTTTTGTGACTGGGGCCTGTGTCTTCAATTCCACTGCTGTTAACACAGCTGCTGGATTTGTGCCACACAAGTACGCATGTTGGGTTGGCTGTCGCAAGACGGACGGCCAATCCAACATGCGCTCTACACACTTCTGGTGTCATCCCTGCTGCTGTCAATCAGCAGCAATCACCTCCGCCCCCGCACTCGCTGGCAGCAAGGTGCGAGTGAGGCTAATTAAATAATGTTAATGTATTCTTCCCACTTTATGACGAAGGAGCGTCGCCGCAGGCGGGGCGACGTTCCTCTGCCCTAAAGTAGGAACCACCGCTGGCGTAGCTAGACCTACTGCCATCCAGGGCTGACCCTATGTTTGCTGCCTGGTGCAGGTAAGAGCGGGTGAGGGGGTGGCGGCCGACAGACGACTTGTTCTCAGGGGGTGGTGTAGTCGACAGACACGACTTGCTCACCTCCGCTGCCCCCCAAAAAGAATGTCGCCCGGGGTGCCCCCGCCCCCTTTAAGGCTAGGGAAAGCACAAAACGTAAAATATCTGACAAATTGGCTTTTAAGGCGTCAATTGAATTTTCTTCACACCACTTTACAAACTTAGTTCATCTGCCAGCATAAGATGACTTGGTGGAGTGCCTTCTGCCTATAAAATAACATCCAACACATCAGGGGAAATAGAAAAAGAACTCATGTTGCCCTGTTCAATCTCCAGGCATGTAGGTGCAGGGTCTGGAGATGGAGAAGTAAAACCAGCCCCTGCGACTGCGAGAGGAGGTCTTCCCTGTGAGGGAGACTAAGTGGAGGGCACAGTTAGAGGTGAAGATGGTCTGTGTACTGTACCCTTCTCGGCCAATCGAGGGCTATTAATATGACTTGGACCTGGTCTTGGTGAATTTTCCTCAGAACATGAGGAATCAAGGTTCTGGGGGGGGGGGGGGAGGGATGTAAAAAACAGCTGGGAGCCCCAGTCCAATTGAAAAGCGTCCCCCAGAGCTCCCTGCAACAGATACTGGAGGCTGCAGAATGATGGGCAGTGCGTGTTCTTGAGAGTGGTAAAAAGGTCTATCGGAGGAGTACCCCATAGCCAGAATATGTGCTGTACCACCAAATAACTCTTGCATGAGTGTTAAATGGGAAGACAGATGAAGGAGTCACTATGGAGGAGGGTTTATCATTTGGACCCTCCTCATATTGATATGAATGATGGTGTATATCATTAGTATTATTTTTTTAAATGCTACTAGTGATTATTCATATGCTGGGGAATTGAAATGGACCAACAGCGGGAGCTCAGTGCTCTTCATCTACCTCAGACATACCATTAGGCTATGCCAGCAATAACAAGATCACAAAAGGGGAAGATGCTGAGATTGGAGGAACACTTATTTTAAATATGGACTGTTATACTCACCGTAGTGGTGTGAGGTTAGGTACTACCCTATCACTATAGTTAATTTGAATATTTGGATCAACTATGTAAGAAACTGGCTCTATATATACTACACCAAAATAAGGTATAGTGTGTATAGGGTCCAGGTGACTTCAAAGGTAGGCAGAGGTTAAAGTTAGATAGAACCTTACTCTCTACTTGTGGTAGCTTGGTCGAGCAGTAAGGCAGTATCAGAGGACAGTGTTAAGCATTTGATGTACACACTCAGTCAGCAAATGAATTCACACACTCAAGAACTGAACTCTAGGCCAATTGTTTTTGTATAAAAATATATTGTTGTTTTATTTTAGAACCAAGCAAGCCTGGCACAGGTAAGCATAGAATACTTTGCAATAATAAGTTGCTGAATATAGAACAGTTCGAAAATGCAATAGAAATTGTACTTTGTTTGATTCACAGGGAATGCAGTAGGTTGCAACACTTAGCAAATACAGTACATTGGAATGAATAGGCTTTTTCAGTAAATTGTAGGTAAGTTACTTTTTACGTTACTTTTCTAACTCAGTGCTGGATACCTAGATTCAGCCCTGGGACATTTCCTGCAAACAGGTAAGTAAAGACGTTCTGGTTATTTGTGCGATTTTTAAAGAATATTTTTAGATTTCAAAACTCCACACTTAGAAACGTTTTGGAGAAAAAGTGTCCATGTTATCCTATGGAGGAAAAACAGGTTATCGGTTTGTAGGTAAGTAATCGACTGTGGGAGTTAAGGTTCTGGGGTTAGACTCAGGGGTCCCCCAGGGTCAGTGATGCAGTGACCTTGTTAGGTAGGTCGCTCCCCCACCACACAGCTCCGCCTGTGTCTCCTGACCCTACCCCAGCTGCCGCTGCTGAAGAAGTTGAGGCCCCTCCTCCACCCGCAGGCTACCACCTGCGCCTCATCCCTGGTGGCCAGTGGTAGGCCTTAGGTTTGTATTACTGTCGCTGTCTTTCCCTGTACTGCCCTTACTGTCTTCTGGTGTCTGTGACTGCTGTTGTCTGTCTCCCCCTTGTGCCTGCATTCTTTTCTGTGCCCGTTTTTTGCCTTCTGTTCCCCTCGTTGCCCCTTCATTCTGTGCCCTCTTTTGCCTTCTGTTCCCCTCGTTGCCCCTTCATTCTGTGCCCTCTTTTGCCTTCTGTTCCCCTCGTTGCCCCTTCATTCTGTGCCCTCTTTTGCCTTTTGTTCCCCCTCGTTGCCCCCTGATTTGTGCCCGTTTTTTTGCCTTCTGTTCCCCCTCGTTGCCCCCTGATTTGTGCCCGTTTTTTGCCTTCTGTTCCCCTCGTTGCCCCCTGATTTGTGCCCGTTTTGTGCTTTCTGTTCCCCTCGTTGCCCCTTGAGTCTGTGCCCTCTTTTTCCCTCTGTTCCCCCTTCATTCTGTGCCCTCTTTTGCCTTCTGTTCCCCCTCGTTGCCCCCTGATTTGTGCCCGGTTGCCTTCGGTGCCCTCGCCGCTCCCGTTCACGCCGCTGCGTCCCCTGCGGCCCCGCCCCCCTCACTGCCCATTCGCTGCCCCTGCCCTGCCCCTGCCTCCCGCCTCCCAGCTGCTCCTCCCTTCCACCTCCCCATATATGGTGGCCGCTGCACGGCTGCGTAGGGGGCGCGCCGAAGGCACGCCTAAGGGAAGCCCGTCTGCGCCGGTCCGCGCCTGGACCGTGCCCAGCGCCAGAACCCCTGGTCATCGCGCCCCCCGCCGCCGATACGATGCCAGCACACTCCACGCTCTCAACTCCGGACGGACCCACACCTGCTTCAAGGCCGCCCCGAAACGCACACATGGTCCCTTCACCTGCCGGAACTGCAGCTACACCAGCCTCAGAGCCGCCGAACCACCCGCCAAGAAGGACCTCAACCACCTCCGATGCATCCTACTGAACACCCGCTCCGCACGCAAACACGCTGTCTAGCTCTGGGACCTGCTCGACACATCATCCCCGGACGTCGCCTTCCTGACAGAGACCTGGATGAACGACTCCTCCGCACCCGACATTGCCATAGCCAGCCCAGACGGCTACAAGATCACCCGCAGAGACCGCACCAACTGAGTCGGAGGAGGAATCGCCATCGTCCACAAGAACAGCATCAGGGTCTCGACTAGCACCGACGACACTCCGCACCGCCGAACACATGCACTTCCAGATCCACACAGACCCCAACACCACCCTCAGAGGCACCCTCGTCTACAGACCCCCCGGACCCCGACCCCAGTTCAGCGACTCCATCGCTGACTTCATCAGCACGCACGCCCTGACCTCCACCGACTACATCCTCCTCGGAGACCTGAACTTTCACCTTGAGAACAACAACGACAGCAACTCCACCACCCTGATCGACAACCTCGCCAACCTCGGACTGAGGCAGCTCGTCACAACGCCCACCCATTCCGCCGGCCACACGCTCGACCCCGTCTTCTCCTCAAGCTCCCACGTCTCCTTCAGCCACACCACCGAACTCCTCTGGACCGACCACCGCTGCATCCACTTCACCTTCCAGAAACCCACCACACACCACCGCACCCAACAGATCCCCCGCCGCTGCTGGAGCAAAGTCACCGAAGACCAACTACAGGCAAACCTCGCTCTCAGCCCACCCACCGACCCCTCCAACACCGACGACGCTGCCCGCAACCTCAGACGATGGATCGACGACTGCGCCAACACCCTCGCCCCGCTGAAGAAACCCACCTACAGAGACACCAGCAAGAGAGCCAGCTGGTTCAACCCAGAACTCCTAGCCTCCAAGCGACCCTGCCGGAAACTAGAGAAGAAATGGCACAGTGAAAAGACACCGGACAGCCACGCAGCCCACAAAGACGCCATCCGCAACCACCATCACCTCATCAGGTCCGCCAAGAGGGCCTCCTTCAAAGACCGCCTCGACAACAACGCACACAACAGCAAGGAGCTCTTCAACATCGTGAAGGAACTCTCCAACCCCAGCTCCAACACCAATGACATCCCGCCGTCGCAAGCCCTGTGCGATTCCCTCGCCACCTTCTTCCACCGCAAGATCGCCGACATCCACGACAGCTTCAACACCCAGACAGCGACACACCCGACTCTCCGCACACCATCGACCATGACCCCTTGCCAGCGTGGGCCAAAGTGAACATCGATGACACCATCAAGACCATGAGCACAATCCACTCCGGTTCCCAGTCAGACCCTTTCCCGCACCACATCTTCAACAAAGCCAGCAGCTCCATCGCACCCCACCTGCGCAACTTCATCAATCTCTCCTTCGAGACTGCGACCTTCCCGGAGAGCTGGAAACACGCAGAGATCAACGCCCTACTCAAAAAACCCAAGGCGGACCCGAGAGACCTCAAGAACTTCCGGCCCATCTCCCTGCTTCCGTTCCCAGCCAAGGTCATCGAGAAGATCGTCAACAGACAGCTAACCCGATACCTCGAAGAAAACAACATCCTGGACCCATCCCAGTCAGGGTTCCGCAGGAACCACAGCACCGAGACTGCCCTCATCGCCGCCACCGACATCAGGACCCTACTGGACAACGGTGAGACCGCGACCCTCATCCTCCTGGACCTCTCCGCCGCCTTCAACACTGTCTGCCACCGCACACTACGCGCACGCCTCCACGACGCAGGGATCCGAGACAAGGCCCTGGAATGGACCACCTCCTTCCTCTCCGGCAGAACCCAGAGCGTCCGCCTCCCCCCATACCGATCCGAAGCCTCCAAGATCATCTGCGGCGTACCCCAGGGATCATCCCTCAGCCCGACACTGTTCAACATCTACATGGCCCCGCTCGCACACATCGCCCGACAGCACGACCTCAACATAATCTCCTACGCCGACGACACTCAACTGATCCTCTCCCTCACCAAGGACCCCCTCACCGCCAAATCCAACCTCCACGAAGGAATGAAGGCCGTCGCCGATTGGATGAAGAGCAGCCAACTAAAGCTGAACACGGACAAGACGGAGGTCCTCATCCTCGGCTCCAACCCTTCAGCCTGGGACGACTCCTGGTGGCCAACGACACTGGGGGCAGCCCCGACACCCACAGACCACGCACGCAATCTGGGAGTCATCCTCGACTCAACGCTCTCCATGACCAAGCAAGTCAACGCAGTCTCCTCCTCCTGCTTCAACACCCTCCGCATGCTCCGCAAGATCTACAGGTGGATCCCGACAGATACAAGAACAGTCACCAAGGCCCTCGTCAGTAGCAGACTCGACTATGGAAACGCCCTCTACGCGGGAGCCCCGGCCAAGCTCATCAAACGACTGCAACGCATTCAAAACGCCTCTGCACGCCTGATCCTCAACGTACCACGCCACAGCCACATCACCCCCCACCTGAGAAACCTGCACTGGCTCCCCGTCAACAAGAGGATCTCCTTCAAACTCCTCATCCACGCACACAAGGCACTCCACAAGACCGGCCCAGCCTACGTCAACAGACGACTCTTCTTCTACATCCCCAACCGCCAGCTCCGCTCCGCCGACCTCGCCCTCGCCACCGTCCCTCGCATCCGAAGAACAACGACCGGCGGAAGATCCTTCTCCCACCTCGCCGCCAAGACCTGGAACACCCTCCCACTCAGCCTACGACAGACCCAAGACCTGCTGACCTTCAGGAGGCTACTCAAGACCTGGCTGTTCGACCAGTAGCGCCCCCCCAAACCCAATTTTTCCCCAGCGCCTTGAGACCCTCGCGGGTAAGTAGTGCGCTCTACAAGTTCTTGATTGATTGATTGTTGCACCCTCAGCGGCAATGGGGCGGCCGGGTGCAGAGTGTTGAGGCCCAATGTTATCCTATTGAGGATAGGGGGTCTCTGGTTGGTGGCTGCTGGCAAGCAGGCCACTGGGTTGTGGGAGCAAAGCTCCTAGGGTTTAGGTCAGGGCAAATCGGGAACCAAATTAGCACCAAGGGTGCACCCTCAGCGGCACTAGGGCGGCCGGGTGCAGGGTGCTGTTTTGAGGTCGGGTGCCCTGTTGTTTTCAATGGAGCGCCTCCGGTTAGAAGAAACACTGCAGGCTCGGGGACGAAGATCTTCTGGGTGCGACCACCACTTCGAGGGGTAAGTTGGGATGTCTTGGGTTGGTTAGGCACCGTTGGTTTGGGCACACAAGGCCGTGGGGCGTCGGGTGCAGGGGTGCCTTGGGACGTCGGAAAGTCTTACCCGCTCTGGTCGCGGTAGAGGGGATCCTCTGGATTGAGGCTGCAGGCGTCGATTGGAGGCTTGAGGCAGGTCAGGAGTCGCCAGATCTCGGGGCAGGATTGCCGGGGTGACCTCCTCGTGGTGTTTTTCCGCTCGGGCCGGGTTCGGCGGGTGCACAGTGGGCTGGATTTGCGGTATCCGGCCGGAGCCAGAAGCTGCAGTTTGAACAAGTCCGGTGTTCACGGGAGAAGCAGTCTTGGAAGTGAAGGCAGGCAGGTCCTCCGGGGTTTTTGAGGTTGCTGGCTGCAGGACACACCGGGATTTCGCAGGAGCAGGTTCGAGGGGAGACAGGCCTGTAGGGCTGGGGCCAAGTCAGTGGGCGTCGTCCTCTTGTTAGCTCTGCACGGCTCTTCGTCCTTCTTTTCTTCTTGTTTCTTGTCTGGATCTGAGGAAGCAAGGTTCAGGGTGCCCCCTAAATACTAGATTTAGGGGCGTTACAGGTAGGAAAAGGGCAGGGACCAATGGGTCCCTTCCCTGGGGTGGGTACACCCCCTATCGTGCCACCCTCATGTGGGAGGGGGGCAGGAGCCTGTCCCTGGTTGGCTAGGTCCCCCCATCCTCAAGATGGCGGGGACTGGGAGTTGTGCTTCACCCCGCCTCCCCCACCTGAGGGGTGGAGTTGGCAGAGGTGGGCACACCTCTTTCCCTCACTTGTTTTTCCCGCCAGTTCTCCCCCCCAAAGTGGGGGGTAGAACCAGTGGGGATCAGTTGCTGAAAGCAGCAATTGGTCTGGGGAGGCTCACAAAGGCGGCATGCCTTTGAAGCTTCCCCCTTCGTGAACCCTGCCCATTCTGGGGGAGGAGGCTTGGCACCTCGTCCCAGGATGTGCATTGTTCCAGGCCCCCGAGAGCAGCAGGCTCTCCACCCAGGGGTCCAGAAACATGTCTGTTGGTGGCAGCCTAAGCTGCCACTCAGTCAGGTCACTAGAAGTTGGTCGAGTTTCAGGGGGCATCTCTAAGATGCCCTCTGCCGTGCATTTTACATTAAATCCCACACTGGCATCAGTGTGGGTTTAATGTGCTGAGAAGTTTGATACCAAACTTCCCAGTCTTCAGTGTAGCCATTATGGTGTTATGGAGTTCGTAATGACAAACTCCCAGCACCATATACTCTTAAGGGCAGCACTGCACTTAGTGCCCAGGAATGGACTTGGGCACTGTAGGGGTACAGGGCTCATGCACCTGTACCCTCACCACTGGCATAGGGCACCCAGCTAGAGGGGTGACTGATGAATGCCAGGGCAGTGGTTTGTGGGCATGGCACACAGGGATGTGTGCCATGTCGACTCTTCACTTTGTTCTGCACCAAGACACGCAGCCTGCAAAGGCAGTGTGTGAGTGTCAGGGTACAGGACCTCTAAGGGTGGCACAATAAGTGCTGCAGCCCTTAGAGGCCTTCTCTGGTCACAGTGCCCTGGGTACCTGTGGTACCATTTACCAGGGGCTGACCTGTGGCCAGAGATGCCAATTGGGTTTGTTTTGGGGAAAGAACACAGGCCCTGGGAACCTGATTGGCAGGGAACCAGTGCACACCAAGTAAAAGTGCATCAGTAGTCTGGCAAAAAGTGGAGGGGTTACTGCAACAGAAACCCACTTTCCTACAAACTAACACTGTCCCTTTCATTTCATTTTATTTGTTGTTTGTACTGTCAGTGGTATAATGAATACAAGGTACTGGTAGGGTTTCAGGAGTTACCAATCTTGTTCTTTTCTGTTTTGCACATGGTGTGTTAATAAACCACATTTGTACTTTAGATTACCCTGAAGAAGACCCAAGACCTGTTGAGGCTATTTTAAGGGTCAAAACATTTTGGTAATTACGGTTCCTAAAGGTCAAGTGTTTCATTGATTACACATTATGACCTGTATCTTTAGCGTTTAACCATACCAGAGGTACTCTGTAATAAACTTGAGTTGGAGTATACACCTAGGTATTTTTAATTACGAGTTCCCTTCTTGTCTAAGTAACAGGACCTAAGACATTGTCCTGACAACAGATTTCTAAGCCTACAGGGTCAAGATTAGCTGCCCTCAGTAGAGTCCGATGGAGTAGCACTGTTCCTCCCCCTGTGTTAGAGGTTGCCAAATGATGAAACATGCCTTGATAAGTTAAGGGTGAGATGACCTCTCAAAAATCTTTTGATGATCGTCTCTCGTAGAAAGTCAGAAGTGTAAGTAACCAGTTTTGACCTCATGACCTCCAAGTTGTTTAGTGCTGTGCAATTTATGTTAGGGAGATATACATGAGTGTTTACCTCCTCCTCTCGATTTGTGAAATGTACCACCTCCTGATCGGCTGAAAAATAGTGACAGACTGTCCGCATGCACGTTTAGAACCCCGGCCAAGTGATCTGCTATTATGCAAATCTGGTGGTCCTGAGCCCAGGACCAGAGTCGTAGAGCTTCTCTGCAGAGTGGATACGACCATACTCCTCCCGGCTTATATACCACATTGCGGTACTATTGTCTGCTAAGACTTGAACGGACTGATCTTGAATGGAATGGATGAAGGCCTTGAGAGCCAGACGTATCGCCCGCAATTCCAACAGATTGATATGCAACAATTGTTCTTCTGGAGACCAAAGGCCCTTGATCTCCAGATCCCCCAGAAGAGCTCCCTATCCTAAAGTGGACGCATCCGTTATTACTGTGGCCACCGGAGGTGGAGGGTGAAATGGCTTCCCTTGAGACAGATTGCCGGACACACCCTGCCATTGAAGATTCGCTGCAGTGTCTCTTGATATCCTGCCCAACTCTTTGAGATGTCCGTTGTGTTGAAACCACTGCCTGCAAAGACACCACTAGAGGGCCCTCATGTGTCAGTGTGCATGGTTGACCATCAGAATGCAGGAGGCTATCAGACCTAGCAGGCGCAAGACATTCAGGACTTGAACCATAGCTCCATTCTGAAACATCGGAATCATATCCTGAATGTCCAGAATCCTCTGAGGAAGAGGGTACGCACAATTAACTGTAGTGTCCAGTACTGACCCTATGAACAGGGTGCATTGCGAGGGCTCTAGGTGGGACTTGGGCCTGTTGATAGAAAAGTCCAGGTTGAACAACAACTAAGTTACAACACCAACTCTGGCTACCTGGCTTTAATCAGCTAATTGCCCAGGTAAGGGAATACTGGTATTCACCACCTTCTGATATGAGCTGCAACTACCCCCATCATCTCTGTGATGACTCGAAGTGGGCAAGTTAGACCAAATGGAAGGACCGCAAACTGGTAATGTTGCGACCCCACCGTGAAGAGAGAAACTTCCTGTACGACTGCAGAATGGGAATGCGAAAATGCACATCCTGCAAATCGATCGAAGCCATCCAGTCTTCCTTTTCCAGGGAAAGAAGCACCTTTGCCAGAGTACGAATTTTGAATTTCTCCTGGTTGAGGAACCAGTTGAATATCCTGATGTCTACGATCGGGCATAAACTACCATCCTTTTTGGGAATCTGAAGGACAGAGAATAGCATCCCCGACCCCATTCCTGCTCTGGAACCAGTTCCACTGTGCCCTTTTGAAGTAGGCATTGAACCTCCTGTTGGAGGAGCGGATGTTTTTTTGAACAAAAACCTTATTGGGATGGAAAGGGTGGGGGAAGTGTAGGATGTACACATTTTATACAATATCCAGTACTCAAAGAACCATTGTTATGGATCTCCACTGAGTAAGAAAATGGGACAAGCATCCTCCCACTGGGAAAGCATGCTCCAAGATGGTGAAACAACTAGGGCTGCTTTCCTGTGACGTTGGCAGGGGAGGAATAGGAAGAGGACAGCTGATAGGCAGCATCTCATTGTCTGACTTTGTCCCGCCCTCTTTAACTCATATAGAGGGGATTGGACGGCTGCTCTTGTTGCTGCCTTCCACGAAAAGGAGAAGTTCCTGCCAAACCCCCAGAACCTCTGAAACCACCTGTACTCTCTGGGCTGTGATTGAAGGCCCAAAAATCTTGCCATCGCTTTACTATCCTCGAACCTCTCCAAGGCAGAATCGGATTTGTCGTCAAACAGTCATTAGGGTAGATTGGACATCAGATGAGTAAACGGAACCTCTCAACCATGCGTGCCTCCTCGTGGCAACTATGGTCCCCGAGTCCATGCCCGACTGAATGACCTGATGAGCAGCAGCCTGCCTGTCACTTAACAGCAAACAAATGATGGAGGGAATGCTGACAATGCAAACATTCTCCCCCAGTCAAAAGATCTGGGTTAAATCCATCGTTCTTTTGCCCACTACGCCACCCCAGTTTGGACCCACCCATATGCAAATCAGTCTTGACCCTGTGCCCCATGGGAACAGTCCAGACCGAACTGCCAGGCCAGGTCCTCCCTGGACCGGAAACAAGCATCCTGGGACCGGTTTCAGGGTATGTCACCCTTCTTCAGCCAGGCTAGCTTGGGTGGTGTGGTGAGCAAAAGAATGATGGATTTAACCCAGATCCTTGTAACTGGGGTGAATGTTTGCATTGTCCAGCATTCCGTCCATCAATTGTTTCTTTTGCATTTGTCACTTAACATTAACTTAACATTATTTTTGACTGGTTGTCAATTTGACGCCCTGTCCCTTTGGTTAAGGGGGGCCCCTCTCCTGCTGTTTTGATACAGTGTCACTTAACAGCTCCGTAGTGTTCCTGAACCTTCTCAAGTAACTTCAAAACCACTGTTGAGGCTGATTCCATCAATGCATGGATGTACCTTCCTAATAAAAAGGTTACACTGGTTGACCTCAAAGCCATGCTACCAGAGGAGAATACCTGCTTTGCAGAATGCTCCATCCTCTTTGATTCCCTATCTGCCGTGAGAAACAGGAAACTTGTACCACCAAACTTTCAGGTGAAGGGTGGGTAGTTAAGAACGGATCACCTGGAGCAGGCTTGTATCTTCTCACAATAGGTCTAGATAATGCCGAAGATGTCACAGGTTTCAGACAAATCTCCAGTGTAAGTTCAGTCACGTCCTCATTAAATGGCAATAAAGGCTATGATGACAAAGAGGAAGAATGCAGTATCATTGCCAACAAATTAGACTTGTGTTCAGTAGATGAAAGAGGCAATTCCAGCATCTCAGCCACCTTCCTCATCACCGAATGGTACAATGTGACCTCAACAGACGAATGCCTTTAGGGGACAATATCTCCCATTCTGGAGAAATGTCTAGGCCACTTTCTACCTCCAGACCCTTAAACTCAGGATCAAGTGAGACTATTTCCCCCTTCTTCTAAATCTGGATCTCTTTAACCAAGCAAGTACTACTCCTCTTCCAGAAGCCTCTGCGCTTCGCTTTTAGATCTATGCTTCAACCTAGGCATTGGTAAAGCCAGTCCAGGCGTCAGTGATGTCAACAACAGCGCTGGTGACTTCAGTACCTGTGTAGCTGAAGCCTGCGGTACTGGAATAGAGTGTTGTGACGCTGATGTGGATCCATCTGACGTCAAACAGGGTGCAACTGACGCCGGAGACTCCTGTCTGACTTCTACTGACGCCTTGTGCTATCACTGTATCCTTATGTATTAGAATGTTCACAATCCCCCTGAGGCGAACTATGTACGAGAACAATGGCTGACAAATGGCCACCTCAGGAAACTAGTATTATAGTCTAGGTGGATGCTTTGAACTTTTGTATTACCAGGGGGATTGGGGTACTGGAGGAAAATCGAGGGCAATCATCCACTACCAGCTTATCAACAGTGCATTCACTAGTGGCAGTGGATGAAGGTCGGGTCTGGTGACTTAGTGGACTAATATATCCCCTGCAGGGGCCTTTGTTCGACCTCATGGTCACAGGTTCAATTCCCGGCGGGTCCGCTCAGCCTTTCATCCTTTCTGAGGTCGATAAAATGAGTACCATTGAGTTGGGTAACAATAAACATCTGTTATTCAGCGCCAAGAGGCCCCTTTGGGGGTGAACGTGCGCTTTACAAATACACGTTATGGCTCCTGGATGCGAAGGACTGTCATTTTGTGTTTTCTGCTGTTGCATACACGTCTACCTATGGTCTTCTAGACTTATCGTAAATGTTTTCTAGAATCTTTTGCTTTACTTTCTATTTGTGGGAGATGTTTGCCCTTCTGCTGCCCCATCTGCTTGTTTAGGTGGAACAGCAGTTATGTTGTTCCTCAGAATTTGAACTGTCTTTCCTTTGGATCAGACCCTCAAATGCCTTCAGGGGTAGGTAAATAGTTTTTAGCTCAAGGCAGATGATATGCTTGGTAGCCTTCAGGTTGGACTATGGTCTATTTATTCTCAGTTGTCCCATGTGTGCCTGACCATCCCACCTATGACACCTTTTATGATGGTCTATGCTGGAGATAAAGTGAAAGGTCTTCCCTTCATCATGTTTTCTTTGTTTCACCACATGAATTCTTTGCTGACCTTCTCTGTGCCGACCACTAGATCCTCCCCTTTCCCAAACGTCTTACCACTGACTTCCCTTTCAATCCCACTTGAAGAGGCCTCATGTTTTGTCCTGTATTTGAAATCAACTGGATACACAAGGTCATCATACCCAACAGTTTCATCAGAGTTCTCACTATCAATAGATCGAGAACTGTGGTAAAGGCAAACCGGTCCTTCCAATACTAGTACTCTCTTGAGAGTTGCGGATGTTTTTGCTTTTAGAGTATCAATCTCTGCACCTAGGAACATCTTGAAAACCCCAGGTGGTGAAGAAGCTGGACAACCCTTATCAAGCTGTTGCACAAGTTACTAACTTGTGTAACGATATATCTGTAAGAGACAGTAGTTAGTGACAGATTCCTTACCTTAGAATATCCCCAGGCGTCAGGCTGGATCCGGAAAGTTTTTGCGTAGCAGTACACTTGCGCGTCGGTAGGCGGCGTCGTGCGGCTCCACGTCCGTCGTCGGCATCGCCGGGATGACGTCGCGGGCAGTACTTAGACGCCGCCAATGCGCGCTGACGTCAGTTCTGTACACGACTTTCCACGCCAGGAACGCAGAGCCATGCAAGAAGCTGACATAGGTGTCTGAAAAACTACTAGGGCCCTGAAAGGGATGTCCTTAACCCTTGAAATCAGTTCGCAGAACATGGAGGATGGGTGGGGCGGTAAGGAATCTGTCACTAACTACTGTCTCTTACACATATATCGTTACACAAGTTAGTAACTTGTGCATCTGAAAGACACGTTAGTGACAGATTCCTTACCTTAGAATAGATACCCCAGCAATACCAACCCCGGTGGTGGGTCTGCGAACAGATTCAGACAAGGAAGTCCCGGAGGACAGAACGGCCAAAGAAGCCGTCCCTCCGGACCTGGCTGTCAAGGCAGTAATGTTTGGTAAACGTGTGCAGCGAGGCCCACGTAGCTGCCTGACAAATGTCCTGCAATGGGACACCGCGGCCTAAAGCCGTGGTAGCAGCCGTTGCCCTGGTGGAATGGGCACGCAGCCCAACAGGAGGCTCCTTCTTAGCCAAAGAATAGCAGGCTTTGATACACAAGATGACCCAGCGGGAGATGGTCCTCTTGTGTACAGCCCGACCTTTTTTGGCGCCCACGTAGCCAACAAAGAGCTGGTCATCCACCCGGAACTGTTGTGTGCGGTTGATGTAAAAGGAAAGAGCACGTTTTGGGTCCAGACGGTGGAGCCTTTCTTCCTCTCTGGAAGGATGCGGAGGCGGAAAGAAGGTGGGCAAAGTGATGGTCTGCCCAATGTGGAAGGCAGTAACCACCTTTGGCAAGAAGGACGGACGCGTCCTAAGAACAACCTTGTCTGGATGGACAGACAGAAAGGGGGTTTTGCATGACAGAGCCTGGAGCTCGCTCACCCGCCGAGTGGAGGTGATGGCCACCAGAAAGGCTGTCTTCAGAGTGAGAAGACGAAGAGGACAGTTATGTAGAGGCTCAAAGGGAGCGCACATTAAGAAAGTAAGAACCAAGTTTAAGTCCCACTGAGGCATTATAAACGGAACAGGAGGAAAGAGGTGTGTAATGCCTTTAAGAAACCTGTTAACAACAGGGGACTTAAAAAGAGAGGGCTGATCAGGAAGCCTGAGGAAGGTCGAGATTGCACAAAGATAGCCCTTGATGGTACCCAGGGCAGAACCCTGTTGGGCCAGAGAAAGAAGGAACAGAAGAACCTCAGAAAGAGGGGCAGAAAGGGGATTCACAGCCTTTGCTGTGCACCATGCCACAAACTTGTTATACCTGCAGGCGTATACCACCTTAGTGGAGGGACGCCTGGCTGCCAGAATCACATCACAAACTTCGAGAGGCAAGTCGAAAGGAATCAACTGCCGCCGCTCAATCTCCACGCAAGCAGGTGGAGACTGGACAGGTTCAGGGTGAGGACCGTCCCCTACTGCTGCGACAGAAGATCCTCCCGGAGAGGCAGACGGATCGGGGGATCGACGCTCATACTGAGTAGCTCGGGATACCAAACTCTTCGAGCCCAGTCCGGAGCCACAAGAATGACTTGGGCCCGGTCGCGCCGAATCTTCTTCAACACTCTGGGTAGAAGTGGTATAGGCGGAAAGGCGTACAACAGACCGCAACTCCACTCGCGACGAAAAGAGTCGCCGAGCGAGTGCCGCCTTGGAAATTCCAACGCGCAGAACTGATGACATTGCGCGTTCTCTTCGGTGGCGAATAGATCTAACCAAGGCTCTCCCCACTGTAGAAAGAGTCCTTGCGCCACCTCCGAGTGAAGACGCCATTCGTGATCCATCATGCACCTGCGGCTGAGTTCGTCCGCCCTGGCGTACAGGGAACCTGCCAGGTGTTGAACCATCAGGAATATGCCCTGATGTTCCAGCCATGTCCAGAGGCGCAGAGCCTCCTGACATAGGGTCCACGACCCCACCCCGCCTTGTTTGTTGCAGTACCACATGGCGGTGGTGTTGTCTGTGAACACCTGCACTACCTTCCCTTTGACAGAGGGAAAGAATGCCTTGAGAGCAAGTCGGATCGCCCGGAGGTCCAGAAGATTGATATGGAGCCGGGACTCCGCCGGAGACCAGAGGCCTCTGATCTCCGCCTCTCCCATGTGACCGCCCCATCCCAGAAGGGACGCGTCCGTCACAACTGTATGCTCTGGCTGGGGAAGGGAGAGGGATCTGCCCGTGACCCATTGCCGGTTCGCGAGCCACCACTGCAACTGTTTTGCAGTCCCCTCCGAGATCTGGACGTGATCGGACAGGTTGCCCTGATGCTGCGCCCACTGGAACTTCAGGTCCCACTGCAGAGCCCGCATATGCCATCTGGTATGATCGACCAGCAGGATGCAGGAGGCCATGAGGCCCAGCAGCCTCAGGGTCATCCGTACCGAAACCCAGGATAGAGGCCGAAAGATCGGAATCATAGCCTGAATATCCCGGACTCGCCGTTCGGGAGGATAGGCCCGAAACTGCGTCGTATCCAGAACTGCTCCGGTGAAAAGGAGCTGTGGAGAAGGAATCCGATGCGACTTCGGCACGTTGATGGAGAACCCCAGCAAATGCAGGAGGTCGGCCATAGTCTGAAGGTGGGAGACGACTGCCTGGGACGAGCCCGCCTTCAGCAGCCAGTCGTCGAGGTAGGGGAAGACTGGAACCCCTGCCCGGCGCAGATGAGCTGCGACCACCGCCATCACTTTCGTGAACACCCGAGGGGCGCTGGTAAGGCCAAAGGGGAGCACAATGAACTGAAAATGCTCGAGGCCTACCGTGAACCGCAGGCAACGCCGGTGGGCCGGCAGGACGGGGATGTGGAAATATGCGTCCTGCAAGTCCAACGCTACCATCCAGTCTCCAGGGTCGAGGGCAGTCAAGACCTGAGCTAGGGTGAGCATCTTGAACTTCTCCTTCCGGAGGAAGCGATTGACGTTCCGGAGGTCCAGGATAGGACGCATGTCCTCCTTGTCCTTTTTGGGCACCAGAAAGTAGTGGGAGTAACAACCACGACCTTCTTCTGGGGTCGGAACGCGCTCGATGGCCCTCTTGGCCAAGAGGGCCGCAACTTCCCTCTGAAGAAGCACCAAGTGATCCCCTGACATGCGGTGGAATTGAGGTGGCATGGCTGGGGGGATGGTCTCGAAGGAGAGGGAGTAGCCCCTTCGGACAATGCCCAAGACCCACTTGTCCGAGGTGATGGCACGCCAATGGTGAAGGTGATGGCGGACCCTGCCCCCTACTGGCGTGCTGTGGACCTGAAAGGAAGGACTAGGAGGGCTTGGAGGCTGCGGACGGGGCGGGGTTGGTGGCCTGACCCGCACGCTGGTTGCCCTACCCGCCTCGGCGGGAGCCACGTCCTCGGCCACGCAAAGACGCTTGCTGCGCGGGACGGTGGCTGGGCAGCGGACCTGAAAGGGGCAAAAAGCAGACTGATGCTGAGGGCGCACAGCAGAAAGGCCCAGGGACTTGGCTGTTGCCCGCGAGTCCTTAAAGCGCTCCAGCGCATGGTCTGCCTTGTTTCCGAAAAGACCGACCCCAGCAAAGGGCATGTCCATAAGAGTGTTTTGGACATCGCCCGAGAAACCAGTGGTTCTCAGCCAGGCGTGACGGCGCAGCGCCACTGTCGTCGCAAGCGATCTGCCTAGCGAGTCGGCGGTATCAAGGCCACATCTGATGGTGTACTTTGCCGCATCCCTTCCTTCCGCAATGGCGCGGGAAAGCAGTGTCTGGACCTCCTCAGAACACTGGGGCAGAACTTGCGCCACCGAGTCCCACAAGGAGTGGGAATATCGGCCCAAGAGGCAAGTGGTGTTGACGGACCACAAGCCAGCACTGGAGGAAGAAAAAACCTTCCCAAATTGATCCAGGCGTTTGGATTCCCTACCCGGGGAGCGGTAGGGAAGGCGCTTTGGGAAGCAGAGGCTTGGACAACCAAGCTCTCAGGGGTGGGGTGTTGGGAGAGGAACAGGGGGTCGCCCGGAGCAGGGCGAAGGAGTCGGGCTACGTTCCTATCCACAGGAGCCCCTGTGGTGTGCTTCGACCAGGTGCCCAAAATAACGTCCGAAAGTGCCTTGTTGAACGGCAGCAGTGGCTCCGAGGAGGTAGCCACCGGCTGAAGCACTTCCGTCAGGATGTTAGTCCTGACAGCCACTGTAGGCAACTGGAGGTGTAAGGCCTCAGCTGCTCTACGCAACACCGTTGCAAAGTTTGCTCCCTCCTCCGTTGCCACGGAAGGAGGAGACAGCATGCCAGTGTCAGGGGAGGTGTCCAGACCACTGGCATCCCCAAGTTCCTCAGCCCAGTCCTGATCAAACCCACATTGGACTGTGAGAGGGTCATCCGACCCCTCCCAGTTCTCTTCGTCCTCCAATTCTGGTTCAAAATAAGGAGGAGGGACATGTGGGACCCAAGGGCTCATCGGCGCTGGAGCCGGCGTCGAGCGACGTCGGTCCGGCGCCGTGTCCGGATCCGGAGAGAACCGGGGTATGACGCCGCCTGGAGCCCCGGGCGGCGTCGGGAACGGCACCGGTGAAATCGACGCCGGTGGAGGTGTTGTCAGGTCAACCGGCGTCGATCGGGGTTATGGCAGCACCGGAGCCGGCGTCGGGGCCGGCGTGACAGGCGGCGCCGGGACCGGAGTCGCCGGCGGCGCCGTAGGAACCCCATCAGGGCCCGCGGGGCCCGAAGGCGCACCGGGGGGACCTTGAGGCCCGAAGAGGCAGGCCATGGCCGACAGGAACTCCTGTATCTCGGCCGGAGTCGCCGCCGAACCCGGATAAGGCGGGTAATGCGGCGGCGGCTCCACAGGCACTCCCGGAGCCGCGGGGACGGTGCCGATGGGACCCTCAGCCGAGTCGCGAGACCGGCGAGGGGAAGTCGTCGAGCGATGACGCTTCTTCGACTTCTTGTGCTTCGACTTACCGGAGGAGTGCGAAGACTTGGACCCCGACGACCGATGAGGACTCCGCAACCGGCCCCTCGACCTCTCACGTGACCGGGGCTTGCAGTGGCGCGGAGCCGACTGCCGGACCTCGAGGAGCTTTCGAGACCACTCTCGCAAAGCCTTCGGATGCAAGGCCCGGCAGTCGGGGCACGACTTGGGGTCGTGGTCGCGCCCGAGGCAGTAGAGACAGTCCCGATGCAGGTCCGTGATCGACATCATTCGACCACAGGCGTCGCATGGCTTAAAGCAGGGCATCCCTACCGACACCTTCGGAGTCGAACGACTCGAGAAAAACAATGATAAAAATCACAAAAAACGTAGTCAAAAAATGACTAGGGCACTGCTCTTCCCGGATCTGCGCTTACTGGCGCGGAAAAAGAAAGAACTGACGTCAGCGCGCAGGGGCGGCGACTAAGTACTGCCCGCGACGTCATCCCGGCAATCCCGACGCCGAACGCAGAGCCGCACGACGCCGCCTACCGACGCGCAAGGGTACTGCTACGCAAAAACTTTCCGGATCCAGCCTGACGCCTGGGGATATTCTAAGGTAAGGAATCTGTCACTAACGTGTCTCTTTCAGATATTGCTTGCATTGTTGGCATGTCCTCACCCTTACCACCCAGTTGTATAGATAGGGATATGTATGAAAATCAAGTTACTTACTTTTGGTAATGCTCTTTCTGGAGGCTACTCAAACCACCGATTCCTCACCTTAGAATATTCCCCAAGCGCCAGACTTGATCTGGGGATTTTCTTTTTTGTTGCAGTGGTCCCACACATCCCTAGGTGGTGCCGTGTGGTCCCACACCATCCCAGAGTAAGAGCTGTGCCGCATTAAGTGACACTCCAGAGGTCTGACATAAATTTCTCATCTTTTCTCTTTCCAAGTCCTCAGGCCTGGAGTGTGAACAACTGGTGGTTACAGTGTGCTGAATACTAATTTGCGACCTTTTCAAATGTTACAAAGAGTCCCCTCCAAAGAACAGGGAGATAGGACAGTGAGGAATGCACCAGAAATAGCATTACATAAGGAAAGTAACTTGTTCTTCAGATTAATAATTACAACCACAGACTTGTTATTTTAGAATAAATACTAATGTAGTACCTCCCCAAAGTGAAGGGTCTGTGGAATGCAAGCAGACCAAAAAGTCTTGTAGAAATGAGTGGGCAAAGCAGCATTCTCTTCGGACCTGGCAGTCAAGGATTTGTGACCGGATGCAAGGACACCTACATTGAAGCCTTGCAGATATCAAGCACAGGCACTCTTAGTGCCACTACACCATAGCAGCCTTAGCCCTGGTGTAATGGGCTCTAAGGAGGTTCCAGGGATGACTTCTTGGCCAGTATGTAGCAGATCTCTTTACAGAGGAATATCCACCTCAAAACGTTCTTCTGCACATCTTTCCCTCTCTTTGCCCAAGAGAACGCTAAAAAAGCCGATCACCCCCTCCATGATCATTGGTACGATCTATCTGAAAGATTAGTGCCCTTCTGTGGTTGCCCCGATGAAGCCTCCCCACTTTCAAATGGATGAAGAGGAGTGAAAAATGGTGGTAGACTGATGGATTACCTAATGTGGAAAGGTGGTAACTACTTTAGGGAAGGAGGCACCCCAAGTCCTCAGGACCAACTTGTCCAAGAAAAAAGTAGGGAAGGGCAATTGCACTAAATGTGTTTGTAGTTCACTCAGGCAGCCAGCTGATGTAATCGCAAGGAGGAAGATTGTCTGGACCACATCATAACAAGTGATTTGAACAAGAACGGTTGGCATGGCAAATGTAGAAAGGACAAAATGGTTGAAAAATAACCTTTTATAGTGCTCATTGCAAGGTCAGGACAAACAAATACAAGGACATCCAACAGCTTCGCCTAGAATCTCAGCGTCGGGCACCACACCAGGTCAAAATGTTGTCCTAGTACGTGTCAAACAAATTTTGTGGAGGGGTATCTAGCTGCAAGGATGACATCCATCAGTTCAGGCGGCAAATCATACGTAGTCAATGACCACCGCTCATTATCCACGAGTGGAGGTGAAGAATGTGTAGATTAAGTGGAGGACAGTGCCCTCTGCTGAGACAGGTGGTCCTCCCTAACTGGTAGCCTGAACTGAGGGCAGATGTTCGTGCTTAGGAGTTCTGGGTACAACAATCTCTGGTCCCTATCCAGGGCAACCATGATGACTTGTGCACGATCTGCTTAGTTCTTCTACCCTGGTGATCAGGAAGACCATGGCACTCCAATGATCTCCAGACACGCAAGGCGTTCTGGCACAGGAACTGGAACCCTGTCCTGCTTTTTTCAATACAGCATTGCAGTGGTGTTTTCCTTCAGACTACCTGTAAGGAAGGATTATGTTACTTACCCCATAAGCATCTGTTTTTGACATGTAGTGCTGCAGATCCACATGCTTTGCATATGTCCGCCATCTAGTGTTGGGCTCTGATGATTATAAGTTGTTTCTGTTCGAAGAAGTTTTTCAAGTCACGAGGTTGTGTAACTTCTATTGGTGATAGTACGCATGGGCACAGACTCCACTGTTCAATTGTTGCCTCAGGTGGGTGAGAATGGAGTTATAGTGAGTATTAGTGCAGTGATGTCCATGCTAATAATGTGAATTAAGGTAAAATAAAATAGTAAACTGTAACCTACATAGGAACCTGGGGAGGAGGGTGGGCACATGTGAATCTACAGCACTACATGCCAAGAACAGATGCTTACAGGGTAAGTAACATAATCCGTTCGAGGCATGTGTGGCTGTAGATACACATGCTTTGAATAGACTGTAAAGCAGTCCCTCTTCCAAAGCAGTGGCTAACTGTGGGGGTTGCAGTTGTTGGAGAGTACCAAGTACTGCTTGTCTAACATTTGATTGTTGGCGTGCAGAAATATCCACACAGTAACATTTTGTGAAGGTTTGTGGTGTGGACCATGTTGCTGTTTTGCAAATATCAGGACTGGGAATGTTCCCTAAAAATGACTTCGAGAAACCTATTTTATGAGTTGAATGAGCCCTAGGTGGAATGGGCAATAATATAACTGCTTTGAAAGCATTTGATTATCCACCTGAAAATACCATTCTTTGATACTGGGTTTCCAATGTGAGGGGGTGAGAAAGCAACTAGTAATTGCTTGGTCTTTCTGAATGCTTTGGTTCGGTCTATATAATACAGTAAAGCTCTTTTGACGTCTAGAGTATGAAGAGCACTTTTCGCAACAGAGGTAGGTTGTGGAAAAAATACAGGCAATTGTATAGACTGATTAATATGAAAAGGAGAGACTACTTTGGGAAGAAATTTGGTGTTTGTTCTGAGCACTACTTTATCTCTGTGGAGTGGAAAGAAAGGCTCTTCTAAGGTTAGTGCCTGGAGCTCACTGACACACCTGAGTGAAGTGATAGCTATTAGAAAGGCTCATTTCCAAGTTAAGTATTGGAGTTGACAGGAACGTAGTGGCCCAAATGGAGGTCCCATGAGCCTTGTTAGTACAATTTTAAGATTCCATACTGGTGCCGGTGGAAGTGTAGGGAGAATCATTCTTTTGAGTCCATGAACGCTTTAATGACTGGTATTTTGCATAAAGATACATGTTGTCTGTTTTGTAGATAAGCTGTGATGGCAGCAAGGTGTAGGCATATAGAAGTGTAGGCTAAACACACAAGTTACTACTTGTGTAACGATATATCTGTAAGAGACATTAGTTAGTGATAGATTCCTTACCTTAGAATATCCCCAGGCGTCAGACTGGATCCGGAAAGCTTTGCTAGCAGTACCCCTGCGTGCCAGTAGGTGGCGTCGTGCGGCTCCGCGTCCGTCGCTGGCGTCGTAAGCGCCGAGATGACGTCACGGAGACTACTTAGGCGCCACCCATGCGCGCTGACGTCAGTTCTGTACACGACTTTCCGCGCCAGGAACGCAGAGCCATGCAAGAAACTGACCACTGGTGCCATGAAACTAGGGCCCTAAAGGGATGACCTTAACCCTAGAAATCAGGTCGCAGAACGGGGAGGATGGGTGGGCGGTAGGAATCTATCACTAACTAATGTCTCTTACAGATATATCGTTACCCAAGTAGTAACTTGTGCATCTGAAAGAGACACGTTAGTGATAGATTCCTTACCTTAGAATAGATACCCCAGCAATACCAACCCCGGTGGTGGGTCTGCGAACAAGATTACACCAGAAAGTCACGGAGAACAGAACGGCCAAAGAAGCCGTCTCTCCAGACTCGACTGTTAAGGCAGTAATGCTTGGTAAACGTGTGCAGCGAAGCCCACGTAGCTGCCTGACAAATGTCCTGCAAGGGAACGCCGCGTCCCAAGGCAGTAGTGGCTGCCGTCGCCCTGGTAGAATGGGCATGCAGCCCCACAGGAGGCTCCTTCTTAGCCAACGAGTAACAGGCTTTGATGCAGAGAACGACCCACCGAGAGATGGTCCGTTTGTGCACGGCCCGACCTTTTTTGGCACCCACGTAGCCAACAAAGAGCTGGTCATCCAACCGGAACTGTTGCGTGCGCTTCAGGTAGAACGAGAGCTCACGTCTTAGGTCCAGACGGTGGAGCCTCTCCTCCTCTTTTGAAGGATGCGGAGGCGGAAAGAAGGTGGGCAAAGTGATGGTCTGCCCGATGTGGAAGGGCGTGACAACCTTTGGCAAGAAAGAAGGACGGGTCCTTAAAACCACCTTGTCCGGATGAACATAAAGGAAAGGAGGTTTGGAAGAAAGAGCCTGGAGCTCACTCTCTCTTCTGGCAGAGGTGATAGCTACCAGGAAAGCCATCTTGAGAGTGAAAAGACACAAAGGACAGGTATGAAGGGGCTCGAAGGGAGCGCACATCAGATATGTCAAGACAAGGTTTAAGTCCCATTGAGGCATAATGAACGGCACGGGAGGAAACGTGTGCGTAATGCCTTTCAGGAAACGGTTAACAACCGGGGATTTAAAAAGAGAAGGTTGATCTGGAAGCCGGAGAAAGGCGGAGATGGCCGAAAGATAACCTTTGATAGTGCCCAGAGCAGAGCCCTGCTGGGCCAAAGAAAGAAGGAACAGAAGGACCTCGGAAAGAGGGGCAGAAAGGGGATCCACAGCCTTAGCTGTGCACCATGCCACAAACTTGTTCCACCTGCAGGCGTATATCGTTTTAGTGGAGGGACGCCTGGCTGCCAGAATGACATCACAGACTTCGGGAGGAAGATCGAAAGCTGTCAACTGTCGCCGCTCAATCTCCACGTATGGAGGTGGAGGCTGGACAGGTTAGGGTGGAGGACCGTTCCCTGCTGCTGCGACAGAAGATCCTCCCGAAGAGGCAGTCGGATCGGGGGATCGATCGCCATGTTGAGTAGCTCGGGATACCAGTATCTTCGTGCCCAATCCGGAGCCACAAGGATGACTTGGGCCCGGTCGCGCCGAATATTCGGTGGCGAATAGATCTAACCAAGGCTCTCCCCACTGCAGAAAGAGACCTTGCCCCACGTCCGAGTTCAGACGCCATTCGTGATCCATCAAGCACCGGTGGCTGAGTTCGTCCGCCCTGGCGTTCAGAGAACCTGCCAGGTGTTGAACCACCAAGGAAATGCCTTGATGTTCCAGCCATGTCCAGAGGCGCAGAGCCTCCTGACATAGGGTCCGCCCTGCTTGTTGCAATACCACATGGCGGTGGTGTTGTCCGTGGACACCTGCACTACACTTCCCCGGACAGTGGGAAGGAATGCCTTCAGTGCAAGTCGGATCGCCCGAAGCTCCAAAAGATTGATATTGAGCCGGGACTCCGCCGGAGACCAGAGGCCTCTGATCTCCGCCTCTCCCAAGTGGCCGCCCCATCCCAGGAGGGACGCATCAGTCACCACTGTGTGCTCCGGTTGGGGAAGGGAGAGGGATCTGCCATTGACCCAATAGCGATTCGTGAGCCACCACTGCAATTGTCGTGCAGTGCCCTCCGAGATCTGGACATGATCGGACAGGTTGCCCTGATGCTGTGCCCACTGGAACTTCAGGTCCCACTGCAGAGCCCGCATGTGCCATCTGGCATGTTGCACCAGCAGGATGCAGTAGGCCATCAGGCCCAGAGCCGGAGGGTCATCCTGACTGAAACCCGGGAGAGAGGCTGAAAGATTGGAATCATAGCCTGAATATCCCAGACTCGCTGCTCGGGAGGATAAACCCGAAACAGCGTCGAATCCAGAACCGCTCCGATGAAGGGGAGCTTCTGAGAGGGACTCAGGTGCGTCTTCGGCACGTTGATGGAGAACCCCAGCAAATGCAGGAGGTCGGCCATAGTCTGAAGGTGGGAGACGACTGCCTGGGGCGAGCCCGCCTTCAACAACCAGTCGTCGAGGTAGGGGAAGACTGACACCCCTGACCAGCGCAGATGAGCTGCGACCACCGTCATCACCTTCGTGAACTCCCGAGGGGCGCTTGTAAGGCCGAAGGGGAGCACGGCAAACTGAAAATGCTCCTGGCCTACCGTGAACCGCAGGTAACGCCGGTGAGTCGGCAGGACGGGGATGTGGAAATAGGCATCCTGCAAGTCCAACGCTACCATCCAGTCTCCAGGGTCGAGGGCAGCCAAGACCTGAGCCAGAGTCAACATCTTGAACTTCTCCTTCCGGAGGAAACGATTAACGTCCCTGAGGTCCAAGATGGGGCGCAAGCCCCCCTTGTCCTTCTTGGGGACCAGAAAGTAGTGGGAATAACAACCACTCCCTACTTCTGGCCCAGGAACGCGCTTGATGGCCCCTTTGGCCAAGCGGGCCGCAACTTCCTGCAGGAGAAGTGCCAAGTGGTCCCCCGACATGCGGTGGAACTGAGGTGGCATGGCTGGAGGGGTGGACTGAAAGGGAAGGGCGTAACCCTTGCGGATGATCTGCAACACCCACTTGTCCGATGTGATAGCGTGCCAGTGGGGGAGATGATGGCGGATCCTGCCACCCACTGGCGTGGGGTGCCACCCAAAGCTCGGATTAGGAAGGTTTGGAGGCAGAAGCAGCGGGGGCGGAGATGGACTGACCCCCACGCTGCGTCCCAGACCCGCCCCTGCGGAAACCGCGTCCGCGTTGAGGCTGGTTCTGCACAGGCTTGCTGAAGGAACGTGCCTGGGTGCCTTTTCCGTGGCCACGAAAGGAACGAAAACCAGGAGTGGCGGGGCTTCTTGTGGAAAGACCTAAGGACTTGGCCGTATCCGGCGAGTCCTTAAAACGCTCCAGCGCACTGTCGGCCTTATCGCCAAACAGGCGAGTGCCATCAAAGGGCATGTCCATGAGTGAGTTTTGGACATCTGGCGAGAACCCAGTAGATCTGAGCCAGGCGTGGCGACGAAGCGCCACAGTCGTAGAAATCGCTCTACCTAAGGAGTCCGCGGTGTCTAAACCACACCGAATGGCGAACTTAGCCGCATCTTTACCTTCTGCAATTGCTTGGGACAATACAGCTTGGGTCTCCTCAGGACACTGAGGTAACACCTGCGCAACTGTGACCCACACCGCGTGGGAATAGCGGCCCAATAGGCAGGCGGTATTCACTGACCGCAGCCCCAAGCTGGCCGAAGAGAACAAACGTTTACCGAACTGTTCCAGCTCCTTAAGAGTCCTTATCCGGCGGAGCCGTGGGAAAGGCACTCTGCGACGTCGAAGCTTGGATGACCAGACTCTCAGGCGTAGGATGAGTGGTCAAAAAAGCGGGGTCACCCGGCGCCGGACGATGACGCCTGGCGGCATTCTTATCCACAGGGGCCCCAGTGGATGGCCGCGACCAAGTGCCCAGCAAGACGTCGGTAAGGGCGTCGTTAAACAGAAGCAGGGGCTCCGACGAGGTGGTCGCCGTCTGGAGCACCTCAGAAAGGAGGTTAGTTTTGAGGGCCACCATAGGGAGATCAAGGTTGAGGACCTCAGCTGCCCGACGGAGCACCATCGTGTAGGAGGCGCCCTCCTCCATAGTAGGCGGGGGAGAGGCAAACCCCGGGTCAGAATAGACGTCGAGGTTGCCGGCGTCCTCCAAGTCTTCCGCCCAGTCCTGCTCGGAGTCACACTGACGGGCGAGCGGGTCCTCGGACCCCTCCCAGTCGTCCTCCACCTCCGCCGGTGGTGGTACCGACCGCGGCGGCGGGGCAGGAGCCGGAGAGGGAACATACGGCGTCGGGAACGGCGCCGGACGGGGCCGAACCCGTGCCGTGTCCCAATGCGGATCCCAGGTAGGAACAAAATGGTCCTGGAACCTGGGTAATGGCGGGACGAAAGGCACCCACTACGGCGCCGGAGGCAGAGCCGAGGGCGGCGCTGGGGCCGGAGCCGGCAGCGTTGGACCTTGTGGCGCCTTGGCCGGTGCCAGTGGCGCAGGATCCTGTGGCGCCGAAGCTGGATCCGCCGGCGGTCCAACAGGATCTAGACACGGGACCGCGGGGCCGGAGGGCGCGCCGGCGGGAGCCCGAGGCCTAAAAAGGCGGTCCATGGTAGCAAGAAATTCTTGCACCTGTGCGGGAGTCGCTGACGGACCCGGGTAAGGCGGGTAGGCAGCGGGACTCTCGAGCTCCAAAGGAGCCGCAGGGGCAAGGCCCTTGTCCCCCTCATCCGCATCCGAGGACCGGCAGGGGGACGTCGGAGAGCGAACACGCTTCTTCGACTTCTTTTTGTGTCGTCTCTTACCCGAATCCGAGGGTGAAGACCTGGAGCCCGAGGAGCGATGGCTGTGGCCCCGCGAGCGTTCCCTGGAACGGCCTCTGGACAGGGAACGGCGCGGGACGAGTGCCGGACCTCCAGCAGTTTCCAGCGCCGCTCCCGCAAGGCCTTCGGGGCCATGGCCCGACAATCCGGACAAGACCGAGAGTCGTGGTCGATCTCCAGGCAGTAGAGGCAGACATCGTGGGGGTCCGCCACCGACATGTTGCAACGGCAGGCCCCACAAGACTTAAATCCAGGCATCCCTACGTGCACCAGGAAACCAACTGGAAAAAGGGAGACAAAAGTCTCAAAAGAGATAGTCAAAAAGCGACTAGGGTACGTGCTCTAACCGGATCTGCGCTTTCTGGCGCAGAAAAAGAAAGAACTGACGTCAGCGCGCATGGGTGGCGCCTAAGTAGTCTCCGTTTACTCTTTGACGCTGGCAATATAAAACAAATCTTTTCCATTTGGCAGCGTATCATTTTCTTTATTTTTTTAAAATCTTTTTTATTGATTTCCGCAGATTTAAAGCAATCACTTACGACCAACACCGATTAAAACAGGTCAATTGTATACAACTCTCGATGTCCCATTCAATCTCAGACTATGAATATCACCCATCAGATATCCCCTTTGTTGACCTCCCTAATATTGCCTTCCCCACCTGGTCTATTCCCACGGGCGAAGGAGGGGGTGCGTATCGTTCCCCTATGTGCGTTCCATTTACCCCATATCCGGTCCCACTTCTTGGGGCATCGTCTGTTTTTGTAGACTTCCCTTTCTGCAATCATGCACCAATCTATGTCTCTCTCCCACTCCACCAGGGTTGGTGACTCCTCTGCTCCCAACCTCCGGGCTATGTTACGTTTTGCTATTATGAGTCCCAGTGTGGTCCAAAGCTGCTCCGCACGGTTCATATCTGTTGCCTCCCATATGTTAAGTATGCACAGCTTAGGGGATAATTGAATAACCCCCCCAATGGCGTTTTTAATACACGCAGATATTTCTTCCCAATATACCCTGATCACCGGGCATTCCCATATGGTGTGATAAAAGGAGCCAATCCCCCCACACAACCTTCTACATCCGGCCTCCTCACTCCTACCCATTTTTACCAGTGTGGTGCATGAAATGTATGCTCTGTGGAATATTTTTTATTGAATTAGTTTCAGCCGCGATGATATTGCGACTTCTCGTGGTGAAGCAAGCGCATCCTTCCAATCCTCTTCCTCGAGATTCCCTATATCAGCCTGCCAATGTTCCCGAAGACTCAAAAGTGGGTCAGGTAAGTTATTTATAATCTTTTTGTAGGTCAAGGAGATGGCCTTTCGGTCCATATACTCGGTCAGGAGCCTGTCCTCCAATGGGGAAGCCTCTGCTATTTCCTCTCCCGCTGTGAACACCCCTCTGAGAGCGTGTCGTATTTGTAGGTATCTAAACGTTTCTCCCTTAGACAACTCAAAAACCTTCTGTAGGTCAGCAAATGGTATTATTTTCCCCCTTGCCCATAAATCGCCCACTTTTGAAATGCCGATAGTGTACCATTTAACGAAGCCTTGATAATGGCTTAATCTTCCCAGGAGCTCAGTTTGAAAAAGGGGTGTGGCAAGTGTCACTCCATTATTCCAGCCAAGTTGTTTTGTGACTCTATGCCAGAGGGTGACCGTTTGTGCTGTGGGCCCCGTGAGTTGCTGCCGATTTGGGTTTGAATATAATGCTTCTCTATACCCCCCCTCCCATCAGCCACTTATCCATACGACTGGAAAAGTCGTCCTGCGCGTGGTGCATCCACTTATTTATGACCGCTGATTGGGCTGCCCAGTAGTATGCTCGGGTGTTAGGTAGAGCGATTCGCCCGTTATACCATCCCCTAGTAAGTATTTGGGTTGCAATGCGGGGTGGTTTACTGTCCCACAATAGGTTCCTAACTTCGCCGTCTATGGATTGAAAGTAAGTTTCAGGGGCTCTGTAGGGTGTGTTTTGCAGATCATAAAGAAAGCGTGGTAAGGCCATCATTTTAAATAACACCGCTCTTCTCAGCAAGGAGAGTGGTAGAGCCCTCCAGTGTTGCACATCTCCTCGTAAACGGGTCAGTGGAACGAGGAGATTGCGTCCATAGAAAAGTTCCTGGCTGCTTGTGACGTAGATTCCTAAATAACGGAATCCCTCCATCGCGATCTTTGCTTCACAGTTCGCGGGTAAAACAGGGGGTAGACCCCGCAGGGGGTAGACCACCGACTTGGACCAGTTGATAGTATAACCGGAGTACTTCCCAAAGTTGGAGCAAATCTGCAGCACCCTGCCAATACAGGATCTAGGTGATGCCACATATAGCAGTAAGTCTTCAGCGTAGAGTGAGATTCTGTCTTCCCACACCTCTGCCCATCGCAACCCCTGGATTATTGGGTTCACTAAGGGCTCAAGGATCAAAGCGAATAAAATTGGGGACAGTGGACAGCCCTGTCATGTTTCCAGATTTAGGTTGACAGTATTTGATGTTCGTCCGTTCACTACCACTTGAGCTAACGGCTCTGTATATAGCAGTTGAATCCAGGTGAGAAAGTTTTTACCCAATCCCATGCGTTCCACGACGGCGAACATATATGGCCATTCGATAGTGTCGAAGCCCATGCAGGCATCTAGCGACAGTACTGCTGCATCCTCTTGAATGGTGTCTATTCCCCCCAGCACACCATTCAGCCGCCTCAAATTAAGAGCAGTGTTTCGACCCGGCATGAATCCAGACTGGTCCTGATGTACTAGTTTGGTCACTATTGGAAGCAATCTTAACGCTAAAGCCTTGGCCAAAATTTTTACCTCTACATTTAGCAGAGAGATGGGTTGATAAGCAGTACACTCCTCTGCAGGGTTGCCCTTCTTATGGATCACAACAATAGAGGTTAATCTCTGATCCCCAGGTAGTATACCCGCTTGTTTACTTTCTTTGTACATATTGAGTAGATGCAGCACTACTTTGGATGCGGTTATCTTGAGAAGTTCTATTGGGAGGCTGTTTGGCCCCATGGCCTTTCCTGACTGTATGCTATCTATGGCATCATTATTTCCTCATTCGTGAGGTCTTCTTTGAGTGTTTGCCGGTCCTCGCACGTCAGAGTTGGAATCGAAATATCAGCGAACAGCTCTCTCGATTCCTCCTCCGTGATCGAAGCCGTCGGTGAGTAGAGGTGTTGGAAATGGGCTGCGAAAGCCTCTGTGATATCCTGTGGTTCATGCAACCACACCCCATTTTTCCCCGTATTGTTGTTACCCATCGGTCTGCCCTTTCCCTCTTATCCAGCCAGGCAAGTAATTTGCCTGCTCTGTCCCCGTGTTTGTACACTCTATGCTGCGTCGCCCGGAGTCTACCCCTTGCAGATTCTGTCAGATTCTTAAACTCCAGTCGCTTTAGTTCCAATTTGTGTCTGGCTGCCTCGTCCGTTGTATATGTTGGGGACTGCTCCATAGCCAGGATATCCCGTTCCATTGCCTCCATCCAGTCTTCCCACCTTCTCTTTCTTATGCCCCACCATGAGGGAGAGCGCCTGTCCCTTTAGGACCGCCTTGTAGGCCTCCCAGATAGTTTGTGAAGACTGTACTGACTCCACATTATCATTGAAGTAATTATTTGTGGATTTTATGAGGCTGGCTTTAATATGTGGGAGTTTAAGGTACCAAGGATTAATCGATACGGATCTGCGTGTTGACGTTGAGCCAAAGTGTATTTTGCCCACAATGGTGCATGGTCTGAGATCCCCCTCCCTAGATGTTTAACGTCCGTGAAATACTGCTCATATTCTGCCACAGTAAGGATATGGTCAATTCGGGACAGGCTGTTGTGTGCTCCCGAGTGGAATGTGAACTGCTTAGCTTTTGGGTGGGCTTCCCGCCAGACATCCACCAGGCCGAGGGCAGACATGAAATTGGCTATGGTGTTATTAGTGCTCGTGGTGTTTCTCTGTGGGAATCTATATATCTGGTCACAGAGCGTCATATTCAGGTCCCCTCCAATCACATGCACCCCCTCAGGGAAGTCTAAGATCATTTTACTCATGTCCGGTAGAGCCACGTTATGCAGTGCCGGGGTATGTATGCCGACATGATACGAACGCTTCTTCCCTCCCATGTGCGGGTCACTGCTGCAACGTGTCCTAGTTTGTCAATGCGTGCATGTGTCACTATGAAGGGGAACTGTTTACGCATCAGAATCCCCACCCCCTAGACCCCGAAGTAAAGCCTTAATGTGCAATGAGTTTGTAGCCCCATCGGTTGAGCGCCTCACAGGTATTCCCAACCAGGTGGGTCTCATGGAGCAGGACCACATCTGGTGCTGGGCTTTTAATGTATTGGAGCACTATACCCCTCTTGAGTTTATCCCCCAACCCGTTAACGTTCCAAGAGAGCAGCGTAAATGAATTTTCCGTCCCCGCCTCTCGTGGATATGTCAGTCGCTGGAGTGGTCTCTATTTCTGGCCTTGCGGTTCCTATATCGGAAGCGACTGTTCTGTCTGCCTCCTGTGTATATTCGGTTGACTTGTTAAGAGGGTGCGGAGCTGTACTATTGAATGCATCAAGAGGTGTGGTCTCATGAGTGTCTTAATTGAAAGATTTGACTGTTGCCAGTGGACAAAACTACAACTACCCCATACCCCCTACAGCGGAACTCCCCCCTCCCTGCCCCCCTGCCTGACAGTTCGAGAACTGCCTGCCACCCCAACTTTGCAGAGTGCCCGTCGCCCGCCCTACCCTGTAACGGAGGAGCCGTGGACCAGGTCTCCCCCCCCCCTGTAATATAACGACCAGGCATTTTACTGTGCAGGCAGTCTATTGTGTACTTTACTCAGCCATTCTTCCTTCGATGGTGCGCTCCCAACGGAGCCAGCCCTTGTTGCGTCGCCGACCAGCCTTTCGCCTGCTACTGTTCTTACTTACATCCGACAGTCGATCACAGCAGTCCAGAGAACCAGTGGCCCTTACATGATAAGCGACCAGTTGCCACTCGGGTTCAAGAAATACCTAATAGTCTTATGTCTGCTGTGGAGCTAGTCTTCATTGGCAGGGTTCCTCTCTTCTGGCCGAGATCCATTCGCTTCAACGGCTTCCCCCTTTGCCGCACCCTCCTATCTTGGTTGTCCGGATCTCCTACTCTCCACCATCCCTCCAGCCACTCCCGTGCAGCCTCCGGCTCAGTGAAAAACAAGCTTTTACCCTCTGCCTTGACCCTCAGCTTGGCCGGGAACAGCACTGCGTACTTTAGCTCCTTCTCCCTTTAGGCCTTTATAACATCCATGAAGCTTGGTCTTTGCCTCTGCACCTTCATGGTAAAGTCGGGGAAGAATGTTATAGTGCTGTTTTCATATTTAAGTTCCGGTGTGTTATGTGCAGTTTGCAAAATAATATCTCTGTCTCTATAATTGAATACATGAGCTAGGATGGGCCTAGGGGGCACCCCCGGCTTGGGTTGACCTCCTGGCACACGGTGCGCTTGCTCTATGGAGAAGTAGTTGGAAAGATTTCTGGGTTGCAAATGCTTGATCAGATCCTCCACGGAAAGGTCTGTAGCTGGACCCTCCGCTCTTTCTGGCACACCCAGGATTCTAAAGTTTTTTCTTCCTGACCTTCTCTCATAGTCATCTAGTTGTGCTGCCAGGTTTTTGCTGGTGGCCTGCAATTCTTCCACTTCCTTCACTCGAGCATCCATTTTACTTAGGTCTGCGCTTAGCAGGGAGATGTTAGCGGATACAGAGTCTATACGCGCCACGAGGGAGGCACGCACGCTGTTGACGGCCACCATAATATCTTGCAATGTGGGGGAGCCCTGTTCGGACTGCTTCTGTTGTGGCTCTTGTTCAGGTTCTGTTTGCGTAGTTTTATAATTTTATTTTTTTATTAGTTTTATCATGAAAAAACAAATGAACGTACAAATACATACACAGGTACATTGCTTCAAAGCAGCTTGTTACGCATCAATAATTATTACACATGAACCGCAATTAGACATTTAGGGAATACAGTCTGTATAATTCTGTTACCGCCCAAGTCACAGCCAACAATGATATAACACTCCGTGAGGTCTGCCAGTGTCCCTTTGAAACTCCTGCTCTTATCTGATGGCTCTACTTCCGTAGCCATGCATGCACCCTTGGCCCCCTATGTCTACAATGGCACTACTACCTACATGAATGTCTAAGTGGGAGTGGTCTGTGAGTCTGAGTTTGTGTTGGTGGCCCTACTTGTTAGGTACGTTTGGTAAGGTCCCCAGCAATTTCTAGGGCGACTTCTCTGGGGGAGCAACTCATTGTATGCATCAGCCTGGGTGTTGCAATATAGCATGTCAGCATGCCAGTCTTATCAGTGGCAATGGAACTCCCACCCATCGCAATGCCACCCGGCGCATAGCCAAGAGTAGGCCAATGGCTAGCAATGGTCTTACTGCCTTACTAACTGTGAGATCCCATCCCAGAAGGGCCATTTCGGGGTCGGGCTCTAGGTCAGTGCTAATGATTATTCCCAACTCCTGAAACACTATCCCAGAAAACCCTGATACCCGGACATTGCCAAGCTAGGTGCCAAAATCCAGCATCCTCCACCCCACATCTCGGGCAGCGTAAGTCCTCTGCCAACCCGCGCCGAAACTGTCGCGCGGGAGTGCAGTACGCTCTATGAAGAAATGTATAATGAATGAGTCTGTGCCTCCCATTAAGAGACCGAACGAGTGCGAGAACAACAGTACTGCCATTCTTTATCGCTCAATGGGGTGCCCAGGTCTTTTTGCCACTCTAATCTAACTGGAGAACTTCAGACCCACGAGTGGCTTGTAGACTAGAATAGAATTTAGTGATCAACTTCAGGGGCTCTTCGGTCTTAAAGAGCTTAGTGAACGTCTCCATAATGTGTGGTTCTTGCAGTTCGTCCCCCAGAAGAGCCCTCCACGCGTGTCTAGCCCTGAAGTAATGGAACAGAGCAGAACCCGTCGGCGTCACCTCCGGTCTCTGTAAGTCCTCCCAAGATGCTAGTGTGCCGTCACGAAAGAAATCTCCCATTTTAGTAATACCTATGGACTGTAACGCCTGCCGTGCTCCTAGATCCGTACTGAGCAAAAACCATAATCCCCATTGAATTGGCATTTCCGGGGAGTACAAAAAGGGTCCAGCTTGCATGTCTAATAACTTCTGCCATGCATGTACCGTGACCGCAAGGGAGTCAAAGACACGCAATCTTCTAGAAGAAGGACGGGTAAGGACCTGGGGTAAAGAAAGCGGATCCGCCGCATTATTTTCCAGTTAGAGAAAGGGAGCATCTTGTGGACCATGAATCCAGTAGTGAGCAAATATACTGTTAGCGGCATTATAATATTTTTCTAAGTCTGGAGCACCCAGTCCGCCGAGCTCATAAGGAAGAGTGAGTGAGTCCCACCGTATACGGGGTTGTTTACCGGCCCAAGCAAGCCGTATCAATTGTGTATGCCAGATTTTAAATGTTTGGGCAGGAGAATGGGAATATTTTGAAAGAGAAAATGGAACCGGGGTAGGACTACCATTTTCATAAGAGCGATTCGTCCCATTAACGATAGAGGAAGTTTTATCCATTTGTCTACATTTTCTGTCAGCCGTTGTGTGGCCCTGCCATAGTTCTCCTGGATTACCAGTGTGGGGTCGGTATGAAACTGAATCCCCAAATACCATACAGCTTCGTCTGTCCAACGCAGTGGGAACTCCATACTAGGCTCTGTTGTGATAGGGGTGAGGGGCAATATAATGGACTTAGACCAGTTCACGCGGAGTCCCGAATGCCCGCCGAATTGAACAACCTCACGCAGTAAGGGGAACAAATTAGCTTCCGGGTTATGGACATATAGTAATGTGTCATCCGCCAAAGCGGAAATATTAAGAGTGTATCCGGGGAATCCCAACCCTCTATGTGCATGGTATTCTCGGATGGCACAAGCCGGGGGTTCTGCAACTATTGCATACAGGAGTGGAGATAGGGGGCACCCCTGTCGCGTGCCACGTGTTATGTGGAATGGCCGAGAGACTACATCTCCAATTCTCACCCGCACCACGGGAGAAGAATACAACGCCACCAGACGCAAGAAAATATCTCCGACCCCTATCTTACGCAGGACTGCAAACAAACCCCCACTCAACAGAGTCGAAAGCTTTCTCAGCGTGGAGAAACACTGCTGCGGCTTTGACTTCTGGACTCAGACCCTGTACCCCTCCAAACAAGGCTCTTGGATTATGTGAAAGATTGCGAGTGGGGACAAATCCCGCCTGCTCAGGTCGTATAATGCCCGGCAACAGGGGGGCCAGTCTGTTGGCTAGGATTTTAGCGTAAATCTTTGCATCTACATTTAGTAGAGACATGGGTGTGTACGAGGAATAATTACTTGGTGACTTACCCAGTTTTAATAACGTAACTATAATAGCCTCACGCATGGAAGGCGGCATGATGCCCAACTCCGCCATGTCTTCTTATAACGTTTGGAGGTGAGGGAGCAGTATATCCAGGAATTCTTTATAGAAATACACCGGAAACCCATCTGCCCCCGGGGCTTTCCCAGACGCCATTCCGCTTAATGCCCCCCAAATCTCATCAGCTGTCAACGGTGCCATTAAATATTCTCTATGCTCGGTCACTAACCAGGGCATTTTTATGTATGACAGGTAATCCTCTAGGGCAGTACTGTCTACTGGGATCTGTGAGGTGTATAAGTCCTGATAATACTCTCGGAAGTGTGTTACAATGTCGTCAGTAGTATTAAGCGGTGTTCCGCTGTCGTCCAACATGCCCACCATCTTATCTGACTCCCTCTTGGGTCTTAGTAATCCAGCCAATATGGCCCGAGGTCGATCCCTTTCACCATACACACGTGCAGTCGCATACTTCCCCATGTGTGAAAGCTCATCGTTGGCAGTTTCCTGAAACTCCATTAGCTTTAGTTTTAATTGTGTAGCATTATGTGTAGTCCCGGTCTCAGACAGGGAACATTCTAAATGGCGAATGGCTTTTTCCAGAAGGTTCAACCTACTTCGAATGGAACGTAGTACACCTGCATGCTTTGAGATCAATACCCCCCTAATGTAAACTTTAAATGATTCCCAGACTACGGCAAATGATGGGACGGAAGTAGATATTATTAGAAAAGAATTCCTCAATCGCTATTGCCAATTCCTCCCGGAATACTGTGTCCAATAGCGAGTAAGGTGGGAAACGCCACGTAAATGGCGGGATACGAGGAGCGCGGTAACTAAGTGTTAATTGAACCGGGAAGTGATCGGAATATGTACGCGGAAGATGATTGCAATCAAGAACTCGGGACTCCAGCCTCCCAGAAAGCAACCAATAGTCTATTCGGGTATGAGTGTCATAGACTGAGGAGTAGTGAGTGTAACTATGCGCGGAAGGGAATCTGTGCCTCCAAATGTCCAGGAGGCCATCTGCACTCATGATGTTTTGTAAGGCTATGGCTGCGGCAGCTGAGCGTCTGGGTGGGCCCTATCCAGGTGTGGGTCTAAGATGCAATTAAAGTCCCCCCCCCGCCCCAAACTTGCGGGATACCCTGCCATTGTACCAACTTCGCTGCTAACGAGTCGTAAAATTGGGGGTCGTCGTAATTGGGGCCATACAATCCAACCAATACGAATCGTAGGTCGCCTTTCGTACACAGCGCAACTGCATACCTGCCCTGTGTGTCGCTCAATATACCTGTCATCTCAACCCCTGCCTTTCTGTCGATCCATAGCAGTACCCCTCTAGCACGAGACGTGAATACCGAAGAGAAGCAATTTCCCTGCAATTTACGGTGCACATCCTGACTACGTTCTGAAGTGAGATGCGTCTCTTGTAAAATTGCAATAGATATCGAGTGTCTTCTCAGGTAGGCACCTATTTGTCTAATTTTTCTGCTGTTATTCAGCCCACGGACATTCCAGGTGAGGAGCTGGAGGCCCTGTGATGTCATACTGTCAGCGGTCATGTATCAAAGGTGACAACTGCTGGAGACGGATCCCTATGTTTACCGTAGATGCGGCACGGAAACCACAAAACAAAATAATACCTGTGCATACATACATATAAAGAACATTCCCTCCCACGCCACGTATGCCCACAACCGTCGCGGCTAGATGCAGTCTTCCCACCCCACCCCCCAATGACAAACAATAACCCCAAAAACACAAAACTGGAGAGGGTGATACACATGGGGGCAGATGTTGCCATTAGTTCTAGTATCCTCCACCACCACAACTATAGATTAAATCTTGAACAAGAAAATCCTGCTTCTCCGTGAAGCAGCAAATATTCGGAACCCCACATTCAACAAAAGGTCCCTGCGGCGAGCAATCTGCAACTGTGCTAACGATCATGTATCAAGCCCCAGCCCTTTGACTCTCATAAAATGAGCTGTGGCATAACAGTGTCAGCTACCCCCAATGCAACATGTCACGCTAGTTACCCAAAATGCCACTAGCCGATCCTTATGGTATCTACAGCAATATTATTTATGCAGTCACTCTTCTTGCGGGCGTTCAAGAGGACTAGATGCTTCTTCTGCCTGGGACTGCGAAGTGGACGGTGAGCCACGACGTCGCGAACGTAGTTCTCTGTCCTTGATGGCCCGCAGTACAGCTTTAGGGTCAGTGAAAAAGAGCACCTTACCGTCCATTTTAATTCAGAGTTTAGCTGGATAAAGCATACTGTATTCCAGGGTCAGGTCCCGAAGCTTCTTTTTTGCTGGGATGAAGAGCCTGCGCGCCTCCTGGACTTGCAATGTATAATCCGGAAAGAGGGAGATATCCGATTCCTCGTGACGAAGTGATCCAAGTTCACGAGCTTTACGTAAAGCTGAGTGTCGATCTCTGTAATTTAGAAATCGTGCGAATATTGGCCGAGGGGGGTACAAGCAATTGGCTTAGGTGCCAAAGAACGATGCGCACGCTCTAAGACAAAGATTTCAGAGAAGGTGTTCCGGCCAAGAAGTGTGACCAGGAGTTGCTCCACATATTGCTCCATGTTACCAACGTTGGTCGACTCGGCAACTCCTAAAATGTGCACGTTATTCTGCCTTGAACGCGCTTCAAGGTCTTCGGTCTTCGCCTGTAAAGCGCGTAGGATTTTCTCTCTTTGTCGGTTTCTGTATCCGGTCACATGACATCTTCAATATCGGAGACACCGCCGCATCAAGTCGTTCCCCGTGTTTGTCCAAACGCTCTGACATACGGTCCATCCTAAAGGAAAGAGCATCAATTTTACTATCAATCTTGGAGAGGCTCTGTTGAATTGTGCGAAAGGCGTGTTTCACATCGACATCTGCGCCTGCCTCCGGGTCATCAGAAGCAATGTCCTGTTCGTTAGGGGCAGAGTCCTTTGATCTTGGGGTTTTCCGCAAATCAAAATGGAGCTTGGACTGAAGCTTATCCGTCTTGCCCACGATGTGAGGTTAGAGGCAGTATGGATGAGCGGCGCTATAATACCTGCTTTTATAGAACACAGGAATATCAGGGTTCACGCCTGTTTGCTTCCTGATGCGCTACATGTAAGGAGGACAGTCTGAACCTCTATAACCTGGGGTGCACTTATCCCCCTATCTAGGCAGCTTGAACAGTTAAGGAATGATCCCTTCAAAGGTATGGTGACGAGGTGGCAGCGTTCCTCACCCGAAGGGGCCGAGTTATCAAAGATTATGATGAATGGTGATAACTTTGGTGTCTGCAGCTGTCGAGGTGGAGGAGCCCCGGCGCTACAGTGCTGCTCGCTCCCTCCGAGGGGTCTCCTCTGTGCCTGTGGGCCCTCAGCCCCGTGTTTTGTGGAATGTGCACGCTTCTGGCTTCGCGGGAGTATGTAGCTCCAGATGGCTCCCCCCACAGGGATCCTACCTGTCGCTTGTTGCTCTCATGTAAGTGCAGCGAGACGCGGTAACCGGAGCCACCGCCAGAAGAGTCAGCGCCGAATTGTTAGTAGGCCCCAGTGTGCACAAACTGGCCTAGACGTGCGAGTACTTCCTCCGATCCCCTCGCAACACAGGTCTGGAGCACGGCCGCTTCTCAGCTACCCACGCTACGCAGCACAGCTGGTACCTGCACCTCCTGGGGGGCCAGCAGACAGCGCCGCATGCAGCCTTGTAAAGTCGCATCCCCTCTGTCGGGCCGGGCACTCAGCAACAACGCCTCCTCCGGGACAGATCCCCACGCTGATCGGGGGCCGCTGCAATGATTCACATAACTCAGCGCCGAAGTGCGCAGTGATCAGTGGCTCCCGCAGCGTCGCTCCGTTTTTCCACCAGCTGGGCTCAGTCAAAAGCTATGGGCTGCGGGAAGACAATGGCAAGGTTCGCTCAGGTCAGAAACTGGAACTTGTACCGGAAAAAGGCGGATTTCTGGTGGCGATCGGGCAAGCTACACTAACTCGCGGCCATATTGGAGTCAGGCAAGCTCCGCCCCCCTCTGTTTGCGTAGTTGCCCCGTCCTGCGTTTTTTGCCACGAGTATGTGTTGAGGCAAATGTGAGCCGCGCCCGCCCTTACTGCCTGACATAATTCTGGAGTTTGTGCGATTCCCAATCAGTGTCGTTAAGACGCAGGGTAATCACTGCCGCCTTCCAGGAGGCTTTCCACGCGTCCTGTCGGTTTTCCCCTATCTGCCTCCCACACCACTGTTGTGGTTTCTAGCTCTCTACTGTTGAATGCGACTATTACACCGGTGGGGCACTGTCATTGTAACTCTTATACAGCCTTATGGCTGAAAGTTGGTTGGAGTGCTGCAATGTTGTCTGGGCATGCTTGTCGTCTCACCCACTGCAGATGTTCCCTATTTTTCTGCTCCCAATTTCAATAGTCTGTGCAGCCCCGGGCATGCCTAGCCATCACCTGCCACGCAGGCCCCCCCGCCCCCCCCGACTCATTCTTTGCCAGCGTTTTGGGTGCGTCTAAATATCGCCCCAGGAGGGCTCTATTGCTCACCTCTCCCATCAGTGTGTGCTCGCAGGCCCGGTCTCAGGCCAATGGTGCTCGTGCATGAGCGCCGTCCTCCCCGCTGCTGGATTCGGGGAGCCGATCTACTTTGGGTGTACTACTGAGGGGGGTGGGTGGGGGGCGGGGGGTGGGTGGGGGCGTACTTCTCACGGGCTGCTCGCGACTCCGCTACTCAGCCGGGCCTTCAGTCTCCTCCCTGGGACGTACGCCAACATCACCTCGTGGCTCCGTTGTTCCCGCAGGCCGCGATCCTCCGCAGCTCAGCTCGGGAAGCAGTTCATTGTCTTTTGCGTCGTCGTGCTGTCACTGCAAGCGACATTCGGGCTCTATTTCATGCCTCGTTGCCGGATTAATGTCTGATATTGGGGTAAGGAAGAAAGGAGCCGGAACCGCGCTAGTGTGCGGCCATCTTCCCCGGCTGCTGGCCACGCCCCCCCCAGCTTATCATTTTCTAGTAGTAGGCTTGCGAGCTTCTTTAAGAATTTCCATACATTGTTGTAGTAGATTTAAATAGCCAAATTCTATGACTTCAGGAGCTATATGGCAAGGTTCATTTCCTTTGGATGTCTGATTTGGCCATGGTTCTGTGTAAGAAGGTCCAGGTTGTGAGGAAGATTCTCATGGGGAACTTGTGAGAGTTCCAGTAGTGTGGTGAACCATGGTTGGCATGCCCAAGTTGGAGCTACAAGAACTAAGGGGAGGAAGGTTTGCCTGAGTTTCCCCACCACAAATGGAAGTAGTGGGAGAGGCAGGAAAGTGTATGTAAATATCCCTCACCACTTCATCCGCAGAGCATTGCCCTTGGATAGTGAGTGTGGGAACCTGGATACAAAGTTTGGGCATGTTGCGTTTTCTGGGGTTGCAAACGTCTATTTGTGGAAATCTCCACTAGTGAAAGTATGGTAGGACTCCTCTGGGGTGGACTTGTTGCTGCAGCCTGCTGAGGTCTGAACTTGATTGCTTGTGCCTGGTACATGTTCTGCTAGGAGTTGAATGTTTTGATGAATTGCTATGCACCATATGGTTTGTGCTAGGCGCAACAATTGTAGAGAGAGAGTCCCCCCATTTTTGTAGACAGTACATGGTTGTCTTATTGTCCGTATGGATTAGGACAACCTTATTCTAGAGGGGAGGTAGGAATGCTTTTAATGACAGGTGAACTGCTTGAAGCTCTATGTAATTTATATGGAGACTCTGGTGTTTGGAGTCCCACACACCCTCATTTGATCAATTTTGAAGGTGAGCTCCCCATCCTTTCAGTGAAGCAACTGCTGTGAGAATAGCTTGAGGAACTGGGTCTAGAAATGGCTACCCCTTGGACAGGTTTTGAGAGTTCCACCACTGCAGAGTGATGTGTGTGGCTGTCTACCAAAACTAGATCGTGCAGCGGATACAGTGAGTGTGTCCATTGACGAGAGAGACATTCTTACAGTAGTCTCATATGTAAGCGTGCATGAGGAACTATGCGATGCATGATGCCATCATGCCCAAAAGGAGCATTAATGTCCTGACTGTGACGTGATGAACAGTTTGAACCTGTTGGATTAGGGTTAGAATGTTGTATATTCTGTCTGAATTTGGGTAAAGTATCCCCAACTGCGCATTGAGTATGGCCCCTAAATACAGCTCTATTTGGGGTGGCTTTAGATGGAATTTTTACAGATGGATGCTAAACTCTAGTTGATGTAGTAGGGTTAATGTTTTTTGTGTCGGTTTGCTGAAAAAGTGAGAGCAGTTTGCCTTTATGAGCCAGTCGTCTAGATATGGAAATACATTAATATTCTGTCTGTGTAGATGTGGCTACCACTGCTAAGCACTTTGTGAATAATCGTTGGGCGGTTGTGACTCCGAAGGGAAGAACTTTGAATTGATAGTGCTTTCCCTGGAAGAGAAAGTGGAGGTATTTGCAGTGCGAGGGATGGATGGGTATATGAAAGTAGGCGTCTTTTAGGTCTAATGCTGCCATGAAATCGCCTTTTTGCACCAATGGCATCAGTTCCTGAAGAGTGACCATTTTCAAATGTTCCAATAGGATGCAGTGATTTAGAGTTCTGAAGTCTAGACTGGGTCGAAGAGACGCGTCCTTTTTGGGATGAGAAAATACATAGCGTAGGAGGCTGGCTTAGTATATGGTATACACCTATTTATGATACACCCTGTCTGGGTGGAGGATAATTTCTTACCCTTCCTACTTCTCTTTTCAAGAGCTGTCTGGGTCATTATTTTAGGCTCCAGTGTTTCTTACTGTCCCTGCTTCTTGGCCTGTGAGGTGATGCTGCCTGTATTTCCTCATATTGGGAGGCAGGAAGCTAAAGTGGCAAGGTCAATGACACCCTCTGATACTAGGACAGTCTCAGTGACTTCTCTGACTAGGCCAGAGTCCACTGCAGTTCCCATGGTGAACTCAGCTACACCCTTGGAGGTATTAACACTGCTACTGCTAGGGGAAGTAGTAGCAGTACTTGTGCTTTTCTTAGGACATATAGGATCAGATGACTTATGGCCTTTTGTTTTACAATTAAAGCAGCAAGGTTTCTTATTACAGGAAGAGGGGGATTTGGACCCACCCCCAGAGGAAGAAGTTTGCGAACCTGAAGACTTTTTTTTTGTCTTCAAGTTTCTCCCCATCCTTCTCTTGGGACTTAAAATCATCCTTCAGAGCCTTAACTGCACAGTCTACAAAATCAACCCAGTCTCGTGAGTTTCCCTAAACGCAATCCTGTATTATTCAGTAATAAGTCCAAACCCATCAATGAGTGCCTCTTTCAAGACCTGATAGTTGTCTGCATCCTCTTCTCTAACTGTCAAAAGTTTATCTCTGACTTTGCATGCAAAGGGGAGCCACAGGATAGCTGCCCACATCTTCTGGGGGACCTCTTGGACTTTACAGGCCATCTCTAGAGCAGTAACCCACTTGTGGCGGTCATCCCCAGCTTTATAAGGAGGGACTATCCTGTTGAGATTCCTAGAGTCAAAGTGTTCCTCCCTCACACTGGAGTCTCTATTGCTGACCCCGTAGGGATCTAACCCCCAATGTTTCCTTTCTTTCTCCACCTCAAGGGCTTCTGCTCCCTCATCAACTTGAGTTTTGCCTTATCAAGTTTGAGCAAGCTGCACCCTCTATCTAAAGCTTCCTCTTCTGTATTAGAGTGGGTTGACCCAGCAGCAGATTCTGAGGAGTGTGAGGATGAGGAGAACCTGTTCCTCCTTGTAAACCTTTTTACCAGCCATGGGGAGAATAAATGGAACTACTGTTGGGACCCCCTTCTGTACTACCAGTACCTCCCGCAGCAGGCCCAGGTTTATCTATGGGGATCTCCTCTGAATCCTCATGGCCATGTCCAAGAGCCAGAAGTACCAGGTACCTTTTAACCCCAGTTCTGTGGCGTCATGTACTTTTACATGTTCCAACAGTAAAAACCCTAAATTGTTGTTTTTACTGCGGAAAGGCTAGTGGCCCCATTGGCAAGTACAGAGTTACAAAATGACACCTCAGCCCTGCTAACATCGGAATGGGAATACTAAAGTTGGTACTATAAGGTATCAAAAGAATCAGTGCATTAAATTAGATTTAATGGTTAAATCGAATTTAATGTCACTGGTCGGCAAAAGTGTAACTTTAAAAGTTGCCACTTTAGTTGCCCAAAGTTTCCAGTGCCTGTTTATTGTTTTACTTGGGGTCTGTCCGGCAGACAGCTTTCTACCAGCCTGGGGAGATGTGCTAATGACTCCTAGGAAGGGAAAATACAGAGGCCCTGACCCTGGAGGAGGTGTTATCTCCCCCAGGCAGGAAGCCAAACGGGTGATAGCCCAAAAGGTGAGCTTCAAAGGCTAAGCCGCCTTTGAAAGGCAAATTGGGAACACTTGGGAGTGGGCTGCACTATTGTTTAGACAGACAGACTGGCGCTAGGGACAGTGAAAGGGGAAGCCAGTTGTCAAACCGGTTTTCCAGGGGCATGTAGCACCCTTGGTAGCCACACCTCTGGGTTGGGCTAGGGAGCTCCACACACCGGTAGAGGGATCCTGCCATATTGGAAGTGGGTAGAATGGTGCATCCTGAGTTGCTCAGATACCAAACCTTGCAGTAAGTGGTTATCAGGTGGGTGGGAACCTGATAGCCCATTGGCTACTGACCGCATCCTGCCCCGAGGGCATTTTCTGAGCATGGTAGGCCCCCCCTTTCACCCTTATCTCTGCTTTCAACTGGAGTGGAAGGAGGACCAAAAAAGAACCAAAGAACTACTTGCTCGGCTGCACTGTGGAACCGGCACAGAGGGTGCACCAGCATTGACTGTACCTGCTTAATCTAGTGGCTAGCAAAAAAGAGGGGCTGTGTCCTGCCTGGGGAGGAGTGTTCCCCAAAGCCCAGCCAAAGCCAAGCGACTTAAAGGGTCAGTTAGCTGGCCTCCTGTTCACAGCACAAGGATACAACAGATGAGAAGCCTTTTGGGGCAAGAGGGTAGCCCAGAATCTTCAAACCACCACCAACCACTGCCATGCAGCACCAAGGACCAGGACCGACGCACAAAGTTGCACCAAGTTTGCTGAGCTCGGGAGTGTTGTTGAAGTGCAGCTGAGACTTCCAGAGGACGAGTTATCGAAAGAGGTAGGGTTGGCCCATGACCGCCATACTGGGCGACTGGTAGTCTAGTGACGACTGGACTTCTGCCACCACCTAGAGGACTTCGAGGAACGTCGACCTTGTACCCAGAACCACCTCAACCCCTTTGTGGACTGAAGAGTAGTCGCAGCAAGAGCCCAGTCGACCACATCGCATCCACAGCATTCAAAGGCCAGACGTGCAAGATAGTCCTGAGACCCTCATCCATTTTCGGAACAAGGGAATCATGAGAGTAAAAATCTCCACCCTTAACCGGGTTGAGTACCTTCTCTATTGCACCTTTGGAAAGCAACAGGAGCATGCCCTGGCAGAGGATGGACAAGTGCTCCTTTGAAATCCGTACCAGAGTCTGATTTTGGGTGAGGAGGAAAGAAAGCTGAAGTAAGAGCCGTTTTAAATAATTTGCAAGTCCCATCTGTCAGACGTGATGATCGCCAACCCAGGAGGGAATGTTGTATTCGGTCTCCCATTGGGTGGGTATGGACCGCTGAGTACAAGCTAAACTGTCTGTCGCCAGTGTAGCAAGAGAAGAGGAATTGGAACACTGGTGCCCCTACTGGCCTGCACATTTTTATGGCAGAACAATGTCGCTGCAAAGACTGGGATGACTGCTGAATCACTGGTTGCAAAGCCTGTCATTGTCTATATGCCAGTCCATTGGAGCTGCCTTTAAATTTCATAAAGTGGTGTGGCAATTGCTTTGCAGGAGCTCTAGCTGTATACATGGGGTATTTCTATAGCACAAATCTAACCAAAAGGCAGGAGAACACAGAATAGGGTCAAAGGAAAGCATAAAGTCAATGAGTGAATGAATGAGACATGCTACACTTTATTTTCTTAAGGAGAGAGTTGGTACCAGAATGTTTTGGTAATGTGTTCCTTGAAGGTGAGGTTGGTATCCAGGATGAATCCAACCAACGTGGCACTATTTTTTTGTTCTTGGCAAACAACTGGAATTCAGATGTGGTTGGGTTTCGCTTCAGGTAGGTGCTGTACATCCAGGTTTGGATGATGTTCAGACAGTGTTTAAGGATGTCCGAAGCAGAGGAATCTTTCAAGTAGAGTTGTGTATCATTGAATTATTGGTGAACCTTGATTCTGTTATCTGTGAGTAGAGAACCAAGCGGCTCCATGTAGAGTTTGAAGATGACAGGAGAGAGCATGGGACCCTACTCTGCAGGCTCTACTATCTTTAAAGCATTCCAAAGCGGAGTCTCTCTTCACACCAAAGATGAGGAAACCATCATTGGGCATGTCAATCAGTGAAGCCTGCACGCAGCTGGAGAAACTAGTAGACCTCATCAAGGTATGCAGATGGAAGGACCACAACGCAACCAACCACCCTGCCAAGGCAAATCCGGGGTATCCAAACCTGTGCTGATAGCTTATTTGCCGCTTCTTGCCCATCTTGTATAATCTGAGCCAAAGAGGCCTGCAGATCTTCTTGGACTGCCAGCAAGATCTCACTGGCCATATCCCGAAGGACATGGATCAAATGACCCAGGCAGACTGTATTGACAGACCTCAATGTCAAACTTATTGCAAAAAAGCAGGCATTTGTCAATGGCATCAGTCTTCTAAAATTCCCTAGCTGGAGGAGTGATGGGGAATGAACTGGGATTTACTTCACTGGTTGAGACTCTCTGGAGTGGTATGCTTGTTGAGAAAATTTAGTCACCAGGCAACAGTCTATGATGTTTGGCTACCCAACTGTTTGCTGGCAAGCAAGAACATGGTTGCGACCAGGTAGCCACCAGAGTACCTGTAAGAGCCTCGATAGGAAACTAGGACAAGATGTTGCTGGCTCTGGCCGTAGGATTTCTGTCAAAACATTGTGTTAGACTAAGTGGAGGAAAACTGTAGCTCAAGCACCTCGGCGGCCCTCCAAACCACCACTGTCAATGATTGGTGGCTTATATGGTGAGTCAAGCTCTGTCACAGAAGAGGTGTCAAGCCCACTCGTGTTTTGTAAATGAAGGTATAAGGCATCAGTAATGTAATGAGGGGGAAGCAAGCCATCCTCCTCACCATAATCCACATCCTCGAGTACACCCTGCTCTTGCACAAGTGCAGAATCGGAACCAGTAACATAATACTCTGGCTGATGTTGATTCAGGATCTGACACAGCCGTCAGCACGGAGTCATTTTCTGGAGCTAGCACCGGCATTGGGGAGGCAAAAACTGCCATGGATAGTGGGACCAGTGTGAAAGTCTGTACCGAATTCAGTACAGGCTCAGCAGCAGGTCCCAAGCAGGGGGCCAGATTGCACCAATTAAAACCCACTGACAGTAATCGACTCAAGGCCAATGTAGTTCCTTCCTTAGGGCGCGAAGGCCCACCAAAGGGAACTAGAAGTACACTGCATATCTGCAGCAAAGCCTCTTTCAAACCCTCAATCTATTGTGGGATTGAGAATGGCCCAGGAAACTTAGGATGCGTCAGGATCAGCTGAGAATTGGGTCAGTGAACGGAGACATTAATAGAATGCGATTTGCGCTTTTTGATGCCCTTGCGCCTTCTCTTTGAAGTCGGTGGCGGGATCAGTTCAAGTCATACGAACAAGTTACTTACGTTAACGATATATCTGTAAGAGACATAGATTAGCTATGGATTCCTGACCTTAGAATTACCCCCAGGCGTCAGACTGGATCTGGAGAATGTTTTGGTCAGCAGTACCTGTAGGAAGCTGGCTCTGTATGTACTATACCTAAGTGAGGTATAGTGTGCACAGAGTCCAGTGGTACCCCAAAGGTAGGTAGAGGTAAAGTTAGATAGCACCTCACTCTATTTGTGGTAGTGCGGTCGAGCAGTAAGGCCGTTTCAGAGGACAGTGTTAAGCATTTGTTGTACACACTCAGTCAGCAAATGAATTCACACACTCAGACAACTTCAGACCATTTGTTTTTGTATAAAAATATTCTTTTAGTTATTTTATTTTCTAGAACCATGCAAGCCTGGCAAAGGTAAGCAATAATACTTTATGGTAGTAATGCAGTTTGTAAACAGTTTGAAATGAAATGGTATATGCACTTTGTTTTGACTTACAGGATGGTTGCAGAGAAATGCAATACTTTGTAAATACAGTACATAGACTTGAATGGGCTTTTCAGTAAAATACCAGGTAAGTTACTTTTTGGATTACTTTCCTTACTCAGAGTAGTATGCCTGGATACTACTCCGGGACATTTCCTTTAAACAGGTAAGTAAAATCGTTTTGGTTAAATAGTACAACTTTAAAGAATTTCTTTAGGTTTTCAAACTCCACACTGTTATCCTATGGAGGAAAATTGTGTTATCGGTTTTGAGGTAAGTATTTGGTAGTGGGAGTTGAGGTTCTGGGGGTAGACTCAGGGGTCCCCCAGTGTCAAGGATGCACTCTAGTTACACCCTCAGCGGCATAGGGCGGCCGGGTGCAGAGTGCTGAGGCCCAATGTTATCCAATGGGGGATAGGGGGCCTCCGGTTGGTGGCTGCTGGCAAGCAGGCCATTTGGTTGTGGGAACAAAGCTCCTGGACTTTAGCTCAGGGCAAATGAGGAAACAAAGGCTTGGGGACGAAGGTCTTCTGGGTGCGACCACCACTTCGAGAGGTAAGTTGGGAAGTTAGGGGTTGGTTAGGCACCGTCGGTTTGGGCACCCAAGGCCGTGGGGCATCGGGTGCAGGGGTGCCTTTTGGGGTCGGATCTTCTTACCAGCTCCTGGTTGCGGTTGGAGGGATCTTCCGGATTTAGGCTGCAGGCGTCGGCTGGAGGCTTCAGGCAGATCATGAGTCGCTGGATCTCGGGTCAGGATCGCCGGGGTGACCTCCTCGTGGTGTTTGCCCACTCGAGCTCGGGCCGTGGACGGCGGGTGCAGAGTGGGGCGGATTCGCGGTGTCCGGCCGGAGCCAGAGGTTGCAGGTGAACAAATTCAGTGTTCACGGGAGACAAAGTCTTTGTGGTTGAAGGCAGGCAGGTCCTCCGGGGTTTTCGAGGTTGCTGGCTGCAGGACACACCGGGATTTCGCAGGAGTAGGTTCGAGGGGGAGACAGGCAGGTAGGGCTGGGACCAAGTCAGTGGGCGTCTTCCTCTTGTTAGCTGCTGCACGGCTGTTTGGTCCTTCTTGTAGTTTCTTCTTCTCTGAGGAAGCAAGGTTCAGGGGTGCCCCTATATACCAGAATTAGGGGCGTTACAGGTAGGTAAAATGCAGGGACCAATGTGTCCCTTCCCTGGGGTGGGTACACCCCCTATTGTGCCACCCTCCAGTGGGAGGGGGGCATGAGCCTGTCCCTAGTTGGCTGAGTCCCCCCATCTACAAGATGGCGGGGACTGGGAGTTGTGCTTCACCTCGCCTCCCCAACCTGAGGGGTGGAGTTGGCAGAGGTGGGCACACCTCTCTTCCTCACTTGTTTTTCCCGCCGGTTCTCCCGCCCAAAGTGGGGGTCAGAACCAGTGGGGACCAGTTGCTGAAAGCAGCAAGCGGCCTGGGGAAGCTCACAGAGGCGGCAAGCCTTTGAAGCTTCCGCTTCGTGAACCCTGCCCATCCTGGGGGAGGAGGCTTGGCACCTCGTCCCAGGATGTGCATTGTTTCAGGCCCCCGAGAGCAGCATGCTCTCGACCCAGGGGTCCAGAAACATGTCTGGTGGTGGAAGCTGAAAACAGCTACTCAGCCTGGACACTAGTGGTGGGTTCGTTTTCAGGGGGCATCTCTAAGATGCCCTCTGTGTGCATTTTTCATTAAATCCCACACTGGCATCAGTGTGGGTTTAATGTGCTGAGAAGTTTGATACCAAACTTCTCAGTTTTCAGTGTAGCCATTATGGTGCTGTGGAGGTCGTAATGACAAACTCCCAGCACCATATACTCTTAATGGCAGCACTGCACTTACAATGTCTAAGAATGGCCTTAGACACTGTAGGGGTACAGGGCTCATGCACCTGTACCCTCACCACTGGTATAGTGCACCCAGCTAGAGGGGTGACTGATCTATGCCAGGGCAGTGGGTTGTAGGCATGGCACACAGGGATGTGTTTCTCCAAAAACGGGAACATCACTCGCGCACCCAACTGTCGCACTGCTGAATGGGAAATAATCCCTCACGGTAAGTCACTTCATCCAAAAGTCGCCATTATTTATCACCATATACTGAAACTTTTTACCAATCTTTATAACATCAGTCTTCCTACATATATTACCACGGAGACAGAATGGTTGCGCTTGAATGCTTTATTCATCATTTTCAAATGATTCCTGCTGCCCATCCAGGCTTTCATCAGTGGCACGTAAATACAACCATACATCAGAGAGGCTCTTTGTATCATACCCAATGCATTTCGAGCCATGCTGGCTCTTCGTCAGGGGTCACTAACACATGAAACAGCTCAACTTACTACTCAATTCGAACATACTGTAAAAGATAAAGTACTGCCTTACACAACACCTACACCCAAAACACCCCTGTTCCCCGCCCTCACCTCTTTTAATGTGTTACAGTGACCCCTGACGAAGAGCCAGCATGGCTCGAAATGCATTGGGTATGATACAAAGAGCCTCTCTGATGTATGGTTGTATTTACGTGCCACTGATGAAAGCCTGGATGGGCAGCAGGAGGCATTTGAAAATGAATAAAGCATTCAAGCGAAACCATTCTGTCTCCGTGGTAATATATGTAGGAAGACTGATGTCATAAAGATTGGTAAAAAGTTTCAGTATATGGTGATAAATAATGGCGACTTTTGGATGAAGTGACTTACCGTGAGGGATTATTTTCCATTCAGCAGTGCGACAGTTGGGTGCGCGAGTGATGTGCCCGTTTTTGGAGAAACTTGATATTAGCTGAGATCGGGACAGTTCTCAGCCACTGTTTGCACGCATTACAAGCACACAATTTCAAGTTTAAATTAAAGAACGAATAAAGGGAAGGAGTGCACTCTCACTTTCAGTGTTTTGCTTCACACAGGGATGTGTGCCATGTCGACTCTTCACTTTGTTCTGCACCAATACAAGCAGCCTGCAAAGACAGTGTGTGTGTGTAAAGGTAAAGGGCCTCTAAGGGTGGCACAATATGTGCTGCAGCCCTTAGAGGTCTTCCCTGGTCACAGTGCCCTGGGTACCTGTGGTACCATTTACCAGGGGCTGACCTGTGGCCAGAGATGCCAATTGGGTTAGTTTTGGGGAAAGAACACAGGCCCTGGGAACCTGATTGGCAGGGACCCAGGGCACATCAAGAAAAAGTGCATCAGTAGTCTGGCAAAAAGTGAGGGGGGTTACTGCAACAGAAACCCACTTTCCTACAGTACCCCTGCGCGTCAAAAGGTGGCGTCCGTCGACTCCGCGTTCGTCGTTGGCGTCGTGGTCACCGGGATGATGTCGCGGTAGCTACTTAGACGCCCCCCTCGCACGCTGATGTCCGTTCTTTTACACGAAATTCCACGCCAGAAGCGCAGAGCTATGCAACACACTGACCACTGGTGCACAAAACTAAGGCCCTGAAAGGGATTCCCTGACCCTAGAAGTCAGTTCACAGAACGGGGAGGATGGGTGGGGCGGTGAGGAATCCATAACTAATCTATGTCTCTTACAGATATATCGTTACCGAAGGTAAGTAACTTGTTCATCTGAAAGAGACAATTAGTTATGGATTCCTCACCTTAGAATAGATACCCCAGCAATACCAACCCCGGAGGTGGGTCTGCGAACCAGTTCACACCAGAAAGTCCTGGAGAACTGAACGGCCATAGAAGCCGTCTCTCCGGACTTGGCTGCCCAGGCAGTAGTGTTTGGTAAACGTATGCAATGAAGCCCACGTTGCTGCCTGACAGATGTCATTGAGGGGGACTCCCCGTCCCAAAGCAGAGGTAGCTGTCGTCGACCTGGTGGAATGGGCACGCAATCCCACTAGAGGCTCCTTCTTTGCCAAAGAGTAGCAAGCTTTAATGCAGTAAACGACCCACCTAAAGATGGTCCGTTTGTGCACGGCCCGACCTTTTTTGGCACCCACATAGCCAACAAAGAGCTGGTCATCCACCCGGAATTGCTTTGTGCAATCCAAATAAAATGAAAGTACACCTTTTGGATCCAGACGGTGGAGCCTCTCTTCTTCCTTAGAAGGATGCGGAGGCGGAAAGAAGGTGGGCAAAGTGATGGTTTGACCAATGTGGAAAGAAGTAACCACCTTGTGAAGAAAAAAAGGTCTGGTTCTTAGGACAACCATGTCCGGATGAACAGGTAGAAAAGAGGGCTTTGAAGAAAGAGGCTGGAGCTCACTCACCACTGAGGCATTAAGAAGGGAACAGGAGGAAAAAGATGAGTAATGCCCTTAAGAAAGCGATTTACAACAGGGGACTTGAAAAGAGAAGGCTGATCAGTAAGCCTAAGAAAGGCTGAAACGGCTGAGAGATAGCTCTTAAGAGTGCCTAGAGCAGAGCCCTGCAGGGCTAAAGAAAGGAGAAACAAGAGAACCTCAGAGAGAGGGGCAGAAAGGGGATCCACAGCCTTTGCTGCGCACCATGCCACAAATTTGTTGAATCTGCAGGCGTATACCGTCTTAGTGGAGGGACGCCTGGCTGCCAAGATAACATCACAGACTTCGGGAGGAAGGTCGAAGGCAGTCAACTGTCGCCGCTCAATCTTCACGCAAGGAGGTGGAGGCTGGACAAGTTTGGGTGGAGGACCGTCCCCTGCTGCGCCGACAGAAGATCCTCCTGAAGAGGCAGTCTGATCGGAGGATCGATGGACATGTGTAACAGCTCGGGATACCAGACTCTTCGTGCCCAATCCGGAGCCACAAGAATGACTTGGGCCCGGTCGCGCTTGATCTTCTTCAGCACTCTGGGCAGAAGTGGTATAGGCGGAAAGGTGTATAGAAGACCGCAACTCCACTTGTGACGAAAAGCGTCGCCTAGCGAGTGCCGCCTTGGAAATTCCAACGCGCAGAATTGCTGACATTGCGCGTTCTCTTCGTTGGCGAATAAATCGAACCAAAGCTCTCCCCACTGCTGAAAGAGACCTTGCACAACCTCCAAGTGAAGACGCCATTCGTGATCCATCATGCACCTGCGGCTGAGTTCGTCCGCCCTGGCGTTCAGTGAACCTGCCAGGTGTTGAACAATCAGGGATATGCCCGGATGTTCCAGCCATGTCCAGAGACGGAGAGCATCTTGACATAGTGTCCACGACCCCACCCCGCCTTGTTTGTTGCAGTACCACATGGCGGTGGTGTTGTCCGTTAACACCTGCACTACTCTTCCCCGGACAGAGGGAAGGAATGCTTTTAGCAGAAGACGGATCACCCGTAGCTCCAGAAGGTTGATGTGGAGCCCAGACTCCGCTGGAGACGAGAGGCCTCTGATCTCCGCCTCTCCCATGTGGCCGCCCCACCCCAGAAGTGATGCATCTGTCACCACTGTGAACTCCGGTTGGGGAAGGGAGAGGGATCTGCCGTTGACCCAATCCTGGATCGTTAGCCACCAATGCAATTGTTGTGCAGTGCCCTCTGAGACCTGGACGCAATCGTACAGATTCCCCTGATGTTGTGCCCACTGGAACTTCAGGCCACACTGCAGAGCCCGCATATGCCCTGGCATGATCTACCAGCAGGATGCAGGAGGCCATGAGGCCCAGCAGCCTCAGGGTCATTCTGACCGAAACCCAGGATAGAGGCTGAAAGATCGGAATCATAACCCGAATATCTCCGACTCGCTGCTCGGGAGGATAAGCCCGAAACTGCGTCGTGTCCAGAACCGCTCCGATGAAAAGGAGCTTCTGAGAGGGAGTCAGGTGTGACTTCGGCACGTTGACAGTGAACCCCAGCGAATGCAGGAGGTCTGCCGTGGTCTGGAGGTGGGAGACTACTGCCTGGGGCGAGCCTGCCTTCAACAGCCAGTCGTCGAGATAGGGGAAGACTGGAACCCATGATCTGCCGAGGGGCGCTGGTAAGGCCAAAGGGGAGCACGGTAAACTAAAAGTGCTCGTGGCCTATCGTGAACCGCAGGTAACGCCGGTGGGCCGGCAGGACGGGGTTGTGAAAGTAAGCGTCCTGCAAGTCCAACGCTACCATCCAGTCTCCAGGGTCGAGGGCAGTCAAGACCTGAGCTAGGGTGAGCATCTTGAACTTCTCCTTCCGGAGGAAGCGGTTGATGTTCCTGAGATCCAAGATAGGACGCAGGCCTTTGTCCTTCTTGGGCACCAGAAAGTAGTGGGAATAGCAACCACAACCTACTTCTGGAGCAGGAACTCGCTCAATAGCTCCCTTGGCCAAGAGAGTCATAACTTCCTGTTGGAGAAGGGCCAGATGATCCTCCGACATGCGATGGTGCTGAGGTGGAATGGCTGGGGGGGGTAGTCTCGAAGGGAAGGGAGTAGCCCCTTCGGACTATCTGCAAAACCCACCTGTCCGACGTGACGGTGCGCCAGTGGGGGAGGTGATGGCGAATCCTGCCGCCCACTGGCGATTGGTGGCCCTGAAAGCTCAGACTAGGAGGGTTTGGAGGCTGCTGCAGAGGGGGCATTGGTGGACTGGCCCGCTCGCTGGTGCCCAGACCCACGACGGTGAGTCCCACGTCCCCGGCCGCGCAGGGGCTGAGCAGCTTGCACCGGCCTGTGGCCATGGGAGGAACGTGGCGGGGCACCCCTTCCGTAGCCACGAAAGGGCGAAAAGCAGACTGCGCAGGGCGGGTGGTGGAGAGGCCCAAGGACTTGGCCGTAGCCCGAGAGTCCTTGAAGCGATCTAGCGCGCTGTCTGCTTTGTCGCCGAACAGGCGGCGGCCATCAAAAGTATTGTCCATCAGGGTAGCCTGGACATCCCCGGAAAAACCAGTCGACCTCAGTCAGGTGTGGCGTCGAAGGGCTACCGACGTTGAAATCGTCCTGCCTAGCGTGTCGGCGGAGTCCAGTCCACAACGTATGGTAAACTTGGCTGCATCTCTCCCTTCGGCGACTGCACGGGAGAGCACGGCCCGGGCCTCCTCCGGGCACTGGGGCAGCACCTGCGTCACCGTATCCCACACGGAGTCCGTGTAACGGCCCAACAGTCATGCTGTGTTTACCGACCACAGTCCCAAGCTGGAGGAAGAAAACATCTTCCCAAGAGGGTCCAGCTTTTTGGATTCCCTATCAGGTGGTGCGGTAGGGAACGCACCTTTGGACGTCGAGGCTTGGACCACCAAGCTCTCAGGGGTGGGGTGTTGTTAAAGAAAAGTGTGGTCGCTCGGAGCTGGGCGGTGGCGCCGGGCAATCATCCTATCCACAGGAGCCCCTGTGTTGGGCCTGGACCAGGTGCCCATAAGAAGGTCAGTGAGGGCTTCATTGAATGGCAGCAGGGGCTCCGAAGAGCTCGCTGCCGGCTGAAGCACCTCTGTCAGGAGGTTAGTCCTGAGTGCCACCGTAGGTAGCTCGAGGTTGAGAGCCTCGGCCACCCTATGCAACACCACTGCGTAAGGAGCTCCCTCCTCCGTGGCCATGGTAGGAGGAGATAACATGGCAAGGTCTGGGGAGGTATCCAGACCACTGGCGTCCTCCAACGCCTCTCTCCAAATCCGGGTCTTCCAACTGGTCAGTTAAAGGGTCACCAGACCCCTCCCAGTCCTCCTCACCCTCCTCTGGTTGCCAATCTGGCATGAAAGAAGCACCAAGGTAGAACAGGGGTACAAAAGTACCCGTCGGCGCCGGATCCGGCGTCGGTCTGGCTCTGTGTCCAAGTCAGGGTGGAGGCCGGGGTCGACGTCGGCTGCAGACGTGGTGCCGTTAGAATCGACGCCAGGGGAGGTGTTATCAGGTCGACCGGCACCGATCCGGATCCAAGGGGACCCTGTGGTGCTGGGGCCGGAGCTGCCGGTGTCAAAGGCCTAGGGCCCCCAGCCGAGTCCACGGGGCTCGAAGGCGCGCCAGCAGAGTCGGTCTGCCCAAAGATGGCATGCATCGCTTCGTAAAAGCTTCGAAGCTGGGCAGGGGTCGCTCCGGATCCCGGAAAAGGGGGGAAACTGAGCTGACCCTTCAGGCTCTGCACGCGGAGCCGCGGGACGGGCACCGTCCGCATCCCTCGTCGCGTCGGCCGACAGACGGGGAGAAATCGAAGAGGGACGATGCTTCTTCGACAGACCTGAGGAGTGCGAAGACTTTGAGGACGAGTGGTGGTGTTGACTCCGCAACCAGTCCCTCAACCTCCCACGCGACCAGGAGCTCGAACGGCGCGGAGCGGACTGCCGGGCCTCGAGAAGCTTTTGGGACTGCTCCCGCAAAGACTTCGGATTTATGGTCCGGCAGTCGGAGCACGACTTTGGGTCGTGGTCGCGCTCCAGGCACCACAGGCACACGCGATGCGGATCCATCACCGACATCAGTTTTCGGCAGGATTCGCAAGCCTTGAAACCGGGCATCTCTACGTGCCCCAGGAGTCGAAAGACTCGAAGACGATGTCGACAAAAGTCGCAAAAAAGTCAGTCAAAAAGTGACTGGAGGTACCGCTCTCTCCGGATCTGAGCTGGCTGGCGCGGAAAAAGAAAGAGCTGACGTCAGCGCGCGAGGGCGGCATCTAAGTAGCTACCGCGACATCATCACAGCGACCATGACGCCAACGACAAACGCGGAGTCCACCTTTCGACGCGCAGGGGTACTGCTGATGAAAAAATTCTCAGGATCCAGTCTGACGCCTGGGGGTAATTCTAAGGTGAGGAATCCATAACTAATTGTCTTTCAGATTTTGCCTTTTTGCCTGAGCTTAGACTTACCAAAAGACAACAAGCAGCAAGTGGATCAGTTGGTGGAATATACCAAAGATCAGGACCAAGCCTGGGCCCCTGACTTGAAGAGGGACCTGCATGAAGGGCAAAATGACTTATTTTGCTTGGTGATGTGCAACTTCACCTTCCGGTCCCAAATCACCTTTGGATGCATGAAGCTACACTGATCACATGACTTAAGAGTAGTGTCCCAAGCCCAGGTACTAAAGACATTCCTTGAGGGGATCCATGACTGACATTCTTCCTGCAGTCACAGCACAACTTGAATCTTGTTGTTTTCGGTGGAGACATATTTCCATTGCTCATTGTATGAAGTCTGAAAGTCATCGGAAAACTGACAAATTGGGGACCGGAGCTCTGGATCCACGTCGGAAGGTGCAGAAAGAAAGAAAGGAAGGAACTTACGTCAGTGTGCAGGGATAGCACTTATGTGCAGCTCCACTTGGTCATTTCGGGAAGCATGGAGCCGCACGTCACCACCTAGTAGCGTACAAGATCACTGCAAGGAAAAATCTTGCGATCCTGTCTAGAGCCTGGGGAATATTCTAAAGGTGAGGAATCTGCAGTAAGAAGAATCCATCAGAATGTTTTCTGAGGCGGGCTGAATTCAATGGTAGGGTTTTGGTAAATACCATTGGTGCAGATTTTATTCCAAAGGGTAACACTTAGAACGGCTAATGCATCCCTTCAAAAATAAACCTGCAGCAGTTACCCTGAGCAATTAAATTTGTTACAAAAAAACCACCATCCAAATTCAATAAACTTTTATACATTCATGTTCCAGTGTCTTTATTTAATCCACAGGCTTCTTATGATCCTTAAGCCCATGTTTCTTGACATCAGTAAAACTCACGTTTTCTTGATATCAACTTAGCCAGTAAAATATATATTTTTTTGTTTTTCATCAACACAGCCAACACATGTTTGTCATTATGGCGAATTCGCCTGCGACTTGATCAGAGCTTGCAACGTTGGAAATGATATCCTTGTAGCAACATGACATCTAATCTTATAACCTGTAAATTTCAATCAATCAATCACATATAGTACAGGGAAAAGTTTCCCCAATCGAGCAGTTTAGCGAGCAGACAGCAGAGTGCTCCTTCCCACAATATGTGTATTTGGCTGCGTTGATATCAAGAAAATGTGATTTTTACTGATGTCAAGAGGCGCAGGCTTATGAATCATAAGGAGCATGTGGATTCGATAAAGAGACTAACATAAATGTAAAAAAGATCATTGAATTAGGATGGTGTTCTTTTTGCAACAAACTTCAGTGCTCAGGATAACTTGGAAGTGTGGAACCATTATGGTTTTTTTAGGGCTGTTAGGTGGCCTTCCCTAAACCTTGATCACCAAGTCCTTTGTGTTATTATTTGTAAACTCTTTTTTGGCACACTAAGGAGTGTGCCTGGCCACCTTGAGCTGGTTAATCTGAAGCATTTTTGCAATCTCATTGGAAGCCATTTTGTATTTTGAAAAACTCAAATCCTGTACTGGTCGCAGGGTTAAGTTTTCTGTAGAACAAGAATACACACTGAGTACACCCTAGTGTTTTGTTCCTCTTGAGGTAGAATTTATATTGCTATCTTTACCAATAGTTCATGCAGCTCGCTTTGAAGCCCACTTCTTGCTTTTTCATGTATGCTTTTAGCTTTGAGGTATTGTGGCAATTATTTGTATGACCTCTCTGCAATATCCATGCTTTATTACATTTAGAACCCATTTGTCCATGGTGATGGACTTCCAAGTGTTGTGGAAGCCCTTTAGCCTCCCTATAATGCGGTGTGAGTGTAGGGGTGTGTGTTTGTGCGTAGGTTCCCAAAAAAGTCTTATGGAAGTACATCTTCTGGACTTGTCTCTGGCACGAAATAAAACTCTTGGAGTGTTTGTACTCTTTTTGCCACTATCGCATCGGGCATAAGTGGGTCATGTGTAGGTGGTTTTGGGATCTGGGATTGAAAGTAGCTCTTACTTGCACTATATCAGGGATGCTTCCTTTTTATGAAAAGATCTAAATATTTGCAATGACCCCATGGTTTTGGTCAACTCGTTTACCTTTTTGATGCCCTCAGGGCTGACACCTACCTACGGTCCAAAGAGAAGGTTTCCTGTGAGCGGCAGGTCAATAAGGTTGGACTGTACTTCAGGCTTAAATCTTGAAATGTGTAGTCATGCATGTCTTCTCATCACAGTTCCCATAGCCAATTGTCTACTCGCAGTGCCTGCTGCATCTAGTGCAGAAAGGACAGGAGTTGGTAATGTTCTTACCCTGCTCTAGGAATGCCTTAGCTATCTTTCGGTACTCCTCGGGAAGCTGTGACATTAGGTCTTCCATGTTATCCACGGTTGATGACCCTATCTGCTGAGAAGGTCATTCGAGTTGGGGATATGTCACTGTGTAGCGACTGTAGAGGACTCAAAAACACTGGGGACATGGCTGTTTTCCTCAAATCTAGACACCCTTAGAGTGTCTGGCTCTACATGAAACTAAATGTAATTAGTATCTTGAGTGGATGCCCTATATTTCTTTTCTATCCTAGTGTTAACCACTTTGGCAGATGCTGGTTTCTGAAGGACCTCCCTCCCCTGCTGTCGAATGCTAGGCAGATTTATATTTTATATTTATGTACAGGGCTCAGAGTTTCTAAAGGAAAACGTGTCTTCCCTTTCCACCCCCATCCATACCCCCAAAGACATCTGCACCTCTCTTAAGCACTCTGTGATATGGGAAATAACATCTGGGGTAAAGGGTCTTCTACAGCCTCAGTGTCCTGCCAGTCTCTCTTCTACACCATGGGTCTCAAGCTCTGCCGCCACAGCCTACTGTTGTACATAAATAAAATCTTCCTCCCCAACTCTGGGCCTGCTTCTACCTCCTGTCACGTTTCTGCAGTTTTAAGTGTTTCAGCCACCTGTCTGTCTTTTAATGCTTACGACCACATAGATTTTATGTTGCTCCTTAGATTTCTCGAAGGCCAACTTTATTCTGATTAGCATCGCTATCTCTGCCTCCAGTGCCCTCTTATTCCTCTCGATGTGAGCGATGTCTGAGGCATTCTTGTCCACATGGGACTTGCCTATGGAAGACGCTTGTACCGCCATCCATTTTTGAGCTAGATGCTACTCTAAAGTAGAGCCAAAGCCTTTCAGCAACTCCTTGCCAGTGGCTCTCTTTCAACCCAATAGGAAGGGGACACTATCGAGCTCCTGCGACTACAAGCTTTTTCGGTGTGGAGGGCTTGTGTTTTTGCGGTTCTGTTTTATCACTCAAAGGTAACTGCAGATTCAATCTGGACATCTTGCCTTTCAATGGCTCAAGTAGCTTTTTGTAGTGGAACGATGTAGACATAGGGTTCTTCCTATGGTTAGAACTTTTAACTGACTCCTGGATAACCTCTCTGTCTGGATTGTCCTGGTGTTCGTCCTGAGCCCCCTTGGCTTTGAGGTCATCTTCGGAGAAAGCCAACTCCTCTATTGACGGCACACTCTTTCTCTGCTTCTCAAACTGATAGTTCTGCCATGTCTGCGCCGCCCAGTGGGCAAGAAGTACCTAATCTCTATAAATGAGACACTTTGGCTTGAAAAGAGAAAAAACGAAGTAGTTGGACGCAAGGCAGACGGAGCATGCATATTAGATATTTGCTGTTCAAGGTGAATTTACGATGGAAGATTGATCATAACTTGAAAATTGTGCTCATGCTCTAAGACAGTGTCAAGGAATCTTAGGGACTCCACCTACAACAAATACCATTCTTTGACCATCTCGAAGTACTCCCCAAAAATCCATGAAAAAACGTTATTTATATCTTTCAAATCCTAAAAGTTTTTGGCAGTTTCACATTATCCATTGGTGGCCCTTCAGCATTTTCCTTCGGAGTTCCACCGTTGCACCTTCAAACTCAACAGCAGAAAAAAATTATCTAAAATGGTGATCACATGCTTACGGTACGACTCACAGTCGAAGTCATACACCGGCTCTGCATAATGTCAACATCCACCAAAGATATAAAAAAGTTGTATAGTAGAACACTTCTGTATAAAGCCACTAAAATAGTGGAATTACCAGCACAGCATGAGAAGGTAGAAGAAACTTCACCTTGCAAAAATTAGCATTACTGATTTTGCTGAGCATATACCCCCACATCCACACTCTTATCGTCTGGCAGTCTTTCCAGGCAATAAACCGCCATCCTTATTCGATACAATATTTTAAACATGATTTCTGCGAGTCTGTTGGGCAAGTAATGCCACAGTGATCTTTTGAGAAAAAAATCTAGAAATGAGAACCAAATTTAATGCACATTTAAGATTAAATTTGTTTTTCCATAGCTGCCAGAGGATATAAATATGTGTGTTACTGAGCATGGTTTGGAGCTACTTCTTTGTCTCACATGGCTGTACTAATGAGGTTGGCAGCAGAAAGTACCTTTTCATCTTGGATAATGCAGCGGTGACTTCGGAGCTGAATAAGACTCTAGTTTTATACTACTAAACAAAAGTTTTCCAATCCAGTCTGGTGCCTGCAGGATACTTGTAAAATGAGGAGTTCAAAAGAAGATGAATCTATCATAATTAGCTCATGATAACATAGTTAGGGATTGTAAGAAATCGGACTGTTATTAAATGGGGTGGGTGACTAGCCTCCTCAAGGAATAATCACCCCACTCATCAGGGGGAACTCTCAAAGACACTAAATTAACAGGAGGCTCAACCCTCTAGCAGCTATGACACAGAGTAGACAGGCTTACCTTAGGGTAACATCTAAATTATTTATGCAGTACCAAAACAGTAAAAAGTCAAAAACAATAAGAATCCCAAATCGAATTAGAAATAGAGTAAAATGTAATTTTACAAAAATCCAATAAGGGGAACCAGAGATATCATTTTTTAAAGTTTTAAGTAGGAACAGCACAAAGAATCATACAGTGCCAATGAAAGTTAATGGTCGCGGTAGACAAGGACACAGGTGCAGTTTAACACAAACCACTATAGAGTGCAGGTCAGATACACTAACCAGATTATTCCTGTTAAAGATTTTATCTTCTAAGTATAGTCCATTAAGTCCCAATTCACCACAGGACTGCACTTCTAAAGCCCCACTTGAGTTCAGGGGAGGGCACTTAAGAGACTCACAGGGTGCCATGGCGGAGGACAACAGGGTACATTCTAGGTTCAATTGCCACTGGTCAGCTGCAGGACAGGCCTCTTGTATACCTGTAACTTAAACACTGGGCCAGCCTTGTGACTGTTTGAGTCTACTTCTTTGTCAGGGGTATAAGAGGGAGCACGCCCATCCTTCAGTGGTCCTCTCAGTTCACAGACATCAGGATCAGTCCTCTTATTTTTTTAATCTAAAGTCCAGCAGGCGTCTGCAGTGTGTGCCTGGAGAGGACACATTTATGCCTGGTACCAGCTAGTGGTTGGGAATGACTCCTGGGCATGCCCTAACCAATGGGGTAAGAGTTCCTGGGGCCCACCCTACCAACTTTGGGGATTTCAAGATGGTGAAAGTCTTTGGCCACACTAAACTTGGATTCTGAGGACTGGGAGTGTACTATGGTAATCCTCCCACGTCTAACCTAGACCTCACCTATGGATGCATTTGCCACCCTCAGTTGCCCACTCTGGCAACCGAGTGTTTTATTCCTTTTAAATCTTATGGTGGGTAGTTCTTGGCTAATGTTTGTCCGAGGTTATCAAATACTATACATGGATCAACGTGGTAAAGGAATGGATGCTAATTAGCTCTTGGGAAGGGAAATTAAGCCTTCAGAAAGCTCTTCCGTCTTTCTTTCTTCCTCTCTAGTAATCCTCTTTAATCCTCTATGACCGATAGGTAGCTGCCCCCCTCGTCTGTTTTAAAAAATATAATCCTGGACCAAGGCAGTCAGGTTGTCAGAAGCAGATAAGAAAAGGCCCACTGCCTCGATATGTGTGTGTCTGAAAACATGATCGTAACTTTAGGTAAAATAAGCATTTGAAATGCCAATAGTTATGGCTCTTGTATAAACGTTTTATCAAGCTTTCCTAATACACAACAATGGCACAGTACTGGCAGCAGCAATGCAGGATTCCATAAAACAAACAGTTACAGAGCAGGTGATGGTGCAGCAGCTCAAGGGTCGCGCACACAACACAACCACAGGTGGCAAACGACTACCTTTCACTGGACACACACCTCAGTAAGCAAAAGCATGTGCGGTGTCCAAGGGCTTACCCAACAGATTAAAGGAAAGTCATGGGCAGATATGCTCATGGTAAGGTAATGGTGGTGAGCATGGTTTGGGTTAAGTCAGACTCAAGAGATCCCGGTTTGGAGAAAAATATGTTAATTAAAAAAAAAAAATTAAGTTTTCCTGCTGTGGCCCTCCAAACTGTTTCCAGTCCAATAAATTTTAACGGGAAGCTCAAGGTTGAATAAGAACTGCAATGTGAGAGCACCTTAATTTTAATTCGGAGAGCAAGTCTTCATTGGCAGTATTTTAGTTTGAGGAAGGGGAAAGATTGATCACGATTGCGATTAACAAGAAGGTGTTTTCAGGTTGGTACTCAAGTACCTGCAATATTTTCCAAAGAGGCACATGTACGTGCTTGGTCAGCCATCAGAATATGGAAGTTAGCCAGATGTGGCATTGGGTATTTAAAGTGCTTTCACAAAAAGCAAATTTAACTGCATTTAGCTAATTAATTACTCTATGGAACGTGAGCATAAAAAGTGGGTTTTTGACATGTATATCTCATTAACACTTCACCCCGTTCTCTGAAGTTTGAAGTACGCTCAAGTATACGATGTGTCTACCCCCCACTCCATCGGCATTTTGAAACTAAAGATCTAAAATTTTCTCAGACATGAGATTAGCTATGAACTGGTTCTTAATTTCAGTGTTCTTTTTCCAGTACCCTTTTGAACTCTCAGCAGGCACATATTCAAGTGGGACCTGTCCTCTCAGTCTTAGGTCCTCTACAGTACTGTCTAACTCCAAAGTAATGTTTGTACTATTGCTTCCTTAACGAACAAGTTACTTACCTTCGGTAATGATGTATCTGGTAGAGACACAGTCTAGCCGCAGATTCTTTAACTTAGAATATCCTCCAGGACTGGATCTGGAGATTTTTTCAGCAGTACCTCTGCGCGCCAGGGGACGGCGCCGCATTGCTCCACCCTGACTTCGTCCACCGATATGACATCAGTGGAGCCATACAAGTCCCTCCCGGCGCGCTGACGTCCATTTTCTACTGTGAAGCTTTTCCGCGCCACTACTAAAATTGTGAGAGTGTGGGAACAATGTGCCAAAAAAGATTAAAAATCTTTGAAACAACAATGACAAATAATACATTGATGAGAAACATCACAATGCATTGTAGAGAAAAACCGTCATACTGTAAGGAACTGAAGGGAAAGAGCAGAGTACTCGCCCCTAGGAAACGTCTCACAGAAGCGAAGAACCATACCCTCCTATGAGGCAAAACAGCAATGGAAATGAATGTTATGGTAAACAACAAGCAGTCTGCAACCACATGAATGTCATTGTAATGGATAACAAGACTAACGACATGCAGTGATGGCAATTGACAACATTTCTGCAACAACAGAGAATGTGTAACCATACGCACTAAATATGGCCAATTGAGTGTAGCATAGTCAAATAGACCCCAAACTAATGGAGAAAAGTCTCAGGGGGGGGAAGGGAGGGAAGAAGGACATGACCAATCTCCACACTGAAAAAGAACCAGGGTGCAAGAGAGTGGATGGATATAGTAGCCCACCACCCAGTTGCAAGAATGGGTGGGGCAGCAACAGGTAAAACTGAATAAGACATCCTAACCTGGGAAGGGTGCGAAGAGATGAACATGCATGAAGACAGAGACCACAGGCAGAAAGACCAGTGGGAAGAACCCAACCTAAAAAGGTCCTCGCAGAGCGGGGAGGACGGGTGGGCATTAAGGAATCTGCGGCTAGACTGTGTCTCTACCAGATACATCGTTACCGAAGGTAAGTAACTTGTTCATCTGATGGAGACACCTAGCCGCAGATTCCTTAACTTAGAATAGATAGCAAAGCTATACCCCTTTGGAGGAGGGTCTGCGACTGAACCCCACCAAGTTCCAAAGAGAACTAATTTGTCAATAAAGATTAACTAAGACAGGTGGAAACAGCAAGTGCAAGCGTGGCTGACACTAGACCCATTAAGCTCTGGAAAAGGAGCATGAACAAGGGAAGGCATTGTCACCACAGTCCATCACAGGACAGTACAAGACTTTCACCTTCCAGGAAGTGACAAAGGGAAAGCACAAAAACCAGAACGGCCAGTACACAATGAAATAAATACCATAAGCTTCTGAAACAAGAATAAGAAGCAGAACTGTGTACAGGATCACATGAATCTGCCAAAAATAAAAGTCCCAGAGAAAGGACAAAACAGCATGACAGAGTCAGAGCGCACAAAATGAGCATGCACAACAGTGGATGCCAAGAATGACATGTGGAGAGACAGATGTCACACATGTAGAGATATACTAAACCATGATTACAAGGAGATACATGTATGTGGATAATAGGGATACATATGCAGACCGTGTGGACCGTGGAAGCCACACCACACACATGCAAAAGCCCATGAAATGTAGCATCAGCAGCACATATACGTTGGCAAAAGACACAGAACGTATCACTAGGTAGTCATACCGACCAACCATACACCGAAGTACATTGGTCAAAGGATACCGGCAGAAGCCGGACACAAACATAAGGCTCGCTCTCAAAATAGAGAGAAAAAGAGAGAGAGAGAGGAAAAGAGAGAGACAGACAGAATCTGGGGCTAAGAAACCCGACATACTGTAACAAGGAAAAACATAGTACGAGTGCTCTCCTGCAGTCAGTATACATATTATGAGATGTATAAATATATACACACACACATATATATATATATATATATATATATATATATATATACATACATATATATATACATACATATATATATATATATATATTCACATATACATATTTTTGTTTTTATCTTTTTTTTTTTTAAAGAAAAACAAGGGAAACTAAGAGCAAGAGAGACAAACACAGCAGCCTGCACAATAGGTACCTACGGCACCGATGTGAACCATAGTGGGACATAACATATGTCAGAAAAAAGTAAATCACAAACAGAAATATTCAGAAATGTGTATATATATATATATATAACCATATACAGACACTGTATAAATGTCAATGAGCACCTCTGAACAGAGAGACTTCTAAGCATAACATCGGCCAAGGCCATGAGTAGAGCGACCTGAGCCCCTGCCTAGCAATGATCAGAGGAAAGACCAAGGAAATAAGCACTTCCTAACACCAGAGATTGAAGAGCAAACAATACCACAAAGAGTAGAACGCACAGCTAACGCTGTGGCGCAAGGTGTACCAGCAGGCTACCCAGTGCCTATGAACCAGTATGTACCCACAGACTGTGCCAGAACTGAAAGTGGAACAGAAACTGTTCCGGAAGTGGAACAGAAAAACATGCTCACAAGAGACACTGGCTTACGGCTAAGACAGACAAAATAGGCAAAAAAGGTGGAAACACAGCGAAACGCTTGAAAGACAGCCAAAGGCAAGAAAATGAAGGCGTGAACACGCCTGGACGAGCCAGTCATAGCCTAAACCCAACAATACTCTGGAGAAATCTGCATCCTCAGAGGCAGGAGAGAACTACGGACCAACCATAAAATACAAACATGTAAGCTCCAAAGAGAGATACGCCACCCTTGTGGGTCTTACCAGAGGAGCAGTCCCACAACAGTAGGGGGGACGGAAAGAAGCGAAAAACATATCACGATAATCCTACAGCATGAACTATAGCAAAGTTCCCCAGAGGGTAAGAAGATAACCCTAAGAGGATCTCGCGGGATCCTCAGTAAGGACCTACACCATCCAGGAAGAACAGCACCTGGGGCATTGTACATACACCACCCAGGAAGAACACATCCCGGGGCAAGGTAGAATGGCTATACAATAACCAACGAATACCCCACAAAGGGTATGTCATATTCCTATAAAAAGCAAGGGAACACCTCGAGACTAGCTCTTAGACAGAGGAGACGAAAATAAGGGCAGAAGCACAAGTTACTAACTTGTGTAACGATATATCTGTAAGAGACAGTAGTTAGTGATAGATTCCTTACCTTAGAATATCCCCAGGCGTCAGGCTGGATCCGGAAAGTTTTGCGTAGCAGTACCCTTGCGCGTCGGTAGGCGGCGTCGTGCGGCTCCGCGTCCGTCGTCGGCGTCGTGATCGCCGGGATGACGTCGCGGGCAGTACTTAGGCGCCGCCCCTGCGCGCTGACGTCAGTTCTGTACACGACTTTCCGCGCCAGGAACGCAGAGCCATGCAAGAAGCTGACACAGGTGTCTGAAAAATACTAGGGCCCTGAAAGGGATGTCCTTAACCCTAGAAATCAGTTCGCAGAACGGGGAGGATGGGTGGGGCGGTAGGAATCTATCACTAACTACTGTCTCTTACAGATATATCGTTACACAAGTTAGTAACTTGTGCATCTGAAAGAGACACGTTAGTGATAGATTCCTTACCTTAGAATAGATACCCCAGCAATACCAACCCCGGTGGTGGGTCTGCGAACAAAGATCAGACAAGGAAGTCCTGGAGGACAGAACGGCCAAAGAAGCCGTCCCTCCGGACCTGACTGTCAAGGCAGTAATGCTTAGTAAACGTGTGCAGCGAGGCCCACGTAGCTGCCTGACAGATAACCGGCAGCGGAACACCGCGGCCCAAGGCCGTGGTAGCAGCCGTTGCCCTGGTGGAATGGGCACGCAGCCCAACAGGAGGCTCCTTCTTGGCCAAAGAATAGCAGGTCTTGATGCACAAGGTAACCCAGCGGGAGATGGTCCTCTTGTGCACCGCCCGACCTTTTTGGCGCCCACGTAGCCAACAAAGAGCTGGTCATCCACCCGGAAGTGTTTTGTGCGGTCGATATAGAAGGAGAGCGCACGTTTTGGGTCCAGACGGTGGAGCCTCTCTTCCTCTCTGGAAGGATGCGGAGGCGGAAAGAAGGTGGGCAAAGTGATGGTCTGCCCAATGTGGAAAGCAGTAACCACCTTTGGCAAGAAGGACGGACGCGTCCGAAGAACAACCTTGTCTGGATGAACAGACAGAAAGGGAGGTTTGCACGATAGAGCCTGGAGCTCACTCACCCGCCGAGCGGAGGTGATGGCCACCAGAAAGGCTGTCTTCAGAGTCAGAAGACGAAGAGGACAGTTATGCAGAGGCTCAAAGGGAGCGCACATCAAAAAGGTAAGAACCAAGTTCAAGTCCCACTGGGGCATTACAAACGGAACAGGAGGGAAGAGGTGAGTAATGCCTTTTAAGAACCTGTTAACAACAGGGGACTTGAAAAGGGAGGGCTGATCAGGGAGCCTGAGGAAGGCCGAGATAGCACAAAGATAACCCTTGATGGTACCCAGGGCAGAACCCTGTTGGGCCAGAGAGAGAAGGAACAGAAGGACCTCAGAAAGAGGGGCAGAAAGGGGATCCACAGCCTTTGCTGTGCACCATGCCACAAATGTGTTCCACCTGCAGGCGTATACCACCTTAGTGGAGGGACGCCTGGCTGCCAGAATCACATCACAAACTTCGGGAGGCAAGTCGAAAGGAATCAACTGCCGCCGCTCAATCTCCACGCAAGCAGGTGTAGACTGGACAGGTTGGGGTGGAGGACCGTCCCCTGCTGCTGCGACAGAAGATCCTCCCGAAGAGGCAGACGGATCGGGGGATCTATGCTCATATTGAGTAGCTCGGGATACCAAACTCTTCGAGCCCAGTCCGGAGCCACAAGAATGACTTGGGCCCGGTCGTGCCGAATCTTCTTCAACACTCTGGGTAGAAGTGGTATAGGCGGAAAGGCGTACAACAGACCGCAACTCCACTCGCGACGAAAAGCGTCGCCGAGCGAGTGCCGCCTTGGAAATTCCAACGCGCAGAACTGATGACATTGCGCGTTCTCTTCGGTGGCGAATAGATCTAACCAAGGCTCTCCCCACTGTAGAAAGAGTCCTTGCGCCACTTCCGAGTGAAGACGCCATTCGTGATCCATCATGCACCTGCGGCTGAGTTCGTCCGGCCCTGGCGTTCAGAGAACCTGCCAGGTGTTGAACCATCAGGAACATGCCCTGATGTTCCAGCCATGTCCAGAGGCGCAGAGCCTCCTGACAAAGGGTCCAAGACCCCACCCCGCCCTGTTTGTTGCAGTACCACATGGCGGTGGTGTTGTCTGTGAACACCTGCACTACCTTCCCTTTGACAGAGGGAAGGAATGCTTTGAGTGCAAGCCGGATCGCCCGGAGCTCCAGAATGTTGATATGGAGCCGGGACTCCGCCGGAGACCAGAGGCCCCTGATCTCCGCCTCTCCCATGTGACCGCCCCATCCCAGAAGGGACGCGTCCGTCACAACTGTATGCTGTGGCTGGGGAAGGGAGAGGGATCTGCCCATGACCCATTGCCGGTTCGAGAGCCACCACTGCAACTGTTTTGCAGTCCCCTCCGAGATCTGGACGTGATCGGACAGGTTGCCCTGGTGCTGCGCCCACTGGAACTTCAGGTCCCACTGCAGAGCCCGCATATGCCATCTGGCATGATTGACCAGCAGGATGCAGGAGGCCATGAGGCCCAGCAGCCTCAGGGTCATCCGTACCGAAACCCAGGATAAAGGCCGAAAGATCGGAATCATAGCCTGAATATCCCGGACTCGCCGTTCGGGAGGATAGGCCCGAAACTGCGTCGTGTCCAGAACTGCTCCGATGAAAAGGAGCTGTGGAGAAGGAATTAGATGCGACTTCGGCACATTGATGGAGAACCCCAGCGAGTGCAGGAGTTCGGCCGTAGTCTGGAGGTGGGAGACGACTGCCTGGGACGAGCCCGCCTTCAGCAGCCAGTCGTCGAGGTAGGGGAAGACTGAAACCCCTGCCCGGCGCAGATGAGCTGCGACCACCGCCATCACTTTCGTGAACACCCGAGGGGCACTGGTAAGGCCAAAGGGGAGCACGGTGAACTGAAAATGCTCGGGGCCTACCGTGAACCGAAGGTAACGCCGGTGGGCCGGCAGGACGGGGATGTGGAAATACGCGTCCTGCAAGTCCAACGCTACCAACCAGTCTCCAGGGTCGAGGGCAGTCAAGACCTGAGCTAGGGTGAGCATCTTGAACTTCTCCTTCCGGAGGAAGCGATTGACGTTCCGGAGGTCCAAGATAGGACGCATGTCCTCCTTGTCCTTTTGGGCACCAGAAAGTAGTGGGAGTAGCAACCACGCCCTACTTCTGGGGTCGGAACATGCTCGATGGCCCTCTTGGTCAAGAGGGCCGTGACTTCCTTCTGTAGAAGCACCAAGTGATCCCCTGACATGCGGTGGAATTGAGGTGGCATGGCTGGGGGTGGTCTCGAAGGGGAGGGAGTAGCCCCTTCGGACAATGTCCAAGACCCACCTGTCCGAGGTGATGGTGCGCCAGTGGGGAAGGTGATGGCGGACCCTGCCCCTACTGGCGTGCCGTGCACCTGAAAGGAGGGACTAGGAGGGCTTGGAGGCCGCGGACGGGTTGGAGGTGGTGGCCTGACCCGCACGCTGGTTGCCCGATCCGCCACGGCGGAATCCACGTCCTCGGCCACGCGAAGACGCCTGCTGCGCGGGCCGGTGGCTGGGCTGCTGACGTGAAGGGGCGCCCTACCGTGGCCACGATAGGGGCGAAAAGCAGAAGGCAGCGGAGGGCGTGTAGCAGTAAGGCCCAGGGACTTGGCAGTAGCCCGTGAGTCCTTAAAGCGCTCCAACGCATGGTCTGCTTTGGACCCAAAAAGACCGACTCCATCAAAGGGCATGTCCATGAGAGTATTCTGGACATCCCCTGAAAAACCAGTGGTTCTCAGCCAGGCGTGGCGTCGGAGCGCCACCGTCGTTGCACTCGACCTGCCCAGCGAGTCGGCGGTGTCAAGGCCACAACGGATAGTGTATTTGGCCGCATTCCTTCCTTCCGCAATGGCGCGGGAAAGCAGTGCCTGGACCTCCTCAGGGCACTGGGGCAAAACATCCGCCACCGAATCCCACAGGGAGTGGGTATATCGGCCCAAAAGACAAGCGGTGTTAACGGACCGCAAGCCAGCACTGGAGGAAGAAAACCTTTCTTCCCAAACTGATCCAGGCGTTTGGATTCCCTATCCGGAGGAGCGGTAGGGAAGGCGGTTTGGGAAGCGGAGGCTTGGACAACCAAGCTCTCAGGAGTGGGGTGGACAGAAAGAAACAGGGGGTCGCCCGGAGCAGGGCGATGGCGTCGTGACACGTTCCGATCCACAGGAGCCCCTGTGTTGGGCTTGGACCAGGCGCCCAAAAGAACGTCAGTGAGGGCGTCGTTAAACGGCAGCACAGTCTCCGCAGAGGAGGCTGCCGGCTGAAGCACCTCTGTCAAGATGTTAGGCTTGACCGTTAAAGTAGGGAGCTGGAGACGTAAGGCCCCAGCAGCCCTACGCAACACCGTACCAAAATTGGCCCCCTCCTCCGTAGCCACGGGAGGAGACAGCATGCCAGTGTCAGGGGAAGTATCCAGACCACTGGCCTCCCTAGACTCTCTGTCCAGTCCTCATCATACTGACAGTTGCGCGTCAGAGGGTCATCAGACCCCTCCCAGTCCTCCTGGTCCTCCTCTGGTTCAAAATAAGGAGGAGGAGGGACATTTGGGACCCAAGGTCCCATCGGCGCCGGAGCCGGCGTCGAGCGACGTCGCTCCGGGTCCATGTCCGGAGCCGGAAGGAACTGGGGACGACGCCGCCCGGAGCCCAGGGCGGCGTCGAGAACGGCACCGGAGACATCGGCGCCGGCGGAGGTGTCGTGAGGTCGACCGGCGTCGATGGGGGTTGTGGAGCCGGGATCGAGGCCGGGGCCGAAGCCGGAGCCGGGATCGAGGCTGGAGGCACGGGCGACGCCGGGGCCGGAGCCGCCGGCGACGCCGGAGCAACCCCATCAGGGCCCGCGGGGCCCGAAGGCGCACCGGAGGGGCCTGAAGGCCCGAAGAGGCGGGCCATGGCCGACAGGAACTCCTGTACCTTGGCCGGATCCGCCCCCGAACCCGGGAAGGGCGGGTATGGCGGGGGCGACTCCACAGGCAAGTCCGGGGCCGCGGGGGCGGGGACGGTGCCGGGAGGGGCCTCAGCCGAGTCGCGAGATCGGCGAGGCGAAGTCCGAGAGCGACGATGCTTCTTGGACTTCTTGTGCTTAGACTTACCGGACGAAGAAGACTTCGACGCCGACGACCGGTGTGCACTCCGCGAGCGACCCCTGGACCTCTCACGCGACCGGGGCCTCCGTGGAGCCGAATGCCGGGCCTCGAGGAGCTTTCGAGACCGCTCTCGCAAAGCTTTCGGGTTGAGGGCCTGGCATTCGGGACAAGACTCGGTGTCGTGGCCTCGGCCGAGGCAGAAGAGACACTCCCAATGCGGGTCGGTGACGGACATCATCCGCGCACAGGCGCCGCATCGCTTGAAGCCGGGCATCCCTACGACACCTTTAAGGAAAAAACAGTGAAAAAATCACCAAAAAGTATGGTCAAAAATTGACCAGGGCACTGCTCTTCCCGGATCTGCGCTTGCTGGCGCGGAAAAAGAAGAACTGACGTCAGCGCGCAGGGGCGGCGCCTAAGTACTGCCCGCGACGTCATCCCGGCGATCACGACGCCGACGACGGACGCGGAGCCGCACGACGCCGCCTACCGACGCGCAAGGGTACTGCTACGCAAAACTTTCCGGATCCAGCCTGACGCCTGGGGATATTCTAAGGTAAGGAATCTATCACTAACGTGTCTCTTTCAGATACAGCTGTCTAGCTGTACTGTCTGTCTGGGAAATAACTTGAACCCAGAGATGGACACCAGAGAAAGGCAGCGACAATACTGCAACCAATGCAAACAAGACAATAAGTCCGCAACAATGGACTTAAAACAATGTCAATCACGGGAAACCCGACATGAGACGCTGGACCGCTCAGTCCGCATGACTGTCACAAAGATGGGCCCCATCAAAGGGCAAATCTCGGAAACGCTCCTGAACATTCTCAGGAAAACTGCCATCACGCAGCCAAGCATGGTGACGCAGAGCAACTGACCTGGCCATAGCCCGACCCACAGAGTCAGTGGTGTCCATGGCTGATCGAACATTTTGCCAGCGTAGAGTATCCGAGTCAGGTCAGCCAGAGGGCCTTCCGGAAGAGAGGGAATGAGGCGCTCAACCAAGTCCCAGAGGGCGAAAGGAGCCCGTGCAAACACGCAGGACGTGTTCAAGGATCAAAGGTCCGAGCTCGCGGACGCAAACATTTGTCTACCACATGTCCCCAACCAGCGAGACTCCCTAGTGGGTGTAAGTAGCAGAGGAGGGGACAACGGCAGTGAAGCTGAGGCTGCCTGGACAACAAGCCCTTGAGCCCTAGGGTGTAGGGACAGACAAACAGGGTCATCTGGAGCCGGGCGATGACGATGTGCGATAGCACGTTCCACAGGGTCCCCCGAGGAGGGCCTCGCCCAGGTCCCAAGAAGAATGTCTTACAATGACGCGCCAAAAGGCAGCAAGGGCTCGACATCTGTGTTGCCCTCGTGGAGCAGATCCAACAAGGGATCGGAAGGCAGAGAGACAGAAGGAGGCTGGAACTGTAATATGTCAGCAGCTTTGCGAACAACTCGTGCAAACGCTGCACTAGCCTCCGTGGCCATTCTAGGTGGCGACAGAAGATCATAATTAGGGGACAGCTGCAGGCTAACATGTCCACCAAAGGCCACATGCTCTGCAGCCCGAGGAGGGCCATGCAATTGCTCCACCATCAACATGTTCCAAAGAACGCGTAAGCAACACGGGGGGGGGCTTGAATCCCCAGGGGCCTCATCCACCATCAGAAAGGGAGGCGGAAAGAACGACTCCGGCATCAAACAACATCGAGACAGCGCTGCATCGACGAACGCCTAAGGAGACTCCGTTGACCGCCGTCAGGACGGCATCGACCCGACATCCACCGCAATGGGAGACTGGGGTGTGGGAAGGCGTCGACTCGGGGGCAAGTCCCCTGCTGCGGTCGCATCAGACGTCATCGCAGGGAGCTCCACAGGACTGTGTCCTGACGCTGAAGGTGGACTGCGGCCCGACGTTTGAATGGGAAGCCCCACCAGGCTGACTCCCGACATCGCAGCGACTCCAGAACCGGAGTCAGGGTACTAGACTGGCGCCGAGGGCGAACCAGCCGGCGAGCTTCCAGTCTGAGTCCCTACCACCTCTGTGGGGCCCGAATGCGTGCCAGGGAGAGGGCTCGACCCAAAGATGGCCTGCAAAGCCTGGTAATAGGCTTCCACCTGGGTCCTTGTTGCCCCAACCCCAGGAAATGGGGGGTAGGCGGAAGTCGACTGCTGAGAGGCCGTGTCCGGTAAAGACTGGGAGCAGCGGCCACCGACGTCACAACTACGTGAGGCCAACGACCTCTGTGACGACTTCTTGTGCTTACCGGAGGAAGGTGAACGACAGCCTCGGGATCGACTCCGTGACCTGCCCCGAACAGGAACCTCAGCTCAAGATGGAGACCAGCGACGCTTGGACTCCAAACGGGACATCCGGGCGGACAATAATTTCATCCTACGTTCCTGCAGGGACTTCGGCTTCAGCTTCAGCTTCCGACAGGCGTCGCACTCTACGGAGTCGTGGGGCTCATCCAAGCACCACATACAAATCGCGTGCGGATCCGTCGCCGACATCTGCCGCGTACAGGTCTCACACAACTTAAAGCCCGAAGGCATCGGAACACTGTTCCCAGACGCGTCAGTAAGGCCTAAGAAACAGTAACAGGCCAGAGGAACCGCTTCTCCCGGATCCGCGCTGCAGGCGCGGAAAAGAAGAACACTGACATCAGGGCACCCAGAGGGACTTTCATGGCTCCACGGACGTCATATTCTTGGACAACGTCAGGGCGACGCCATCCCCCAGCGTGCAGAGGTACTGCTGAAAAATCTCCGGATCCAGTATGGCGCCTGGAGGATATTCTAAGTTAAGGAATCTGTGGCTAGATGTCTCTATCAGATATTTGTCACATCTATAGCATCTATACTCTCTTCTCAGTCCAGTGCCGGTGTGATGTATTTCTCATGCTGCTGTATGGCATTCAGAGCTGTATGGCATGCAGAGTATTCGCTTAAGCTTCATTTTTGTTTTATTTCATCCAGAAATGCTCCCACTGCCTGCAAAAGAAGCACTAAATCACTACCCAGCAGTGCAGCCTTTCCCTTCTAAGTTACTCATCGCTACAGGTTGCTGGCCTGCAAAGGTAACTTGTTTATCAGCTTGTGCACCTCAATCTTCTGTTTTCTATCAAATTCCCCCATTATGTGCACAATCACTTCTTCTTCATAGTGTTTCATTTTAGGCAGAACTGATTTAAAATAGTTTTTTGTCACAGACTTGCCAACTCTGCTGTAACGCACAGTCTGAGTTGAGGTGCATCGGATGCCAACTAGGAAAATAAGTGCATTCAGCTCCATTTGATCTGGTCACAGCTCTTTGTATTGCTCTTGGCCCAGTCATAAAATGCAGATGGCACAAGGTTCTCTCCCAGAAAAATGCGACTCAGTCCCTATAAGGTCTCTGAAGGTTTAAGATGCAACAGCTTTTTTAACTGAAAACCAGTCTCAATCTCAAATAAAAACCGAGAAAATTACCGAGGAAAAATGCTATGGATCTCTTAATCTGTTGGCAGTCGAAAAAAAACATCAGTGCAGGCAACACATGCATGGCTTTCCATCGCCCATAGAGCAAAGACATCAGGGGCTGACATTATTTGGGTACAAAAGATACCACCCAGGAATATTCCCCAAAAAGTCTGAAATTCAGACTGATGTTTGGGGAAACTTTTTAAAATGGGAAATCAGAAGGAATCACTGAGGAACGGGTTTCCCAAAATACCCAAGTCAACAAGAAATGATTAAAGACTACATGCTTGGAGTCCACCATTAAAATGACACCAAATTTCCACTAGAAGACAATGTTAAGGAGTAGAACTGGCAAATTCATTGCCATTTGGGTTTTGCAACAAACATTAACATGACTTTGGAGCATCCCTTTCTAAGAATCATCGCTGAGAACAAGTGTGATTAGAGATGAGACTAAACAAACATTCATAAACATCACAACAGAACAAAGCTGAATTAAATAATCATAAAAGTACCTCATCTGTTCTTGAATATCTCTGCCTAAAATCATCTTCTCTTGATTCAGATTCTTTTTTGTCATCATGCTTTTCCTTATCTTGCTTTTCTTCCTTCTCTTTTTCTTCATTTTCTTGCTCTCTTGTTCTAGGTCGACTTCTTCCTATAGTCTTTTCAGCTTCCTGAATATCAGTCAATGTGACTCCCTGTTGAGGAAAAAACCCAGGACATTTTATCTACAGAATCTGTCCATGCTCTCTCCAACATTATATTTGGCACACTGGCTGCCTCCAACTACCTCCTCAAGCAGCCAAAAGTAAGTTAATTAAACAATATTTAAAAATTACTATTATGTATGAAAACAGCGTTCTCTATTGATTAACAGCCTTTTGATGCACATTACTTTGTTCAAAATTCGAAATGTGCCATGCACAGGTTAATGTGAATAGCAATCTACATTAATTAACGTTCTTACCTAAAAAACGTAATATTAGGATTTCGTTTCAATATATGATACACCGACTGATGCATCATTTTTCTAACAAACATACAAATATAAACATTTACATCAGCTGGGTACATACATCGTTCACCCAATGTCTCCATGGTATGAGACTACACACTATATTCATAACAGTCCTAGCTGGAGTAACTCAACTACGCACAAGACACCTTCTCAAATTTATCAGGGCAACCTTAGTCTTGTACGGCACCCTTTCTGTTTCTTTACATGACAGGAGGATCCTACAGCATCTCTGAAATCCCGTAAACAGCCCACCCCAGCCCCCTTTGAGCTATGCCTCATCGGACCATTGCAAATTCTATGATCAACAATTACTTGCTGTATGTTAAATGTTCCATATCACCCCAAATTCTCAATAGAGACAATCCTGGGAGACAGCACTAGTGTGGCATCTACCACCTAGTTCAGCAGTCTGGTCACTTAATCACACAAGCCCTTAATCCTGGGTATCACAAGTGTCAATGATTAAACACACACACTTGGACACAGGCTTCCATGCCTACGGCATCACTGAATGTCTTACTGGGAGGGCAGGGGGCAATGCTGTGACAGGTCTGAGTACTTAAAATGGATCTTTCTGATGCAGACGATCTTCTAAAAATGCATTTTCTACAAGAACACTTCCATACCAAAGAAAAATGCAACTCTTCTAAAGCCTGTAAATATGAGGATTTGCATTAAAAAAACACCTGGGTGATTGTGAGCTTTAGAAGAATTATTAATATAACATACAAAATCACAACACAGTATGTCTAAACTTCCCCACACCCCTTATTTTATCTCAGCCCAATGGTTGTGCACCTTTCTTGTGTACAGATCCTTCAGCTGCATTGTTCTGCTGTTATCCACACTCAACTAGATGCTCAGAGAGAAGGCCCCAAACTCTGCATCATATCTTCACACAGTCCATGTCCTTGCACCCCCAAAATACTCTAACGTCCAAGTAAATGATAGGGTGTGAAAAGTGATGGAGGCACGTCTAGGTGCCAGACCCCTGGTGGCAACAGCACCAGGTCTTCAATAGTTGAGGGGTGTAACTAATACTTTGGCCACATTGTTGATTTGCTGTGGGTGGGGAGGCTCCCATTGCTCACCAGGTTCTAACATGTAGGTCCACCTGCATCACCCTGAGATAACAGAGGGGTCACAGTCCTCACATAGGCTTAATCAGCAAATAGGAACACCATTTCTTATAGGTGACACTACTCTATTTTCCATGGATTTTACTTATTTTGGTTGTTACAGTAGGTTTTCTGTTTCTGCATCTCTCCATTTCAATTTCTGCAATTAGTACAGCCCTTCCACGTCATGGAATGAAAGAATGCCTCTCTGGCACATTTTGTGTTCTGTAAAGGCAAACCTGCAATTTGAAGCCATTCCTCTCAACCCATTTTCCACACTTTCTCCAGTATGATTTACCTCTCGCACCATCATAAGAGGCACACCACAAATTCTCTTAGAGAACACTTGGTGCCTAACCAATACGAGGCAATCCCTGTGTGTGATCAGTCCAGTTCACAATCTTATGTTCGTTTAAACGTTTTTTTAATAACTATTTTAGGATGATCTTAAGTAGCTTTTCTTTGTTCCTCCTCCTACTCCCTGAAGGTGCAACTCAAGTATTATTCCTACGGTTTCTCAACTCTTACCACATCATATGTTTGCTGATTCCCTTAGCATTAAGATGGTTTTTGCCTTCACAGGTCTTTGTTTTTTTCTGTGTGATTTACAGTCTGCTCCCAGGTCTACTTGTGTTTTCTTCAGGCTGTCTCGCTTTGACATTCACTGTTGCCTATACAAGGCTTGTCGCACAAGCCAAGATTTTCTAAATCATGCAATGTAGCTTCTCTCAACAGGTACTCCTTCTTTGCAGGTTTTATACCACCTCAAACTAGAGTCATCTGCAGCAGTAGCGTTTGGCATCCTGGTGTCTTCGTGAATAAGTCAGTTTTAGGAAGGAGGTTGCTGTTGAGCATGGACAAAACATAAAACATCTGCTCAATGTCTCCAGCAAGCTCTCTTTCTCTACTACTGCAAATGTCTATCATACCTAAATGAAACGAGACATTCAAAAAAATATTCACCAGATCCAGAAAAAGCAAGCCATTTTGTTTAAATGCCAAATAGTTATGAAATAAAGATTACCTACACAATTAATAAATAAGCGGTCTACTAAACACATGAAATTATTAATTACCTTTATCGTCTTGTTTCAACTGCAATCAAAGACAACATTTAGAACTTGGTAAATATTCTACAACAACACTTGATTGGGGCCTTTGACTGAACTTCTTTTAAGCCGCTTTATGGATTCTCTAAATATTCGTCACATTTGATTCTAGGTATCAATTCCAACACGTTTCAGAGAATACTATTATTGAAAAAATATATATATTTACATTTATTTTGCACCTGCATTGAACACAATGTACTGCCAATGGTTCACGGTTCTGAGATTTAGCATACAAGCAGGGGATCACAAATTGACAGATAATGATAGAAAAGCTAGGCTGTCAGTTCCTGGTAAAATTACAGCAGGCTGAATACAGCCCACGTTAGTGTAGAGCCTTCTAAATCTTGGGAACGTGAATAAAGAAACCATGGTATCCCTTTCTAAACCTCTACAATGCAAGACAAAAAGCAACAGCTGAGGGCAAACACACAGGAACTTATCTGCTCATTCTATTCATGAACTTAGCTGCATCTTTCCCATCAGCAACAGCTTGGAAAAGTATGGTCTGGGCCTTCTCTGGAACCATGGGCAGCACCTGCACAACCGAAGCCCATAGAGCATGGGCATAACACCCCAAAAGGCACGCAGTGTTCATGGAGAGCAGTGCCAGGCTGGTGGAAGAAAACATCTTCTTGCCTAAGGTGTCTAGCCTCTTGGATTCCGTAGCGAGTGAGGCAGTAGGGATTGTTCAGAATGTACACGGGATCTAGGGTCTTGGACTACCAAGCTCTCTAGGGTAAGGCGTTGAGTGTGGAAATCGGGGTCCCTTCGGGCAGGCCAGTGATGGCGGGCAATCGTCCTGTTCACAGGAGCCCCTGTGCCGGGCTTGGATCAAGTCCCAAGTAGAACGTCTGTAAGGGCTTCATTAAGTGGAAGAAGCGGTTCTGAGGGGGTCATGCCTAACTGAAGCACCTCAGTCACTAAGGGTAGGCTAAGGTCCAAGACCTCGGCAGCCCTGCTCATCACCATTGCAAACACTTCCTCCTCTGTAGCCACAGCAGGGAGAGAAAGCAAGCCAGTATCTATAGAAGTGTGTAGAACTGGCCTCTGCCAAGGCCTCACACCAGTTCATGTTGGTATTAAAGGCTGGTATTCTTCAGGGTCCTACCAATCCCCCAGTCCTAGCCCATAGGAATAGGGCTCTGGCTTGGAATGCTTGGTTCCAGTCAGCGCTGGAGTCAACGTCACCCCTCTGGCTCAGTGTTGGAGTCAGGAATCAGAATGGGGATGGCACCGCAAGAGGGCGCAGGTGTTGCCAAGAGTATCGTCATCAGGACCGGCACCGATGGTCAAGGTGTAACGACCAGCACCGGTCTGGGCCCCTCCTGAACCAGCGGGACCAGATGGCGCGCTGGCAGGAACAGGCCACACAGGCACATAGCTCATAAAATTCTTGAAATTAAGCAGCGGTCGCACGGCTCCCGGAAACTCTGGGAGGAGAGGAGCCAGCCCAGGTGCAAGCTCAACCATGGAGCCCGGCCTCAAATGATAAAGCTCCCTCGTCTCATGTGAAAACCGCGACGGACCGGGTGAAGTCCAAGACCTCTTCGACTTCTTGCTTTTCATCTTTTTTGTAGGACTTACCAGAGTGGGCCGACTAGTTCGAATGCAAAGAAGATCTTGCATTCCACGACTGATCCTGGGACCTTCCTTTCGACCTGGATGAAGACCGTTGAGGTTTTGCACATCGAGCGGCAAGGAGTTTTAGGGACCGCTCCCTCAAGACCTTTGGGGTGAATGGCCAAGCAATCGGCACAGGTCTTCGTGTCGTGCTTGCAGTCTAGGCACCAGACAAACAAGATACGGGTCCGTCACCGAGATCTGTTGATAAGGCACCACTGGGCTTGAAGCCAGCCTTCCTAGTGGCCATCCCTGCCACACCAGGAGAAGAACTCTCAAAAAAACTTCTGCAAAACCTGAAAAAAGCCCAGTCAAAAATTGACTGAGGGAAGCTCTCTCTGGATCTGCGCTAACTGGCGTGGAAAGTAAAGAACGGACATCAGCAGTAGCCGCACGGCGTCACCTACCGGCGCACAGGGATACTGATCACGAAAAAATTCCAGATCCAGTCTGGCGCCTGGGGATTATTCGAAGGTAAGGAATCTGCAGCTAGAAGTCTCTATCAGATGTTCTTGCTGGTCTATAAAAAAGAAAATCTGCCAAACACGGAACTGGGATGTGGCTCATAGAGAGAATTATGCATAAGCATTAGGACTTCAACATTATTCTTTGTCTCACAGGGAGCCATCGAAATTTGGTCAGAGCTGATTTTACTGAATCTTATTTCCTTAAGGTAGCAATCAATTTCTGCCCATTTAGTCCACCAGGATTTTTTTTTGTTACAAATGATAACCCGTTTTAAAAAAAAATGATTGTGAGGGAGTCTCACTACCTGACTCTCTCTCACTGTAAATTCACAGTAATTGGACTGAGCGCGTTTACCACCAATGCCATCCCTCTAAGATCAGGCAGCTGCGGTGCAGCAAGGGTAAGAGGCACTAGAATGATTATACAAGTGCATACGTGTGAAATTACAGTTGTATGCAGTCCAGTATTTGCGCCTAGGGAGACTGGTGTAGAAGTGACTCTGCAAGGACTGGTGCTGACCTGGGGTAGGCCTTATAATATTAGCTCACATTGATAGTTGGGTCTGTAGTGCTTACTGGAAAATCTGTATTGCTTTCACTGCATTATACATACAAACAGAATTTACCCCAACTAGCAGTTTCACTCCACTTATGCATCCACATTCCAGCAAGGTGTCAAAGTGGAGTAAAACATGCACACCAAGTTTGAATTTGCAGTTCCTAACACACTACTTCCACATCTTATGGGACTTCAAGAACTGTCATATTTCTCTGGCTTAGCTCATAAACCGATTCCAGGCTTTTGTCCCCCTTACTGGGCAAGTTAATTACTATGCTACCCAGCAGATTGAGCACAGGCCTCCACACACAAAAGGTGTGATTGACCAAGTTCTTGGGAGAGGAAAGAGGTGTGGGGGAAATCTGCATCTGAATATTATCCTGTCACACTGCACCTGGGCTGTGCCAGCCCAGGTCACTAGAACAAAAGGGGAGGAGCCATACCTCTGGAGCAAACACAGGAGGGGCTCGCCTTTTAAGCTTTGGTTGGAATGAGTCAGGCAGTGATGTCAACTAGAGGCTGATCTAATGCACTCAAGAGGAACTCTTTCCAGAGAAAACTTGAAGTCACCATGAAGGATTGTCCCAATGGTGTACAGGAGGGTTGGAACAGGGGTAGGGGATGATGTAGTATCCTAAAATACCCTGCCAATAGAAAGCGAGTTGTGAAGACCCTGGACATGGGAAGCGACCACAACGGATGCCCAGCTAGATAAAGGAGCCACCTTATGCCCTGCAATTATGGACTAAGGACTTTGTCACAAGCTAGCTCTGCCAGGGCTAGGATAGGTCTCTCTGGGGGCAGTTAATGTTGCTTGGACTCCACTGTTTCATACCCCGAAAGGTGCTCTGCAAGACAGCCAGGAAGCTATGGGACCAGTGGAGAGCAGGCAGGAGGATTCTCTGCTGGCTGGCTGTGGAGCGGCTGCGCAAGATGCCCACACTATTAGAAGAGGAGCACCAGGAGACAGGCAGAGGAGAAGGCTGATGCAGGGAGCCAGGAAATCCAGCTTCTGAAAAATGCACCTCTTTAGAGGCTAGAGCAGCTAGACATGGCCACCAAGAGAACAGTGACACAAAGATGGAGAAAATACATCCCAACAGGGGCCAAAAATATGCAGAAAGCGAAAAAGAGTGTATGACGCTCCACTGAGATTTCTCAGATTACCCCCGGGGCGAGCCAGGCCCCAGGGCATCCTTATTTTATTTGACCCTTTTGGGGAGGGGGCATGTATTAAGCTTTTTGAATTTGTCCTTCCGGAGGAAGAAAGAGCGGTCAACGATCTAAAATAGGACAAGGCCATTTTCAGCACAAGAAAATAACCAAAGTAGCATTCGGTTCCAAATTTCCGTGGCTGAAACTCTCAATGGCTCCACTCACCAACACAGCTTGAACTTTCGACAGCAAAATGGACAAGTGGTCACCAGAGAGTGGTACTGAAGTAGGTGAAGAGGCAGCGGGTTGGAAAGGAATGGTGGGGCATAGTCCTGTTGAACTATTTGCAGGAGTCATCTAGTGGATATTATGGCCAGTCACTCACAGAGAAAATGACTCATTCTGCCTCCCCAGAGTGTGGTTGTGTGCCGCCAAGTGCAAACTAAAGCAGCATGGAGGCTGCTGCAGGAGGTACACGGGAGTAGGATGTTGACTGTCCCTGTGGTTTGGTCGAGGTCAGGCTTCAACGTATTACATATCCGCCCACATCTTGGCCATCCTTCATGGTCTGCACCAAGCTGGCATGCTATTCCTCCGGGACAAAATCTCTACAACCGAGTCCCTTAATGTGTGGGAATTCCTACACAACAAAAATCTGGTGTTTACATAAGGGCGAAGCTAGTTTAGGAGAACACTAGCTTCCTGAATACCTTAAAAGTCTCTTTGACTCCCTATCTGGAGGGGTTGTAGGAAAAAGTTTGGAGTTATCCTGTCAGTTAAAGCATGAACCACCAGGCTCTCCAGAGTAGGGTGGTGCTTCAATAAAGCAGTGTCTCCTGGTGCAGGTCTGTGGCATTGTGTTACCTGTCTATTTACAGAAGGGCATGAACAAGATTCAGCCCAGGTGCCTATAAGGATGTCAGTCAGGACTACGTTGAATAGCAGCAAGGACTCAGGCGAGGTTTGCCCAAGCTGTACAACTTCAGTGAGTACATTGGCTTTTACCTCAACAGACAGCAACTGTAAGTCCAGGACTTTAGCTGCCCATCTGATGACCACAGCAAATTACACTGCCTCTTCTATTGAGAGGGCAGGCGGAGAACCCATCTCAGTGTTCGGGGAAGTGCCTAATCCACTAGCCTCTGGTAGGGCCAAATAGAAATTTCCATTGTCATATTGTGGGGGAAATTCATTCCCATCATCTGCATCATCACCAAAGGCTGGGTGGCTTTGGTCAGAATCTAACTCCCCGAAGAAATGGAGCTCTGAACAGGGGCTCTAGCAAGGTGTTGTGTTCTTTAAGTGAGAAACCACAGGGGCAGGTTGCAGCTTGATTCGACCTCAGTTTAGGATGAGACGGGAACTGGACTTCCTACAGTGTTCAGCAACGTAGAGCTTGGCTTCGGGATCCCAAGTCACCTTGTTGTGAATAAGGGCACACTGTTCAAGTCTTGGCGTTGTGGCTAGAACCCAACACCAGAGACATACCTTGTGTGGGTCTGTCAAAGACATCTGCTTGCGAAAGAGGGCACATGTTCCCTTGCATACTGGAAAAAAAAAAGTTTGTCAGGAAAAAAAAAAAACAATCAACTGATGAGAAAAAGTTAGGTGCTAGCTCTGGATCTGCAACTGAAGGTGCGGAAATAAAGGAACTGAGTCCAGCATACTTTTATGTGGCTCCTGCTGTCCAATAAAGGGTGTAGCGGGGTCCAGGCAGAGCCGCACAATGCCACATATCAGCACGCAGGCCCCTTGCTGAAAAAATCTTCCAGATCCAGTCTGGCATGTGGGTGAATTTTAGAGGTGAGGAATTTGTGGTTAGAAGTATCCATCAGAAGTAGATTCTGAGATTGCTCTTCTATACTCCCAGAATCTTCAGGGCTATGCACTACGCAGTGACAAAGGTAAAAATGTTTCTCGACCGATCAGTGAATCGAGAGATAGAAGGGTATTTCCAGTTCTTGGAAATTGTCTATTTTACAAGTAGTAATACCAGGTTAGTGAAAGTGCACTCCTGTTGGACACTCGTTGGACCCAAATGAAGTCCTAGCAAACACATATTGGGTCACAACAAGTCTGTTGCATTTATTTGGGCAGAAATTCTGCCCGATATATGGATGTAAAAGGGCTGTAAATTCCATACAGAAGTCACCAGCTTCATCAGCACATTTCGCCCACAACCCTGAAGTCATTATAAACATCTTGAGCAGTCGGGCAGGAAGGTGTGGTGGTTGACTGGTATAGGTATATTGCGAGGTACCTTTGCATTTTTTTCTTCCTTTTAATCAGCGAACTCTATACCCAACGTCTTTCAAGCACTGGCAATGCACAAGGTTCCATACTACAATGTGAGATTTGTTCAATACAAAAGCGTAACTACTCTCCCACCAGTATCCAGGTCCAGTAATTTCAGCACCACACAATGAGAGGCGGACAGTGGTGAAGGACTGCCGTGGAGTGTAAATCAGTAGGCTGGATTATTAATCTAGCCGACACTACAGATGTTAAAGGGTATACACATGGAGAGGTGGGTGCATGGAAGTATGGCACCAGTGAGAGGCACAGGGTCCCTTCCCACTTGTGCGTCCTTTGGGAATTGGGAGCAAGTGGTGCGAAACTGAAGGTGGTAGAAGCTAGAGGTACAAAGTGTAAACTATGTGCACAAAGCGCTACCAAATGAGTATCAACAGTGACAATCAGAAGAGTCAATAGGGCCCAAAAGAAGGGTGGTTTGTAGGGGGGCCTTGTCCGCCATGCTGGGCATCTATAGGAGGCAGCAAAGCATTGTTCACATACATAGGGGGGGGAAAAGCCCAATTTGTCTCAGTTCAATCAAAAGCCAGAGATCAATTTAATATCCTCACTGGTATCCATAATGGACACGATATTAGATAAATACAACTGCATGTTGTCTGGGTATAAGGATATACAATATTACACTCAGACCAACTTACGGCCCTATCAAAATGTATGTACACATGTAGCAGAAGAGGAGTACCAATTTTTGAATAAAATATTTTTACTGTATTTTTGGTAAACCAACAGCCAAATAGCACATTCAGATCCAACACAACAGAGGGCCTGATATAGCCTATGGAAGATCTTAATATACAACCCAGATACTTCCTCTCCACCTCCCAAGAGCAGTATCATTGTCAAAGCAAAACCAAAGGAGAACAACAGGCAACCAATACCGGTGCCCCCACCTCTACCCAACACAAGTCTGAAATCAGTCTCCCCATACAGACTTTGATGAACGAGTTACTTACCTTCAGTAACGATGTATCTGGTAGAGACACAGTCTAGCCGCAGATTCCTTAACTTAGCATATCCCCAGGCGTCAGACTGGATCCGGAGAATTTTTTGCAGCAGCACCTCTGCGCGCCGGGGGGCGGCGCCGCATGGCTCCGCCCTGACGTCGTCCACGGACATGACGTCAGCGGAGCCATATAAGTCCCTCCCGGCGCGCTGACGTCAGTTTTCTTCGGAGAAACTTTTCCGCGCCACAACGCGGAGCCACCACCAAAAACTGTGAGAGTATGGGAACAGTGTGCGAAAAAGATGAAAAATCCGAAAGAATCGAATGGTGAGAAGCATCACTATAAATGACAGTGACAAGCACTGTATACTGAAAGCAATTGAAGGGAAAGAGCAGAGCCCCGCTCTGAGAAACAGCCGCGCAAAAGCGAAGGCTATGCCCCTCCCCCGAGGCAAAACGACATATGAAAAGAATGTCAAGGCAGGCGACAGGAAGCCTGCAATCTCAAGACCTAACCTTGATGGACAACAAGACCGGAACCACATAAGTAATGACGATGTACCACAGGTCGGAAACACAGGAATGCCGTATCCCCTGTAAGAGATCTATGGACTGAAGCACAGTCAAATAGACCCCAAACCAATTGACTGTAGTGGGGGTCAAGAGACAAGAGACCCCAAGCAATGGAGAAGGAGGGAGGGAAGAAGACCATTAGTAGGCCCCACACTGGAAGAACCAGGGTGTAGGGATGTAGAAGGATACCTGAAACCCACCACCCAATCACGAGAATGGGTGGAGTAGAACAAGTCAAACAGAATGAATCATCCTACCGAGGAGGGAGGTGAAAGACGCAACCCCGCAGAAAGACAAAAGCCACCCGGAAGGAGGTGAGTGCATAAAACCCAACCTGAAAAGGTCCTCGCAGAGTGGGGAGGATGGGCGGGCGTTAAGGAATCTGCGGCAAGCCTGTGTCTCTACCAGCTACATCGTTACCGAAGGTAAGTAACTCGTTCATCTGATAGAGACATCTAGCCGCAGATTCCTTAACTTAGAATAGATACCAAGGCCATACCCCATAGGAGGCGGGTCTGCGACTGAACCCCACCAGGGTCCCAAGAGAACCCAGTCGTCAACAAGTTGACTAAACACAGTGGGGGCAGCAATGCCAGCGTGGCCAACACCAGACCAGTAAGCTCTGTAAGGAGCGGAAAACAATGGGAGTCAAAGGCATCACAAGCCGCCCAGGGACGGCATGAAAACTCGCTCGTTTATACAGGGTTGAAAGGGAGCACAGAACGTCAGTGCAGAATGTGAGGGTCTATAACTTCCGCAAAAGAAGGTGAACTGATTATAGGAGCCGGTGGATCCGCAAGATCCGATGGATCTGCAAGAGACAAAGACCCAGAGAGAGGACAAGACGGTATGACCGAGTCAGAGCATACAGGTCGAGCATGCACAACAGTGGAAGAAGCACTGTTGCAAGCGTACCAGCTAGGAAACTGCAGTGGTAGGATTCTGACCATGTCCAGAAAGAGCCTGTGTTACCAGAGACACAAGACCTGCTACTGCGCAATCGCCCCTTCACAACAAGACATGTGAGATGCGGACGTCAACAAGCAGAATGACATATAACCATGACTACAAGAAGAGACATGCATGCGGGGAACAGAAGTACACATGGGCAGACCGTGTGTACCGCTAGAACCACACTACATAAAAGGAAATGCCCAATGGAACGCAGCAAGAACAGCCCAGATGCGAAAGATGCATCACCAGGTAGTCAACCCGCGAAAGGGATCCGGCAAGCTGGACACACACACAGAAGGCTTGCTCCCAAGAGAAGGCCGAAAGCAAGACCACGGACACCGCAGCAAGGAAACCCTAGCATGCGTGACCCTTGGTTGTGTGTAGAGCGCAGGACAGAATATACTTCAAGAAGGACACAGCCATGAAGGATGCATTTCATAAAAGAATACAAGAGCGCACCATAGGTACCAACAGCTATGTTGAACCGGGCAGAGCAATGTCCAGATCCGTAAACGACATCAGCCAACCGGCAGGGAGGAGCCACGGTCCCCCGCGAGACAGACCGGGAGACTGAGCAGTACAAGCAAGAGTCAGTACTAAACGTACATAGAGTAACAGGAATTTGTAAAGAGATGTACATACAAGACAGTCCTGAAGAGAACACTTCCACAGAGAGCAGCAGCCCGCAGTAGAAGTGTGACAAACTCCTGCGCGGAAAGCAGCAGGGGAAGAGGAAACTGTTGCTTGGGAAGTGCCCAGGAAAGTAGGGCACAAGGCAATGGACAGTATTGGCGGACGTGGCGAGGATGCCACCGTCTATAGACAAAGTCCAGACAGGTCTGAACTACGAGAAAGCACTACCCGTCCCAGAGGGAGGGTAGTAGAAACCAGTCATCGCAGAAGCGTAGGGAAAGCGTAAACCCCCCGTGACAGCGAACATACTAGGGAGCATTCACCTGACGCGTATAGAACACAGAAAAATCGTGCAGCGTCAGCCCTGCTTGCCTCGGGGCAGCGCCAGAAGGCTCCGCCCTGAGGTAGTCCATGGCAGGACGAACTGTGCCGGAATGGAACAGAACAAGGTGGTCCAAGGTAGAATGGCTGACAACAAGGGCATCCATTATAGACAAGGATGGCGAAGCTGAAAAGACACTCCTGGAAGAGGCAGGCGAGGCAGAACCTCGAGAAAGTGAGCACCTACAGATGCAGGGGAGTGCTACGGACCAACCGCAGACCCCAACGGGTAGGCAATAGAGCGATGCCAACCTGTGGGCCGCAAGAAGGAAAAGGAAGGGTCCACAACAGCAGAAAGAGACCGCAGTCTGATCCGCAGGACAACCCCTTTGAAGAAGGCTGCACAGTAGCCTACCAAGCCTTCTGTGTAAGGAAGACAGCTATACAATAGCCAACGAATACCCCACATAGGGTAAGCCTGAACTCCCAGCTCGGGGCACCTCTTGAGCACAAACTCATAGACAGAGGAGGCAAAGAAAGCAGAATCAGCTGACCAGCTGCACTAAACATAGGAAGCCGTACAGGCCGTCTGGGTATTATGTCATGAACCCAGGGCCCAGAACAAGCAGAGACAAAACTGCACCGGAAAACAAAAGTCCACAAAAGGACTAGAAAACAAAGTCATGGGAGCCCAGACATGAGGCGGTTGACTGCTGAGTCCGCATGACTGTCAAAAAGGGAGACGCCATCAAATGGCAAATCCCGAAGACTCTCCCGAACATTGTCAAGGAAACCGCCCTCGCGCAGCCAGGCATGGCGACGCAGAGCAACTGACCTGGCCATCGCCCGACCCACAGAGTCAGTGGTGTCCATAGCCGACCGAATGATAAATTGTGCCATTTCTCGGCCATCATGAAGGAGACGATCCAGGTCAGCACGGGGACCCTCTGATAGAGAGGGAAGAAGACGCTCTACCGAGTCCCAAAGGGCAAAAGTAGCCCGTGCAAACACGCAAGATGTGTTCAGAGCACGGATGCCCGAACTAGTGGACGCAAAAATTTGGCAGCCACATGTCTCCAACCAACGAGACTCCCTAGTGGGAGGTAGCAACGGGAAGAGTAGAAGGAGAAGGCTGCGAGGCGAAAGCCGCCTGGACCACCCGGCCATGAGCCCTAGGATGAAGGGACAAACAGACAGGGTCATCTGGAGCCGGGCGATGCAGACGCGCGATGGCCCGATCCACAGGGTCTCCTGAGGAGGGCCGTGCGCACGTGCCAAGAAGGGTGTCAAATAACGACTCGCCAAAAGGCAGCAAGGGCTCCACCTCCACAGCATCCTGGTGGAGGAGATCCAATAATGGATCAGAAGGCAAGGAGACTGGGGGGGGTTGCAGGTGTAAAATAGCTGTAGCCCTGCGAACAGCCCTCGCAAATGACGCGCTAGCCTCTGTAGCCATTCTAGGTGGCGATAACAAACCATCTGTAGGGGATGGTTGAAGGCTAACGCGTCCCCCAGAAAGGAGAGACGCCGCAGCCGGAGGCCGAGCAAAGGGCCACTGGCCAGGGGGCACTGGAGCCGGAGACCGTGGAAACAACCCTGGGTGCTCCGAGTCCCTCATCCTCTTCGAACAGAAGAACCACAGAGACCGGCACCGGCGTCGACCGACGTCGAGACGGCGTCGTATCGACAATAACCAAGGGCGACTCGGACTGGCGTCGGACCGGCGTCGACTCGCCCTCTACTGAGGCCTGCGGGGAGGAAGGATGTCGACAAGGAGTCGAGCTCCGTTCTGCAGCCGCATCCGACGTTGGCGCAGGGAGCCCCAAAGGGCTATGCGGAGATGGGGCAGAAGGGCTTGACGTCTGACTGGGATGCCCCTCCGGGCCTTGCCCCGACGTCGCAGTGACTCCGGAACCGGAGTCGAGGAACTCGGCCGGCGCCAAGGGTGAATTCGCCGGCGAGGACCCGACCTGAGTCCCTACCCCCTCTGTGGGGCCCGAGGGCACGCCAGGGAGAGGGGGTGACCCAAAGATGGAGTCAAGAGCCTTGGAATAGGCTTCCATCTGGGCCTGAGGTGCCCCAACACCCGGAAAGGGCCGGTATAAGGGGACCGACTCCTGGGCGACCGCGCCCAGTAGGGACCAGGAACAGCGGGCCCCGTCGTCACGTTTATGTGAGGTCGACTACCTCCGTGACTTGTGCTTACCTGCGACAGGCGAACGACGTCCGCAGGAACGACTCCGTTACCGGGACATCCGGATGGACAACAACTTCATCCGGCGCTCCAGCAGGGACTTTGGCTTTATCTGCTGGCAGGCGTCGCACTCCTCGGAGTCGTGGTGCTCTCCTAGGCACCACATACAGATCGCGTGCGGATCAGTCGCTGACATCTGCCGCGTACAGGTCTCACACGCCTTGAAACCCGAAGGCATCGCACAATGTTCCCTGACGCCGAAGGCGTCGAGAAGGCCTGAACAGGCCAGAGGAACCGCTTACTCCTGGATCCGCGTTGGGACGTGGAAAAGAAGGACATTGACGTCAGCGCGCCGGGAAGGACTTATATGGCTCCGCTGACGTCATGTCCGTGGACGACGTCAGGGCGGAGCCATGCGGCGCCGCCCTCGGCGCGCAGAGGTGCTGCTGCAAAAAATTCTCCGGATCCAGTCTGACGCCTGGGGATATTCTAAGTTAAGAAATCTGCGGCTAGATGTCTCTATCAGATCCATATTACACAAGGCATATCTAGCATTTTAGCGTGAGGCCAAATTTCATCTCATCTAAAACTTGTATTGATTGTTGAAGTCCAGCTTGTCAAAGGCAGTGTCTGCGTCTAGGGAGGCTACATCAGATGGCATTTCCGCAAGCACATAAAACAAACCTATAATAGATTCATAATGTTGAAGAACGTGTCATGGAGCAGAATCTAACATTTCAGTACAGGCTGGGCTCGCTAAAGCAGAACAATCACCAAAACCGAGAACAGCAGCTTCCAGAGAATTTTGTAATCAAGAGTCAACATCATGCAGAGGACAGTATACAGATCTGTGTAGCAAATCCTCATCACGTTTAAGCACCATGCCACTATTGCTTCCCTCATGGGTAGGATTGTCCAATTCCTGTGCACATTTTCCTATAGCTGGAGAAGCTTCGGTAATGACAGGTATCTCACAACTTCAATGAGAATATGAGATTTATCCTCTGCCCAGTCGTTTTACGGTATAATTGACCTCCCCTACCTAAATCACATAACTCGAATTATACAGACAAAGGGAACAAGAGGAAATTTAGAGTGGTCCCAATGGATTCTCCCAAAAAACCTATAACACACTGGGATATAGCGGGTGAAGATGGATATTTGTTTCTGATGCTGTGCACGTGGTCCATGCTCATGGTATTGTTCCCAAGGAGATTTATCTCAAAAGGATGAGAGTGCTCACCCACAACATGTGGCATGCTTCATCACTTGGCAGCTCCTTCTTGACCTGGTGTGCATCAGTAGACCAATGGCTCACAAAGACCTCATAGAGCACGGATTGTGTGTCAATACTTTTCAGTCACAAAATTCATAGTACAGCAAAATGTTGGAATTGTTTTTTCAGCATGCCAATGTCTTGTCTATTGTTTGAGGTCAAATCCTAAGGACCTAGTGTTCCAAGTGGCATGTTAATGTTTAAATTTAATACTAAGTCTTCTACCTCATGGTTAAAAATTAGTTGGCTTAATGGAGAAAAGTTATGTGCCCTTAGAGTATCAATGTCATCTACATATGTCTGCCCCTAACCTGCCTATTGTGGGCCATGAAAATTCTTCAGGGTGGGCCTTTATAAATCTAGTCCCATGTCTTAACTATTTTAGACCATGATAAGGGCTGCGGAAAGGACATATAATAAAAGTTTCAAACTCGAACATTTTTAAGGTGTACCTAGAGGTGGATAACCTTCTTTGCTTCTGTTACAATGACCCATGTATGAGAAAGGAGACACACATTCAACATAAACAGACACCATTGCTCACTTTGGCAAACACATTATTTAATTTGCCCCAATCAGTCGTAGTTGACTACTTGTAAAGAACAGCTTTTTTTTTTTTGTTGTAACTTTATTTATTGTCATAGACAAACAAAGGGCCAAGTGTAAGCAATTGACAATAGGAGCAACGTTAGGTTAGATCTTCATACACGGCCTCGAAGCAACATAGCAAACAATAGAAAAAAGGGAGAAAGAGAAAATAGAGACCAATGAAAACACAAGAGGCATCAAACAATGGCAACTAGTCCCTGGAAGAAATTCATACGGTGATCATATTCTACTTCCCCTAGGGGTCCACAGTGAGATGAGACTGATCCAAACCTGGCGATGGTTCCCTATATGGACATATGAGTGGTGACGGCATCCACACTGCTCTGCGCTGATAATTTGTCCTTGTTTACTGAGACTGAACAGACCAGGCTGGGCGCACACACCGAGTAATTGACAGGCGAGAGGGGCTTAATGCACAAGTTACTAACTTGTGTAACGATATATCTGTAAGAGACAGTAGTTAGTGACAGATTCCTTACCTTAGAATATCCCCAGGCGTCAGACTGGATCCGGAAAGTTTTTGCGTAGCAGTACCCTTGCGCGTCGGTAGGCGGCGTCGTGCGGCTCAGCGTCCGTCGGCGGCGGCGCCGGGATAACGTCGCGGGCAGTACTTAGACGCCGCCCCTGCGCGCTGACGTCAGTTCTGTACACGACTTTCCGCGCCAGGAACGCAGAGCCATGCAAGAAGCTGACATAGGTGTCTGAAAAATACTAGGGCCCTGAAAGGGATGTCCTTAACCCTAGAAATCAGTTCGCAGAACGGGGAGGATGGTGGGCGGTAGGAATCTGTCACTAACTACTGTCTCTTACAGATATATCGTTACACAAGTTAGTAACTTGTGCATCTGAAAGAGACACGTTAGTGACAGATTCCTTACCTTAGAATAGATACCCCAGCAATACCAACCCCGGTGGTGGGTCTGCGAACAAAGATCAGACAAGGAAGTCCCGGAGGACAGAACGGCCAAAGAAGCCGTCCCTCCGGACCTGACTGTCAAGGCAGTAATGCTTTGTAAATGTGTGCAGCGAGGCCCACTTAGCTGCCTGACAGATATCCTGCAGCGGCACACCGCGGCCTAAAGCCGTGGTAGCAGCCGTTGCCCTGGTGGAATGGGCACGCAGCCCAACAGGAGGCTCCTTTTAGCCAAAGAATAGCAGGCTGTGATACACAAGGTTACCCAGCGGGAGATGGTTCTCTTGTGCACCGCCCGACCTTTTTGGCGCCCACGTAGCCAACAAAGAGCTGGTCATCCACCCGGAAGTGTTGTGTGCGGTTGATATAAAAGGAAAGCGCACGTTTTGGGTCCAGACGGTGGAGCCTCTCTTCCTCTCTGGAAGGATGCGGAGGCGGAAAGAAGGTGGGCAAAGTGATGGTCTGCCCAATGTGGAAGGCAGTAACCACCTTTGGCAAGGACGGACGGACGCGTCCTAAGAACAACCTTGTCTGGATGGACAGACAGAAAGGGATGTTTGCATGATAGAGCCTGGAGCTCACTCACCCGCCGAGCGGAGGTGATGGCCACCAGAAAGGCTGTCTTCAGAGTCAGAAGACGAAGAGGACAGTTATGTAGGGGCTCAAAGGGAGCGCACATGAGAAAGGTAAGAACCAAGTTCAAGTCCCACTGAGGCATCACAAACGGAACAGGAGGGAAGAGGTGTGTAATGCCTTTTAGGAACCTGTTAACAACAGGGGACTTGAAAAGGGAGGGCTGATCAGGAAGCCTGAGGAAGGCCGAAATGGCACAAAGATAGCCCTTGATGGTACCCAGGGCAGAACCCTGTTGGGCCAGTGAAAGAAGGAACAGAAGAACCTCAGAAAGAGGGGCAGAGAGGGGATTCACAGCCTTTGCTGTGCACCATGCCACAAACTTGTTCCACCTGCAGGCGTATACCACCTTAGTGGAGGGACGCCTGGCTGCCAGAATCACATCACAAACTTCGGGAGGCAAGTCGAAAGGAATCAACTGCCGCCGCTCAATCTCCACGCAAGCAGGTGTAGACTGGACAGGTTCGGGTGGAGGACCGTCCCCTGCTGCTGCGACAGAAGATCCTCCCGAAGAGGCAGACGGATCGGGGGATCGACGCTCATACTGAGTAGCTCGGGATACCAAACTCTTCGAGCCCAGTCCGGAGCCACAAGGATGACTTGGGCCCAGTCGCGCCGAATCTTCTTCAACACTCTGGGTAGAAGTGGTATAGGCGGAAAGGCGTACAACAGACCGCAACTCCACTCGCGACAAAAGCGTCGCCGAGCGAGTGCCGCCTTGGAAATTCCAACGCGCAGAACTGATGACATTGCGCGTTCTCTTCGGTGGCGAATAGATCTAACCAAGGCTCTCCCACTGCAGAAAGAGTCCTTGCGCCACTTCCGAGTGAAGACGCCATTCGTGATCCATCATGCACCTGCGGCTGAGTTCGTCCGCCCTGGTGTTCAGGGAACCTGCCAGGTGTTGAACCATCAGGAACATGCCCTGATGTTCCAGCCATGTCCAGAGGCGCAGAGCCTCCTGACAGAGGGTCCACGACCCCACCCCGCCTTGTTTGTTGCAGTACCACATGGCGGTGGTGTTGTCTGTGAACACCTGCACTACCTTCCCTTTGACAGAGGGAAGGAATGCCTTGAGTGCAAGTCGGATCGCCCAGAGCTCCAGAAGGCTGATATGGAGCCGGACTCCGCCGGAGACCAGAGGCCTCTGATCTCCGCCTCTCCCATGTGACCGCCCCATCCCAGAAGGGACGCGTACGTCACGACTGTGTGCTCTGGCTGGGGAAGGGAGAGGGATCTGCCCATGACCCATTGCCGGTTCGAGAGCCACCACTGCAACTGTTTTGCAGTCCCCTCCGAGATCTGGACGTGATCGGACAGGTTGCCCTGGTGCTGCGCCCACTGGAACTTCAGGTCCCACTGCAGAGCCCGCATATGCCATCTGGCATGATCGACCAGCAGGATGCAGGAGGCCATGAGGCCCAGCAGCCTCAGGGTCATCCGTACCGAAACCCAGGATAAAGGCTGAAAGATCGGAATCATAGCCTGAATATCCCGGACTCGCCGTTCGGGAAGATAGGACCGAAACTGCGTCGTGTCCAGAACTGCTCCGATGAAAAGGAGCTGTGGAGAAGGAATCAGATGCGACTTCGGCACATTGATGGAGAACCCCAGCGAGTGCAGGAGTTCGGCCGTAGTCTGGAGGTGGGAGACGACTGCCTGGGACGAGCCCGCCTTCAGCAGCCAGTCGTCGAGGTAGGGGAAGACTGGAACCCCTGCCCGGCGCAGATGAGCTGCGACCACCGCCATCACTTTCGTGAACACCCGAGGGGCACTTGTAAGGCCAAAGGGGAGCACGGTGAACTGAAAATGCTCGAGGCCTACCGTGAACCGCAGGTAACGCCGGTGGGCCGGCAGGACGGGGATATGAAAATAAGCGTCCTGCAAGTCCAACGCTACCAACCAGTCTCCAGGGTCAAGGGCAGTCAAGACCTGAGCTAGGGTGAGCATCTTGAACTTCTCCTTCCGGAGGAAGCGATTGACGTTCCGGAGGTCTAAGATAGGACGCATGTCCTCCTTGTCCTTTTTGGACACCAGAAAGTAGTGGGAGTAGCAACCACGTCCTACTTCTGGGGTCGGAACATGCTCGATGGCCCTCTTGGCCAAGAGGGCCGTGACTTACTTCTGCAGAAGCACCAAGTGATCCCCTGACATGCGGTGGAATTGAGGTGGCATGGCTGGGGGGGTGGTCTCGTAGGGGAGGGAGTAGCCCCTTCGGACAATGTCCAAGACCCACCTGTCCGAGGTGATGGCACGCCAGTGGTGAAGGTAATGGCGGACCCTGCCCCCTACTGGCGTGCTGTGCACCTGAAAGGAAGGACTAGGAGGGCTTGGAGGCCGCGGACGGGGCGGAGTTGGTGGCCTGACCCGCACGCTGGTAGCCCGACCCGCCACGGCGGAAGCCACGTCCTCGGCCACGCGAAGACGCTTGCTGCGCGGGCCGGTGGCCTGGCAGCGGACGTGACTGGGCGCCCCTTCCGTGGCCACGACAGGGGCGAAAAGCAGAGGTTAGCGGAGGGCGCACAGCAGAAAGGCCCAGGGACTTGGCAGTAGCCCGTGAGTCCTTAAAACGCTCCAGCGCATGGTCTGCTTTGGAACCAAAAAGGCCGACTCCATCAAAGGGCACGTCCATGAGTGTATTCTGGACATCACCTGAGAAACCAGTTGTTCTCAGCCAGGCGTGGCGACGCAGCGCCACCGTCGTTGCAAGCGATCTGCCCAGCGAGTCGGCGGTATCAAGGCCACAACGTATGGTGTACTTTGCCGCATCCCTACCTTCCGCAATGGTGCGGGTAAGCAGTGTCTGGACCTCCTCAGAACACTGGGGCAAAACGGCCGCCACCGAATCCCGCAGAGAGTGGGAATATCGGCCCAAAAGGCAAGAGGTGTTGACGGACCGCAAGCCAGCACTGGAGGAAGAAAAGGCCTTCTTCCCAAATTGATCCAGGCGTTTGGATTCCCTATCCGGAGGGGCGGTAGGGAAGGCGGTTTGGGAGGCAGAGGCTTGGACAACCAAGCTCTCGGGGTGGGATGTTGAGAGAGAAACAAGGGGTCGCCCGGAGCAGGGCGATGGCGTCGGGCCACGTTCCTATCCACAGGAGCCCCTGTGGTGGGCTTGGACCAGGTGCCCAAAAGAACGTCAGACAGTGCATCATTAAACGGCAGCAATGGCTCCGAGGAGGTAGCTGCCGGCTGAAGCACTTCCGTCAGGAGGTTAGTCCTGACAGCCACAGTAGGCAATTGGAGGTGCAAGGCTCCAGCTGCTCTCACGCAACACCGTTGCGAATTTGCTCCTCCTCCGTAGCCACGGAAGGAGGAGACAGCATGCCAGAGTCAGGAGAACTGTCCAGACCACTGGCATCCCCAAGTTCCTCTGCCCAGTCCTGATCATACTCACACTGCTGTGTGAGAGGGTCTTCCGACCCCTCCCAGCTCTCCTGGTCCTCCTCTGGCTCAAAATATGGAGGAGGAGGGACATCTGGGACCCAAGGTCTCGCCGGGGCCGGCGTCGAGCGACGTCGGTCCGGCTCCATGTCCGGAACCGGAGAGAACCGGGAAACGACGCCGCCCCGGGCGGCGTCAGGAACGGCACCGGGGACATCGACGCCGGCGGAGGCGTGGTTAGGTCAACCGGCGTCGATCGGGGTTGCGGTACCACTAGAGCCGGGATCGAGGCCGGAGCCGGGATCAAGGCTGGCGGGACGGGCGACGCCGGGACCGGAGTCGTCGGAGCAACCCCATCAGGGCCCGCGGGGCCCGAAGGCGCACCGGAGGGGACCTTGAGGCCCGAAGAGGCGGGCCATGGCCGACAGGAATTCCTGTATTTGGCCGGAGTCGCCCCGAACCCGGAAAGGACTGGTAACGCGGGGCGGCTCCACAGGCACGTCCGGGGCCGCGGGGACGGTGCCGACAGGGGCCTCAGCCAAGTCGCGAGACCGGCGAGGCGAAGTCTTAGAGCGATGATGCTTCTTAGACTTTTTGTGCTTCGACTTACCCGAGGAGTGCGAAGACTTGGACTCCGACGACCGGCGGAAGCTCCGCGACCGGCCCCTCGACCTCACGGGACCGGGGCTTGGTGCGGCGCGGAGCCGACTGCCGGACCTCGAGGAGCTTTCGAGACCGCTCTTGCAAAGCCTTCGGGTGTAAGGCCCGGCAGTCAGGGCACGACTTCGTGTCGTGGTCTCGGCCGAGACAGTAGAGACACTCTAAGTGCGGGTCTGTGATCGACATCATTCGACCACAGACGTCGCATGGCTTGAAGCCGGGCATCCCCACCGACACCTAGGAGTCGAGATGACTCGAAAAGAAACAGTGAAAAAATAACCAAAAATTTTGTCAAAAATTGACTAGGGCACTGCTCTTCCCGGATCTGCGCTTACTGGCGCGGAAAAAGAAGAACTGACGTCAGCGCGCAGGGGCGGCGTCTAAGTACTGCCCACGACGTCATCCCGGGGCACCCGACGCCGACGACTGACGCGGAGCCGCACGACGCCGCCTACCGACGCGCAAGGGTACTGCTACGCAAAAACTTTCCGGATCCAGTCTGACACCTGGGGATATTCTAAGGTAAGGAATCTGTCACGAACGTATCTCTTTCAGATCTAGAATATTTTGGCTGTCCTGGCTGGAAGAGTTGGCATGTGGGGGAGATTCACTGGTGCCCATCTTAGCCATTAAGTATTCGCGTAAGGGTTCCCAGATATCTTTAGGGCAAGATTTGGGCGGCATCATGTCCCAGTAGTGAGATAGTTGGTTGCTGCAGTACGAGGCATCCCGAAGCCAATCCTGCTCCATAGGGGCTCGGCGACTACCCCATACCATAGCCACCCTACGTTTTGCTAGGATCAAGAGTAGAGCCATCAGTTTACGTCTTGTGGAAGGCACCTCCTTCACAGAACCAGGGAGGCCCAGCAACGGCGTGTCCGCAGTGTGGAAATTGGTCATGGCCTGGATGGCCCGGAACACTGCAGCCCAGTATCTCGATACTCCTGGGCACGCCCATGCCAAGTGAAGGAAATCTGCTCGCAGGGCTCTGCATCTGGGGTAACTCTGTGTCGGACAGCTCGATTCTGTAAAGTTGCCTGGGGGTACGATAGAGGTGGTGCAAAAAAGTGTATTAACCTATGTCTGTAATTGGGAGACAGGCCATCCAATTGGCTGCAGCAATATTCCCAGTTGTGCGTCTGTAAAGTCCGGGCCTTGGTCCATCTCCCAGCGCGTCTTGGCTCGAAATTCTATCTTAGGCATATGTTGTAGGACACCCGTGTATAATCATGTGATTAGTTTCTAAGCAGATGGTGTGTTAATTATCTGTTCTAGCATGGGCAGGGTTTGGGGTTGGGCTGGAAAAGCAGGGTTATTCGCGCGAAACGTGGCCCTGATTTGGTAGTACACAGTATATCTGATGCCATTACCGGGGCCAGGGTCTGTAGGGGGAATTGACTGGATGAACCCCTCTACAGTGTAGATGTCTGACAATTTACTAAGGTGTAGTCGTTGCACACTTCTGTGGGCACCCGTCTCTTGAAGGGGTGGCATCATTGGGTTATTAAGGAGTGCAATAGATGGCTCCATCTAAGATTGTGCTGCTTCCTCGTCTCATATTATTTTACGAACCTGCCATTACTGATACCCACCACTATTTTTAATACACTGGATACTATTCTGATAGACCTCATCTGGGGTACGGGTCGGCGTAGGATAAGTCTTAAGAAACTTCAGATAGGTACACGGGGGCGGCCTGGGAGCGCCTGATTTTAGAGCTTATTATTATGCATGCCAATTGCAGTGGCTATCTTATTGGACGGCAGGACGCAATTTGCAGGAGATCGACTACAATACCAGACACATTGAGCAGGGAATACTCTATGCGCAATTATTACTGCATAACAAACCACCCCCACCGATGCCACCCCTCCTACACACCGCATTGCAGTGTTGGAAAAAAGCCCTGAAATACACCTCTAGCAGGGGACTTTACGCTGATAATATCCCCCTAGTGGGAATACCACTGGCGAGCGGTAGGCTGACGCAACAAGCACTTGGACCCTGGCTGGAAGCGGGTGTGGAGACCATTGGGGCACTTTTTGGGGACGGGATACTTATGGATCACGACTCCTTTACACATGCCACGGGAGCACCTAACACGCTATATATGACGCATGCAGCTTTACTGCACTATATTAGAAGACAGTGGTCTCCACAGCGATGGGAGCCCCAGGCGAACGAGCTCGTTAAATCCCTTTATTATATGGGATGGGGCAGCCACCTCATCAAATGGTTATACATTAGTATCCGTACACACACCACAATCCCCCTAGACACCACCAGGGCACAATGGGCAATAGATATGGGACGGGACTTAACGGACAGGGAATGGATGGACATATTGGAAAACCTGCAGAAAATACAGCGCAATGCCAAGTTCAAGTTTATTCAGTGTATGGTTATACACAGGGCTTATCTGACCCCACATAGGCCACAGAGAATGTACCCGGCTACGGCCCATCAATGCCCCCGATGTAAATTACCAGAAGTAGATCTACTTCATATGTTGTGGCCGTGCCCATACCTTGATGAGTTCTGGGGAGGGGTTAAGAGAATATTGGAAGCTACCACTCACCTCTCCGTGGGGGGCGCTGCACTGGAGTGCTTATTAGGTGTCCGTAGACGGAAGAAAAACACAAGGTCCAGTTACACTTTTTGGACTTGGCACTCATAGTCGCTAAGAGGTCCATCACCATGCGCTGGAAATCAGCCAGAGCCCCTACACTACGCATGTGGCATAGCGAACTGATCAGATGGGCGTGGGCTTAAATTCCGGCGCTGCGCAGGGAAAAATCCAATCTCCCTAGAATGGGATGTAATGGTAGAAGCCTATAAAAATACCAATCTGGAGGATGCCTCCGACATTCCATGTACTCAATAGCGGATGTAGCAATGAGTTTTTTGTGTAGTAACTCACTGATGGTCATGGATGGGGCAGTGCGACAAGTGATTATAATTGAAGAAACTTATTCGAAATGAGACGATTATCGAGGATTTATTATCACACATCCAGAGCCAAGGGAGGGGGGGTGGGTATTAGCAGGGGAGGAGGGTGGTGTTATTGGGTATTAGTTAAACATAATGGTATTTATAATATGACTTGTATCCTACCACATAGAAAGTGAACTGTGCAAGAATTCTTTGTGTTTCTTTTGCTTTCTGATTGCTTATATTGACGATTATAAAGCTCGTTGTACGAAGGCCTTGTGCATAGCAGAGGTATAATCTTGCATGGTTTACGCATACAATATGTTTTCTTGTTTGATAAAAAGGAAAAACCCAATAAAGTTTGTTTGAGAAAAAAAAAAAAAAAAAAAGGAGTGCAATAGATGGGGCATGTGTGTGTGTGAGAGGCGCCAACTTTCTTCCTAATCCCCTCCCAGGCCCATCTAACACATTCTACAGTGTTGATTTCCCCGCGCGGCGCTTTATAAGTGGCATAGAGAGCTGTGTTTAGAGGTAGTGGGGCTGTGCGGTCCTGCTCAACTGCCACGTGTGGTTGGAATGGACTAGGGTGTATCCAGGAATCTAAGAATTGAGTCTGAGCGCATTTGGCGTATAGCTCTAGGTCAGGTGCACCGAATCCACCTCGTGCCAGGGGCAGGGCAAGAACCTCCCAGGAGATCCGGGGTTGTTTGCCAACCCAGACCAAAGAAATTAGATTAGACCGGAGCGGTTGAAAGAATATACGGGTGAGTGGAAATTGGGATATTCTGAAATAGGTAAAGAAACTTAGGTAGGATAACCATCTTAGTAATAGCAATGCACCCGGTTAGAGATAAGAGGGAGTTTAGACCAGATCGGTATCCTACTCTCGAGCCAGTCAATAGCACGACCATAGTTCGCAGCCCATGGGTCTTGGATGTCCCGGCTCACCCAGATGCCCAAGTAGCGCACTGGGCCGGTGGCCCAGGCCGGGGGATAGTCAGTGTGGAAGGAAGAGGTGTTATCAGTAAGAGGGAGTATTACAGGTTTATTCCAGTTGATGTTAATACGGGATAGTCCACCAAACCGAGCCAATTACCTGATAACTGGAGCTAGGTTTTCGTGCGGTGTTACATATATAGAGGGTTATGTCATCGGCATACATCGAGATAATCAAGCCTCTCGAGGTGAAGCCAATGCCACGTTGCGAGTGATGCTGCCTGAGCCTGGCGGCTGAGGGCTCCATGGTGAAGGCAAATAGGAGGGGCGAGAGCGGGCAGCCTTGTCTGGTGCCGCTTGGTAAGGGAATTGGTTCGGATAAGAGCCCATTCAAGCGTATCCGGGCAGTAGGAAGAGTATACAGAAGTTGTATATATTTGAGGAAGGTAGGACTGAGACCAAGGCGCTTTAAGAGAATGAATAAGTAATCCCATGCCAGGGAATTAAATGCCTTGGTGGCGTCTAATAGGGCGGCAATCAGTGCGAACAGTGTTCTCATGTTGTGCGCAGTGGATCGCCCCGGTATAATCCCTGCCTGGTCTGATCATTTTGGGCAGAAGTGGCAGGAGGCGATTAGTGATAATTTTAGCGAGAATTTTATTATCTATATTGATGAGGGACAGGGGTCTATAAGAATCGCATTTATGTGGTGGTTTATCCAGTTTGAGCAGGGATATGATAACCGCTTCCCGCAGCGTGGGAGGAAGAACACCATTCAGGAGGTAGTGCTCATACATCGCTAGGAGATGTGGGGCCAGAAGGTCTGCATATTCTTTGTAGAAGGCGGCCATGAAGCTGTCAAGCCCTGGTGCTTTAGCACTGGGGAGTGAGTTAATGGTTTGTATTTCCTCAGTTGAAAGGGGCATATCAAGAAATTCTCTATGCGAATCCTCCAGCCAGACCAGTTGCAACGAGTCAAGATAGCTGGTGAGTAGCTCAGTGTCTCCGCTTGACTGCACAGTGTATAGTGTGGCATAAAAGTCCTTCACTGTGTCTAGTATGGCTAGAGGTTGGTCTTGTGTACCACGTGCAGCGTCTTCTTTTTCAAATATGTAGGTGGGGGGGACACGTACTCTGTAGGATACCTGCTAGAGTCTTCCCAGTCCAATCCCCCTCTCCATATCGCCCCGCTTGTGCGTCCCTGTTTAGCTACTTCACGCTCGGCCTCTGTGTTGTATTCGGAGATTTTCTCCCTGATCTCGGCTAGGGTGGCGGGTTGGTGTGACCTAAGGTATTCTACCTTCAACGTTTTCAATTTCTGTATAAGTGTGGAAAATTGGGAACGAACTGGCTTCAGAATACAGGCCTGCATGGAAAGTGCATCCCCCCCCAAATAAACAGTTTTAAATGCTTCCCAGATGATGGAGGGGGAGGAGGCAGTGGTGGTGTTTGTAGTAAAATAGGATATTATTTCAGCCCTAATTTCTTCTTTGAACGCATTATTCTGGAGTGCACCTCTAGGGAGGCGCCAGGTGAAAACTCCTGGGGGTATTTTGGGGATGTTGAATTCTAACAGGACTGATGCATGGTCCGATAGCGTGCATGGCAGGTGAGTCGCCTTAGTGTCCCAGAGTTTAATTTCCTGCAAAATGAGCCAGTAATCAATTCTGGACCACAAACAATGTGGAGCAGTAAAACAGGTGCCCTCACGCTGCCCCTGGCGGGACCACCTCCAATCATCTAGAAGGCCGTGATCAGCCATGAGTGTGTTAATAATGTCCGCAGCCCTAGGGTGCGGACGTCACGCAGAGCCTGACCAGTCCTGGCCATCATCTAGCATGACGTTGAAGTCCCCCCCCTGCCCCCCCCAGATCTGCGCCCCGTGCCCCAGCCCATTAACCAGCTGCCAAAGGTCGGTGAAAAACCCAGGGTCATCGGTGTTTGGGCCGTAGACTGCCACCAGGGTGATGGATTGGGTATAAAGTGTGCCTGTGGCTATGACATACCTGCCCTCTTTATCTGCCGTAACCTTGCCAAGCCGCCATGGAAGCCCCCTGCGTATGAGAATAGCCACCCCTCTTGCATAATTAAAGTACAGCGAGGTGTATGCTTCGCTATGCCATGTTGCACGCAGACCCGGGGCACTGTGAGAGGTAAGATGAAGTTCTTGTAGAAAGCAGAGGTCAATATGATGATGGGTAATGTAAGCGTGAACCAGTCTGGATTTACGGTAATCGGTTATACCCCGTATATTCCAAGTTAAACATTTTATTCACATCAAACGGAGTAAGAAAATGTATACTTGTTGCGGTGACCCGCTGGGGAAGATTCATAAGGAGTTTGTGACTTGTTCCAGTCAGTTGTTGTGCAGTAAATGCCATAACTTGTGCCAAACTTCAATATGTAGAATATCTTATGCATTGGCGCCCAAGTCCCCACCATCCCCAACCCACACCAACCTCCAAAATTGGTTGTGAAAATTAGCCCTTCCCCTCCCAATTCCCTTCAATAGAAAGGTAACAATATCAAGGGAAACATCCCTTGGTTAAGAGCTGGGCCGGGCAGTCTCCCCTACCACAGCAGGTGGGTGACCGGATGGACATAGGCCCAGTGATGTGGAAACATCTATAACAGGGAATGAGATATGTAATAGACATGGGGGATGGCTGCTCCCTGATTACAGTTATGCCCTTGCAGTTTTCTGGAAAGGAGTTCAGGATTCAGCCGTTCCATCATTAGCGATAATTTTCTTTCGGGGTACTCCGGTCCGGCGAGGGTTTAATCGTTAGTGTCCAGGGAGGACTCCTCAGGATTTGTAGATGAAGCCACAGAGGAACGTTGTTCTTGAGCTAGTTTTTTAGCGAAACGGAGAGCTTTCTTGGCGGCAGTAGAGTGTGGGGCGACTTTTTTCATGATACGGAGTTTGGCTGGATAGAGCAGAGCGTATGGTATGTTGGCCTGCTAAAGCAATCTTTTGGCGGGGAGAAACTCCCTCCTGGAGTTCTGCACCGTGATGGTGAAGTCCGGGTAAATAGAGATGCGGCTACCCTGATACGTTAATGACTGCAAGGCGCAGAACCGTATCTCTGTCTCTATAGTTTAGGAGACGAGCTATAATGGGTCTTACGGGTGTTCCCGGGGGCGGTCGGGGCCTGAGAGAGCGGTGTGCACGCTTCACAATGAACATGGGTGAGAGTGCTTCTGCGAAAACCTCGTAGCAGTGATTTAACATAGGCCTCCATCGTAGTAGGAATGGCAGTGGACTCCGAAACGCCTGTTATGCAGAGGTTGTTAGGTCGTGCCCTGGACTCCAAGTCCTCATTTTTGGTCTTTGAGTCGTGCACTTTGACCATAGGGAGCAGGTGTTGTTTCGTTTCGGCTTGAACATCCTCATAGTCAGAGATTCATGTCCCAGCCTGGTCTAACCGATCTTCATACCTGTCCACCATGTGTTTCATTTGGTCAAGCCTGGCCGTGAGCGCGTCCAGTTTAGAATCAATAGTTTTCAGACTAGATTGCACGTCAATCAATAGCTCTTTGATGTTACTATCTTGCACAGCCTCGGTGTCCGCTGGATCCGTCCGGCTCTCTGGGTCTCCCTGGCGGGTGATGAGCTTGCTCTCGAAGGATATTTTGGGTTGCTTAGTATTCTGTTTGCCCATAATTTCCAAAGATATTGCAGGGTTTTAGCCCTTCACTGAGTGTCTCATTTCTCACGAGGTGGTTCTGAGCCGCGCTGGCGGTGGGCTCCGCCAGTCCCCAAGACGCCATTGGGGGGCACGAACAGGTCTTTGGTTACCAATATTCACACTGTTCTGGGGTATGTCCCTTTAAGATTTGGAGGCCAAGCAGTAGCCCTGTGGATGAGTCCGGTAGCCCCGGCGCTACTGGGCGAGATGGGCTTGGGGCCAAGCTGTACAAGCCCGTCGCCACAGGGGTTCAAATCAACAGTGGTGTTCCTCAGGGTGCAGGCTGTTGGATATTCTGTGGGCCCCCTCTTGTCAGGGCTGTCCAGAGAGAGTGTGAGTGGGCCTGAGCACGTTAGAGGGGGTCACAAGCAAGGCCAGATGCTGGAATAGGTCTACAGACGTTCCAGGAGGAAGCTCGTTCCATCAGCCGAGCCACTGGACCAAGCGGCCCCAGCAGCTGTGTACAAATCGCAGCCTGGAGTGGAGAGGAGGCAGTGGTCCGATGCAGCAAAGGGCAGCCACCCCCGCCGCAGCGCAGCGTCTTCTGGTGAGGAACCGGAGCTCCCAGCAGCCGATGTTCGCAGGGGGTCCGCCAGGCCGCAACCGATCACTCGTGCAGGGAGCGGGCCGGGAATCGCGCAGCGGCCGCCCTCGGTCCCTTCAACGAGCCAGCGCAATTGAACCCCTCTGCCACCCAGGGCCCGCTAATTCTGCTGGGTGACGCTTACCCGGCCGGGGCAGCACCAGCTCCTCCTCGCGAAGCCGTGTAGGCAGGATGGGATGCTCCAATGCTGAGAGCTGCCCAAGGGGCCGCCCCGCCACTGGCCCCTTGGGCACCAACCCATATGCAGAAGCCAAATCAGAATGAAGGAATTCAACATCTGATTAATATTTCTTCATTATGACAAGTTACATTGAAATTAGATAAAATGTCCCAGTACAGTTCTGTTCAAGAGAAAAGGCCAAGTCTCTGGAACTGTGATCTTCTACTGTAAGTGGCATGCTTGTTTCTAATTTGTCGTAGGGGTACTCTGGTAGTCATATATGCCAGGAACCACTACATTCAGCCTATTCTGTATCACCAGCCTCTTCACATGTCTGGAGTGCTTGAATACACATCTCCATTCTTTTTGGAGTACGTTTGGGCTTGTCCAAAATTAGCCCGCATCATAAACTTCACTTACTGTCCAGGACAAATAGTTTTCACTGTGATCTTTTCCCTGTAGTGCGATATCAATTTTGTTGTCAGTTTTCCACCGCTGATGCTGCTTCCATGTACAATGATCCTTGTTTCTATTTTCCGAGTAGTCATTCCCATATACGTAGGATAGAATGGGCACAATACTCGATAATCAACAATGTTGCTAGCGTTTCTTACTCCAATGTAAGATTCTTTGCCCCTGAAAATTTACAGGCACCACAGCTACCACACTGGGACTAGCTAGTGGCCTTTGAATGCCCCAAAGGTATATTGTTAATAGCCTTTCTCTACTTGTGAACTGGTATGGACTAGTTGGTCCTTGATGCTTCTGCCTATTTCAAATGCTAATAGGAGTTTCGGATAATCAGGACACCTCCATTTTTACAGTCCAGTGTTTAAGCTTTTTCTTCAACTTGTTTAAATGGCCAAGTAATCGATCAGACTTGATTCTGTCAGTTCGGTTCTTTGGTGGGCGTGCAAGCAAGGCTGCTCTGTTGATATTTTTAGATCTTTTCTTGCTCCTCACTCTGGTTGGGTGATGTTTAGAAGTTAATCTGGCTTTCAATGCCTCAGCTTGTTTTTCGTATATATCCATCAGTACAGATCCCTCTAATAACAGAACGTGTATTTGTAAAGCACACTTTAACCCCCCAACGGGGTATCTTGGCGCTGAATAACAGATGTTTATTGTTACCCAACTCAATGGTACTCATCTTATCAACCTCAGAAAGGAAGAGAGGCTGAGCGGTCCCGCCAGGATTTGAACCTGTGACCACGAGGTCGAACACAGGCCCCTGCACTAGATGCATTAGCCCACTAAGCCACCAGACTCGGCTAATCCCAAGTTCTCCCTTGGAGGTTGAGGATGTTGACTAGTAAAGTTTAATAAAGAGTTTCTCTTAGTTGGTTTATTATATACCTTACTAATGTGCATACCCTTGTTTGCCTTGATCATGATATCTAGAGAAGCCACTTCATACATATCCATTGTCATTGTGAAATGTAGGTGTAGGGATGCACTATACCATTTGGCTTCCTCCTCACTGCCTGTCCAGATGCCAATTACATCTGTCATACAGTGGGGGTATGATGACTGAGCACCTAAGGCCCAAAGCAGCCCCACTAGTCCCCAATCAACCTAGGATTTTCTTGAATTTAGAGACATTTAGCAAGGATGGTCACTAATCGCATGGAAAAGCACATAAGAATGGTTAACACTTGTTATTAAGATGGCAAAACTATTATAAGATGCAATAATATGCAGAGGAATTTCCTATTCTTAACTAAAATTACAGAGGGCACTGAGCAGAACAGTGATAACACACCAAGACACAAGCTACCTGTCACCCATGAATCTGGTAGCAGGGAAGCCCAGATTTAAGTCCAGTATAACTGATAGGGGTTCTTAAGCTGGACTGATGGATAACTCCTTTTGCTCACCTCTGATTGACAATGGGGTCCGAGAAAGAAGGGAAGAATGATTCATAGACTTACAGTTGAGTCCAAAAGACATTCAGAATAACCAAACTCTTGCATTGGGCATGTCAGGGAGCAGTGAAAAAGGGAGGGAGCAGATTAACTATAGAAGCGAAGTAACTTCTTTCTGAGGGAGAGAGAACACAGGCTATATCCCACCTCTACAAAACTCTAGAGGCTAGCCAACCCTTTCAGTCATTCCAATACATCAAGAAATGGTCAGAAGACCAAGGCGAGGAAATAACAGAAAGATCCTAGATTTTAACTTGACAAAGGACAACTAAATTGTATATTTGCACCCACTACAAGAGAGTGCATGTAAGGTGGTGCTACAACAGTAGCAGATTCCAGACTGCTTGAAGGGTATGTATGAAGGCTCAGAAGTTTGCTTGAGAGGGTGCACAGAAAAGGAATCCTACAGTCATATGTGGTGGACATGTGACCGCATCAAAATGTAATGGAGGTTTTGTCTCGCATCAGAAGGGTGGTCTTCCACCAAACATTTGTATTCTCCCCTCCTGTTCTGCTGAATACGTTTTTGCTGGAATTAGGACTGTGCACTTCACCAGTGCGTGTGCCCACTCCCTAAAACATGGTAAAAATGTCTTACACCTGATTGGTGCATTTAATTTACTTATAAGTCCCTAGTAAAGAGGTATACCAGAAACCCAGGGCATGCAAATCAAATGCTACTAGTGGGCCTGCAGCACTTACTGTGCCACCCACTTAAGTAGCCCCTTAAAACATGTCTCAGGCCTGCCATTTCAGTCTATGCCGTTTTAAACTGCCAATTTGACATGGCAAAATAAACCCTCTATTATTATCGACAATCAACAATTTTGGGCTCTTGCTCCAAAATCGAAATATTTTCACCGACCTGTATTCCACCTAGGTACACTAGCGGTCTTTACCTGGAGTGTAACTAGAAACAGCATATTCGGCTTTTTAAAAAAAAATAAACCCCATGCCTGGCCTAAAAGCACATGTTACTAACTTGTGTAACGATATATCTGTAAGAGACAGTAGTTAGTGACAGATTCCTTACCTTAGAATATCCCCAGGCGTCAGGCTGGATCCGGAAAGCTTTTGCGTAGCAGTACCCTTGCGCGTCGGTAGGCGGCGCCGTGCGGCTCCGCGTCCGCTCGTCGGCGTCGTGATCGCCGGGATGACGTCGCGGGCAGTACTTAGGCGCCGCCCTGCGCGCTGACGCCAGTTCTGTACACGACTTTCCGCGCCAGGAACGCAGAGCCATGCAAGAAGCGGACATAGGTGTCTGAAAAATACTAGGGCCCTGAAAGGGATGTCCTTAACCCTAGAAATCAGTTCGCAGAACGGGGAGGATGGGTGGACGGTGAGTGAATCTGTCACCAACTACTGTCTCTTACAGATATATCGTTACACAAGTTAGTAACTTGTGCATCTGAAAGAGACACGTTAGTGACAGATTCCTTACCTTAGAATAGATACCCCAGCAATACCAACCCCGGTGGTGGGTCTGCGAACAAAGATCAGACAAGGAAGTCCTGGAGGACAGAACGGCCAAAGAAGCCGTCCCTCCGGACCGGACTGTCAAGGCAGTAATGCTTTGTAAACGTGTGCAGCGAGGCCCACGTAGCTGCCTGACAGATAACCGGCAGCGGAACACCGCGGCCCAAGGCCGTGGTAGCAGCTGTTGCCCTGGTGGAATGGGCACGCAGCCCAACAGGAGGCTCCTTCTTAGCCAAAGAATAGCAGGTCTTAATGCACAAGGTAACCCAGCGGGAGATGGTCCTCTTGTGCACCGCCCGACCTTTTTTGGCACCCACGTAGCCAACAAAGAGCTGGTCATCCACCCGGAAGTGTTTTGTGCGGTCGATATAGAAGGAGAGCGCACGTTTTGGGTCCAGACGGTGGAGCCTCTCTTCCTCTCTGGAAGGATGCGGAGGCGGAAAGAAGGTGGGCAAAGTGATGGTCTGCCCAATGTGGAAAGCAGTAACCACCTTTGGCAAGAAGGACGGACGCGTCCGAAGAACAACCTTGTCTGGATGAACAGACAGAAAGGGAGGTTTGCAAGATAGAGCCTGGAGCTCACTCACCCGCCGAGCGGAGGTGATGGCCACCAGAAAGGCTGTCTTCAGAGTCAGAAGACGAAGAGGACAGTTATGTAGAGGCTCAAAGGGAGCGCACAATAAAAAGGTAAGAACCAAGTTCAAGTCCCACTGAGGCATCACAAACGGAACAGGAGGGAAGAGGTGAGTAATGCTTTTAAGAACCTGTTAACAACAGGGGACTTGAAAAGGGAGGGCTGATCAGGGAGCCTGAGGAAGGCCGAGATAGCACAAAGATAACCCTTGATGGTACCCAGGGCAGAACCCTGTTGGGCCAGAGAAAGAAGGAACAGAAGGACCTCAGAAAGAGGGGCAGAAAGGGGATTCACAGCCTTTGCTGTGCACCATGCCACAAATTTGTTCCACCTGCAGGCGTATACCACCTTAGTGGAGGGACGCCTGGCTGCCAGAATCACATCACAAACTTCGGGAGGCAAGTCGAAAGGAATCAACTGCCGCCGCTCAATCTCCACGCAAGCAGGTGTAGACTGGACAGGTTCGGGTGGAGGACCGTCCCCTGCTGCTGCGACAGAAGATCCTCCCGAAGAGGCAGACGGATCGGGGATCTACGCTCATATTGAGTAGCTCGGGATACCAAACTCTTCGAGCCCAGTCCGGAGCCACAAGAATGACTTGGGCCCGGTCGTGCCGAATCTTGTTCAACACTCTGGGTAGAAGTGGTATAGGCGGAAAGGTGTACAATAGACCGCAACTCCACTCGTGACGAAAAGCGTCCGCCGAGCGAGTGCCGCCTTGGAAATTCCAACGCGCAGAACTGATGACATTGCGCGTTCTCTTCGGTGGCGAATAGATCTAACCAAGGCTCTCCCCACTGTAGAAAGAGTCCTTGCGCCACTTCCGAATGAAGACGCCATTCGTGATCCATCATGCACCTGCGGCTGAGTTCGTCCGCCCTGGCGTTCAGGGAACCTGCCAGGTGTTGAACCATCAGGAACATGCCCTGATGTTCCAGCCATGTCCAGAGGCGCAGAGCCTCCTGACAAAGGGTCCACGACCCCACCCCGCCTTGTTTGTTGCAGTACCACATGGCGGTGGTGTTGTCTGTGAACACCTGCACTACCTTCCCTTTGACAGAGGGAAGGAATGCCTTGAGTGCAAGTCGGATCGCCCGGAGCTCCAGAAGGTTGATATGGAGCCGGGACTCCGCCGGAGACCAGAGGCCTCTGATCTCCGCCTTTCCCATGTGACCGCCCCATCCCAGAAGGGACGCGTCCGTCACAACTGTGTGCTCTGGCTGGGGAAGGGAGAGGGATCTGCCCATGACCCATTGCCGGTTCGAGAGCCACCACTGCAACTGTTTTGCAGTCCCCTCCGAGATCTGGACGTGATCGGACAGGTTGCCCTGGTGCTGCGCCCACTGGAACTTCAGGTCCCACTGCAGAGCCCGCATATGCCATCTGGCATGATTGACCAGCAGGATGCAGGAGGCCATGAGGCCCAGCAGCCTCAGGGTCATCCGTACCGAAACCCAGGATAAAGGCTGAAAGATCGGAATCATAGCCTGAATATCCCGGACTCGCCGTTCGGGAGGATAGGCCCGAAACTGCGTCGTGTCCAGAACTGCTCCGATGAAAAGGAGCTGTGGAGAAGGAATCAGATGCGACTTCGGCACATTGATGGAGAACCCCAGCGAGTGCAGGAGTTCGGCCGTAGTCTGGAGGTGGGAGACGACTGCCTGGGACGAGCCCGCCTTCAGCAGCCAGTCGTCGAGGTAGGGGAAGAGTGAAACCCCTGCCCGGCGCAGATGAGCTGCGACCACCGCCATCACTTTCGTGAACACCCGAGGGGCACTGATAAAGGCCAAAGGGGAGCACGATGAACTGAAAATGCTCGAGGCCTACCGTGAACCGAAGGTAACGCCGGTGGGCCGGCAGGACGGGGATGTGGAAATAGGCGTCCTGCAAGTCCAACGCTACCAACCAGTCTCCAGGGTCGAGGGCAGTCAAGACCTGAGCTAGGGTGAGCATCTTGAACTTCTCCTTCCGGAGGAAGCGATTGACGTTCCGGAGGTCCAAGATAGGACGCATATCATCCTTGTCCTTTTTGTGCACCAGAAAGTAGTGGGAGTAGCAACCACGCCTACTTCTGGGGTCGGAACACGCCGATGGCCCTCTTGGCCAAGAGGGCCGTGACTTCCTTCTGCAGAAGTACCAAGTGATCCCCTGACATGCGGTGGAATTGAGGTGGCATGGCTGGGGGTGGTCTCGAAGGGGAGGGAGTAGCCCCTTCGGACAATGTCCAAGACCCACCTGTCCGAGGTGATGGGACGCCAGTGGTGAAGGTGATGGCGGACCCTGCCCTCTACTGGCGTGCTGTGCACCTGAAAGGAGGGACTAGGAGGGCTTGGAGGCCGCGGACGGGCTGGAGGTGGAGGCCTGACCCGCATGCTGGTTGCCCGAACCGCCACGGCGGTATCCACGTCCCTCGGCCACGCGAAGACGCCTGCTGCGCGGGCCGGTGGCTGGGCTGCTGACGTGACGGGGCGCCCCTTCCGTGGCCACGATAGGGGCGAAAAGCAGAAGTCAGCGGAGGGCGTGTAGCAGAAAGGCCCAGGGACTTGGCAGTAGCCCGTGAGTCCTTAAAGCGCTCCAACGCATGGTCTGCTTTGGACCCAAAAAGACCGACTCCATCAAAGGGCATGTCCATGAGAGTATTCTGGACATCCCCTGAAAAACCAGTGGTTCTCAGCCAGGCGTGGCGCCGCAGCGCCACCGTCGTTGCAATAGACCTGCCCAGCGAGTCGGCGGTATCAAGGCCACATCGTATTGTGTATTTGGCCGCATCCCTTCCTTCCGCAATGGCGCGGGAAAGCAGTGTCTGGACCTCCTCAGAACACTGGGGCAAAACAGTCGCCACCGAATCCCACAAGGAGTGGGTATATCGGCCCAAAAGACAAGCAGTGTTGATGGACCGCAAGCCAGCACTGGAGGAAGAAAACCCTTCTTCCCAAATTGATCCAGGCGTTTGGATTCCCTATCCGGAGGGGCGGTAGGGAAGGCGGTTTGGGAAGCGGAGGCTTGGACAACCAAGCTCTCAGGAGTGGGGTGGACAGAGAGAAACAGGGGGTCGCCCGGAGCTGGGCGATGGCGTCGGGACACGGTCCTATCCACAGGAGCCCCTGTGTTGGGCTTGGACCAGGCGCCCAAAAGAACGTCAGTGAGGGCATCGTTAAACGGCAGCACAGTCTCCGTAGAGGAGGCTGCCGGCTGAAGCACCTCTGTCAAGAGATTAGTCTTGACCGCCACAGTAGGGAGTTGGAGATGTAAGGCTCCAGCCGCCCTACGCAACACCGTAGCAAAATTGGCTCCCTCCTCCGTAGCCACGGGAGGAGACAGCATGCCATTGTCAGGGGAAGTATCTAGACCACTGGCATCCCCTAGACCATCTGTCCAGTCCTCATCGTACTGACACTGTTGTGCCAGAGGGTCATCAGACCCCTCCCAGTCCTCCTGGTCCTCCTCTGGTTGAAAATAAGGAGGAGGAGGGACATTTGGGACCCAAGGTCTCATCGGCGCCGGAACCGGCGTCGTCGGTCCGGGTCCATGTCCGGAGCCGGAAGGAACTGGGGGACGACGCCGCCCGGAGCCCCAGGCGGCGTCGAGAACGGCACCGGAGACATCGGCGTCGGCGGAGGCGTGGTTAGGTCGACCGGCGTCGATGGGGGTTGCGGAGCCGGGATCGAGGCCGGAGCCGGGATCGAGGCTGGAGGCACGGGCGACGCCGGGGCCGGAGCCGTCGGCGACGCCGGAGCAACCCCATCAGAGCCCGCGGGGCCCGAAGGCGCACCGGAGGGACCTTGAGGACCGAAGAGGCGGGCCATGGCCGACAGGAATTCCTGTGATTGAGCCGGATCCGCCCCGAACCCGGGAAGGACGGGTATGCGGGGGCGACTCCACAGGCATGTCCGGGGCCGCGGGGGCGGGGACGGTGCCGGGAGGGGCCTCAGCCGAGTCGCGAGACCGGCGAGGCGAAGTCCTAGAGCGACGATGCTTTTTGGACTTTTTGTGCTTGGACTTACCGGACGACGAAGACTTCGATGCCGACGACCGGTGAGGACTCCGCGACCGACCCCTTGACCTCTCACGCGACCGGGGCTTGGTGTGGCACGGAGCCGAATGCCGGGCCTCGAGGAGCTTTCGAGACCGCCTCGCAAAGCTCGGGTTGAGGGCCCGGCAGTCGGAAAACGACTCCGTGTCGTGGCCTCGGCCGAGGCAGAAGAGACACTCCCGATGCGGGTCTGTGATGGACATCATCCGAGCACAGGCGCCGCAACGTTTAAAACCGGGCATCCCTACGACACCTTGAAGTCGATTCGAAGAAAACAGTGAAAAAATTCACCCAAAAAGTTAGTCAAAAAATGACTAGGGTACTGCTCTTCCCGGATCTGCGCTTGCTGGCGCGGAAAAAGAAGAACTGACGTCAGCGCGCAGGAGCGGCGCCTAAGTACTGCCCGCGACGTCATCCCGGCGATCACGACGCCGACGACGGACGCGGAGCCGCACGACGCCGCCTACCGACGCGCAAGGGTACTGCTACGCAAAAACTTTCCGGATCCAGCCTGACGCCTGGGGATATTCTAAGGTAAGGAATCTGTCACTAACGTGTCTCTTTCAGATCTGCATTTTTTAATACATTTAAGTTACCCCTGCCAAAGACTCTATACCGCCCATAAGGCAGGGTGCAATATATTTAGAAAGTGGGACATGTTCTTTGAAGTTTTACATGTCCTAGTACTGAAAAACTCACAAATTTGTTTTTCACTATTGTGTGCCTTGCCTCTTCCCATAGGATAACATCGGTTTACCTTATTACATTTAATACGTGATAATTTTTGTTTGGGAGCAGGTAGAAATCTCATGTTTGGGGACTCAGGAATTTTAATTTTAGATCCTCTTTAATGCTAAAGTCGGATTTCAAGTCACAATTCTAAAATGGCACTTTTATAAAGTTGCCATTTTCTTGTCCAAACCATCTAGTGCCTGCAGCCTGTTCCTAGGTGACATGACTAGGAGTAGTTGGTGTTTGTGTATTTCTCCCAGACAGTCACATAATGGTAGGGGGCAGAGGGGCAGGTTGTTGGCAGGATGGGCCATCCTGGCAGAATGAGGGGGTAGAGTTGTGCAAAGCCCAACTTGCACTTCAAAGACACTGCCTCGGTTCAGATACGAGGAACTTCACACTAGCCTTGTATGACTCCAGAGAGCTTAGGGGCAGGGAGGCAAGAAATTCCAGACACTTTTGTGGGGGAGGGGGAACTCTAGCAGTTTCTTCCACTTCAAGGCTGGGTGAAGTAATAAAACTAGGACCCTCAGATCCACTCTTCAGTTCACTTCTGGGCATGCGGAAGGACTCTCAAAGTATTGTCTTACTGCTTGAAACCGGCTTCTCTGCTTGAACCAAAGACTTCCAGAGTGATGCCAAGGACTAGTTGGCTGGCCTCCTGATCAGAGCCTCAGGCACAGAAAAGGCTCAACCAACCATGAATCCTGACCCTCCAAGTGGTGTTCCTTCAGTCCTGTACCATTGAATAGGTGCTAAATGTGCACACAATTGCCAAAATTTAAAACTTGGGAAACTTTTCAGCCAAAAAGTTTACTGAGAACTGAAATGAGACCAGGACCTACCTGCTCACAGATCCGCCCAAGTTGCATTGCCAGTTGGCCTGACTTTGCGGTAGCTCCCGCTACATTCTTCTCAGCAGCAGCAAATCCTGTTCAGCGACTCCTGTCCACAAGAGCACCCAGCCTTGTAAGCCTTGTTGGCTAACGCCTGCAGCTTCATACCGCTGGAGATATTAGAGTTCCATAAAAGAGACTAAGTCCGAACGTAGAACTTCACCGCAACTTCCTCCAGCTGCTCCTTGACGATGCCTCCTTGGACACCGCCAGCTGCCTTGATCCACTGAACTTTACCTTCTCACGCATTTTTCTACAACATTTCTTCTAAGTTCGAAAGTAAGAGGAGACTAGGACAAATTCACTTTGTGTATGCGAACCGTGCTTCATCGCCCAGGTCTCCTGCGACTAGAGGTCCGCGGTTGCTATTTTTCACTTTAAACTGTGAAATTTCATAACTCCGGTTCTAATGATTGGATTTTTATCGCTTTGGTTTCCATTAACAGATCTGCGGACCCCTCCCCCTCAGCGCCTTGAGACCCTCACGGGTGAGTAGCGTGCTTACAATTCCCCGATTGATTGATTAATTAATTAATTCATTACAATTTACTCTATTTTTCTAAATTTGTGTGGGATTTTTCTTGTCTTGTGTTTTCACTTCATTACTGTTTAAGTGCTGTATAAATACTTTACACATTGCCTACAAGTTAAGCCTAACTGCTTTTGTGCAAAGCTTCCAGAGGGTTGAGCAGAGGTTAACTTAGTGACTTTTTGTGGTTCACCTTGACAAAGATTGTGGCCGTTGCTTCAGAAGGGTTTCACCCCACTCAAATAACTCAATTTCTAACAAGAAGCATTACTAATCATTGCCAATCATTTCCTTTTGTTCTTTCAGGTAAAGATTTTCAATCCTTGCATTATTTATTACCAGAAGTGTTTATGCATCAGATTGTTTCTCCTACTACTAATGTGCCCCAACCTGCTATAGTGGATCCTCCAATTTCAGTCATGAGGGCCATTCAAAATGTTTTAACTTCCATGGTAAAGTTGATTGCCAATCCCTATTTTAAGAGTTTCAACCACTCAATCTCAAATTTCAATCTCCACTTAAATTGATAATCAAAGTCATGGAATTGAACAATCTGCTATGTTTGTTACCTCAAAGTTCAGCTGACAACCTGGAAGCTATCCCTGTAGTATATCAAAAAGGTTATGACATTCATTCCATTTTTTTTACATTGGAATTTTTATTAAGATTTAGTTGCAGAAGTATCATCTGGTGAACACATGTACACAGAGAAAAAGGAAAATGCTACTTACCAGTATGCATCTGTTCTTGGCATGTAGAGCTGTAGAGTTGTATACTTTAGCATAGATCGCCATCTGGTGTTGGGCTCGGATGTTTGCACTTTGTTTTTGTCTGAAGAAGTCTTTGTAGTCACGAGATAGGGGACTCCTCCTTATGGTGATAGTGCGCATGGTTAGTAAGAGAATAGAAAAGGATGTCCATGCAATGCATCTAAATAAGATAATACTGCAACAGATAAAGGTACCCGGGGAGGTGGGTGGGCGTATACAACTCTACAGCTCTACATGCCAAGAACAGATGCATACTGGTAAGTAGCATTTTCCGTTCGAGGCATATGAGCTGTAGATTGTATACTTTAGCATTGACTATACGCACAAGTTACTAACTTGTGTAACGAAATATCTGTAAGAGACAGTAGTTAGTGACAGATTCCTTACCTTAGAATATCCCCAGGCGTCAGACTGGATCCGGAAAGTTTTTGCGTAGCAGTACCCTTGCGCGCCGGTAGGCGGCGTCGTGCGGCTCCGCGTCCGTCGTCGGCGTCGGGAGCGCCGGGATGACATCGCGGGCAGTACTTAGACGCCACCCCTGCGCGCTGACGTCACTTCTGTACACGACTTTCCGCGCCAGGAACGCAGAGCCATGCAAGAAGCTGACATAGGTGTCTGAAAATACTAGGGCCCTGAAAGGGATGTCCTTAACCCTAGAAATCAGTTCGCAGAACGGGAGGATGGGTGGGCGGTAGGAATCTGTCACTAACTACTGTCTCTTACAGATATATCGTTACACAAGTTAGTAACTTGTGCATCTGAAAGAGACACGTTAGTGACAGATTCCTTACCTTAGAATAGATACCCCAGCAATACCAACCCCGGTGGAGGGTCTGCGAACAAAGATCAGACAAGGAAGTCCCGGAGGACAGAACGGCCAAAGAAGCCGTCCCTCCGGACCGGACTGTCAAGGCAGTAATGCTTTGTAAATGTGTGCAGCGAGGCCCACGTAGCTGCCTGACAGATATCCTGCAGCGGCACATCGCGGCCTAAAGCCGTGGTAGCAGCCGTTGCCCTGGTGGAATGGGCACGCAGCCCAACAGGAGGCTCCTTCTTAGCCAAAGAATAGCAGGCTTTGATACACAAGGTTACCCAGCGGGAGATGGTCCTCTTGTGCACCGCCCGACCTTTTTAGGCGCCCACGTAGCCAACAAAGAGCTGGTCATCCACCCGGAAGTGTTGTGTGCGGTTGATATAAAAGGAAAGCGCACGTTTTGGGTCCAGACGGTGGAGCCTCTCTTCCTCTCTGGAAGGATGCGGAGGCGGAAAGAAGGTGGGCAAAGTGATGGTCTGCCCAATGTGGAAGGCAGTAACCACCTTTGGGCAAGAAGGACGGACGCGTCCTAAGAACAACCTTGTCTGGATGGACAGACAGAAAGGGAGGTTTGCATGATGGAGCCTGGAGCTCACTCACCCGCCGAGCGGAGGTGATGGCCACCAGAAAGGCTGTCTTCAGAGTCAGAAGACGAAGAGGACAGTTATGTAGGGGCTCAAAGGGAGTGCACATGAGAAAAGTAAGAACCAAGTTCAAGTCCCACTGAGGCATCACAAACGGAACAGGAGGGAAGAGGTGTGTAATGCCTTTTAGGAACCTGTTAACAACAGGGGACTTGAAAAGGGAGGGCTGATCAGGAAGCCTGAGGAAGGCCGAAATGGCACAAAGATAGCCCTTGATGGTACCCAGGACAGAACCCTGTTGGGCCAGTGAAAGGAGGAACAGAAGAACCTCAGAAAGAGGGGCAGAGGCACAAGTTACTAACTTGTGTAACGATATATCTGTAAGAGACAGTAGTTAGTGACAGATTCCTTACCTTAGAATATCCCCAGGCGTCAGGCTGGATCCGGAAAGTTTTTGCGTAGCAGTACCCTTGCGCGTCGGTAGGCGGCGTCGTGCGGCTCCGCGTCCGTCGTCGGCATCGCCGGATGACGTCGCTGCCAGTACTTAGAAGCCGCCCCTGCGCGCTGACGTCAGTTCTGTACACGACTTTCCGCGCCAGGAACGCAGAGCCATGCAAGAAGCTGACATTGGTGTCTGAAAAAAATACTAGGGCCCTGAAAGGGATGTCCTTAACCCTAGAAATCAGTTCGCAGAACGGGAGGATGGGTGGGCGGTAGGAATCTGTCACTAACTACTGTCTCTTACAGATATATCGTTACACAAGTTAGTAACTTGTGCATCTGAAAGAGACACGTTAGTGACAGATTCCTTACCTTAGAATAGATACCCCAGCAATACCAACCCGGTGGTGGGTCTGCGAACAAAGATCAGACAAGGAAGTCCTGGAGGACAGAACGGCCAAAGAAGCCGTCCCTCCGGACCCGACTGTCAAGGCAGTAATGCTTTGTAAACGTGTGCAGCGAGGCCCACGTAGCTGCCTGACAGATAACCGGCAGCGGAACACCGCGGCCCAAGCCGTGGTAGCAGCCGTTGCCCTGGTGGAATGGGCACGCAGCCCAACAGGAGGCTCCTTCTTAGCCAAAGAATAGCAGGCCTTGATGCACAAGGTAACCCAGCGGGAGATGGTTCGCTTGTGCACCGCCCGACCTTTTTGGCGCCCATGTAGCCAACAAAGAGCTGGTCATCCACCCGGAAGTGTTTTGTGCGGTCGATATAGAAGGAGAGCGCACGTTTTGGGTCCAGACGGTGGAGCCTCTCTTCCTCTCTGGAAGGATGCGGAGGCGGAAAGAAGGTAGGCAAAGTGATGGTCTGCCCAATGTGGAAGGCAGTAACCACCTTTGGCAAGAAGGACGGACGCGTCCTAAGAACAACCTTGTCTGGATGAACAGACAGAAAGGGAGGTTTGCAAGATAGAGCCTGGAGCTCACTCACCCGCCGAGCGGAGGTGATGGCCACCAGAAAGGCTGTCTTCAGAGTCAGAAGACGAAGAGGACAGTTATGTAGAGGCTCAAAGGGAGCGCACATAAGAAAGGTAAGAACCAAGTTCAAGTCCCACTGAGGCATCACAAACGGAACAGGAGGGAAGAGGTGTGTAATGCCTTTAAGAACCTGTTAACAGGGGACTTGAAAAGGGAGGGCTGATCAGGGAGCCTGAGGAAGGCCGAGATAGCACAAAGATAACCCTTGATGGTACCCAGGGCAGAACCCTGTTGGGCCAGAGAAAGAAGGAACAGAAGGACCTCAGAAAGAGGGGCAGAAAGGGGATTCACAGCCTTAGCTGTGCACCATGCCACAAATTTGTTCCACCTGCAGGCGTATACCACCTTAGTGGAGGGACGCCTGGCTGCCAGAATCACATCACAAACTTCGGGAGGCAAGTCGAAAGGAATCAACTGCCGCCGCTCAATCTCCACGCAAGCAGGTGTAGATTGGACAGGTTCGGGTGGAGGATCGTCCCCTGCTGCTGCGACAGAAGATCCTCCCAAAGAGGCAGACGGATCGGGGGATCTACGCTCATACTGAGTAGCTTGGGATACCAAACTCTTCGAGCCCAGTCCGGAGCCACAAGGATGACTTGGGCCCGGTCGTGCCGAATCTTCTTCAACACTCTGGGTAGAAGTGGTATAGGCGGAAAGGCGTACAACAGACCGCAACTCCACTCGCGACGAAAAGCGTTGCCGAGCGAGTGCCGCCTTGGAAATTCCAACGCGCAGAACTGATGACATTGCGCGTTCTCTTCGGTGGCGAATAGATCTAACCAAGGCTCCCCATTGTAGAAAGAGTCCTTGCGCCACTTCCGAGTGAAGACGCCATTCGTGATCCATCATGCACCTGCGGCTGAGTTCGTCCGCCCTGGCGTTCAGGGAACCTGCCAGGTGTTGAACCATCAGGAACATGCCCTGATGTTCCAGCCATGTCCAGAGGCGCAGAGCCTCCTGACAGAGGGTCCACGACCCCACCCCGCCCTGTTTGTTGCAGTACCACATGGCGGTGGTGTTGTCTGTTAACACCTGCACTACCTTCCCTTTGACAGAGGGAAGGAATGCCTTGAGTGCAAGTCGGATCGCCCGGAGCTCCAGAAGGTTGATATGGAGCCGGGACTCCGCCGGAGACCAGAGGCCTCTGATCTCCGCCTCTCCCATGTGACCGCCCCATCCCAGAAGGGACGCCGTCCGTCACAACTGTGTGCTCTGGCTGGGGAAGGGAGAGGGATCTGCCCATGACCCATTGCCGGTTCGAGAGCCACCACTGCAACTGTTTTGCAGTCCCCTCTGAGATCTGGACGTGATCGGACAGGTTGCCCTGGTGCTGCGCCCACTGGAACTTCAGGTCCCACTGCAGAGCCCGCATATGCCATCTGGCATGATTGACCAGCAGGATGCAGGAGGCCATGAGGCCCAGCAGCCTCAGGGTCATCCGTACCGAAACCCAGGATAAAGGCTGAAAGATCGTAATCATAGCCTGAATATCCCGGACTCGCCGTTCGGGAGGATAGGCCCGAAACTGCGTCGTGTCCAGAACTGCTCCGATGAAAAGGAGCTGTGGAGAAGGAATCAGATGCGACTTCGGCACATTGATGGAGAACCCCAGCGAGTGCAGGAGTTCGGTCGTAGTCTGGAGGTGGGAGACGACTGCCTGGGACGAGCCCGCCTTCAGCAGCCAGTCGTCGAGGTAGGGGAAGACTGAAACCCCTGCCCGGCGCAGATGAGCTGCGACCACCGCCATCACTTTCGTGAACACCCGAGGGGCACTGGTAAGGCCAAAGGGGAGCACGGTGAACTGAAAATGCTCGAGGCCTACCGTGAACCGAAGGTAACGCCGGTGGGCCGGCAGGACGGGGATGTGGAAATAGGCGTCCTGCAAGTCCAACGCTACCAACCAGTCTCCAGGGTCGAGGGCAGTCAAGACCTGAGCTAGGGTGAGCATCTTGAACTTCTCCTTCCGGAGGAAGCGATTGACGTTCCGGAGGTCCAAGATAGGACGCATGTCCTCCTTGTCCATTTTGGGCACCAGAAAGTAGCGGGAGTAGCAACCACGTCCTACTTCTGGGGTCGGAACATGCTCGATGGCCCTCTTGGCCATGAGGGCCGTGACTTCCTTCTGCAGAAGCACCAAGTGATCCCCTGACATGTGGTGGAATTGAGGTGGTATGGCTGGGGGGGTGGTCTCGAAGGGGAGGGAGTAGCCCCTTCGGACAATGTCCAAGACCCACCTGTGCACCTGAAAGGAAGGACTAGGAGGGCTTGGAGGCCGCAGACGGGGCGGAGTTGGTGGCCTGACCCGCACGCTGGTTGCCCGACCCGCCACGGCGGAAGCCACGTCCTCGGCCACGCGAAGACGCTTGCTGCGCGGGCCGGTGGCTGGGCAGCAGACGTGACTGGGCGCCCTTCCGTGGCCACGAAAGGGGCGAAAAGCAGAGGTTAGCGGAGGGCGCACAACAGAAAGGCCCAGGGACTTGGCAGTAGCCTGTGAGTCCTTAAAACGCTCCAGCGCATGGTCTGCTTTGGAACCAAAAAGACCGACTCCATCAAAGGGCATGTCAATGAGTGTATTCTGGACATCACCCGAGAAACCAGTTTTTCTCAGCCAGGCGTGGCGACGCAGCGCCACCGTCGTTGCAAGCGATCTGCCCAGCGAGTCGGCGGTATCAAGGCCACAACGTATGGTGAACTTTGCCGCATCCCTACCTTCCGCAATGGTGCGGGTAAGCAGTGTCTGGACCTCCTCAGAACACTGGGGCAAAACGGCCGCCACCGAATCCCACAGAGAGTGGGATTATCGGCCCAAAAGGCAAGCGGTGTTGACGGACCGCAAGCCAGCACTGGAGGAAGAAAAGGCCTACTTCCCAAATTGATCCAGGCGTTTGGATTCCCTATCCGGAGGGGCGGTAGGGAAGGCGGTTTGGGAGGCAGAGGCTTGGACAACCAAGCTCTCGGGGGTGGGATGTTGGGAGAGAAACAAGGGGTCGCCCGGAGCAGGGCGATGGCGTCGGGCCACGTTCCTATCCACAGGAGCCCCTGTGGTGGGCTTGGACCAGGTGCCCAAAAGATCGTCAGACAGTGCATCATTAAACGGCAGCAATGGCTCCGAGGAGGTAGCTGCCGGCTGAAGCACTTCCGTCAGGAGGTTAGTCCGGACAGCCACAGTAGGCAATTGGAGGTGCAAGGCTCCAGCTGCTCTACGCAACACTGTTGCGAAATTTGCTCCCTCCTCCGTAGCCACGGGAGGAGACAGCATGCCAGTGTCATGGGAAGTGTATAGACCACTGGCATCCCCAAGTTCCTCTGCCCAGTCCTGATCATACTCACACTGCTGTGTGAGAGGGTCTTCCGACCCCTCCCAGCTCTCCTGGTCCTCCTCTGGCTCAAAATATGGAGGAGGGACATCTGGGACCCAAGGTCTCATCGGCGCCGGGGCCGGCGTCGAGCGACGTCGGTCCGGCTCCATGTCCGGAACCGGAGAACGACGCCGCCCAGAGCCCCTGGCGGCGTCAGGAACGGCACCGGGGACATCGGCGCCGGCGGAGGCGTGGTTAGGTCAACCGGCGTCGATCGGGGTTGCGGTACCACCGGAGCCGGGATCGAGGCCGGAGCCGAGGCCGGGATCAAGGCTGGCGGGACGGGCGACGCCGGGACCGGAGTCGTCGGCGACGCCGGAGCAACCCCATCAGGGCCCGCGGGGCCCGAAGGCGCACCGGAGGGACCTTGAGGCCCGAAGAGGCGGGCCATGGCCGACAGGAATTCCTGTATTTGGGCCGGAGACGCCCCCGAACCCGGAAAGGACGGGTAATGCGGGCCGGCTCCACAGGCACGTCCGGGGCCGCGGGGACGGTGCCGACAGGGGCCTCAGCCGAGTCGCGAGACCGGCGAGGCGAAGTCTTAGAGCGATGATGCTTCTTAGACTTTTTGTGCTTCGACTTACCCGAGGAGTGCGAAGACTTGGACTCCGACGACCGGCCCCTCGACCTCTCACGGGACCGGGGCTTGGTGCGGCGCGGAGCCGACTGCCGGACCTCGAGGAGCTTTCGAGACCGCTCTCGCAAAGCCTTCGGGTGTAAGGCCCGGCAGTCAGGGCACGACTTCGTGTCGTGGTCTCGGCCGAGACAGTAGAGACACTCCAGATGCGGGTCTGTGATCGACATCATTCGACCACAGACGTCGCATGGCTTGAAGCCGGGCATCCCTACCGACACCTAGGAGTCGAGAAGACTCGAAAAGAAACAGTGAAAAAATCACCAAAAATGTAGTCAAAAATTGATTAGGGCACTGCTCTTCCCGGATCTGTGCTTACTGGCGCGGAAAAAGAAGAACTGACGTCAGCGCGCAGGGGCGGCGTCTAAGTACTGCCCGCGACGTCATCCCGGCGCTCCCGACGCCGACGACGGAAGCGGAGCCGCACGACGCCGCCTACCGGCGCGCAAGGGTACTGCTACGCAAAAACTTTCCGGATCCAGTCTGACGCCTGGGGATATTCTAAGGTAAGGAATCGGTCACTAACGTGTCTCTTTCAGATAGCAGTTTTCCTCCCTAGCGGTGGCAACCTGTATCTGTTGCAGTGGTTTGAAAAAGTGTTCTTAGTACAGCCTGGCCCACAGTAGCTTGTTGTTTTGCTTGCACATCTACACAATAGTGTTTAGTGAAAGTATGTGGTTTAGATCAAGTTGCTGCTTTGGAGAGGTCATCTAGAGGAATGTTCCCTAAGAATGCCATAGAAGCCCCTAGTTTGCGTGTGGAATGAGCTCTAGGGGGAATAGTTAATGTGCGTTTAGCTTTAAGATAGCATATTTGGATGCATTTAACAATCCACCGTGCAATTCTTGTTTTTGAAACGGGATTGCCTTTGTGAGGTGGGGAGAAAGCTACAAAGAGTTGTTTTGTGTTTCTAAAGGGCTTAGCTCTTTTGATGTAGTAGAGTATCGCTCTTTTAACGTCTAGCGTGTGGAGAGCGCGTTCTGCCACTGAGTCTGGTTGAGGGAAAAATACTGGAAGTTCAACCGACTGATTAAGGTGGAAGGCAGATACTACTTTAGGCAGAAATGTTGGGTTAGGCCTAAGAACCACTTTACTATGGTGTATTTGTAAAAATGGTTCTTGTATGGTTAATGCCTGGAGTTCACTAACTCTCCTAAGGTATGTGATAGCTACCAGGAAGGCTACTTTCCAAGTAAGGAACTGTAACTCGCATTTGTGCAGAGGTTCAAATGGGGGACCCATGAGTCTGGTAAGGAGTATTTTGAGATTCCATACAGGAGAAGGTGGAACTCTAGGTGGAATTATTCTTTTAAGTCCTTCCATAAACGCTTTGATAGCGGGTACTCTAAACAAAGACAAATGTTGTCTGTTTTGGAGGTAAGCAGCAATTGCAGCGAGATGTAGCCGTAAAGATGTGTATGCTAGGTTACATTGTTGTAGATGCAAAAGATAACAGATAATGTTTTGGATGGAAGCATCTAGCGGATTGATTTTGTTGTTTGTACAGTAAATGACAAATCGCTTCCACTTTGCTGCATAGCATGCTCTAGTGGTAGGACGTCTAGCCTCTTTAATGATGTGCATGCAGTCTGGGGGGAGATTAAGGTAGCCAAACTCTAGGACTTCAGGAGCCAGATTGCAAGATTGAGTTGATTGGGATCTGGATGCCTTATCTCTCCACGGTTCTGAGTGAGGAACTAGGGGGAGAGGTGCAGCTTTTGATGCGGCACTACTGAGAGTTCCAACAGGGTTGTGAACCATGGTTGGCGTGTCCATGTTGGAACAACTAGTATCATTGTGAGGGAGTGTTGTTGAGCTTCCGAACCACTAACGGAATGAGCGGGAGAGGCGGAAAAGCGTATGCAAATTTGCCTGACCAGTTTCATCCATAGTGCATTGCCTTTGGACAATGGGTGTGGGTATCTGGAGGCGAAGCTTGGGCATTTTGTGTTTTGGTGTGTGGCGAACAGATCTATGTGTGGATGACCCCACATGTGAAAGAATGGAAGAAGAACTTGAGGATGAAGTTCCCATTCGTGGATCTGCTGTGTTTGACTGAGCAGATCTGCGATCTGATTGTGTACTCCTGGGAGATGTTGTGCGAGGAGGTATATGTTTTGAGGAATAGCCCATCTCCATATGCTTTGCGCTAGTCGTGAAAGCTGAAGAGAGTGTGTCCCCCCCTGTTTTTGTATGTAGTACATTGTTGTCATGTTGTCTGTACGTACCAAGACCGCTTTGTCTACTAGCAAGAGTTGAAAAGACTTTAGTACTAGAAAGATTGCCAGTAACTCCAGGTGATTTATGTGGAGTTGTTTTTGTTGATGGGTCCATATGCCCCGAACGGTTTGGTTTTGGAGATGAGCGCCCCAGCCGGTGAGAGATGCGTCTGCTGTTACCACCATCTGTGGAACCGGGTCGAGGAACAGCCGCCCTTTGGACAGGTTTTGTGTGTTCCACCACTGCAGAGAGCGATGTGTGCGGCTGTCCACCAACACCAGATCTGTCAACTGACCTTGAGCCTGGTTCCACTGATGTGCCAAACATTCCTGTAATGGCTGCATCTGGAGTCTTGCATAAGGGACGATGAGGATGCAAGAGGCTATCATTCCGATTAACTGCATAAAGACTCGAGCTGGCAATGAGTGCTGAGCCTGAAATTGGGATATTAGAGCCTGCATGGTGCGGATCCTGACTGGATTGGGGTATGCTAGGGCTTTTGAAGTGTCTAGAGTGGCTCCTAGATACTGTTGTATTTTTGACGGTTGAAGGTGAGACTGGGTGAGGTTTACTGTGAACCCGAAGTCGTGAAGTAATTGGATGGTTTTGTGTGTGTGTTGTACACAATTGTTGTGAGACTTGGCTTTTATGAGCCAGTCTAAATAAGGGAACACGTGGATGTGTTGCCTTCGTAATTGAGTTGCCACCACTGCGAGGCATTTGGTGAAGACTCTGGGTGCTGTGGTCACTCCGAATGGGAGGACTTTGAACTGATAGGGTTGACAGTCCACTATGAACCTGAGGCACAAGTTACTAACTTGTGTAACGATATATCTGTAAGAGACAGTAGTTAGTGATAGATTCCTTACCTTAGAATATCCCCAGGCGTCAGGCTGGATCCGGAAAGTTTTGCGTAGCAGTACCCTTGCGCGTCGGTAGGCGGCGCCGTGCGGCTCCGCGTCCGTCGTCGGCGTCGTGATCGCCGGGATGACGTCGCGGGCAGTACTTAGGCGCCGCCCTGCGCGCTGACGTCAGTTCTGTACACGACTTTCCGCGCCAGGAACGCAGAGCCATGCAAGAAGCTGACACAGGTGTCTGAAAAATACTAGGGCCCTGAAGGGGATGTCCTTAACCCTAGAAATCAGTTCGCAGAACGGGAGGATGGGTGGGCGGTAGGAATCTATCACTAACTACTGTCTCTTACAGATATATCGTTACACAAGTTAGTAACTTGTGCATCTGAAAGAGACACGTTAGTGATAGATTCCTTACCTTAGAATAGATACCCCAGCAATACCAACCCCGGTGGTGGGTCTGCGAACAAAGATCAGACAAGGAAGTCCTGGAGGACAGAACGGCCAAAGAAGCCGTCCCTCCGGACCTGACTGTCAAGGCAGTAATGCTTAGTAAACGTGTGCAGCGAGGCCCACGTAGCCGCCTGACAGATAACCGGCAGCGGAACACCGCGGCCCAAGGCCGTGGTAGCAGCCGTTGCCCTGGTGGAATGGGCACGCAGCCCAACAGGAGGTTCCTTTTTAGCCAAAGAATAGCAGGCCTTGATGCACAAGGTAACCCAGCGGGAGATGGTCCTCTTGTGCACCGCCCGACCTTTTTGGCGCCCACGTAGCCAACAAAGAGCTGGTCATCCACCCGGAAGTGTTTTGTGCGGTCAATATAAAAAGAGAGCGCACGTTTTGGGTCCAGACGGTGGAGCCTCTCTTCCTCTCTGGAAGGATGCGGAGGCGGAAAGAAGGTGGGCAAAGTGATGGTCTGCCCAATGTGGAAAGCAGTAACCACCTTTGGCAAGAAGGACGGACGCGTCCGAAGAACAACCTTGTCTGGATGAACAGACAGAAAGGGAGGTTTGCAAGATAGAGCCTGGAGCTCACTCACCCGCCGAGCGGAGGTGATGGCCACCAGAAAGGCTGTCTTCAGAGTCAGAAGACGAAGAGGACAGTTATGTAGAGGCTCAAAGGGAGCGCACATTAAAAAGGTAAGAACCAAGTTCAAGTCCCACTGAGGCATCACAAACGGAACAGGAGGGAAGAGGTGAGTAATGCCTTTTAAGAACCTGTTAACAACAGGGGACTTGAAAAGGAGGGCTGATCAGGGAGCCTGAGGAAGGCCGAGATAGCACAAAGATAACCCTTGATGGTACCCAGGGCAGAACCCTGTTGGGCCAAAGAGAGAAGGAACAGAAGGACCTCAGAAAGAGGGGCAGAAAGGGGATTCACAGCCTTTGCTGTGCACCATGCCACAAATTTGTTCCACCTGCAGGCGTATACCACCTTAGTGGAGGGACGCCTGGCTGCCAGAATCACATCACAAACTTCGGGAGGCAAGTCGAAAGGAATCAACTGCCGCCGCTCAATCTCCACGCAAGCAGGTGTAGACTGGACAGGTTCGGGTGGAGGACCGTCCCCTGCTGCTGCGACAGAAGATCCTCCCGAAGAGGCAGACGGATCGGGGATCTATGCTCATATTGAGTAGCTCGGGATACCAAACTCTTCGAGCCCAGTCCGGAGCCACAAGAATGACTTGGGCCCGGTCGTGCCGAATCTTCTTCAACACTCTGGGTAGAAGTGGTATAGGCGGAAAGGCGTACAATAGACCGCAACTCCACTCGTGACGAAAAGCGCCGCCGAGCGAGTGCCGCCTTGGAAATTCCAACGCGCAGAACTGATGACATTGCGCGTTCTCTTCGGTGGCGAATAGATCTAACCAAGGCTCTCCCCACTGTAGAAAGAGTCCTTGCGCCACTTCCGAGTGAAGACGCCATTCGTGATCCATCATGCACCTGCGGCTGAGTTCGTCCGCCCTGGCGTTCAGGGAACCTGCCAGGTGTTGAACCACCAGGAACATGCCCTGATGTTCCAGCCATGTCCAGAGGCGCAGAGCCTCCTGACAAAGGGTCCACGACCCCACCCCGCCTTGTTTGTTGCAGTACCACATGGCGGTGGTGTTGTCTGTGAACACCTGCACTACCTTCCCTTTGACAGAGGGAAGGAATGCCTTGAGTGCAAGTCGGATCGCCCGGAGCTCCAGAATGTTGATATGGAGCCGGGACTCCGCCGGAGACCAGAGGCCTCTGATCTCCGCCTTCCCATGTGACCGCCCCATCCCAGAAGGGACGCGTCCGTCACAACTGTATGCTCTGGCTGGGGAAGGGAGAGGGATCTGCCCATGACCCATTGCCGGTTCGAGAGCCACCACTGCAACTGTTTTGCAGTCCCCTCCGAGATCTGGACGTGATCGGACAGGTTGCCCTGGTGCTGCGCCCACTGGAACTTCAGGTCCCACTGCAGAGCCCGCATATGCCATCTGGCATGATTGACCAGCAGGATGCAGGAGGCCATGAGGCCCAGCAGCCTCAGGGTCATCCGTACCGAAACCCAGGATAAAGGCCGAAAGATCGGAATCATAGCCTGAATATCCCGGACTCGCCGTTCGGGAGGATAGGCCCGAAACTGCGTCGTGTCCAGAACTGCTCCGATGAAAAGGAGCTGTGGAGAAGGAATTAGATGCGACTTCGGCACATTGATGGAGAACCCCAGCGAGTGCAGGAGTTCGGCCGTAGTCTGGAGGTGGGAGACGACTGCCTGGGACGAGCCCGCCTTCAGCAGCCAGTCGTCGAGGTAGGGGAAGACTGAAACCCCTGCCCGGCGCAGATGAGCTGCGACCACCGCCATCACTTTCGTGAACACCCGAGGGGCACTTGTAAGGCCAAAGGGGAGCACGGTGAACTGAAAATGCTCGGGGCCTACCGTGAACCGAAGGTAACGCCGGTGGGCCGGCAGGACGGGGATGTGGAAATACGCGTCCTGCAAGTCCAACGCCACCAACCAGTCTCCAGGGTCGAGGGCAGTCAAGACCTGAGCTAGGGTGAGCATCTTGAACTTCTCCTTCCGGAGGAAGCGATTGACGTTCCGGAGGTCCAAGATAGGACGCATGTCCTCCTTGTCCTTTTGGGCACCAGAAAGTAGTGGGAGTAGCAACCACGCCCTACTTCTGGGGTCGGAACATGCTCGATGGCCCTCTTGGCCAAGAGGGCCGTGACTTCCTTCCGTAGAAGCACCAAGTGATCCCCTGACATGCGGTGGAATTGAGGTGGCATGGCTGGGGGGTGGTCTCGAAGGGGAGGGAGTAGCCCCTTCGGACAATGTCCAAGACCCACCTGTCCGAGGTGATGGTGCGCCAGTGGGGAAGGTGATGGCGGACCCTGCCCTCTACTGGCGTGCCGTGCACCTGAAAGGAGGGACTAGGAGGGCTTGGAGGCCGCGGACGGGTTGGAGGTGGTGGCCTGACCCGCACGCTGGTTGCCCGATCCGCCACGGCGGAATCCACGCCCTCGGCCACGCGAAGACGCCTGCTGCGCGGGCCGGTGGCTGGGCTGCTGACGTGAAGGGGCGCCCCTACCGTGACCACGATAGGGGCGAAAAGCAGAAGGCAGCGGAGGGCGTGTAGCAGAAAGGCCCAGGGACTTTGCAGTAGCCCGTGAGTCCTTAAAGCGCTCCAACGCATGGTCTGCTTTGGACCCAAAAAGACCGACTCCATCAAAGGGCATGTCCATGAGAGTATTCTGGACATCCCCTGAAAACCAGTGGTTCTCAGCCAGGCGTGGCGCCGGAGCGCCACCGTCGTTGCAATGGACCTGCCCAGCGAGTCGGCGGTGTCAAGGCCACAACGGATAGTGTATTTGGCCGCATCCCTTCCTTCCGCAATGGCGCGGGAAAGCAGTGCCTGGACCTCCTCAGGGCACTGGGGCAAAACATCCGCCACCGAATCCCACAGGGAGTGGGTATATCGGCCCAAAAGACAAGCGGTGTTAACGGACCGCAAGCCAGCACTGGAGGAAGAAAAACCTTTCTTCCCAAACTGATCCAGGCGTTTGGATTCCCTATCCGGAGGAGCGGTAGGGAAGGCGGTTTGGGAAGCGGAGGCTTGGACAACCAAGCTCTCAGGAGTGGGGTGGACAGAAAGAAACAGGGGGTCGCCCGGAGCGGGGCGATGGCGTCGTGACACGTTCCGATCCACAGGAGCCCCTGTGTTGGGCTTGGACCAGGCGCCCAAAAGAACGTCCGTGAGGGCGTCGTTAAACGGCAGCACAGTCTCCGCAGAGGAGGCTGCCGGCTGAAGCACCTCTGTCAAGATGTTAGTCTTGACCGTCAAAGTAGGGAGCTGGAGACGTAAGGCCCCAGCAGCCCTACGCAACACCGTACCAAAATTGGCCCCCTCCTCCGTAGCCACGGGAGGAGACAGCATGCCAGTGTCAGGAGAAGTATCCAGACCACTGGCCTCCCCTAGACTCTCTGTCCAGTCCTCATCATACTGACAGTTGCGTGTTAGAGGGTCATCAGACCCCTCCCAGTCCTCCTGGTCCTCCTCTGGTTCAAAATAAGGAGGAGGAGGGACATTTGGGACCCAAGGTCCCATCGGCGCCGGAGCCGGCGTCGAGCGACGTCGCTCCGGGACCATGTCCGGAGCCGGAAGGAACTGGGGACGACGCCGCCCGGAGCCCAGGGCGGCGTCGAGAACGGCACCGGAGACATCGGCGCCGGCGGAGGTGTCGTGAGGTCGACCGGCGTCGATGGGAGTTGTGGAGCCGGGATCGAGGCCGGGGGCCGGAGCCGGGATCGAGGCTGGAGGCTCGGGCGACGCCGGGGCCGGAGCCGCCGGTGACGCCGGATCAACCCCATCAGGCCCGCGGGGCCCGAAGGCGCACCGGAGGGGCCTGAAGGCCCGAAGAGGCGGGCCATGGCCGACAGGAACTCCTGTACCTTGGCCGGATCCGCCCCCGAACCCGGGAAGGGCGGGTATGGACGGGGCGACTCCACAGGCAAGTCCGGGGCCGCGGGGGCGGGGACGGTGCCGGGAGGGGCCTCAGCCGAGTCGCGAGACCGGCGAGGCGAAGTCCGAGAGCGACGATGCTTCTTGGACTTCTTGTGTCGAGACTTACCGGACGAAGAAGACTTCGACGCCGACGACCGGTGTGCACTCCGCGAGCGACCCCTGGACCTCTCACGCGACCGGGGCTTCCGCGGAGCCGAATGCCGGGCCTCGAGGAGCTTTCGAGACCGCTCTCGCAAAGCCTTCGGGTTGAGGGCCTGGCATTCGGGACAAGACTCGGTGTCGTGGCCTCGGCCGAGGCAGAAGAGACACTCCCAATGCGGGTCGGTGACGGACATCATCCGCGCACAGGCGCCGCATCGCTTGAAGCCGGGCATCCCTACGACACCTGAATGGTGGAAAAAGACAGTGAAAAATCACCAAAAAGTATGGTCAAAAATTGACCAGGGCACTGCTCTTCCCGGATCTGCGCTTACTGGCGCGGAAAAAGAAGAACTGACGTCAGCGCGCAGGGGCGGCGCCTAAGTACTGCCCGCGACGTCATCCCGGCGATCACGACGCCGACGACGGACGCGGAGCCGCACGACGCCGCCTACCGACGCGCAAGGGTACTGCTACGCAAAACTTTCCGGATCCAGCCTGACGCCTGGGGATATTCTAAGGTAAGGAATCTATCACTAACGTGTCTCTTTCAGATGTATTTTTTGTGAGAGGGATGAATAGGAATATGAAAGTAGGCGTCCTTTAGATCCAGAGTGGAGAGGAAGTCGCCTTGTTGAAGTAGTGGGAGAACCTGTTGGAGAGTGACCATGTGGAAGTGGTCTGATTGAATGTAGAGGTTTAGGGGTCTGAGGTCCAGTATTGGCCTGAGAGAGCCGTCCTTTCTTGGGATTAGAATATAGAGCGAGTAAACCCGAGTGCCCTGATGATGTAAGGGGTCTGGTTCTATTGCGTTTTTTTGTAAGAGAGAGAATCTCTTGTTTTAGAAGGGTCAAATGTTCCATGGACATTGGACGGTGTTTGGGAGGGATTGGAGGTGAGTTCCAGGCAGTAACCATACTGGATAATTTGTCTTACCCACCTGTCTGTGGTGATGGAATTCCAGACAGGTTGGAACTGTGATAGACGTCCCCCGACAGGTGTGTAGTGGTCGGGGGGAAGTGGAGGGAGGTCACTGCTTGGTGGTAGGGGAGGTGCGGGTGTTGTTACCGCGTCCTCTTCCCTTATTGTTGTTGCCCCTGTATCCTCCCCTAAAATATCCTTTGGAAAAGGAACTTTGATTGGGACTTTTATAAGATGAGGAGGGTTGCTCTGGTGTATTGGTTTTGGAGCCACCGCTATAAAAGGAGCGCCGAAAAGAGCCTCTATGGGAAGGCAATTGCAAGGCCCCCATAGATTTTGCAGTCTCTGTATCTTTTTTCATCTTTTCTAAAGATGTGTCGACTGTAGGCCCAAAGAGATGTTCTTGGTCGAAAGGCTGGTTTAGAATACTGGTTTGCACCTCTTGTTTGAAACCGGATATCAGGAGCCAAGCGTGCCTGCGTAACAAAACGCTGGTATTAACGGCACGAGATGCGGCATCAAGAGCACATTTAATTGATGTATTTGTAATTAATTTACCCTCTTGTATAAGGTCATTTGCCTTGTCCTTATATTGGTCAGGGAGATGCTGGATAAGCTTCTCAAGCTCATCATAGTGAGCTCTGTCATATCTTGCCAGCAGAGCTTGGGTGTTGGCAATTCTCCAATAATTTGCAGCTTGTGACGCAACACGTTTTCCGGATGCGTCTAAAAAGTTTTGATTCTTTGTCAGGAGGTGGGGCGTCGCCTGTGGTCTGTGAATTGGCCCTTTTACGTGCATTAGACACCACAAGGGAGTCTAAAGGGACCTGACCCTGGATGTATATTGGGTCGTTGGGAGCTGCCTTATATTTTTTTTAATCTATTCTAGGGTTAAGAACCCTGGCCCTGACGGGGTCTTTGAACACTTCTGGTGCCTGTTAAAGCAAGCCCTTCAACATTGGTAGGATGTGTGTGGACTTTTGTGGCTGAGCGAAAGTTTCTAATAGGAAGTCTTCCTCCAAGGGATCGGAGTGTAATTGTACCCCGTGATATTGTGCAGCCCTGGTGATTAGTTGTGCAAACCCCACATTGTCATCTGGAGGGGATGGGCGAGAGGGATATAGGTCCGGGTCATTTTGTAGATCCGGATCAGTATTATAATCCTGCCAGGGATCCGGATCTTGTGGGATTGCGTCATCATCATCCCCTTGTCGATTTGTGTTCCCATCCCTATCCCCATCTCCATCCCCACCCTCATAATCACTATCCTCATCTAGTGGTGGAGGTGAAATTGAGGGTTGTGGGGAATGTACTGGAGAAAATAGTAGATTAGGATCAGTAGGAGGAGGAGAGGGTGGGGGAGGTGTAAGAGGTGGGAGAGGTATTAGTGCCCATATTTCTTTTTTACTAGGAACTGGAGAATCTTGTGAATTGTCCGGTTTCCTTTTTGGTGTGGAAGTAATACGACCAGTCTGTGGGTCAATATGTATTGTTTTCTGCTTTGGATCTGGAAGATCTGGTACAGAAGGGTGTTTGGAACCAGTGTCTTTTCGGAGTGGAAGATTTATGGTCCTTATGATCCTTTGCCTTATGAGGGGTTTTATCCTGTTTAGGCTTAGGTGTAGGAGTTTTCAGTTCGGGGACGTTTTTTGGCTCCGAAGACTTCAGTTTAGGCTGTTTCGGCTCCGAAGGCTTGTCTTTTGGCTGTTTCGGCATCGAATGTGTTTTCGGCGCCGGTGGTTGCACATTTATGGGTTTGGGCTTCGGTGCCGGAGGTGTTTTATGGGCACCAGAATGGGGTTGGGCTCGAGCCCGAGCCGGAAGGCTTGTCTTTCGGTTTCATAGCCGGGCCGGAGGGCGGGGCGTCTGAAATGTTTGGCCGGTGTGAACCTAGGCCCGAGGGCGAAGGTGTTACCGGAGCCTCCTGTGTGGGAGTGAGTAGGACAGGGGTCTTACTACTCACGGACCGCTGAGCTGGCGTGACTGTGTCGTAGACGTCGGAGTCATCGGCCTCGGAGACTGAGATCTGTTATTCCTCGGCCTCTTGTTCTGGAAGGGTATCGGGACCTGGTTCAAAGATGTCCGGAATCGAAGCGCTTCCCCGGGACATTTCGTGGCGTCGAGCCCGACGATCACGGATGGTTTTCTTGGACCTGAAAGATGAACAGGCCTCGCAGGCGTTTTCTTTGTGCTCCGGAGGCAGGCAAAGATTACACACCTCGTGTAGGTCAGAGTGTGGGAACTTAGCACCACACTGGGGAAATTTTTTAAAGGGAGTCCGTTCCATCGATGTCCAACGTGGTGGCGCGGGTAGGCCCAACGGCCCGCGTCGAAGTCTAGGTAGAGTAGCTTGATTGTAGAGGATGCGCAACGAAAGGGAAACGCGATCGACACAATACCGTCGAGAGGTGAGTGATTGCGCGTCGAAGGGGGTTTCGATAACGACACCGACCCGGAGCGCAGCTAGTCGCATCCGAACCCGATGGCGGAAAAAAACAATCTGTAGGTGGAGTCGATGCCCATGCACATTATCACCATAAGGAGTCGCCGCCTATCTTGTGACTACTAAGACTTCTTCAGACAAAAACAAAGTGCAAACATCCGAGCCCAACACCAGATGGCGATCTATGTTAAAGTATACAATCTACAGCTCATATGCCTCGAACATATACTTAAGCACAGTTTTACAAAGCATTATACCTCTCTGTAGTAGACCATCACCATACAATATACCCATATTTGACTAGGTGTACACCAATTAACAAAAGAGAAAAACTCCCTCCCCTCACCACCCAACTTAATGCCTTTCACTGCACAGTCTCTCTACAAAATTTCTACAAACAAGTCTCACTAGTAGTGCCCTCTAATTGTGAGAAAGGGTTAATTCTCGTCCAAACGTCTCTGGGGAACAATGTCCCTGGTTAGTTGTCTTTATTGTGCAAGGTAGCTCCACCAATGTGCTCCCCCGTGACTTCGATTAGAGTGAGAATAAATTCAGGGCTTTTAATATCAGCGGTATTGCCCCAGAGGGAGCTCCTTCGGATAAATAGGATGGCATTTTGTTATCCAGTTTCTCCAAGTCTATAAGATTCCACAGACACGCATGCCAGTGTGAAATGGGTGGAGGGGCTGATTTTTTTCAGCTGGCTGCCACTGTTTTTTGGGCGACTCACAGGCTGTTCCACAGCAGTTTTAGGTCTACTTTAGCTTGGCATTGTAAGAAAGGCGCCCTTACCCTTAAGAGTATAGTAGGGAGATCCAATGTGACAGAGTAGCCTAAAATGGACTTGATTGCATTTATTTTATCGTTCCAAAATTGATTAATGCATGGACAGCCCCACCAATTGAGTTTTAGATCTCTCAGGGTAGGGAAACTCATTCAACACTTCAAGTTAGTGAGAGGGTAAAACTTGTGTAATTTCGTTTGATAGCGTTACCAGTTTATTAGCAATTTGTAGTTCATCTCCTTACCTAGGACACTGCGCACATTTTAGTGTAGTTCTTACTACATATTCAACAGCTAGACTTCTGACAGAGTCAAGCCAGTTAGGTCCAGCCATTAACACATCTGTGAATTATGATTGTATAAAGAAGGGGATATAAATGTGACATTATTAGCTTTGATCCTATCGCTGGTCTCATTAATATTTTGATGGGGGTTAATTCCCTGATGGCTGCACCCTTCCACCCCGACCTTAGTGCCCAGGCCTGCAGCTGCGTACAGTGAAATCTCTCCTTTTCCTCCAAGTGGAAGTATATTTTACAGTCTTTAAAGGACTTAACTGCCCCATTGCGAAAGAGATTGGAAATTATAAGGCAGTCCCCATTACACCATGCAGAGAAGTGTTTTGGTTGGAGGGTGGGTGTGAATGCTTGATTAAAATTAACAGACGTGAATCGAGATGGAAATGCAGGCAGGTGTAGGCATCTATTTAAGGAGTCCCAGACTCGTAGTGTTGTGGAGGGTAAGCGTTTGCTGGGCAATCACATTTTGGTTTCCATAAAAGGTTCCAAAGCAAGGGGCCCACTACCGCTCTGTCCATGTGCACCCATATTTTTTGTGACTTCCTACCGGTCCACTTGGTTAAACCGGTCAAAAAGGCTGCTCCATATCCGATTTTCAAATTAGGTGTGACTAAGCTCTCGCTTTCTTGGGCTGGCACGTTATGTTATTTTATAAGAGATCCTCAGGCGAACTTCTTTCCAGATATATTTCAGAAGTGTCCTTTTAAAGTCAATAAAAAAAGCTCTCAGGAAGCACAATAGGCAGAGCATGAAAAAGATAAAACATTAGGGAGCTTTGCCATTTTATTGGAGTTTATCCTGCTGATCCATTAAACGAGGATTATCAGACATCTATTTAATTCCTCCATTAATATAGTGAAGAGGGAGGAAGGAAAATGCTACTTACCTAGTATGCATCTGTTCTTGGCATATAGAGCTGTAGAGTCATATGCTTGTGCATAGATCGCCATCTAGGGTTGGGTCCGGATGTTTGCACTTTGTTTTTCTTCGAAGAAGTCTTTCCAGTCACAAGGTAGGTGACTCCTCCTTTTGGTGATAGTGCCCATGGGCATCGACTCCATTGTTAGATTGTTTTCCCGCAGAGGGTGATAATGGAGTTAGTAAGAGTAGTAGAAGGAGATGTCCATGAATGCATGCATCTAAGTAAGATGTTTACTGCAACAGGTATAGGTACCTGGGGAGGCGGGTGGGCGCAAATGACTACAGCTCTATATGCCAAGAACAGATGCATACTGGGTAAGTAGCATTTTCCGTTCGAAGCATATGAGCTGTAGATCATATGCTTGTGCATAGACTACGTAGCAGTTATGTCCCAAAGCGGTGGCTAACCTGTAGCTGTTGCAGTGGTCTGAAATAGGGTACGTAAAACTGCCTGGCCCACATTAGCTTGTTGTCTGGCTAACACATCTACACAATAGTGCTTGGTGAATGTGTGAGGTGTGGACCATGTTGCAGCTTTGCAGATGTCAGTAATAGGGATGTTCCCTAAGAAAGCCATAGTAGCCCCTAGTTTACGAGCGGAATGTGCTCTAGGGGGACTATTAGAGTCCTTTTAGCTTTTGCATAGCAAATCTGAATACATTTAACAATCCAGCTAGCAATACCTGATTTGGATATAGGATTGCCCTTGTGAGGTGGTGCAAAAGCAACAAAGTTGTTTAGTCTTACGAAAAGATTTTGTTCTTTCTGTGTAATACAACACTGCTCTTCTAACATCTAAGGTGTGTAGAGCTCGTTCTGCAACTGAGTCGGGTTGAGAGAAGAAAACAGGTAATTCAACCGACTGATTTATGTGAAGAACAAGTTACTTACCTTCGGTAACGATATATCTGTAAGAAACATTAGTAGATTCCTTACCTTAGAATATCCCCAGGTGTCAGACTGGATCCGGAAAGTTTGTCAGCAGTACCCCTGCGCGTCGGTAGGGGGCGTCGTGCGGCTCCGCGTCAGTCGTTGGCGTCGTGGTCGCCGAGATGACGTCGCAGGTGCTACTTAGACGCCACCCACGCGCGCTGACTTCAGTTCTGTAGACGACTTTCCGCGCCAGGAACGCAGAGCCATGCAATATACTGACCACTGGTGCATTGAAACTAGGGCATTGAAACTAGGGCCCTGAAAGGGATGACCTTAACCCTAGAAATCAGTTCGCAGAACGGGAAGGATGGGTGGGGGGTAAGGAATCCATCACTACTAATGTTTCTTACAGATATATCATTACCAAAGGTAAGTAACTTGTTCATCTGAAAGAAACACATAGTGATAGATTCCTTACCTTAGAATAGATACCCCAGCAATACCAACCCCGGTGGTGGGTCAGCAAACTAAGATCACACCAGAAAGTCACGGAGAACAGAACGGCCAAAGAAGCCGCCTCTCCAGACTTGGCTGTCCAGGCAATAATGCTTGGTAAACGTGTGCAGCGAGGCCCACGTGGCTGCCTGACAGATGTCTTGCAGGGGGACACCACGTCCCAATGCAGTAGTGGCTGCAGTAGCTCTGGTGGAATGAGCACGCAGCCCCACCAGAGGTTCTTTTTTAGCCAAAGAGTAACAGGCTTTGATACATAAGACAACCCAGCGGGAGGTAGTTCTCTTGTATACCGCCCGACCTTTCTTGGTGCCAACGTAGCCAACAAAGAACTGGTCATCCACCCGGAACTGCTGTGTGCGGTTGAGATAAAATGAGAGCGCACGTTTTGGGTCCAGACGGTGGAGCCTCTCTTCCTCTCTCGAAGGATGCGGAGGCGGAAAGAAGGTGGGCAAGGTAATAGTCTGCCCAATGTGAAAGGCCGTAACCACTTTTGGCAAAAAGGAAGGACGGGGCCTGAGCACCACTTTGTCCGGATGGACTGAAAGGAAAGGAGGCCTACAAGAAAGAGCCTGGAGCTCACTCACCCGGCCTAGCGGAGGTGATGGCCACCAGGAAGGCAGTCTTCAATGTCAAGAGACGAAGAGGACAGTTGTGAAGAGGCTCAAAGGGAGCGCACATCAAGTATGTAAGAACCAGATTCAAGTCCCACTGAGGCATTACGAAAGGAATAGGAGGAAAAAGGTGTGTAATGCCTTTGAGAAATCTATTTACAACAGGGGACTTGAAAAGAGAGGGCTGATCAGGGAGCCTGAGAAAGGCCGAAATAGCAGAAAGGTAGCCCTTGACAGTGCCCAGAGCAGAGCCCTGCTGGGCCAAAGAAAGAAGGAACAGTAGGACCTCAGAAAGAGGGACAGAAAGGGGATCCACAGCCTTTGCTGTGCACCATGCCACAAACTTGTTCCACCTGCAGGCGTATACCACTTTAGTAGAGGGACGCCTGGCTGCCAGAATGACATCACAAACTTCAGGGGGCAAGTCGAAAGGAATCAACTGCCGCCGCTCAATCTCCACGCAAAGAGGTGGAGGCTGGACAGGTTCGGGTGGAGGACCGTCCCCTGCTGCTGCGACAGAAGATCCTCCTGAAGAGGCAGTCTGATTGGGGGATCGATGCTCATACTGAGTAGCTCGGGATACCATACTCTTCGAGCCCAGTCCGGGGCCACAAGGATGACTTGTGCCCGGTCGCGCCTGATCTTCTTCAGCACTCTGGGCAGAAGTGGTATGGGCGGAAAGGCGTACAACAGACAGCAACTCCACTCGCGACGAAAAGCGTCGCTGAGCGAGTGCCGCCTTGGAAATTCCAACGCGCAGAACTGATGACATTGCGCGTTCTCTTCGGTGGCGAATAGATCTAACCAAGGCTCTCCCCACTGCTCAAAGAGACCTTGCACCACCTCCGAGTGCAGACGCCATTCGTGATCCAGCATGCACCTGCGGCTGAGTTAGTCTGCCCTGGCGTTCAGAGAACCTGCCAGGTGTTGAACCACCAGGGACATGCCCTGATGTTCCAGCCGTGTCCAGAGACGCAGAGAGCCTCCTGACAGAGGGTCCACGACCCCACCCCGCCTTGCTTGTTGCAGTACCACATGGCGGTGGTGTTGTCTGTGAACACCTGCACTACTCTCCCCTTGACAGAGGGAAGGAATGCCTTCAGTGCAAGCCGTATCGCCCGAAGCTCCAGAAGGTTGATATGGAGCTTGGACTCCGCCGGAGACCAGAGGCCTCTGAACTCCGCCTCTCCCATGTGGCAGCCCCATCCCAGGAGGGACGCATCCATCACCACTGTAAACTCCGGTTGGGGAAGGGAGTGGGATCTGCCGTCGACCCAATGCCGGTTCGTGAGCCACCACTGCAACTGTTGTGCAGTGCCCTCCGAGATCTGGACGTGATCGGACAGGTTCCCCTGATGCTGCGCCCACTGGAACTTCAGGTCCCACTGCAGAGCCCGCATATGCCATCTGGCATGATTGATCAGCAGAATGCAGGAGGCCATGAGGCCCAGCAGCCTCAGAGTCACTCTGACCGAAACCCGGGACAAGGGCTGAAAGATGGGAATCAGAGCACGAATATCCCGGACTCGCTGTTCGGGAGGATAGACCCGAAACTGCGCCGTGTCCAGAACCGCTCCGATAAAGAGGAGCTTCTGAGAGGGAATCAGGTGCGACTTCGGCACGTTGATGGAGAACCCCAGCGAGTGCAGGAGGTCGGCCGTAGTCTGGAGGTGGGAGACGACTGTCTGGGGCGAGCCCGCCTTCAACAACCAGTCGTCGAGATAGGGGAAGACTGAAACCCCTGATCTGCGCAGATGAGCTGCGACCACCGCCATCACCTTTGTGAACACCCGAGGGGCGCTGGTAAGGCCAAAGGGGAGCACGGTGAACTGAAAGTGCTCGTGGCCTACCGTGAACCGCAGGTAACGCCGGTGTGCTGGCAGGACGGGGATATGGAAATAGGCATCCTGCAAGTCCAGCGCTACCATCCAGTCTTGTGGATCGAGAGCAGACAAGACCTGAGCTAGAGTGAGCATCTTGAACTTCTCTTTGCGGAGGAAGCGATTGACGTCCCGGAGGTCTAAGATAGGACGCAGGCCCTTGTCCTTCTTGGGTCCCAGAAAGTAGTGGGAATAGCAACCACGACCTACTTCTGGCGTCGGAACGCGCTCGATGGCCCCCTTCGCCAAGAGGGCCGCAACTTCCTGCTGAAGAAGCACCAAGTGATCCCCCGACATGCAGTGGTACTGAGGTGGCATGGCTGGAGGGGTAGTCTCGAAGGGGAGAGAGTAGCCCCTCCGGACTATCTCTAAAACCCACCTGTCCGAAGTGATGGTGCACCAGTGGGGGAGGTGATGGCGAAGCCTGCCGCCACTGGCGTTTGATGGGCCTGAAAGTTCGGACTAGGAAGGTTTAGAGGCAGTGGTGGCCGGGGTGGTGGTGGACTGACCCGCCCGCTGGCCCCTTGGTCCGCCACGGCGGAACCCGCGTCTGCGCTGTGATTGGTGCTGCGCAGGCCTGTGGCTCTGTTGCGAACGCTGCGGGGCGCCCCTTCCAGTGCCACGAAAGGAGCGGAAGGCGGAGGAGGGCGGACTGCCGAGAGTCCCAAGGACTTGGCCGTAGCCCGCGAGTCCTTAAACCTCTCCAACGCGCTGTCCGCTTTGTCGCCGAAGAGGGACGGCCATCAAAGGGCATGTCCATAAGGGTGTTTTGGACATCCCCCGAAAATCCAGTGGTCCTCAACCAGGCGTGACGGCGAACCGCCACCGTCGTTGCAATGGATCTGCCCAGTGAGTCAGCGGTGTCTAGGCCACAACGAATCATGAACTTCGCTGCGTCTCTCCCCTCTGCAACAGCCTGGGAGAGAGCTGGCCGGGCCTCCTCCGGACACTGGGGCAGCACTTGCGCCACCGTATCCCACAGACAGTGGCAATAACGGCCCAAGAGGCATGCGGTGTTCACGGACCGCAGCGCAGAGCTGGTGGAAGAGAAAATCTTCTTCCCAAACTGATCCAGCTTCTTGGATTCCCTATCCGGTGGGGCGGAAGGGGAGGCGGTTGGGGAAGCAGAGGCTTGGACAACCAAGCTCTCGGGAGTGGAGTGTTGGGAGAGGAAAATGGGGTCACCCGGAGCCGGGCGATGGCGTCGGGTCACGTTCCTATCCACAGGAGCCCCTGTGGTGGGCTTGGACCAAGTGCCCAAAAGAACGTCCGAAAGGGCTTCATTAAAGGGCAGCAGCGGCTCTGCAGAAGAAGCTGCTGGCTAAAGCACCTCTGTCAGGAGGTTAGTCCTGACGGCCACAGTAGAGAGCTGGAGGTGTAGAGCCTCTGCCGCCCTACGCAACACCACTGCATAACTGGCTCCCTCCTCCGTAGCCACGGTAGGAGGAGACAGCATGCCAAGGTCTGGTGAGGTATCCAGACCACTGGCGTCCCCCAATTCCTCAGCCCAGTCCTGTTCAGACTCACAGGCTGCAGCGAGAGGGTCGTCCGACCCCTCCCAGTCCTCCCCTTGCTCCTCAACAGGCCTAAAATAAGGAGTAGGGACATGGGGATAGAAATCCCCAAACGGCGTCGAGAACGACATCGATCGACGCCGCGTCCACTTCGGGGCTGAATCTGAGGTCGACGTCGTCCCGAGGAGCGGGCGGCGTCAGGATCGGTGCCGGTGGGGTCGACGTCGGTGGAGGCGTAACAAGGCCAACCGGCGTCGACCGGGATCCAGGCCTGGATCCAAGGGTGTCCTGCGGCGCCGGAGCCGACGCCGGGGTCGGAGCCGCCGGCGAGGAAACGCGGGGACACCCATGCGGGACCGCGGGGCCCGAAGGCGCACCAGCGGGACCCTACGGCCCAAAGAGGCGAGCCATGGCCGACAAGAAGTCCTGTATCTGGGCCGGAGTTGCCGACGACCCTGGGTAGGGCGGGTAGTCGGGCGGCAACTCCATGGGCTCCGCCGGAGCCGCGGGGGTGGCACCACCCACACCCTCAGCCGCGTCGCCTTACCTGACCCAGAGTGCGAAGATTTCGATCCCGACGATCGCCGATGAGGACTCCACGCACGGTCCCTCGACCTCCCTCTGGACCGGGACCTCTCACGGCGCAGAGCCGACTGCCGGGCTTCAAGCAGCTTTCGGGACCGCTCCCGCAAAGACTTCGGCGCCATGGACCGGCAGTCGGGGCACGACTTGGGGTCGTGGTCGCACCCCAGGCAGAAGAGACACACACGGTGCGGGTCCGTCACCGACATCATCCGATGACAGTCCTCGCAGGACTTAAACCCGGGCATCCCTAACTGCACCAGGAGTCGAATAGACTCGAAAAGGGTGAGAAAAAGTTCTAAAAAAACGTAGTAAAAAAAGACTAGGGGTACCGCTCTCTCCGGATCTGCGCTTGCTGGCGCGGAAAAAGAAAGAACTGACGTCAGCACGCGTGGGCGGCGTCCATGTAGCGCCCGCGACGTCATCTCGGCGACCACGATGCCAACAACGGACGCAGAGCCCACAACGCCCCTACCGACGTGCAGGGGTACTGCTGACGAAAACTTTCCGGATGCAGTCTGACGCCTGGGGATATTCTAAGGTAAGGAATCTATCACTGTGTGTTTCTTTCAGATGGCCATAGTAGGGAGCTCGAGGTGTAGGGCCTCGGCCGCCCTACCCAACACCACAGCATAACTAGCACCCTCCTCCGTAGCCACGGTAGGAGGAGACAGCATGCCAAGGTCTGGTGAGGTATCCAGACCACTGGCGTCCCCCAATTCCTCTGCCCAGTCCTGTTCAGACTCGCAAGCAGCTGCGAGAGGGTCCTCAGACCCCTCCCAGTCCTCCCCTTGCTCCTCAGGCTGTTCAACAGGTCTAAAATAAGGAGCAGGGACATGGGGATAAAAATCCCCGAGCAACGTCGAGAACGGCATCGATTGACGCCGGCCCGACGCCGCGTCCACATCGGGGCTGAAACTGAGGTCGACGTCGTCCCGAGGAGCGGGCGGTGTCAGAAGTGGTGCTGGTGGAGTCAACGTCGGTGGAGGAGTGACAAGGTCAACCGGCGTCGACCGGGATCCAGGCCTGGATCCAAGGGTGTCCTGCGGCACTGAGGCTGGAGCCGACAGCGACGCCGGAGCCGCCGGCGAGGAAAGGCGAGGACACCCAGTCGGGACCGCGGGGCCCGAAGGCGCACCAGCGGGACCAGACGGCCCAAAGAGGCGAGTCATGGCCGACAGGAATTCCTGTATTTGGGCCGGAGTCGCCGACGACCCCGGGAAGGGCGGGGTAGTTGGGCAGCGACTACGTAGGCTCCGCCGGAGCCGCGGGGGAGGGACCACCCGCACCCTCAGCAGCATCACGCGACCGGCGAGGGGAAGTCGGAGAACGATGGCGTTTCTTCGACTTCTTGTGCTTCGTCTTACCTGACCCCGAGTGCGAAGACTTGGATCCCGAAGATCGATGGTGATGACTCCGCACACGGTCCCTCGACCTCCCATGTGACCGGGACCTCGAACGGCGCAGAGCCAACTGCTGGGCTTCCAGCAACTTTCGGGACCGCTCCCGCAAAGTCTTCGGCGCCATGGCCCGGCAGTCAGGGCACGACTTGGGGTCGTGGTTGCGCCCCAGACAGAAAAGACACACACAGTGCGGGTCCGTCACCGACATGCGGTGACATTCCCCGCAGGACTTAAAACCGGGCATCCTAACTGCACCAGGAGTCGAAGGCTCGATGAAAAAATAGAGACAAAAAGCTCTCAAAAAGTCAGTCAAAAATTGACTGGGGGTAGCTGCTCTTCCCGGATCTGCGCTTGCTGGCGTGGAAAAATAAAGAACTGACGTCAGCGCGCGTGGGCAGCGTCTAAGTAGCGCCCGCGACCTCATCTCGGCGACCACGACGGACGCGGAGCCGCACGACGCCACCTACCGACGCGCAGGGGTACTGCTGACGAAAACTTTCCGGATCCAGTCTGACGCCTGGGGATATTCTAAGGTAAGGAATCTATCACTATGTGTTTCTTTCAGATATACAGATACTACCTTAGGTAGGAATTTGGGATTGGTACGAAGAACCACTTTATCTTTGTGCAGCTGGAAAAAGGGTTCTTCTATGGTTAGTGCCTGAAGTTCATCCACTCTACTTAATGAGGTGATTGCAATAAGGAAAGCTGTTTTCCAAGTGAGAAACTGTAGTTCACATCTGTGCATGGGTTCAAATGGTGGGCCCATTAACCTTGTGAGGACTATATTAAGATTCCACACCGGGGCAGGTGGAAGCCTTGGTGGTATAACTCTTTTCAGTCCTTCCATAAATGCTTTGATTACAGGCACTCGAAATAGCGATAAATGTTGCCTATTTTGAAGATGGGCTGCAATTGCAGCGAGATGCAGTCTGATGGATGTATAGGCCAAGGATGACTGCTGCAAATGTAATAGGTAACAGATAATGTTTTGTACGGAAGCATCAAGAGGGTTGATGTTATTGTTATTGCAACAGATATCAAATCGCTTCCATTTGGCTGCATAGCAGGCTCTTGTGGTAGGCCTTCTGGCCTCCTTAATAATGTTCATACAGTCTGGTGGAAGATTCAGATAACCAAACTATGACTTCAGGAGCCAGATCGCAAGGTTCAATTGCTTGGGATCTGGGTGTTTGATTTCTCCATGGCTGTGTGTGAGGAGACTGGGAATTAAATGTAATTTGTGATGTGGTACCAGAGAGAGTTCCAACAGTGTTGTGTACCAGGGTTGGCGTGCCCATGTTGGAGCTACTAGGATTAGTGTGAGAGACGTTTGCCTGAGTTTCCGAACCACTAATGGAATGAGTGGGAGAGGCGGAAAAGCGTAAGCAAATATCCCTAACCAGTTCATCCATAGAGCATTGCCCTTGGATAACGGGTGTGGGTATCTGGAGGCGAAGCTTTGGCATTTTGCTTCTTGGGGTGTTGCGAACAGATCTATGTGAGGGACTCCCCAAGCTTGGAAGTATGGGTGGAGAACTTGAGGGTGAAGTTCCCATTCGTGTAGTTGATGCCTCTGCCTGCTGAGGAGGTCCGCAATCTGGTTGTTGACTACTGGGAGGTCTTCCGCTAGGAGATAGATATTGTGGTGAATCGCTCACCTCCAGATGTCTTGGGCTAAGTGGGACAGTTGGAGAGAATGCGCCCCCCCCGTTTCTGTATGTAATACATAGCTGTCATGTTGTCGGTTCTTACCAAGACAACTTTGCCAACCATGTGATCTTGAAAGGCTTTGAGAGCTAGAAAGATTGCCATTAGCTCTAAGTGATTGATGTGGAGCAACCTTTGCTGGCAGCTCCAGAGACCTTGCACTGTGTGTTGTTGAAGATGAGCTCCCCAGCCAGTTAGGGACGCGTCCGCTGTCAGTACTATCTGTGGAACCGGGTCTATGAACGGCCGTCCTTTTGACAAATTTTGCGTGTTCCACCACTGCAGAGAGCGAAGAGTACGGCCGCTTATCAACACTAGATCGGTTAATAGACCGTGTGACTGGTTCCACTGACTGGCTAAGCTTTCTTGAAGTGGACGCATGTGCAGCCTGGCATGGGGAACGATTATGATGCAGGATGCCATCATTCCTAGCAGCTGCATGAAAACTCGAGCTGGAAGTGAATGATTGGCTTGAAACTGGAGAACTAATGCCTGAATGTTCCGAATTCTGTGTGCGTTGGGAAACGCCAGAGCCCTTTGAGTATCTAGAGTGGCCCCAAGGTAGTTTTGAGCTTTGGCTGGCTAAAGATGTGATTTATACACAATGACTGTAAACCCTAGTTGGTGAAGTAACTGAATGGCTACGGAAGTGTGCTAGCGGCATTGTTGGTACGTGTTGGCTTTGATGAGCCAGTCGTCCAAGTATGGGAAGACATGGATGCTTTCTCGTCTTAGGTGAGCAGCTACTACCGCTAGGCACTTTGTGAAGACTCTGGGGGCAGTGGTGACTCCGAATGGGAGTACCTTGAACTGGTAATGTTGACCTGCTACCACGAACCTGAGAAATTTGCGGTGAGCTGGGTGGATTGGAATATGAAAGTAGGCGTCCTTTAAGTCTAGAGTAGACAGAAAGTCACCTTTTTGCAAAAGAGGTAGTACCTGTTGCAGTGTTACCATGTGCAAATGATCTGACTGAATGTAAAAATGTAGTTCTCTTAGATCTAATATCGGTCTGAGAGAGCCGTCCTTTTTTGGTATTAGAAAGTAAAAGGCGTACACTCCTGACCCTTGGTGTTGTAGTGGTACGGGTTCTATAGCTCCTTTTATCAGTAGTGATTGTACCTCTTGTTTGAGGTGTAAATGATCCGCTGAAATTTTGTGAGACCTTGGGGGAATGTTTGGAGGAGTGTTGATGAACTCCAGGCAGTAACCAGAATGGATAATTTGCAGAACCCATTTGTTTGTTGTTATTGACTGCCACTTTGGTAGAAAATGTGACAGTCTTCACCTGACAGGTGTTAAATGGTCGGGTGGAAGTGTGGGCAAGTCACTGTTTTGTATTGGAGGGAGAGGTGCGTGTGTTAGAACCTCTAACCCTGCCTTTGCCGTTGTTCCCCCTGTAACCCCCTCTTAAGTAATTTTTAGAGTTGGAGGGTTGATTATTGCCCTTGTAAGTGGATGCAGTGTCCGAGGAAGTGTTTTTGGAGCCCGCTCTATAGAAGGAGCGCTGAAAGGAACCACAGCTTTGTGTAGATTGAAGGGCTCCCATTGATTTAGCCACTTCTGTATCTTTTTCATCTTCTCTAGAGAAGAGTCTACCACTGGCCCAAAAGATGCTCTTTATCGAAGGGTGTGTTAATATGGAGGTTTGCACCTCAGTTTTGAAGCCAGATATACGCAGCCATGCATGTCGTCGCAAAAGAACACTAGTGTTCACTGCTCTAGCAGATGTGTCAGCAGCATCTAGGGAGCACGTGATCTGGTTGTTTGAAATCAGTTGTCCCTCACGTATTACATCTTGCGCTTTAGCTTTATGCTCTTGGGGTAGAAATTGCATGAGTTGTTCCATTTCATCCCAATGCGCACGGTCATATCTTGCCAGTAACGCCTGTGTATTAGCTATCCGCCAGAAATTAGCTGCCTGAGAGGCTACCCTTTTCCCTGAAGCATCAAGGAGCTTTGATTCCTTATCTGTGGGCGGAGCATCTCCAGTAGTTTGGAAGTTTGTCCTTTTACGTGCATTGGAAACAACCAGCGAGTCTAAGGATAACTGTCCTCTTATATACACTGGATCAGATGGTGCAGGCATATATTTTTTATCCACCCTAGGGGTAAGGATACGGGCCCTGACAGGATCCTTAAATATGTCATCCACATGCCTGATCATTCCCTTTAGCATGGGTAACGTGTGTAGATCTTTGTGTAGTGTTGAGTGTCTCAAAAAGGAAATCAACTTCAAGGGATTCTTTGTGTAGCTGCACCCCATGGTAAGTGGCAGCCCTGTCTAACAACTCAACAAACCCTACACTGTCGTCTGGTGGAGAGGGCCTAGTTGGATAAAGGTCAGGGTAATTGTGTGTGGGTGAGTTAGTGTTGTAGTCATCCCAGTCATCTGTAGGTCCTGGTTGATCATCAGTATCAATATCCCCCATCCCCATCGCCTTGATTGTCAGGTGTATGTGGTGGAGAGTGCTCAGGTGAAGTTAGTTCAGGTAAATACTGAGGAGAAGGTGGTGATGGAAGAGGAGGAGGAAGAAGAAGAAGAGGAGGGGAAGGGTTGGTTCCAATATTTCTCTTTAAAATAATGTGATATTCCTGTTCAGCAGCAGTCCTTCACTTTAAAGTCACCTTGGTGGAAATATGACCAGTTGTGGGATGTATGTAAAGCAGCTTCTGTTTCGGGTCCGGTTTGATGAGCGGATCGTCGAAACGTTGCTTTTTTGGTGATTTTGGAGTAATAGTCTGTTTTGGCGCTGAAGTTTTCGGTGCCAACGGTTTAGGGGTTGTAGTCTTCGGATCCGAATTGTGTTTCGGTGCCGAGAGATTAGGTTCGGAGCCGGACGTGGACTTCGATCCCGAAGGCTTTGGCTCGGAGCCGGACTTGGTGTGGGGCTTCTCGGAGCCGGAAGGCTTTTTGGGCTGCTTCGGTGCCGAGCCTGAAGGCGGGGCGTCAGAAGCGTGTTCTCGGTGCCGACCGGGGCCTGAGGGCGCGGGTTGGTCCAGAGCCTTCTTTTTTGGTTGACTTGGGAGTCGGGGCGAAGAAGGGACTGTACTTACAGTACGTTGACCATGCAGGATGTCATCTTCCTGGTCGGAGCCCTCCTCCAAAACAGAGATTGGATCCTGCTCCTCCTCGGCCCCGATAGTGTCACCGGCTTCTTCTACCGATTCAGGTCCGAAGAGGTCCGGAATGGAGCCTGTGCGTTGGCTCTGCATGCCGCGTCGTCGAGCCCGACGGTCGCGAAGCGTTTTCTTGGAACTGAAAGCCTTACACGCGTCGCAGTCCTGTTCTTTGTGTTCTGGTGACAAACACAGATTACACACCTCGTGAGAGTCGGTGTGCGGGTATTTCGCGTGGCACCGAGGGCAGTATTTAAATGGAGTTCGTTCCATCGACTGCAAGTCGAATTGAGGCGGCTAGGCCTGACGGCCTGCAACGAGCTTCCCGATCGAAATAGTTTTTTCGAATCGAACACGATACGCAAAGAATGGAATACGCGATTGGAAACAATACCGTCGAGGGTGAATGTTCTACGCACCGAGGGAGACCGAAGGATCGGCGTCGAACCGGAGCGCAGCTAGTCACATCCGAACCAGATGGCGGAAAAAAACAATCTAACAATGGAGTCGATGCCCATGCGCACTATCACCGAAAGGAGGAGTCACCTACCTCGTGACTGGAAAGACTTCTTCGAAGAAAAACAAAGTGCAAACATCCGGACCCAACACTAGATGGCGATCTATGCACAAGCATATGATCTACAGCTCATATGCCCCAAACATTAGTTTTATACATGTCTGTAGGGCTAGAGGTGGTAGTGACACCCAGATATTTGCTTTCATGGCCCATAGAAACAGTGTGCTGTCTCGGAGGGTGCGGATATCTGCCTGCAAAACTGTTAGGTTCAATAGTTCTAATTCAGTCATGTTGACCTTAAATCCTGAGACTGCCTCGTATTCCTTTAACAGCTCACGTAAGTGAGAGAGGAGTCTGGAGCGGATTGTGTTAATAAGAAACGATCTACAAACAGCATCAGTATATCCATGTCCTAACTTAATTGCAGACCTTGCATCCTCTCTAATTTTCCTTGCTGGAGGCTCTACAGTGACAGAGAACAGCAGGAGAGAAAGTGCACATCCGTGATGTGTTCCCTTGCTTAAAGTCTATTTTAAGTAGTGTTACTGGGCAACAGGAAGTGCAAAGCTTAGGGTCCTTCCTGTTTATGTATGAGGGACATTGTTGCTCCGGCCATCGTGGGGTGACTCCCAGTCCTTGTGAAAAGGTAATGAACTATCTTAGTGGGTTTGCAAAAGTTTGGTAAAACCCTCCCATTAACTCATCATGGCCTGATTTCATCTTCAATGTCTTTAGAGCTGCTTTCACTTAATCCTGATATTGGGGAGTCTAGGTAATCTCTCTGTTCTGGTAGTAGCTGTACCATATGATCTTTATCTAAATATTCCTTTTGTGCTTTTCTGAGTGAGTCAGGAGTGTATAGATTGGAATAAAAGTTATATAATGTCAATATTGTAACCTCTTCCTTAGTCACAATGGCATCCAACTCTAATAAAATGTTCTTGAGATAGTCTCTCTCTTGTTACCTACTGAGTTGCTTTGCTAGGTATATACCCACCTTGGTCCCCTGACCGTAATGCTTATTTTTTAAGTGGAGGAGTGACAGTTCTCCTGTTTGTACCTAGAATTCCTAATTGTCCTCTCAACACTGAGACATGCGGGGGAGGTCTATAATTTGGGTCTGCATTACGCAGTTCTTGCTCAAGTTGTTTCTTGTGTTGGTATCTTATCTTAACATTAGCCCAATACAAATGCCTTGAAGAACTGCCATGAAGGCATCCTACAGATTTGACTTAGGCTCTTTTCCATTGTCATTCTTAAGGCAGTCTTGGATCTGCAAATGGAATTCTCCCTTCAAGATTGGTTCGCCGAGTAAAGAAGGTTGAAGGATCCATTTTCCAATATGTTAAGGGTTTGCATCGCCAACTAACCTCAATCAAGAAAGGGACATGGTCCGATAAGCAAATCGGCCCAATGTCGGAGTGAGTGGAGATGGGCACCAAAGCAATCTTGTTTATGAATGTAATCAATTCTCAAGTAGGCGTTTGACCATTAACATTCTTTACTTATGGTGCCCACTGCCACAAATGTGAGGGACATGTGTAAAGATAATGCTACCGCAAATGGTTTGAGTAGAAGGCGTGGAGGTACTGTTTATATCTGAATTGTTTTTCTCTATTCTCTTAAGCAGAGTTTCCTGGATGACAGCGATATAGATTTCTACTTCCCAAATTTGGTCAGAGGCTCTTGTTCTCTTATTAAGGGAGTTTAGACTCCTAGTGTTTATGGTGAGAACCTTCACCATCGGGAGACTTTTTGAGGTGCAATACTACAATTTAGCCTTCCTTTCAGTCTTCTTGATTTCTCCCTAGTAAATGGGGTTATATCTATTCAGTCAGTGTGTGAGATGAGTAGGCATTTCTTCCCTAGTGTTTAGAAGGCTCTACAATCCCTAGAAACATCCTCCTAACGGGGAGAAACAATATAGCAACAATGAGAAAAGGCTTTAACATTACAGTGCATTAATGCGTCCATCTCCTCAGAAGAATGCCTTGAATCATCGGATGGTCAACCTAGTGCCAGCCTCACCCACATCGCATCAGAGGGAGGAGATACTCTCACTGAGATCGGAGACCCACACATTATTTTACTAGGTCCAGTTTCATTGCTTTCCTTAGCTCAGATTGAAAGGTTCCTACGGTGTCCATTAGATCTGACTTTGTGAGCACCATGTCGCTAGTTAAGGACATCTCTCCTTTCTGTAGCGCTCCTCTTGCCACTGGTGAGAGTCTTTACCTTCTCTTAAAAGCTTCAAATGTTTTAATTTTTTTTTTTTTTAACTGTTTGTTGCAGGGGCTTCTTCTGCAGCATTTGAGGAGATATTTTGTACGGTGCATTCAGATGACACAATTACGTTTTCTGTCATGTACATGCTTCTGGGGCGAACATGTATTATTAGGGTTGGTAGCCTATTTCTCCTGACGTACTTATTGGGTGTATTACTTCTTATTGCAGCAACTCTCGCTGGTGCAGTAAGTGCAGTTTTCCCCATCAAAGGGCTTGCTACGTGTCCTGTATTCACGGTCCCCATAACTACCCTGACCTCAGGGCCTCTGTGTATGTCACATTTAATTCCTGGCCGACCTCAGTATAATGGAGCGGTCTCCCTACCTCCATGCCGGATAGTCTATTTTCACCCAGTGTCCTCTGTCCCCAGTTCAGAGTGCGTACTAGAGGATCTTCGGATCTTCTGCTTTCTCCTTCCCTGTAGCCCATCCTCACTACCGTGCAGTCATCTCTGCAACCTGGAGTCCCACTGGCTTGCCACTGCAAGAGTCCTCTTTAGATGTTTGTGGTCAGGGCCATTTCATCTGCCGGAGGTGGCTACACAAGGTAGGCCTCTTCGGGTGATAGCAGACGTGTGGCCACCTTGGCCTGTGTCCTGGCCACACCTCCCCACCTCAAATCTTAATGATGTTACCCCCAGGAGTGTTCTCTCTCCCTCTTCAACTTCATCCTTAGTTTCTCAGTTGTCCTCTAAGAGGAGAAACACTAGAAACACCAATAAAATGGGAATCCAAAAATATATGACTTCTGCTCATGGGATTTTAAAGCAGTAAAATAAAGGAAGAATTGCGAAAAGGATAACCCAGAAAAACAGATTTCATTCCCCCCCTTCAGATCAAGGCCCTCTCGAAACTTCTACAAATTCTATTTTACCTACAGAACTGAATGCTGCTGCAGAGGTGTTTTGCCCTACTGAGTAGTCTAGATCCCTTTTTTAACTATGCCTTGAGCAGCCTCTGATCCCATGAGTTTTGATCCTTTCACTCTCTGTTCCAATAACAGAACAAGTTTGTTCAAGGATCAAATGCCAGCACTAGCCTGTACTTCCAAATTCATATTTGAAAATCTATCTCCTGATGTTAGTAAAGCCCAGCCAATAAAGATTATACATTCTTAAAATTTTACATCTAATCCCTAAATTAAATGTAATTTAATCATCAGACATTTCTCTTGCTGAATTTCATACTATTTACAATCTATTACTAATTTTCATTGTGCAAGTGTTTCCTTCTGCTTAGCTACAGTTTGTGAAATGATCTGGACTTTTATCAACAGCTTTCATTGGTATGGTATTGACATCCATTTGCCTTTACGGACTAGATCCAGTGCACACTTTATATGTACTGGTTATTACACTCTTCCTAATTCTACTGTTAGTGATACTTCCCGTCTGTGAGTTCTTTCAACTCAAGGGTCATGGTAGATGCATCCAACAATAAGATCTCATTCGAATTTGAAAAAGGTAACTGCCGTTCTCCAAACTTTAACCTTCATCCTCAGGAGGAGAGGTTGACAGAGCTCTCAGCTTGATAAAGCCATTAATATTACTTCATGAAACAGCGCAGGCCTCCATTAACTTACAAGTGCACTTTTTTGCTAAACCTGGGAATAATTTTAACACTAATATGATTTGTCTCCAGGAAACTTGATTGATTCATGAACATGAATTTTTTAGATTTTAGATGATTCTACCAATCTGGCATTTGTACTAGAACGGATCATGAAAAAGTGGTATTTATAATTTTACTGGACAAATATATTAATTGGAACGGTTTGCCTATTACAGACGATTTACATTCTATGATGGCTCTAAAAAATAATACAACTCCAACATCTGTTCATTCTTCGTTATTTTATACCTACAATCCACCAGGCAACTGTCATCATGCCATCTTTGGTGGCACAATATCAAAGATCATAAAATCCTGTTCAAATCTTCCATTATTAACAGTGGGCTATTTTAACACCCATATTACCTCGACCATATATGTTCAGTACCCCTTTAATAGAGTTGGATGAAATAAGGGGTTTGAATCCTCCTGTACTAAGCAATTCACATGTTGATACAGAAGGACTCAACAATTAAATATTGCCATTATGAATGGTCATGCCAGAAATGACTTGGGGGTTCTTTCATCTGGGACGAGGGTCTTGCAAATCCACTACAGAGTATGTACTGCTTTCAGGCGAATATACAAGATCTAGGAGTAATTTTCTATTAGAATAGACTCTGAACATAACTCTACTGAGTTAGGACTGGTCTTTAAAGCTTTTGCTTTGAATTAGTTAAGTAGAATAGCAGGTGAATATTTTCAACATAAAAACAGCATAATAAAGTGGGATGAAATTAGTAGTTTAAAACTTAAAGCACTTTTTTAAATAGAAATTGCCATTACACTCTGGAATGGATGAAATGGTGTTTAATTTCAAAAGTTTCGGATAGAATACATCAACAGGATGTTAAAAAAAAAATACCTCTAGAAGAAAAAATCAATCACACTTCTTCTGTCACCACATTATAAGGCAAGCACCAGCATTGCAGAGGAAGAGGACAATAGCCTGGCAAAACATTCATAAAGCATTAACAAAGTGAAATATGCAACAGTTTTGGTTTTATGTTGCTACTGTTGCACAAGTTACTAACTTGTGTAACAATATATCTGTAAGAGACAGTAGTTAGTGACAGATTCCTTACCTTAGAATATCCCCAGGCGTCAGGCTGGATCCGGAAAAGTTTTTGCGTAGCAGTACCCTTGCGGCGGCCGGTAGGCGGCGTCGTGCGGCTCCGCGTCCGTCGTCGGCGTCGTGGTCGCCGGGATGACGTCGCGGGCAGTACTTAGACGCCGCCCCTGCGCGCTGACGTCAGTTCTGTACACGACTTTCCGCGCCAGGAACGCAGAGCCATGCAAGAAGCTGACATAGGTGTCTGAAAAATACTAGGGCCCTGAAAGGGATGTCCTTAACCCTAGAAATCAGTTCGCAGAACGGGGAGGATGGGTGGGCGGTAGGAATCTGTCACTAACTACTGTCTCTTACAGATATATCGTTACACAAGTTAGTAACTTGTGCATCTGAAAGAGACACGTTAGTGACAGATTCCTTACCTTAGAATAGATACCCCAGCAATACCAACCCCGGTGGTGGGTCTGCGAACAAAGATCAGACAAGGAAGTCCTGGAGGACAGAACGGCCAAAGAAGCCGTCCCTCCGGACCTGACTGTCAAGGCAGTAATGCTTTGTAAACGTGTGCAGCGAGGCCCACGTAGCTGCCCGACAGATATCCTGCAGCGGAACACCGCGGCCCAAAGCCGTGGTAGCAGCCGTTGCCCTGGTGGAATGGGCACGCAGCCCAACAGGAGGCTCCTTCTTAGCCAAAGAATAGCAGGCTTTGATACACAAGGTTACCCAGCGGGAGATGGTTCTCTTGTGCAACGCCCGACCTTTTTGGCGCCCACGTAGCCAACAAAGAGCTGGTCATCCACCCGGAAATGGCGTGTGCGGTCGATGTAAAAGGAAAGCGCACGTTTTGGGTCCAGACGGTGGAGCCTCTCTTCTCTCTGGAAGGATGTGGAGGCGGAAAGAAGGTGGGCAAAGTGATGGTCTGCCCAATGTGGAAGGCAGTAACCACCTTTGGCAAGAAGGACGGACGCGTCCTAAGAACAACCTTGTCTGGATGGACAGACAGAAAGGGAGGTTTACATGATAGAGCCTGGAGCTCACTCACCCGCCGAGCGGAGGTGACGGCCACCAGAAAGGCAGTCTTCAGAGTCAGAAGACGAAGAGGACAGTTATGTAGAGGCTCAAAGGGAGCGCACATAAGAAAGGTAAGAACCAAGTTCAAGTCCCACTGAGGCATCACAAACGGAACAGGAGGGAAGAGGTGTGTAATGCCTTTGAGAAACCTGTTAACAACAGGGGACTTGAAAAGGGAGGGCTGATCAGGAAGCCGGAGGAAGGTCGAGATGGCACAAAGATAGCCCTTGATGGTACCCAGGGCAGAACCCTGTTGGGCCAGGGAAAGAAGGAACAGGAGAACCTCAGAGAGAGGGGCAGAAAGGGGATTCACAGCCTTTGCTGTGCACCATGCCACAAACTTGTTCCACCTGCAGGCGTATACCACCTTAGTGGAGGGACGCCTGGCTGCCAGAATCACATCACAAACTTCGGGAGGCAAGTCGAAAGGAATCAACCGCCACCGCTCAATCTCCACGCAAGCATGTGGAGGCTGGACCGGTTCGGGTGGAGGACCGTCCTCTGCTGCTGCGACAGAAGATCCTCCCGAAGAGGCAGACGGATCGGGGGATCTACGCTCATACTGAGTAGCTCGGGATACCAAACTCTTCGAGCCCAGTCCGGAGCCACAAGAATGACTTGGACCCGGTCGTGCCGAATCTTCTTCAACACTCTGGGTAGAAGTGGTATAGGCGGAAAGGCGTACAATAGACCGCAACTCCACTCGCGATGAAAAGCGTCGCCGAGCGAGTGCCGCCTTGGAAATTCCAACGCGCAGAACTGATGACATTGCGCGTTCTCTTCGGTGGCGAATAGATCTAACCAAGGCTCTCCCCACTGTAGAAAGAGTCCTTGCGCCACTTCCGAGTGAAGACGCCATTCGTGATCCATCATGCACCTGCGGCTGAGTTCGTCCGCCCTGGCGTTCAGGGAACCTGCCAGGTGTTGAACCATCAGGAACATGCCCTGATGTTCCAGCCATGTCCAGAGGCGCAGAGCCTCCTGGACAAAGGGTCCACGACCCCACCCCGCCTTGTTTGTTGCAGTACCACATGGCGGTGGTGTTGTCTGTGAACACCTGCACTACCTTCCCTTTGACAGAGGGAAGGAATGCCTTGAGTGCAAGTCGGATCGCCCGGAGCTCCAGAAGGTTGATATGGAGCCGGGACTCCGCCGGAGACCAGAGGCCTCTGATCTCCGCCTCTCCCATGTGACCGCCCCATCCCAGAAGGGACGCGTCCGTCACAACTGTGTGTTCTGGCTGGGGAAGGGAGAGGGATCTGCCCATGACCCATTGCCGGTTCGAGAGCCACCACTGCAACTGTTCTGCAGTCCCCTCCGAGATCTGGACGTGATCGGACAGGTTGCCCTGGTGCTGCGCCCACTGGAACTTCAGGTCCCACTGCAGAGCCCGCATATGCCATCTGGCATGATTGACCAGCAGGATGCAGGAGGTCATGAGGCCCAGCAGCCTCAGGGTCATCCGTACCGAAACCCAGGATAAAGGCTGAAAGATCGGAATCATAGCCCGAATATCCCGGACTCGCCGTTCGGGAGGATAGGCCCGAAACTGCGTCGTGTCCAGAACTGCTCCGATGAAAAGGAGCTGTGGAGAAGGAATCAGATGCGACTTCGGCACATTGATGGAGAACCCCAGCGAGTGCAGGAGTTCGGCCATAGTCTGGAGGTGGGAGACGACTGCCTGGGACGAGCCCGCCTTCAGCAACCAGTCGTCGAGGTAGGGGAAGACTGGAACCCCTGCCCGGCGCAGATGAGCTGCGACCACCGCCATCACTTTCGTGAACACCCGAGGGGGCACTTGTAAGGCCAAAGGGGAGCACGGTGAACTGAAAATGCTCGAGGCCTACCGTGAACCGCAGGTAACGCCGGTGGGCCGGCAGGACGGGGATGTGAAAATAAGCGTCCTGCAAATCCAACGCTACCAACCAGTCTCCAGGGTCGAGGGCAGTCAAGACCTGAGCTAGGGTGAGCATCTTGAACTTCTCCTTCCGGAGGAAGCGATTGACGTTCCGGAGGTCCAAGATAGGATGCATGTCCTCCTTGTCCTTTTTGGGCACCAGGAAGTAGTGGGAGTAACAACCACGTCCTACTTCTGGGGTCGGAACATGCTCGATGGCACTCTTGGCCAAGAGGGCCGTGACTTCCTTCTGCAGAAGTACCAAGTGATCCCCTGACATGCGGTGGAATTGAGGTGGCATGGCTGGGGGGGTGGTCTCGAAGGGGAGGGAGTAGCCCCTTCGGACAATGTCCAAGACCCACCTGTCCGAGGTGATGGGACGCCAGTGGTGAAGGTGATGGCGGACCCTGCCCCCTACTGGCGTGCCGTGCACCGGAAAGGAGGGACTAGGAGGGCTTGGAGGCTGCGGACGGGTTGGAGGTGGTGGCCTGACCCGCACGCTGGTTGCCCGAACCGCCACGGCGGTATCCACGTCCTCAGCCACGCGTAGACGCTTGCTGTGCGGGCCGGTGGCTGGGCAGCTGACGTGACTGGGCGCCCCTTCCGTGGCCACGAAAGGGGCGAAAAGCAGAGCTGAGCGGAGGGCGTACAACAGAAAGGCCCAGGGACTTGGCCGTAGCCCGTGAGTCCTTAAACCGCTCCAGCGCATGGTCTGCCTTTGAACCAAAAAGACCGACTCCATCAAAGGGCATGTCCATGAGTGTATTCTGGACATCACCCGAGAAACCAGTTGTCCTCAGCCAGGCGTGGCGACGTAGCGCCACCGTCGTAGCAAGCGATCTGCCCAGCAAGTCGGCGGTATCAAGGCCACAACGGATGGTGTATTTAGCCGCATCTCGCCCTTCCGCAATGGCGCGGGTAAGCAGTGTCTGGACCTCCTCAGAACACTGCGGCAAGACAGCCGCCACCGAATCCCACAGGGAGTGGGTATATCGGCCCAAAAGGCAAGCGGTGTTGACGGACCGCAAGCCAGCACTGGAGGAAGAAAAAGCCTTCTTCCCAAATTGGTCCAGGCGTTTGGATGCCCTATCCGGAGGGGCGGTAGGGAAGGCGGTTTGGGAGGCAGAGGCTTGGACAACCAAGCTCTCAGGGGTGGGATGTTGGGAGAGAAACAGGGGGTCGCCCGGAGCAGGGCGATGGCGTCGGGCCACGTTCCTATCCACAGGAGCCCCTGTGGTGGGTTTGGACCAGGTACCCAAAAGAACGTCAGTGAGTGCATCATTAAACGGCAGCACAGTCTCCGAAGAGGAAGCCGCCGGCTGAAGCACTTCTGTCAGGAGGTTAGTCCTGACGGCCACAGTAGGCAACTGGAGATGTAAGGCTCCAGCTGCTCTACGCAACACCGTTGCAAAATTAGCCCCCTCCTCCGTAGCCACGGGAGGAGACAGCATGCCAGTGTCAGGGGAGGTGTCTAGACCACTGGCATCCCCAAGTTCCTCAACCCAGTCCGGGTCAAACTCACACTGTTGTGTGAGAGGGTCCTCAGACCCCTCCCAGCTCTCCTGGTCCTCCTCTTGTTCAAAATATGGAGGAGGAGGGACATTTGGGACCCAAGGTCTCATCGGCGCCGGAACCGGCGTCGGGCCACGTCGGTCCGGCTTCATGTCCGGAGCCGGAGAGAACCGGGGAACGACGCCGTCCGGAGCCCCGGACGGCGTCAGGAACGGCACCGGGGACATCGGTGGAGGCGTGGTTAGGTCAACCGGCGCTGATGTGGGTTGCGGCACCACCGGAGCCGGGATCGAGGCGGGGGCCGGAGCCGAGGCCGGGATGAAGGCTGGTGGGACAGGCGGCACCTGGACCGGAGTCGACGGCGGCGCCGGGGCAACCCCATCAGGGCCCGCGGGCGCACCGGAGGGGACCTGAAGGCCCGAAGAGGCGGGCCATGGCCGACAGGAATTCCTGTATTTCGGCCTGAGTCGCCCCCGACCCCGGAAAGAACGGGTAATTCGGGGGCAGCTCTACAGGCATGTCCGGGGCCGCGGGGACGGTGCCGACTGGGGCCTCAGCCGAGTCGCGAGACCGGTGAGGCGAAGTCTTAGAGCGATGACGCCGCTTAGACTTCTTGTGCTTCGACTTACCGGAGGAGCGCGAAGACTTGGATTCCGACGAACGGCGGGGACTCCGCGACCAGCCCCTCGACCTCTCCCGGGACCGGGGCTTGGTGCGGCGCGGAGCCGACTGCCGGACCTCGAGCAGCTTTCGAGGCCGCTCTCGCAAAGCCTTCGGATGAAGTTTCCGGCAGTCAGGGCACGACTTCGTGTCGTGGTCTCGGCCGAGACAGAAGAGACACTCGAGATGCGGGTCCGTGATCGACATCATGCGACCACAGGCCTTGCAGGGCTTAAAGCCGGGCATCCCTACGACACCTTAGGAGTCGTGAAGACTCGTTGAAGAAACGGTGAAAAAATTCACAAAAAAGGATAGTCAAAAAGTGACTAGGGCACTGCTCTTCCAGGATCTGCGCTTACTGGCGCGGAAAAAGAAGAACTGACGTCAGCGCGCAGGGGCGGCGTCTAAGTACTGCCCGCGACGTCATCCCGGCGACCACGACGCCGACGACGGACGCGGAGCCGCACGACGCCGCCTACCGACGCGCAAGGGTACTGCTACGCAAAAAACTTTCCAGATCCAGCCTGACGCCTGGGGATATTCTAAGGTAAGGAATCTGTCACTAACGTGTCTCTTTCAGATATGCCTTTTAGAAACCTGTTAACAACAGGGGACTTAAAAAGAGAGGGCTGATCAGGGAGCCTGAGGAAGGCCGAGATTGCACAAAGATAGCCCTTGATGGTACCCAGGGCAGAACCCTGTTGGGCCAGAGAAAGAAGGAACAGAAGAACCTCAGAAAGAGGGGCAGAGAGGGGATTCACAGCCTTTGCTGTGCACCATGCCACAAACTTGTTCCACCTGCAGGCGTATACCACCTTAGTGGAGGGACGCCTGGCTGCCAGAATCACATCACAAACTTCGGGAGGCAAGTCGAAAGGAATCAACTGCCGCCGCTCAATCTCCACGCAAGCAGGTGGAGACTGGACAGGTTCGGGTGGAGGACCGTCCCCTGCTGCTGCGACAGAAGATCCTCCCGAAGAGGCAGACGGATCGGGGGATCGACGCTCATACTGAGTAGCTCGGGATGCCAAACTCTTCGAGCCCAGTCCGGAGCCACAAGGATGACTTGGGCCCGGTCGCGCCGAATCTTCTTCAACACAATGGGTAGAAGTGGTATAGGCGGAAAAGCGTACAACAGACCGCAACTCCACTCACGACGAAAAGCGTCGCCGAGCGAGTGCCGCCTTGGAAATTCCAACGCGCAGAACTGATGACATTGCGCGTTCTCTTCGGTGGCGAATAGATCTAACCAAGGCTCTCCCCACTGCAGAAAGAGTCCTTGCGCCACTTCCGAGTGAAGATGCCATTCGTGACCCATCATGCACCTGCGGCTGAGTTCGTCCGCCCAGGCGTTCAGGGAACCTACCAGGTGTTGAACCATCAGGAACATGCCCTGATGTTCCAGCCATGTCCAGAGGCGCAGAGCCTCCTGACAGAGGGTCCACGACCCCACCCCGCCTTGTTTGTTGCAGTACCACATGGCGGTGGTGTTGTCTGTGAACACCTGCACTACCTTCCCTTTGACAGAGGAAAGGAATGCCTTGAGTGCAAGTCGGATCGCCCGGAGCTCCAGAATGTTGATATGGAGCCGGGACTCCGCCGGAGACCAGAGGCCTCTGATCTCCGCCTCTCCCATGTGACCGCCCCATCCCAGAAGGGACGCGTACGTCACAACTGTGTGCTCTGGCTGGGGAAGGGAGAGGGATCTGCCCATGACCCATTGCCGGTTCGAGAGCCACCACTGCAACTGTTTTGCAGTCCCCTCCGAGATCTGGACGTGATCGGACAGGTTGCCCTGGAGCTGCGCCCACTGGAACTTTAGGTCCCACTGCAGAGCCCGCATATGCCATCTGGCATGATTGACCAGCAGGATGCAGGAGGCCATGAGGCCCAGCAGCCTCAGGGTCATCCGTACCGAAAACCAGGATAAAGGCCGAAAGATTGGAACCATAGCCTGAATATCCCGGACTCGCCGTTCGGGAGGATAAACCCGAAACTGCGTCGTGTCCAGAACTGCTCCGATGAAAAGGAGCTGTGGAGAAGGAATCAGGTGCGACTTCGGCACGTTGATGGAGAACCCCAGCGAGTGCAGGAGTTCGGCCGTTGTCTGGAGGTGGGAGACGACTGCCTGGGACGAGCCCGCCTTCAGCAGCCAGTCGTCGAGGTAGGGGAAGACTGGAACCCCTGCCCGGCGCAGATGGTCTGCGACCACCGCCATCACTTTCGTGAACACCCGAGGGGCGCTGGTAAGGCCAAAAGGGAGCACGGTGAACTGAAAATGCTCGAGGCCTACCGTGAAACGCAGGTAACGCCAGTGGGCCGGCAGGACGGGGATGTGGAAATATGCGTCCTGCAAGTCCAACGCTACCATCCAGTCTCCAGGGTCGAGAGCAGTCAAGACCTGAGCTAGGGTGAGCATCTTGAACTTCTCCTTCCGGAGGAAGCGATTGACGTTCCGGAGGTCCAAGATAGGACGCATGTCCTCCTTGTCCTTTTGGGCACCAGAAAGTAGTGGGAGTAGCAACCACGTCATACTTCTGGGGTCGGAACGCGCTCGATGGCCCTCTTGGCCAAGAGGGCCGCAACTTCCTTCTGAAGAAGCACCAAGTGATCCCCTGACATGCGGTGGAATTGAGGTGGCATGGCTGGGGGGTGGTCTCGAAGGGGAGGGAGTAGCCCCTTCGGACAATGTCCAAGACCCACCTGTCCGAGGTGGTGAAGGTGATGGCGGGACCCTGCCCCCTACTGGCGTGCTGTGCACCTGAAAGGAAGGACTAGGAGGGCTTGGAGGCCGCGGACGGGGCGGGGTAGGTGGCCTGCGCCGCACGCTGGTTGCCTGACCCGCCACGGCGGGAGCCACGTCCTCCGCCACGCGAAGACGCTTGCTGCGCGGGCCGGTGGCTGGGCAGCGGACGTGACTGGGCGCCCCTTCCGTGGCCACGAAAGGGGCTTAAAGCAGATGGCTGCGGAGGGCATACAGCAGAAAGGCCCAGGGACTTGGCAGTAGCCCGTGAGTCCTTAAAGCGCTCCAACGCATGGTCTGCCTTGTTCCCAAAAATACCGACCCCATCAAAGGGCATGTCCATAAGAGTGTTCTGGACATCACCCGAGAAACCAGTGGTTCTCAGCCAGGCGTGACGGCGCAGCGCCACTGTCGTTGCAATTGATCTACCCAGCGAGTCGGCGGTATCAAGGCCACATCGAATGGTGAATTTAGCCGCATCTCTTCCTTCCGCAATGGCGCGGGAAAGCAGTGTCTGGACCTCCTCAGGGCACTGGGGCAAAGCTTGCGCCACCGAGTCCCACAGAGAGTGGGAATATCGGCCCAAAAGGCAAGCGGTGTTGACAGATCGCAAGCCAGCACTGGAGGAAGAAAAGACCTTCTTCCCAAATTGATCCAGGCGTTTGGATTCCCTATCTGGGGGAGCGGTAGGGAAGGCGGTTTGGGAAGCAGAGGCTTGGACAACCAAGCTCTCAGGAGTGGGGTGTTGGGAGAGGAACAGGGGGTCGCCCGGAGCGGGGCGATGGCGTCGGGCCACGTTCCTATCCACAGGAGCCCCTTTGGCGGGCTTGGACCAGGTGCCCAAAAGAACGTCAGAAAGTGCGTCATTAAACGGCAGCAGTGGCTCCGAGGAGGTAGCCGCCGGCTGAAGCACTTCCGTCAGGAGGTTAGTCCTGGACGGCCACTGTAGGCAATTGGAGGTGTAAGGCCCCAGCTGCTCTACGCAACACCGTTGCAAAATTTGCTCCCTCCTCCGTTGCCACGGAAGGAGGAGATAGCATGCCAGGGTCAGGGGAGGTGTCCAGCCCACTGGCATCCCCAAGTTCCTCAGCCAGTCCTGTTCGTACTCACACTGCTGTGTGAGAGGGTCCTCCGACCCCTCCCAGTCCTCTTCGTCCTCCTCAGGTTCAAAATAAGGAGAAGGAGGGACACGCGGGACCCAAGGTCTCAACGGCGTCGGAGCCAGCGTCGAGCGACGCTGGTCCGGCACCGCGTCCGGATCTGGAGAGAACCGGGGAACGACGCCGCCCGGAGCCCCGGGCGGCGTCGGAAACGGCACCGGAGACATCGGCGCCGGCGGAGGTGTAGTTAGGTCAACCGGCGTCGATGGGGGTTGCGGCAGCACCCGAGCCAGGATCAAGGCCGGGGCCGAAGCCGGGACCGAGGCTGGTGTGACAGGCGGCGCCGGGACCGGAGTCGTCGGCGGCGCCGGGGAAACCCCATCAGGGCCCGCGGGGCCCGAAGGCGCACCGGGGGACCTTGAGGCCCGAAGAGGCGGGCCATGGCCGACAGGAATTCCTGTATCTCGGCCGGAGTCGCCCCGAACCCGGGAAGGACGGGTAATGCGGGGGCGGCTCCACAGGCACTCCCAGAGCCGCGGGGACGGTGCCGACAGTAGCCTTAGCCGAGTCGCGAGACCGGCGAGGCGAAGTCGTGGAGCGATGACGCTTCTTAGACTTTTTACGCTTCGACTTTCCGGAGGAGTGCGAAGACTTGGACCCCGACGACCGATGAGGACCCCTCGACCTCTCACGTGACCGGGGCTTGGTGTGGCGCGGAGCCGACTGCCGGACCTCGAGGAGCTTTCGAGACCGCTCTCGCAAAGCCTTCGGGTGCAAGGCCCGGCAGTCGGGGCACGACTTCGTGTCGTGGTCGCGGCCGAGACAGTAGAGACACTCTAAATGCGGGTCTGTGATCGACATCATACGACCACAGACGTCGCAGGGCTTGAAGCCGGGCATCCCTACCGACACCTTCGGAGTCGAGAGACTCGTGGAGAAAAACAGTGAAAAATCACGAAAAAGATAGTCAAAAAATGACTAGGGCACTTCGTCAGGGGTCACTGTAACACATGAAAAGAGGTGAGGGAGGGGAACGGGGGTGTTTTTGGGTGTAGGTGTTGTGTAAGGCAGTACTTTATCTTTTACAGTATGTTCGAATTGAGTAGTAAGTTGAGCTGTTTCATGTGTTACAGTGACCCCTGACGAAGAGCCAGCATGGCTCGAAATGCATTGGGTATGATACAAAGAGCCTCTCTGATGTATGGTTGTATTTACGTGCCACTGATGAAAGCCTGGATGGGCAGCAGGAGGCATTTGAAAATGATGAATAAAGCATTCAAGCGCAACCATTCTGTCTCCGTGGTAATATATGTAGGAAGACTGATGTCATAAAGAGTGGTAAAAAGTTTCAGTATATGGTGATAAATAATGGCGACTTTTGGATGAAGTGAGTTACTGTGAGGGATTATTTTCCATTCAGCAGTGCGACAGTTGGGTGCGCGAGTGATGTGCCAGTTTTTGGAGAAACTGGATATAAGCTGAGATCGGGACGGTTCTCAGCCACTGTTTGCACGCACTACAAGCACACAATTTCAAGTTTAAATTAAAGAACGAATAAAGGAAAGGAGTGCACTCTCACTTTGTGTTTTGCTTCACACAGGGATGTGTGCCATGTCGACTCTTCACTTTGTTCTGCACCAATACACGCAGCCTGCAAAGACTTTGTGTGTGTGTAAAGGTACAGGGCCTCTAAGGGTGGCACAATATGTGCTGCAGCCCTTAGAGGTCTTCCCTGGTCACAGTGCCCTGGGTACCTGTGGTACCATTTACCAGGGGCTGACCTGTGGCCAGAGATGCCAATTGGGTTAGTTTTGGGGAAAGAACACAGGCCCTGGGAACCTGATTGGCAGGGACCCAGGGCACATCAAGAAAAAGTGCATCAGTAGTCTGGCAAAAAGTGAGGGGGGTTACTGCAACAGAAACCCACTTTCCTACAGTACCCCTGTGCGTCGAAAGGTGGCGTCCGTCGATTCCGCGTTAGTCGTTGGCGTCGTGGTCGCCGGGATGACGTCGCGGTAGCTACTTAGACGCCCCCCTCGCGCGCTGATATCTGAAAGAGACACGTTAGTGACAGATTCCTTACCTTAGAATATCCCCAGGCGTCAGGCTGGATCCGGAAAGTTTTTGCGTAGCAGTACCCTTGCGCGTCGGTAGGCGGCGTCGTGCGCCACCGCGTCCGGCGTCGTGATCGCCGGGATGACGTCGCGGGCAGTACTTAGGCGCCGCCCCTGCGCGCTGACGTCAGTTCTTTTTCCGCGCCAGCAAGCGCAGATCCGGGAAGAGCAGTGCCCTAGTCATTTTTTGACTAAACTTTTTGGGTGAATTTTCCACTGTTTTTCTATCGAATCGACTTCAAGGTGTTGTAGGGATGCCCGGGTTTAAACGTTGCGGCGCCTGTGCTCGGATGATGTCCATCACAGACCCGCATCGGGAGTGTCTCTTCTGCCTCGGCCGAGGCCACGACACGGAGTCTTGTTCCGACTGCCGGGCCCTCAACCCGAAAGCTTTGCGAGAGCGGTCTCGAAAGCTCCTAGAGGCCCGGCATTCGGCTCCTTGCAAGCCCCGGTCGCGTGATAGGTCCAGGGGTCGATCGCGGAGTCCACACCGGTCGTCGGCATCGAAGTCTTCTTCGTCCGGTAAGTCCAAACACAAAAAGTCCAAAAAGCATCGTCGCTCTAGAACTTCGCCTCGCCGGTCTCGCGACTCAGCTGAGGCCCCTCCCGGCACCGTCCCCGCCCCCGCGGCCCCAGACCTGCCTGTGGAGTCGCCCCCGCAATACCCGTCCTTCCCGGGTTCGGGGGCGGATCCGGCCCAAGTACAGGAATTCCTGTCGGCCACGGCCCGCCTCTTCGGCCCTCCAGGTCCCTCCGGTGCGCCTTCGGGCCCCGCGGGCCCTGATAGGGTTGCTCCGGCGTCGCCGACGGCTCCGGCCCCGGCGTCGCCCGTGCCTCCAGCCTCGATCCCGGCTCCGGCCTCGATCCCGGCTCCACAACCCCCATCGACGCCGGTCGACCTAACGACACCTCCGCCGGCGCCGATGTCTCCGGTGCCGTTCTCGACGCCGCCTGGGGCTCCGGGCGGCGTCGTCCCCCAGTTCCTTCCGGCTCCGGACATGGACCCGGACCGACGTCGCTCGACCAAATGTCCCTCCTCCTCCTTATTTTGAACCAGAGGAGGACCAGGAGGACTGGGAGGGGTCTGATGACCCTCTGACACAACAGTGTCAGTACGATGAGGACTGGACAGAGGGTCTAGGGGATGCCAGTGGTCTAGATACTTCCCCTGACACTGGCATGCTGTCTCCTCCCGTGGCTACGGAGGAGGGAGCCAATTTTGCAACGGTGTTGCGTAGGGCGGCTGGGGCCTTACGTCTCCAACTCCCTACTGTGGCGGTCAAGACTAATCTCTTGACAGAGGTGCTTCAGCCGGCAGCCTCCTCTTCGGAGACTGTGCTGCCGTTTAAAAACGCCCTCACTGACGTTCTTTTGGGCGCCTGGTCCAAGCCCAACACAGGGGCTCCTGTGGATAGGAACGTGTCCCGACACCATCGCCCAGCTCCGGGCGACCCCCTGTTTCTCTCTGTCCACCCCACTCCTGAGAGCTTGGTTGTCTAAGCCTCCGCTTCCCAAACCGCCTTCCCTACCGCCCCTCCGTATAGGGAATCCAAACGCCTGGATCAATTTGGGAAGAAGGGTTTTTCTTCCTCCAGTGCTGGCTTGCGGTCCATCAACACCGCTTGTCTTTTGGGCCGATATACCCACTCCTTGTGGGATTCGGTGGCGAATGTTTTGCCCCAGTGTTCTGAGGAGGTCCAGACACTGCTTTCCCGCGCCATTGCGGAAGGAAGGGATGCGGCCAAATACACGATACGATGTGGCCTTGATACCGCCGACTCACTGGGCAGGTCTATTGCAACGACGGTGGCGCTGCGACGCCACGCCTGGCTGAGAACCACTGGTTTTCAGGGGATGTCCAGAATACTCTCATGGACATGCCCTTTGATGGAGTCGGTCTTTTTGGGTCCAAAGCAGACCATGCGTTGGAGCGCTTTAAGGACTCACGGGCTACTGCCAAGTCCCTGGGCCTTTCTGCTACACGCCCTCCGCTGACTTCTGCTTTTCGCCCCTATCGTGGCCACGGTAGGGGCGCCCTTCACGTCAGCAGCCCAGCCACCGGCCCGCGCAGCAGGCGTCTTCGCGTGGCCGAGGACGTGGATTCCGCCGTGGCGGATCGGGCAACCAGCGTGCGGGTCAGGCCACCACCTCCAACCCGTCCGCGGCCTCCAAACCCTCCTAGTCCCTCCTTTCAGGTGCCCAGCACGCCAGTAGGGGGCAGGGTCCGCCATCACCTTCCCCACTGGCGTACCATCACCTCGGACAGGTGGGTCTTGGACATTGTCCGAAGGGGCTACTCCCTCCCCTTCGAGACCAGCCCCCCAGCCATGCCACCTCAATTACACCGCATGTCAGGGGATCACTTGGTACTTCTGCAGAAGGAAGTCACGGCCCTCTTGGTCAAGAGGGCCATCGAGCATGTTCCGACCCCAGAAGTAGGGCGTGGTTGCTACTCCCACTACTTCCTGGTGCCCAAAAGGACAAGGAGGACATGCGTCCTATCTTGGACCTCCGGAACGTCAATCGCTTCCTCCGGAAGGAGAAGTTCAAGATGCTCACCCTAGCTCAGGTCTTGACTGCCCTCGACCCTGGAGACTGGTTGGTAGCGTTGGACTTGCAGGACGCATATTTCCACATCCCCGTCCTGCCGGCCCACCGGCGTTACCTTCGGTTCACGGTAGGCCCCGAGCATTTTCAGTTCACCGTGCTCCCCTTTGGCCTTACCAGTGCCCCTCGGGTGTTCACGAAAGTGATGGCGGTGGTCGCAGCTCATCTGCGCCGGGCAGGGGTTTCAGTCTTCCCCTACCTCGACGACTGGCTGCTGAAGGCGGGCTCGTCCCAGGCAGTCGTCTCCCACCTCCAGACTACGGCCGAACTCCTGCACTCGCTGGGGTTCTCCATCAATGTGCCGAAGTCGCATCTGATTCCTTCTCCACAGCTCCTTTTCATCGGAGCAGTTCTGGACACGATGCAGTTTCGGGCCTATCCTCCCGAACGGCGAGTCCGGGATATTCAGGCTATGATTCTGATCTTTCAGCCTTTATCCTGGGTTTCGGCACGGATGACCCTGAGGCTGCTGGGCCTCATGGCCTCCTGCATCCTGTTGGTCAATCATGCCAGATGGCATATGCGGGCTCTGCAGTGGGACCTGAAGTTCCAGTGGGCGCAGCACCAGGGCAACCTGTCCGATCACGTCCAGATCTCGGAGGGGACTGCAAAACAGTTGCAGTGGTGGCTCTCGAACCGGCAATGGGTCATGGGCAGATCCCTCTCCCTTCCCCAGCCAGAGCATACAGTTGTGACGGACGCGTCCCTTCTGGGATGGGGCGGTCACATGGGAGAGGCGGAGATCAGAGGCCTCTGGTCTCCGGCGGAGTCCCGGCTCCATATCAACATTCTGGAGCTCCGGGCGATCCGACTTGCACTGAAGGCATTCCTTCCCTCTGTCAAAGGGAAGGTAGTGCAGGTGTTCACAGACAACACCACCGCCATGTGGTACTGCAACAAACAGGGCAGGGTGGGGTCTTGGACCCTTTGTCAGGAGGCTCTGCGCCTCTGGACATGGCTGGAACATCAGGGCATGTTCCTGATGGTTCAACACCTGGCAGGTTCCCTGAACGCCAGGGCGGACGAACTCAGCCGCAGGTGCATGATGGATCACGAATGGCGTCTTCACTCGGAAGTAGCGCAAGGACTCTTTCTACAATGGGGAGAGCCTTGGTTAGATCTATTCGCCACCGAAGAGAACGCGCAATGTCATCAGTTCTGCGCGTTGGAATTTCCAAGGCGGCACTCGCTCGGCGACGCTTTTCGTCGCGAGTGGAGTTGCGGTCTGTTGTACGCCTTTCCGCCTATACCACTTCTACCCAGAGTGTTCAAGAAGATTCGGCGCGACCGGGCCCAAGTCATTCTTGTGGCTCCGGACTGGGCTCGAAGAGTTTGGTATCCCGAGCTACTCAATATGAGCGTAGATCCCCGATCCGTCTGCCTCTTCGGGAGGATCTTCTGTCGCAGCAGCAGGGGACGGTCCTCCACCCGAACCTGTCCAGTCTACACCTGCTTGCGTGGAGATTGAGCGGCGGCAGTTGATTCCTTTCGACTTGCCTCCCGAAGTTTGTGATGTGATTCTGGCAGCCAGGCGTCCCTCCACTAAGGTGGTATACGCCTGCAGGTGGAACAAATTTGTGGCATGGTGCACAGCAAAGGCTGTGAATCCCCTTTCTGCCCCTCTTTCTGAGGTCCTTCTGTTCCTTCTCTCTCTGGCCCAACAGGGTTCTGCCCTGGGTACCATCGAGGGTTATCTTTGTGCTATCTCGGCCTTCCTCAGGCTCCCTGATCAGCCCTCCCTTTTCAAGTCCCCTGTTGTTAACAGGTTCTTAAAAGGCATTACACACCTCTTCCCTCCTGTTCCGTTTGTGATGCCTCAGTGGGACTTGAACTTGGTTCTTACCTTTTAATGTGCGCTCCCTTTGAGCCTCTACATAACTGTCCTCCTCGTCTTCTGACTCTGAAGACAGCCTTTCTGGTGGCCATCACCTCCGCTCGGCGGGTGAGTGAGCTCCAGGCTCTATCTTGCAAGCCTCCTTTCTGTCTGTTCATCCAGACAAGGTTGTTCTTCGGACGCGTCCGTCCTTCTTGCCAAAGGTGGTTACTGCTTTCCACATTGGGCAGACCATCACTTTGCCCACCTTCTTTCCGCCTCCGCATCCTTCCAGAGAGGAAGAGAGGATCCACCGTCTGGACCCAAAACGTGCGCTCTCCTTCTATATTGACCGCACAAAACACTTCCGGGTGGATGACCAGCTCTTTGTTGGCTACGTGGGCGCCAAAAAAGGTCGGGTGGTGCACAAAAGGACCATCTCCCGCTAGGTTACCTTGTGCATCAAGACCTGCTATTCTTTGGCTAAGAAGGAGCCTCCTGTTGGGCTGCGTGCCCATTCCACCAGGGCAACGGCTGCTACCACGGCCTTGGGCCGCGGTGTTCCGCTGCCGGTTATCTGTCAGGCAGCTACGTGGGCCTCGCTGCACACGTTTACAAAGCATTACTGCCTTGACAGTCAGGTCCGGAGGGACGGCTTTTTGGCCGTTCTGTCCTCCAGGACTTCCTTGTCTGATCTTTGTTCGCAGACCCACCACCGGGGTTGGTATTGCTGGGGTATCTATTCTAAGGTAAGGAATCTGTCACTAACGTGTCTCTTTCAGATGCACAAGTTACTAACTTGTGTAACGATATATCTGTAAGAGACAGTAGTTAGTGACAGATTCCTACCGCCCACCCATCCTCCCGTTCTGCGAACTGATTTCTAGGGTTAAGGACATCCCTTTCAGGGCCCTAGTATTTTTCAGACACCTATGTCAGCTTCTTGCATGGCTCTGCGTTCCTGGCGCGGAAAGTCGTGTACAGAACTGACGTCAGCGCGCAGGGGCGGCGCCCAAGTACTGCCCGCGACGTCATCCCGGCGATCACGACGCCGACGACGGACGCGGAGCCGCACGACGCCTCGACGCGCAAGGGTACTGCTACGCAAAAACTTTCCGGATCCAGCCTGACGCCTGGGGATATTCTAAGGTAAGGAATCTGTCACTAACTACTGTCTCTTATAGATATATCGTTACACAAGTTAGTAACTTGTGCGTCAGTTCTTTTACACAACATTCCACGCCAGAAGCGCAGAGCCATGCAACACACTGACCACTGGTGCACGAAAACTAGGGCCCTGAAAGGGAGTCCCTTACCCTAGAAGTCAGTTCGCAGAACGGGGAGAATGGGTGGGGCGGTAAGGAATCTATCACTACTAATGTTTCTTACAGATATATCGTTACCGAAGGTATGTAACTTGTTCATCTGAAAGAGACAATTAGTTATGGATTCCTCACCTTAGAATAGATACCCCAGCAATACCAACCCCAGTGGTGGGTCTGAGAACCAAGTACACACCAGAAAGTCCGTAAGAACTGAACGGCCGAAAAAGCAGTCTCTCCGGACCTGGCTGTCCAGGCAGTAGTGTTTGGTAAACGTGTGCAGTGAAGCCCACGTAGCTGCCTGGCAGATGTCATTTTTTGGGGGGGGGTTTTATATAGCGCAAACTAGACCCGAGACATCGGGTATCAGAGCGCTTTACATGAGCACCAGTTTCGTTACAGAAGGACATTCCTTTTTGTTAGGCACGGGGCAATTAAGTGATTTGCCCAGAATCACAGGATGTTGAGCATCGTTGCCGAGACTCTAACCCGGTTCCCCAGCTTCGAGGTCGACCGCTCTAGCCGAAAGGCTACATCCTCTCCCCTGAAGGGGGACTCCACGTCCCAAAGCAGTAGTAGCTGCTGTTGCCCTGGTGGAATGGGCACGCAACCTTACTGGAGGTTCCTTTTTCGCCAAGGAATAGCAGATTTTTATACAAAGAACGCCCCATCGAGCGATGGTCCATTTTTGCAAGGCCCGACCTTTCTTGGCGCCCACGTAGCCAACAAAGAGTTGGTCATCCACCCGGAATGGTCTTGTGTGATCCAGATAGAAGGAAAGCGCACGTTTTGGATCCAGACGATGGAGCCGCTCTTCCCCTTTAGAAGGAGGCGGAAAGAAGGTGGGCAAAGTGATGGTCTGTCCTATGTGGAAAGAGGTAACTACTTTGGGAAGGAAAGAAGGCCTAGTGCAAAGGACAACCTTGTCCGGATGAACAGCCAAGAAAGGAGGTTTAGAAGAAAGGGCTTGAAGCTCACTCACCCTGCAAGCAGAGGTGATGGCAACAAAGAAGGCAGTCTGAGAGGACAATTATGTAGCGGCTCAAAGGGAGCGCACATAAGATAAGTCAGAACCAACTTCAAGTCCCACTGAGGCATTACAAAAGTAATGGGAGGGAAGAGATGAGTAATGCCATTAAGGAATCTATTTACAATAGGGGACTTGAAAAGAGAAGGTTGATCAGGAAGCCTAAGAAAGGCTCAAATGGCTGAGAGATAGCCCTTAAGAGGGCCCAGACTAGAGCCCTGCTGGGTCAAAGAAAGGAGGAACAAGAGAACCTCAGAAAGAGGGGCGGAAAGGGGATCCACAGCCTTTGCTGCGCACCATGCCACAAATTTGTTCCAACTGCAGGCGTATACCGTTTTAGTGGAGGGAGGCTTGGCTGCCAAGATAACGTTATAGACTTCGGGAGGAAGGTCGAAAGCCGTCAACTGCCACCGCTCAATCTCCACGCAAGGAGGTGGAGGCTGGACAGGTTCGGGTGGAGGACTGTCCCCTGCTGCTGTGACAGAAGATCCTCCCGAACAGGCAGTCTGATCGGAGGGTCGATGGCCAGGTGTAACAGCTCGGGATACCAAACTCTTCGTGCCCAATCCGGAGCCACAAGAATGACTGGGGCCCGTTGCGCTTGATCTTCTTCAGCACTCTGGGCAGAAGTGGTATAGCGGAAAGGCGTATAGAAGACCGCAACTCCACTAGTGACGAAAAGCGTCGTCTAACGAGTGCCGCCTTGGAAATTCCAATGTGCAGAACTGCTGACATTGCGCGTTCTCTTCGGTGGTGAATAGATCTAACCAAGGCCCTCCCGACTGCCGAAAGAGACCTTGCACCACCTCCGAGTGAAGATGCCATTCGTGATCCATCATGCACCTGTGGCTGAATTCGTCCGCTCTTGCGTTCAGAGAACCTGCCAGGTGTTGAACCACCAGGGATATCCCCTGATCTTCCAGCCATGTCCAAAGGCGGAGAGCCTCTTGACATAGGGTCCACGACCCCACCCCACCCTGTTTGTTGCAGTACCACATGGTGGTGGTGTTGTCCGTGAACACCTGCACCACTCTTCGCCGGACAGAAGGAAGGAATGCCTTTAGTGCAAGACAAATCGGCCGAAGCTCCAGAAGGTTGATGTGGAGCCCGAACTTCGCCGGAGACCAGAGGCCTCTGATCTCCGCCTCTCCTATGTGGCCACCCCACCCCGGAAGTGATGCATCCGTCACCACTGTAAACAATGGTTGGGGAAGGGAGAGTGATCTGCCATTGACCCAATCCTGGTTCGTGAGCCACCACTGCAATTGGTGAGCAGTGCCCTCCGAGATCTGGACGCAATCGGACAGATTCCCCTGATGCTGTGCCCACTGGAACTTCAGGTCCCACTGCAGAGCCCGCATATGCCACCTGGCGTGATCCACCAGCAGGATGCAGGAGGCCATGAGGCCCAGCAGCCTCCGGGTCATTCGGACAGAAACCCAGGATAGAGGCTGAAAGATCGGAATCATAGCCCGAATATCCCGGACTCGCTGCTCGGGAGGATAAACCCGAAACTGCGTTGTGTCCAGAACCGCTACGAAGAAAAGGAGCTTCTGAGAGGGAGTCAGGTGTGAGTTCGGAACGTTGATAGTGAACCCCAGCGAATTCAGGAGGTCTGCCGTAGTCTGGAGGTGGGAGACGACTGCCTGGGGCGAGCCCGCCTTCAACAGCCAGTCGTTGAGATAGGGGAAGACTGGAACTCCTGAACTGCGCAGATGAGCTGCGACCACCGCCATCACTTTCGTGAACACCCGAGGGGCGCTGGTAAGGCCAAAGGGGAGCACGGTAAACTGAAAGTGCTCGTGGCCTACCGTGAACCGCAGGTAACGCCAGTGGGCCGGCAGGACAGGGATGTGAAAATAAGCGTCCTGCAAGTCCAACGATACCATCCAGTCTCCAGGGTCGAGAGCAGACAGGAGAAAGCGGTTGACGTTCCTGAGATCCAAGATAGGAGGCAGACCCTTAGCCTTCTTGGGCAGCAGAAAGTAGTGGGAATAACAATCACGATCTACTTCTGGGACAGGAACGCGCTCGATGGCTCCCTTGGCCAAGAGAGCCATAACTTCCTGTTGGAGAAGGGTCAGGTGATCCTCCGACATGCAATGGAATTGAGGTGGCATGGATGGAGGGGTAGTCTTGAAGGGGAGGGAGTAGCCCCATCAGACTATCTGCAAAACCCACCTCTCCGACGTGATGTTGAGCCAGTGGGAGAGGTGATGGCGAATCCTGCCGCCCACTGGCGAATGATGGGCCTGAAAGGTCGGACCAGGAGGATTTGGAGGCTGCTGCAGAGGGGGCGCTGGTGGACTGGCCCGCCCGCTGGCCCCCCGACCCACGGCGGTGGGATCCACGTCCTCGGCCGCGCAGAGGTTGGACAGCTTGCGCAGGCCTGTGGCTCTGGGTGGAACGTGGCGGGGCACCCCTTCCGTAGCCTCTGCGTCGGGAGGGAGGTGGAAGCGAGGATCTGGCCATAGCCCTGGAATCCTTATAGCGCTCGAGCGCGTTGCCTGCCTTGTCGCCAAACAGGCGACGGCCATCAAAGGGCATGTCCAAAAGCGTTGCATGGACATCCCCTGAAAAACCAGTCGACCTCAACCAGGCGTAGCGTCTCAGTGCTACTGACGTGGAAATCGTCCTGCCCAGTGAGTCGGCGGTGTCCAGCCCACACCGGATGGTGAACTTCGCTGCGTCTCTCCCTTTGGCACTGCCACTGTAGGAAACTCGAGGTTTAGGGCCTCGGCTGCCCTACGCAACACCACTGCGTAAGATGCACCCTTCTCCGTAGCCACGGTAGGGGGGGATAGCATGCCAAGGTCTGGGGAGGTGTCCAGACCACTGGTCTCACCCAACTCCTCTCTCCAGTCCGGTGACTCCAACTAGTCTTTAAGAGGGTCCACAGACCCCTCCCAGTCCTCCTCACCCTCTGTGAGCCACTCAGGGCGGTAGGAAACATCGGGAGAGAACAGGGGTACAAAAGTATCGGTCGGCGACGGTCCCGACATTGGTCCGGCGCTGTGTCCTCATCAAGGGGGAGGCCGGGTTCGAAGCCGGCTGAGGACACAACCCGCGTCGGAGGCGGCGGGGCTGTCGTCGCTGGATTCGGCGCCGGAGGTGTCACGAGGTCGACCGGCAACAACCCGGATCCAGGCCTAGATCCTTGGGGGCCCTGCGGCGCCGAAGCAGCCATCGAAGGCCTAGAGCCCCCAACCGAGTCCGCGGGCCAGAGGGCGCGCCGGCGGAGTCAGGCTGCCCGAAAATAGAATGCAAGGCTTCGTAAAAGCTTCGAAGCTGGGCAGGGGTTGCTCCGGGTACCGGAAAGGGAGGGAATGCCGGAGTCGACCCAACAGGCTCCGCGGGCAGAGCCGGACGACTCCCTTCCGCATCCCACGTCGCGTCGGCCGACGGACGGGGAGAACACGAAGAGCGCGATGCTTCTTCGCCTTCTTCTTTTGCTTCGACTTACCCAAAGACGAAGACTTCGATAACGAGTGGTGGTGGTAGCTCTGCGACCGGTCCCGCGACCTCGCTCTTGACCGGGACCTCGAACGGCACGGAGCGGACTGCCGGGCCTTGAGAAGCTTTCGGGACTGCTTCCGCAAAGACTTCGGATTCATGGCCCAGCAGTCGGAGCACGACTTCGGTTCATGGTCGCGCGCTCCAGGCACCAAAGGCACACGAGGTGCGGGTCCGTGACCGACATCAATTTGTGACACTAGTCACAAGCCTTGAAGCCGGTCCGACGTGACATCCCTCCGTGCACCAGCAGTCGATCGACTAAAAAAAGGGTGTCTACAAAAGTCGCAAAAAATTGAGTCAAAAAGTGACTCGAAGGTACCGTTCTCTCCGGATCTGCGCTGGCTGGCGCGGAAAAAGAAAGAACTGACGTCAGCGCTCGAGGGCGGCGTCTAAGTAGATACCGCAACGCCATTCTGGCGACCACGACGCCAACGACGAACGCGGAGTCGACCAACGCCACTCATCGACGAGCAGAGGTACCGCTGAGGAAAAAATTCTCTGGATCCAGTCTGACGCCTGGGGGTAATTCTAAGGTGAGGAATCCATAACTAATTGTCTCTTTCAGATACACACTTCAGCCTCTTGGCTTTAGATTCAGAGGAGGAGGACGATGGCGCCAAAATCAGTTTAGAGTGGTTGAGTAGCAGGGACCTTCTCATTAAATTAAACCCATCCCATAGGTGTGCCACAAGCTCCCTTCTAGGTCAGAATGATTTTGCCATCTAGTATTTTACTGTTAATGGTGAACTGTGGGATAGTATACAGTGAGACAAACAGGATGTGCTAAAGTGGGAAGGTTTGCGCCTTTGGGAACTTTTAGCCCATTGGCTAGGAAGTGTATAGTACACCCCACCTGCTGGCTAGTGTACTGTTAAATAGCACCACACCCCCTGCCACCACTTAGAACACTTGCTAAACCTGTGGCAGAACAAAAGAGGACTGGACCCGTCTGTAACCTGTGTGGATAGCTGAAGAGCTGGACCTGCTTCCACTTGTATCAGGGAGTAAGAAGTGGAATTCAAAGGTCGGTTGGCTGGCCTCCTGTGTGTCTGTAGGGACATAAGGTACAACAGGCCTTTTTTCCTAGAGCGATCAGCAGACCAGTTACAACTGGAATAGGAGCAGACCTTGATGGTGGCTGTTAGGTTTGAAATTCCTGTTCCTGCAATGCACTCGTTCCATGCTATATTAGGTTAGCAGTGCATGGCTAAATAGATGCCATTTGTATTCACGTTATGCAACCCGCTGAGTTGTCCCCGTAATGTGCAGGCTTCAGTTAGCGAGTGTGACTCCATTTTGCATTTGGTAATCCCTATTAGGCTGCTTAGACTGTGCTTGAGCTAGGCCTCACTGCTCACATTGCTTGCCTCAGCAGAACACTGTATTCAGTTATTATTGTTCCTTCTGTTCAAGGCTGTTTCTCGACTTACTAATGAATAGGCCATTTTGCCCTCGCATACCTATCTGGATGTGTAGTTTCTGCTCCCACGTTAGGAGAAGCTGAGACTCAGCACCGTGGCCTTGGCTTCCTGATAAAATGTACCCATCTGGCAGGTGTTAGCTCATCCTACTGCGCCTCTTTGTTCATGTTCGGCCCAGGCCTGTAGTTTTCCATTGGGGGCGTGGTTGGAGGCTCCTTGGGAGGAATTATTATTCACTGTAGACGGTTGGGAGTTAGTCTCTCGGCAGACATCTTAGGGTGCAGGTCATGATGGACTCCTCTGCAGAGTATTGCTAATAAAATGTAAGTTTGTATTCTCTACTGTCTGACCGACTCTTCATTCTTGGGAAGGCATAGCAGGGGGTTGTAAGAAAACCCAAGTGGCCCTTGAGGGCCACTTCCTTCATGGCCTCTGCTCGAGTATGTCCTGGAGCCTAATTGCGGTCTTTGAGGTCCTGGGAGCCTTAGCAGTGGCAAAGAGGAACTACCTAAAGAAAGTCCGAAAAGCTGGGACTCAGAAAAGTTTTGGTCTTCTAAGACCTCTGGAGCTTCAGCGGGACCTTTCGGTACAGGTGGCCAATTTCAAAAGACTGACAGATATAGCTTCAGGCTTGCTTCGCTGGAGAAATGGGCAGTATCTGGGGAAGTATCCAGGACACTGGCATCTTTTAGTTCTTCATACCAGTTTTTCTCATCATATTTGGGGCTATAATTTATCCTCATCAAAATTGTCAGAGTCAGTGCCAAAATGACGGAGTAAAGTTTGGGCCCTACAGCGTGGTAAGTACAAAGTGTCAGAATCAAAGGATTGACTGTTGGCTGCACTTCAGAGGGAGCCAGGTGCAGCCTCAGTTGAGGTGGATCCTGCTCACAGTCAAATTGCATAATACGCCGCAAATCCTTGTCTGGCATTAGCATTGATGCAAAGTGAAAGAGCGCAGATGGTGGAGCAAGAACTGAAGTCGACACAGGTGTCGGTGTTGAACCCGATGTGGGTTCAAAGGCTACAAACAGTGCCATGGGCAGGCCACCAGCTGAAGCAAAATGGAGGCTCATGTGGATTCTCTGGGCCAAAATGAATGCCAGCGGGAACCCATAAAGTGCCAAAAGCACACAGAATGGCCTTCCTGAATGCCTCTACTTGCTGCAACATCACCGACAGACCCAGTAATTCAAGGTGCATTGAGACCAGAACCTGAACCAACTGATGGAGATCGGAAGCAAGACCAGGTGACACAATGATGCCCTCCCTGTATTTGGATGGTGGGGGAGAGGGGCAGATTCCTACTTGGACTTTTTTGTGTTTCTTCTTCAACTTACCTGAAGATTTTAACCGCAACGAAGATATGCTGCAGGTACCACTTTGGGAATGGAACTTTCCGTTCAACTTGGACTCGTCTCAGCATGAAGTCTTTCAATGGTAGGTGGCATAAAACTTCGCCTCGTGGTTACGTATGACTTTTGGATTCATCGGAGGACAGTTGTCGCAGGCCCTGGAATCGTGCTCTCACTCCAAGCACCATAAGCATATTTTATGAGCGCCCATCACAGACACCTGATTGAGACAGTCTCTACAGGGCTTGAACCCTGAGGGGGTGACATTTTCCCTTGCACACTGTGTAGTGATTTCTAACAAAGGGGCTGACACGTCTGAAGGCACGAAACAAAGGAAGTAACACCAGTGCGCACAGGTGGTGCTTACGCGGCTCTGCTCTTTACTTCTATAGAGAAAGTTAGCTCAGAACTGCACAATGCCACCTACCAGCGAGTAGGACAACTGCTTTAAAGTGTCCAGATCCAGTCTGAAGACTGGGGAATAATCACAAGAGTCTGCGGTTAGAAGAATCTATTTGGAAGTTCTCCTTGTTGCGTTGGTTTGGTAAAAAGACCTCCAACATTCTCCTTCCACCGATCTGTGCATCATCGGACTCATGGTTTTGCTGCACCAATTGAACTCTGAATCTTACTTCATTACCCTATGGGTTTCGGTATCAGACTCAGTTCGTCGATAACTGTCTCATGCTTTCTCTTATAACAAGAGTACTCTCAACACATGCTATTCCTCTTCTTTTAACAGTGTCAGTTGCATTAAATGGGGAACTTCTGGGTTACCCACTTATAGTGTATTAATTAATTTTTTTCAAATAGTTGGTCAACAGCTTTCATGATGCTCGCTTCTGAGATTTTGAGGCTGACAGATCTTTAAATAACTGAATATGAAAATAGTCCCACTTCTGACCTTATTCTTATCATGGTGTTTTCTTTGATGGTAAAGAAGTGGATGCAAGTGAGGAGGATGGTGAAAGTTCTGATTAGAGAGTCCAGGATTAACTTGGTGTATGTGTTAAAGTTGGATTTGCTGTTACCACTATTGCTTTGTGCCTATCCATTCCTTGCCTCTAAGTGTTGCTGGGCAGTCATTTCTCTGGTCATATATCGCCCTTCTCTTCTGAGGTGGTGTAAAATATCTTTGTTCCATACCTGGATAAACTTACTGAGAGCCTGCCACCCCCTCTTTGCTAGGTCACAACGTTCATAGGACTTTTCACTTATCAGGTGTAGTAAACAGGATCAACCATGCTCCCACTGAGAGCTTTGAGCAATATGGCATCTATGTGTTGCAAACACATATACCTTTTCTAATCTGTCTTTTTGGATAATTTATTAAAATCTTCATTTTTTTTAAATGTTGGTCTCTTGAGTACCTGTCTTTCCGTTAGCACTCTGAGCTTCTGAATGTACGGTAGGAGGCTCCAATCATTGGGTTTTATGGATCGGTCATCCTAAGGTCTCTCCCTGGACTTGGTCTCCCCTTAGCTCGCCAACTGGTTTATTGACTATGCAGCAGCTGCCAATCCTTTTTAGCCTTTATAGACTCAGTTGCAATGGCTCCCATCTACTCCACAACAATGCAGTTGGGGGAATCTATGCTCTCCAAAGCTTAGCTGTGGTGGTCCACATCATTCATTTTTTTTGTTTAAATGATTTTGATTTTTTTGCAAAAACAAACATGAACAGAGTCATGTTGCATATAGTGGTAGTTTTGCTTGAACAGTGCATTGACATTTTGCCGGGTGATTACAATATATGCAGTCTCTCCAATAACACCATGATATATAGAACAGCAAAAGTCAGCCAACGCGTTTCGTTCCTATTGGAACTTCATCAGCTTTCAAACCTTGGATTGGTGGCTTGTGATCCGCAACACAATGGTGACGATTTATCCCATGTCTTTGATGAATATATATGAGCCCTGATGAAGTTCCAATAGGAACGAAACGCGTTGGCTGACTTTTGCTGTTCTAAACTCCTTTTGATACAAAATAAAGAAAATACACTTTGGAAAAGTTGGAAACACTGTGGACTCATTTAATCGGTGCACCTTCCCCTTTGCAATAAAGTTTACCTCTGGGAAATCAGTGGAGACCAAGTACGGCGGGCTCCGGAAGTGTATGCACGGAACTTTGGACACTTTTGTAATATTTGGATTAGAGGTGCAGTACCTCAGTCAGCCGTATGTTCTTCTGTTTGGTTATTTAACACCATGATATATGCTTTGACAGTGTTACACTGGTATGCATAAGAAGCTTCCGTTGGCGATCACTGGCAAATGTTCCAGGCAAAACACGCTTGTAATTACAGATCCAAACTGTAGTTGTTTCAAACAAACATAAAATAAACTTTTTACATGGCCACCTAAAACGCATTTGCCCAATCAACATATCACATTTCTCCGATACTACGTGCATTACGTTTATATTCGGTTGGGTGAGTGTAGGTTCTTATGGCTATGGCCGTCATCATTCCAACAGAGTGTAGGTTGCTGCTAAGAGCGGTGTGTGAAATGGTAACACAATTAGAGGGAGGTGTGTCTCGATTCCCAGCACGATCTACATCTTCCCTGTCAGAATGGCCACTGTGAACTAAAGAGGCAGCAAGCATATCAGTATGTAAGCCTGACCTGAGTGCGTCCCAGTATGTGGCAATAGGATAATTCCGGATTCCCAAGTTGCCCTCTCTATGCAAGGCAGTGCTTTCTGCATGCACCCAGTTGGTGAATGATCGCAGCCAGGCCGCCGCGGGGGTGGGGAGGGGGGGTGGGAGGGGGTTGAATCAGGAAACTTCCATCTGCAGTTGAGCGTTTGGCCAGTACTAGCCCCAGATCAATAAATCGAGATATCACTTTGTGTTTCTTGCCCCTGTGATAGATCCCCGAAATGCATACCTCCCATATAAACAGGAGTACTCTGTGCATTGCGACAAATGATCCATGTCTTCCCAGTAACCAGGGACAGGCTCATAACATATGTAGAAAGTCTGCATTTATCATCTGACATTGGGGGCAGGCGGCGTCCATCATATCTGTTTATTTTATCCGTGGTAAGATAGGCTCTATGTAAAATATATAGTTTGATCAATCGAAACCTGGCATTTCAAGGGATTCTGACAAGGCCCTCTAGCACAGTATCCCATTCATTACTTGTCAATATAAGGATGGCCGAGGTCCGCCTCCCATCTACTGCGCAATGGCATGAGGACAGTGCGATGTGTGCGTAGGGATCCGGCTAGCCAGCGGATATGGTGCTTGGCTCGTCTAAGGGTATGTAGATATTGTATGGTAAGGTTCATTAGTGGTTCGTTTATCAAATCTCCCCAGGTAAGACTCAGTGCCCCTATGAGGGAAGCATGAAGTAAGAACTGTCCAGGGGGAAGTCAGTCTTCTGCAGCTAGAGTGTCATAGGGTAAGAGTGCACCATCCCTGTAGCGGTCACCCATTGTCTGGATGCCGGTGGATTCCCACACACTTAGCTCCGCTTTGCTTGTGAACCTTGCAACGCGAGGTGTGCCCAATATACCAAGTGCTAGGGCATAAGGAGAGGTCAGATGTGTGATATATAGGCTGTGTCTATAACAGCGATAGGGGACCTGCAATAATATAGGCTGTGACAGTGGGGCTCGGGCACACGGGTGAAAGAGCTGCAATAGACTGGACTAGCTCCAGGCTGGTAGTAACGTGGTGGTGTCTGATAGCTGCGAAGCAGAGAGCCATCATGCTACCCACTGAAGCTGCGTGGCTAGGTAGTATTGCTCAAAGTTGGACACTGCAATGGTACCCCGATCTATGGGTTGGTATAACTTTGCAAATGCCACTTGTCATCTGGAATTATTCCAGAGAAAATCCCTCCTGACCCTCTCAAACGAGCAGAAAAAGGATACATGGATATGTAGGGGTAAGTTCACAAAATAACACAGGAGGCAGGGGAGCGCAACCATTTTAAGTAATGCCAATCGACCAGTCACCGACAAGGGGAGAGAATTCCCGAAAGCCATCTGACCGCTCGTATTAAATTACCTTCAAAGAGGTATGCTGGGGCATGGTAAATTTGTAACCCCAAATATCAGAACGTGTTAGGTTGCCAATTAAATGGGATTGTGTCTATAGTAAGGCATGGTCAGATATAGTTGAGATGAACGGGAAGGAACACGATTTAGTTCAATTGACCCGTAAACCCGAAAGGATAAACTGGCCGAGAGTGTGCACGATGGTTGTAGGGACAGTGGTGATATCTCTCGAGTATATAAGCAGACCGTCTGCATATATACTGCGTGAGTGCTGTCACCCAATGGTATGCCCCACTCGCCTCCCTGGGTGCGGAGGTGGGCCGCTAGAGGTTCCACAGCTAAGGAAAACAGCAGTGGGGAGAGGGAACATCCATGCCTTGTACTGTGCCCTATGTCAATAGGTTCAGATATGAGAGGCCCAGTCTTCACCCTGGCCAGTGGTAACGTGTATAGTAGCCGGACATATCCAATAAACCTGTCTCCAAAGCTGTAGGCAACACCGTCAGCATGTAATGCCACTTCCCAGACTCATAAGCATGCTCCAGATCCAGCACCCAACAGCCAGCATGAGGTCAAGCAGCTGGGGCGTATTTCTGGATGCGGAAAAAGTGCCGCATATTGAGGGAGGTGGTGCGGAACGGGACAAACCCAATTTGATGTGGGTGTATTAAGGCTGGAGTCAGCCGGGAGAGTCTATCCGCTAACACCTTTGCCAGAATTTTATAATCTTTGTTAAGGAGGGCCAACTGTCTGTAGAAGTTCAGGGCTTCGGGGTCTCTACCAGGTTTTGGTAATGAAATCAAGAGTGCCTTGCGCAAGGAGGTTTCCAATGCCTCAGCATGCAGAGCTTGCAAGCGGGTGACCAGAAACGAGGCATATGCCTATAGAACTCCGCAGACAGGCCAACCGGGCCCCGGGTTCTACTTGTCACCAGCGCCCTTATCACTTCACTTATTTCAAAGGGTGTGAGCGGGGGCAAGTTCAGAGCAGCGATAAAGGAGGGGATGGCCTCTGGAGTTGCATTTGAGAGAGTGATATAGGATGGGTCAGTTCGTCATGAATTTCTCTCTGAGAATAGAGAAGAGAGTCCACAGTAGAGTGCAGTCCTCTGATAGGTCTGCTAGAACGATCCTGACGGATCAGCCAGGCTAGGAAAGAGCCTGTCCTGTTCACCTCAGCATGAGTTTTAACTGAATGGGCAGCGTAATTATGACAGCGCTACTGCTCTAATAGCGTAACATATTGTGCCAACTCAGGTGTGCCTATCCACCGGTCTATCCTGACTAGGCTTGGGCAGAGTTCGCGGAGTTCCGCTACGCAGAACTTCGCGAAGTGACAAAAAAACTGTGGAGTTCCGCAAGTGGCGGAGTGCAGCGCAAACTGCCATTCACGCTGATCTTCCTGCTGCTCGAGTAGAAATGTTACCCAAGCGGCAGCTCGTGCTTGCCAACTTACCGTTGAGGTGTGAGGCACAGTAGCAAGGACCACATTCAATTCTCCCTGCAAGCCCATCAAAGATTGTGTAGCTGTCACAATTAGTGCATATAGCACGGTTACCTATACAACGAGTGAATGTGTGGCCTAGAGAGAGGGCGCAGGCAACAGTAAGGATTAGGCCTGAGCCTGCCCCTGGGCACCAGCGTCTACGGCAACTGTCACAATGTTCCTCAACGGTGTGGGCTAGGCCCGATCAGACCCCTGGACCCCAAGTAGGTGCGGAGTGTAGCTTTGGCGTCATGCATGCAGCCAATTCAGCAAGGATAGCTGCGCATATCCCAGGTGACAGCTCGGCGTCAGGCCCGTTGCAGTAGTGGTGGTGGGAGCCTGGGCCTGACTCTATCCCCGAGCCCCGCAGTGGTAGACTGCGCCGCCTAGGAGCGCTCCCCGGTCGTCCCGCTATGCGTCTCAACCCACCGTACCAGAGCTGCACTCACCAGGCCAAGGCAGGCAGGTAGGTAGGTATTCCCCAGGTGCAGCGTCTCCAGCTCACACGGACGTCACTCACGGGCGAGCATAGGCCCTATACGGCCCCCGGGCTCATCACATCAGCCGCATGCCAGGAACAACTAGCGTAGGAAAATAGCTGCACCAACCTCCCCCCACCCACAATGTCGTAGGGGCAGCAGGAGGGTACTGCCAGCAATCAGGTAGGTTTTCATCGGGGGCCCCCTGTATCTCTCATCACCACGGTAGGGCCCTCACATTCCAGTGGCATAGTCTCACCACGTCCGTGCAGGCGTCCTCAGTCGGGCCCCCACCAGGAGTCTACCCAGGACAGCAGGTTGTCACCGCAACCGGTTGATGTTCAGCATGGACCCGCAAGGCCACAGCGCACCGCACTGTCAGCAGGGCCCAGCATCTCTCCACCCATGGTCGGAATACCACGCAGGTATAGGCTGCAGCTAGGCCTCTGGCGCCGCTCCGATCCCAATCCCTCAAATCACACGAGGAGCAGCTCTATATGCTCCCGGCAAGCTGGTGAAGGAGATGGTGCAGGGAGGAGCGGCCGTTGTCTGCTGGCAACCAGGATTATTGCCAGATAATGTGGTACACGTGCCATGCCTCACTAGCAAACGTCTGCCATCTTGGCCCTGCTAGCCCCACATGGTCTACTTCATTTATAGCACGTTTTCTTCTTCCTTCTACCATAGACTCTCCAGAGCCGAAAGCACACACTTGAAGCTACAGTTACTGATCAACCGATCTAAACTAATTGAGCTTCTCTCTCTGCAATAAGGATTATACTTTCACCACTCCACTCTGTAGCAATGGACGCATTCCTCATCTGAGGCATTTTAAATAAAATGCTTCCTAACAAGCACACTTTTCTTCAGATGCAGTCTTTGTCCCAGGACTGGCCACTCACAATTCACCAGAACAAGCTCATAAGAAATGCCATAGTTCTTCTAAAAATCTCCACAGAGATTTCCCATTTTAAGCAGTATGGCGATGCTTCAGAAATGTCTCCACTTTTCAAACTTAATTTCGGTCACCACTTCTCTTTTTTGGGGTTTTATGAGTTGGAAGCTGTAGATCTAAAAACTTATGGTCTTCCCAGTTGCCTTCAAGCCCATAACCACACTTGTGTGATAGTTTAAACACTATGCATTAACCTCCCAAAAAAATAAACAAATTGAATTATGTACCCGTTGGAAATTTCTCCATCTTACCTGTTTACCACACGTTTGATATTATTCTATATATTATCTTAAAATAAAAATAGTTAAGTAAAAGGACATCAACAACAAGGCAAACGTTACCTCAATGAGAAATTGGCACATACAGTCATTTGAGACTTCTATGATATAAAAATGAAGCACTTTAAAATTGCATGACTATAGGATATAACAAAAACACCAACCTCTTTAAACTATTAGTCACGATACTGCATGCATACCTTGGACTTTACCTCTTACTGAAATGGGATTATGACAGAATACTAGCTGTCCTGGGAAGTCTCTAGAATGTTTCACAGATTTTTAGTTACGCCACATTCCAGGTAGGCTCAGAACAATCGTATTCTTTGAAGTATAATACTAAGCTATTTTGGTACTATTTTTTACAGTGAACTGCTAAAAAGAAATAACAATGGTAATAATGAATGGCAATGGTATTCCATTAAAAAATTCAATTTCTGGGTGGAATCACTAAAACATACAGTGACCAAAAAAGACATTTCTTATTGTGTTAGAGAGTCATAACCTTCTTAGGACCGCTTTCCCGGCTGGGACCTAATCAGGTAGAACAGAACTCTTTGACAGGGCAGAGTTTTCACTTTCAAAAAGAGGCCAGCTTAGTACAGCAACTAGTTTTCACTGTCTAAACCCTGAAAGATTAAATCACATACCACTTCAACAGATAAACTATCTGTAAGACAAACGAAAGTATCCGTTAATCAGTTATGGATAATTATGCCAATGCAAAATGGATATACATCAAAGAGAAAATAGGACCAATGAAGGAATAGTAGGAAGACATCAGCTAAACTCAAAACAAAAAAATAGGACCTTTAAAATTACAAAATAAGAAGGGAAAAGCTGGAAAATGTAAAAGAGTGGAGAGAAAAACAACTTGCACTGCAGTTTTTTTACTAAGAGCAGTTTATCATAAAAGCACTTCATGATAAATGTATAGCAAACTTGCTGTCTAATTACAATTACCGCCACAATCTAAATGTTGCAATATATTTAAACATTTTTGCAATGTATACAAAATCAAGATACTGAGCAGCGTACCTGTGTTGATCTTCTAGACTGTCTAGCTAGCCTAGATCTGGCTTTTCTTTGGGATTCAGATTCCTCATCTCTGACAGGAGTGAGGTATGATCTGAAAGAAAAGTTAGATATAAAAGTTAAATTAAGGAAATAATTGAGATGCCTAATATATCCAAGTGAAATGTTCTCATTTAAAAATAATTCTAATATGTAACAGAATAACAGATCTTGGACTTTGATAGCTAGCTAAAGCTCAGTGTTGTCTCTAATAATGACAAGTGAAATGGAAGAGACGCATACAATGTTCATTTAGTATAAAATATTCAGGTTATGGATTTTGATCTGGGGGATTATCTTTTTCATTTACAAAGGAGTCAAATGGCTTCCAAATCAACATGCAGCAACAGAAGTCACCGGGGTGCAAGAGTGTGATATGATTAGAACAGAGTCCTTAACAGTTTGACAGAATGTAAAAGATTTCAATTATTGCAATGTCATGGGATAAGTTTTCTTTACTCAAAGGGACATAAAGATCCCTAGGTTTTACAATTAGTGTACTTAATGAAGTGTGCTTATCAATGTTTACACTCTTCTGGACAGATTTCAATATCTATACACAGGACTCAAGCTGTGGTCAACTAAAGATTATACAATGCAAAGAACCAATGGAGTTCTTACAATGCTAAAACAGTGGAAGAAGCATGACATTGCACCTTTTCTTGGTGTCCCACAAAGTAAAAGGAAGAGTAAAGAATTGTATTTTATAAGAATGATTGTACCATGGACATCTGTTTTATTAACCCAGATGTTTGGCCAGTCGATCTGGTCAGGAATGGGATGGAGTTCATCAAGTAAATTTCTTTCTAGCATTATTTTTGTTCGACAGCTTTTTGTTTTTAACTTTATACAGCTCTGAGGCATGCTAAGGCTTTAAGAATTAATATTTCTATATGAGGAACCTTAATAAAAGACAGAGCGACAGTCAGTCCTGAAAATGAAAGAAAATATAATCTGAGAACTACCATTATGCGGTGGATGAAGGAGAGGGAATGGATGTGGTTACAAGGTCGTGGAATAAGGGAGCTTATAGGCCGCCAAGGTGAAAAGTAAATGTTTCACTGAATAGAGAGAAAGCAGGAATCCAAGATTTTAGAAACCTGCATGTCATCAGCTGTAAAAAAAAAAAAAAAATTTAAAAAAGGAGAGGTCAATGGAGTGAGAAAGATATTAAACAATGCAAGGCTCAGAGAACAGCCATGTCAGACAACAAAAAATGCATCATGAATTCTTGAGTAATGGTTCTCAATTATTCATAACAAATGCTACTTGCTGTGGGTAGGAACCTGGCCAGCCCTACCTGATAATTTCTGAAACAATACAATGCTGTGGAGGGAACAAGTACCCACCACCTCGAAACATAATTAAGAACTTCCCGTAGCCTAATATAGCTATGAAATCTAAGTGTTCTGATGATCTAAACAAGCTATTGTCCATTTTATTACAAAAAGAAGTCCCTTTGACTTCAGCAGCTGAAAGAATAATCTGCAGACAGCCAGAACTACTTCGGAAATTCAGAGGCTCTCACACATGCAATACCAGACACACTTTGCTGACATCGTGCAAACTGTATTAAATTCGTCTTTGACGACTGGTGTTGTGCATTTATTAAGAACATTGGATCTGCTCTGGTGACTAGATCTAAAGCAGTTTTTGGACAGCTTCCATCATTTTTTTCACTCTTTATTTTCCAGTCTTCTTGGAGGATTTCCAACCATCATACAGCTAATTGGCTGTGGTATCTTTCAGTTGTGGTATAATCATCTTTTTCCTGTTCTGACAAGGAAATGAACAACAGGGAGAAAATTCTCCGGATCCAGTCTGACGCCTGGGGGTAATTCTAAGGTAAGGAATCTATAACTAACTAATAGTCTCTTTCAGATCAAAGATGCAAAGAGACACTAGCACGTTATATGGGATATGCTAGGCTAGCTAAACTCAGTGAGCCCGGGATGCGATCACTTCGCAAAATGGACGGTACACAAGTAAAACCTGTGTTCTGACTGAAACCACCTTGGACTTACAACAGGAGCAGCTACAATTGACTTATCTCACTATGGAAGCACCCATTCAACCGCTACATGAGCGCCTGAGACAATGCAGAGCAATGCACCTGTCCCTTCTACAGAATGCTACTGTAGGAAGCTGACTCTTTATCTGATATATCAAAAATCTGATATATCATGTAAAGAGTCCAGGGGTCCCCTTATGAGGGGAAAGGGGCTTGCTAGACAATTCCAAAGTGCTCCATTAGGGGGTAGTGTGGTCGAGCAGCCTTAGGCTTAACACAGAGTAGTGCAAGACATTTATCAATAGACACAATGATAAATAAATTACAACATGACTCAAGGAGGAGATCCACGCCAATTTATAAAAATAGCAAGTATCTTTATATATGTTTATGCATCGTTCAGGTGAGGAAAATGCTACTTACCCAGTATGCATCTGTTCTTGGCAAATAGAGCTGTAGAGTCATATGCCTGTGCATAGATCGCCATCTAGTGTTGGGTCCGGATGTTTTTCTTCGAAGAAGTCTTTCCAGTCACGAGGTAGGTGACTCCTCCTTTCGGTGATAGTGCGCATGGGCATCGACTCCATTGTTAGATTGTTTTCCCGCAGAGGGTGATAATGGAGTTAGTAGAAGGAGATGTCTATGAATGCATGTATCTAAGTAATATGTTTACTGCCTCCCCGGGTACAGGTATAGGTACCCGGGGAGGCGGGTGGGCGCACTATCACCAAAAGGAGGAGTCACCTACCTCGTGACTGGAAAGACTTCTTCGAAGAAAACAGTGCAAACATCCGGACCCAACACTAGATGGCGATCTATGCACAAGCATATGATCTACAGCTCATATGCCTTGAACGTACATTTTTAAATATAAATTATTTTCACTTTGAAAAGTAGACACTGCAATTTCTGCATTGTTATCCTATGAAAGGAAGAACAAGTTCCTCAAACAGGTATAGTACAGTGGCTTCCAAGGCAGCATCAGCAGTACACCACCAGAGTGGCAGTCTTGCCTGTGCTTGGTGAGGGGTCAATTAGGGTGGCACAATTTGTGCTGCAGCCCTGAGGGGCCCTCTTTAGTAGCTCAGGCCCTAGGTACCAGGGTACCATTTATTAGGGACTTACAAAGGGTGGTAAAGGTTTTGCCAATTTGAAGAACAATTGCACAGTTTTGGGAAAGTGCTCTGGGGACCTGGTTAGCAGGAATCCAGTGCACTTTCAGTCGAAATCATATCATTTACCAGGCAAAAAGTGGGAGTGACCATGTCAAAAATGCGTGCTTTCCTGCAGCGACCTAGGACAGAGCAGTATCACAAGCGGTACTTTTCAACACAGCTCTTGATGAATGGCTTGATTCCCTGTTATTCAGGGCTCCCAAAAAGGAGCCCAATCACCACCAAGTGACTCAGATGACCAACCAATTGCCATCTACTGTGCAGGTTCACTACTATGAGCATGCATTAGTGGGACTCTATAACGACCAGACATATGTTGTGTGAGAACCAAGAGATGTCGAAATGTCCTCTGATGAGGAATATCATCACTATGAGAGCCTTTTTAATGACAGATTCATTACCTATATGATCGCAAACATGAACTGGGAAGAAGTTTTCAAATAAAACTTTTTTTTTTTTTTTAATGCTGCATATTTTTAATCTGGCCTATTCCATCACTGAAGTGTTTAATCGCAAACATGCATCCCTCTTTAGGAAATACTTTTAGACAGATTGAGTTATACCCATGGTCACCAATTGCTTGAAACAATGCAAGCCTTCAAAGTATTCCTTCTTTGCTCTGCCTATAGAATAATATGTAATCATGTATATGTTTTTAACCACATATATTGTGTATATATATATATTGTGTATATATATATATATATATATATATATATATATATATATATATATATATATATATATATATATATATATATTATCTACTGGCGGTCGCCAGTAGATAGTTATAGTTAGGACCTATTTTCCATAGGAAATCCACAACATTCTATTTGAAATAACTTTGGCGGCGGTTGACGAATCTTCGCGAAATTTTCAAAACTTATGGCCCGCTCCGGTCCGCTCCTATCCTGAAAGTTTCGGGGTGATTCGGCAAGCGGGGGCCGAGAAAAAAGGGGGGTCCCAAAACGTGTTTTCCCCATGCAATTTCCCATAGGAAACTTTAGACACGGCTACTGCCAGAACTGCTGAATGGAATTACACCAAATTTGGCAAAGAGGTAGTTCTTGGTTCAGAAAGAACCCTTTTTAGGTCGAGCCTCTAGTAGCGCGCAAGCGCTGCTCTGGCGAAACTTTATGTAAGGGGGTTTCAGAAGCTGACCACACGCTCGTGCGTCGTGGCCTTTTTCGGGCTGTTACGCGCGAGCAAAAGGCCATGTTGCACGAGCGTGTGGTCACGCCTGCTGCTCGCAAGCGCACAAGCGCGCGCGACGTCAGCTTCATTTTTTTTATTTTTTTATTTAACTTTTCAGCGCGAGGCGCGCGCACCACTCGCGTCGCCCCCCCCTCCTCCCCGCGCGTGCCTTCAAATGCTTGTTTGGTGGGTTGGGGTACATTTTGTGCGCGTTCTTCATGCTCTTGGCGTACACCAAACGCGACTCTACCTCAGATTTTGACTGCTGAGTGCCCTTATTTCATAGAATTGCACCGAGCCCGAGTGTAGCCCCATTACGTCCTCGAAAACTGCATTGGGCCCCCTCTGATGTTCACTTGCCCCAACGTGCACAACACTTGGATCACTCGCTTCCATTTCCTTCGTAAAGCGGCCTTCTAAAGTTCATAAGCGCCACCACCCAAAGTGTATTCTCAGCTACTTATCAAGCTTCTCGACTACTTTCTTTACATTACGAATTACATGCTCCACTCATGCTAAAGTACCCCCGATTCTTAGATACCCCATCTTGCATGACCTCCGAGGTTTCTCGCACCCCCTCCACGCCTCTAATTTCAAATGCACCATCTCCTGGGAACGTCGCAGCTGTGCTTAATTTGCAATGCACTGTGCTCCTTTCACGATTTCTGAGCCACGCGCGCGCCCCCGAACTCTCTCCCCACTGCTGCAGCCTGCGCTGCCCGGGGCCTGTGTGAGCCCAGCACAGTCGCACCAACTTCCAGTGCAGCTAAGGGGGGACCAGACGCGGGTCGGACGGGGCTGGCCACGTAGAAGCAACATTAACCATGCGGGGTACCCTCTTGCTCCCCAACGTCTGTAGCGCACACGAAGCTCCCGCTCTGGCCCCCACCTCACCTGGATCCCTCTGCAGGCTGGAAGAGCTCTCGGCGGCCGGACTTGTTTTTCTCGCTCCTTCAGCCACTTCTTGGCCCGGGAGAGCTGAGCCTGCCGGTATTGGTCTGTTTGTTTCTCTTTCCCCCTCTTCCCCCGCCCTTTGTCTGAATAGACTTTGTGAATGGAAACCCCTGTGCAGGACGCCTGAGCCAATGGGAGCGTAGGGCTCGCCTGGGCGGGCTGCGTCGCAGCCAATCACCGCGTGAATCCGCCAGCTCCATTCACAGCTTCCCCTCTCATTCATAAACAAGCATTGGCATAGCCAATAGGTCTGCCTTTGGGACCTTATAAGTGTTTAGCCATGCAACAGTTAATGTTGTTGCAGTAAAGATATTGTGCTGCATAACTAAATACTTATAAGGTCCCAAAGGCGAGACCTATTGGCTATGCCAATGCTTGTTGTTAAATGGTGTAAATCCGTTCAGTAGTTGCTGAGAAAATCAAAAGTAAAAACACATATATATCTATGGCCGCGTAGGGTCCGCGTACCCCTGTATGCTAATTGGCTGTCAACACTCCAAACCAGGAAGTGTTGGCAGCCATCTTGTTCCTCGGTAGACCCGAGGCACAAGAAAAGACGAAAACAGACGCAAAAAACGCAAAAAGGGGGCACGGTAGAAACACCCTGACCCCCTAGCCCTGCTCAGGGCCCCAAAAAACGCGCTGGGTGCGCGGATCCTGCCGATAAAAAAAAAAAAAAACGTAGCCCCCGGGGCTTTGAATTAAAATGGTGCGGTAGGGCTCTCGGCCCTCCCGCAGCCCCGGGGACCGCCACCCCCCGGGGCTTCTTTTTACTTTTTTTTTTTTAAAATAACCTGTGTGGGGGGGCTCGAGCCCCCCACACGCCCCGGGGACCGCCACCTCCCCGGGGCACAAAATAATAAAATGTGGGGGTCCGTTTAGGACCCCCGAGCCCCGGGGACCACCACCTCCCCGGGGCTATGCACAGGATGGGAGGGGGGCCGCGCGGCCCCCTCCTGGAGCCCTTGATGGCCCTGGGGACCGCCACTCCCCCAGGGCCAGCTCCTGCAGTGTCCCGGGGTGCCTACCCCCGGGACACTGTAGTTTGCAATGACAGGACGGGAGCCTCGTGGCTCCCGTCCTGTCATTGCAAACTTGCTTTGCTTCATTCAAGCGAGAGCAGGGAAACCTGCTCTCGCTTCAATGAAGCAAAGCAGATTGCTTTTCCATAAGGGGAGCTGCATGTCAGCAGCTCCCCTTATGGAAAAGTAATGCCGGCTCCCGCAGGACGCGGGGAGCCGGCGGGACCGTGCGGGGATTGGGGACCCCCCCACGGTCCCCAACGAGTGGCCAGGCCCCGGGGGATGGGGTCCCCGGGGCCTTAAATGGCCTAAGGAGGGGGGCCACGCAGCCCCCCTCCAAATATTTAAATAAAAAATAAAAAAAGAGGGCATGCCCCGGGGGATGGGGTCCCCGGGGCCAAAAGTGGCAGAGGGAAGGGGGGCCATGCAGCCCCCTCCCATACAAAAAAAAAAAAAGACCGGCATCGTGCCGGAGGCCCTGCCCCTCCCTGCAGCAGTCTGCAAACGCGCCCCTGGCGCGTTTTAAGAAGGGAAGTAATTCCCCTTGAATACTGGGGGTCTCTGGGGGCCAACTAACCCACCAGGAACCTCCAGTATGCGCTAGGAGCTGCGTTGCAGAGAGGTGTACAGAGGCCACGCCCCTTTTTACACCTCTCTGCAACGCAGCTCTGTGGTGCTTTTTGGAGGTACATGGTGGGCTAGTTGTACTCCAGGGACCCTCAGGATTCAAGGGGACTTAATCCCCTAACTTAAAACGCGCCACGGGGCGCATTTGCACAGTGGTGAAGGGAGGGGGCGGGCCTTCAGGTGACATGTGTGCAAACAGGCCCCGTGGCACGTTTTAAGATGGGGAATTAAATCCTCTTCAATCCTGAGGGTCCCTGGGGGCCAACTAGCCCACCAGGTACGTCCAGAAAGCGCCACAGAGCTGCGTTGCACAGAGGTGTAAAAAGGGGCGTGGCCTCGGAACGCCTCTCTGCAACTCAGCTCTGTGGTCCTAACTGTAGGTACCTGATGGGCTAGTTGGGCCCCAGGGACACTCAGGATTCAAGGGGACTTAATCCCGCAACTTAAAACGTGCCATGGGGCGCGTTTGCACACATGTCACCTCAGGCACCCCCTCCCTTCACCACTGTGCAAACGCGCCCTGTAGCGCGTTTTAAGAGGTAGTTTTAATCCCCCTGCCCTATTATGTACTAGGGACTTATAGAGGAGGTCATGCTAATCACAGGAGTACCCCAACGCATAGTGTTCCCTAGTGTATGTAGGTGTTTGAACTGTATTCTAAGTGTGTTTTAGCATAGCACTGGCTCTGGTTAGTCAGAGTCAGTTACCACCAGTACACGTTGGAAAAAGTTGTGGGCACAGGATTATTTTGGAACAAGGCCTCTTTCTGCTCCTCTGTTGGTTCTTTCTGCACATCTTTTGCTTCTTCCTGCACTTTTCTTCGTCTTTGTGGACTTCTGTTGCTTCTTTCTGCATTTCTTTTGCTTCTTTCTGTGCGTTTTTTCTTCTTTCTTCACGTGTCCTACCTCTGTAGGCATAGTTACAAACTAGCATTTAAAAAACCTTTGAAATTCACTTAAAAAACAATAGGTTTCAGGCACGTTATAGTTAGAAATTAGCATTTAAAAAACCTTTGAAATTCACTGAAAAACCATAGGTTTCAGGCACGTTATAGTTAGAAATTAGCATTTAAAAACCTTTGAAATTCACTGAAAAAACCATAGGTTTTAGGGATAGTTATAGTTAGTTGGACATTTCACTCGTACAAAACCCGTGAAATTCCCCCGTTATAGTTAGTTCAGCTAACTATAACTCGCGCCCCGCAATGCACTGCTGATGACGTCACATATTACATCACTCATGACATGGTCAGTGATATCACTGATGACATCACTGATGACATCACTGATGACATCATCCATGTGATAATTTGATGCATCTTCTCACACCCTAATATAACTTTTGATACACCCACTGTAAATTACAGACTGCCATTGTCAAAACCATAGACACTCCAACACCAATAACTACATACACACTCACTGATTCTTAGGTCTACACACACATCCACTCACTCACCTCTACAGTCACTCATACTTACGGTCACTCAGTACAGGACTTTCATATGCACTTATACACCTACATAGACACTCACACACCGCCACTCATCCATAGAGGTACTCGCACACCTAGTCAGTCATGCAAATAATTAATCACACTGCCATTTACTCACCTATACAGTTATACACACAACAGCTCACTTACTCATACAAATACTAGCACATGCTTACGCTCTTATACAATCACTGATACAAGTACACACTCATCCATACAGCCACTCTCACAATCACACACTCTCACTTATAGCCATTTATATACTCCAACACACATATATACTGCCTTTGACATATTAGTTACTCACACATGTACCACTAAGATATACATTCACTTACTAACACACTCACCCACCCATACAGTCCATCACAGATGCACTCTTGAAACCATGCACCCAGTGAATCACCCACTTACACATCTATGCGCAGTCACACACACCCCACCCACACACTCAGGCACCCATACAGATACTCAGACAACCAATCAATAACCCATGTAGACACTCGTGTAGCTATTCGCAAACCTATGCAGCCGCTTACACACCAACAGACAGACGGATACAGACATTCACACAGTTTAGTCACTAACCCATGCATTCAGTAAGATACGTTTAACCACTCACTTATAGAGTCAGTCACGCACCTACTAAATCATCCATCCAGACACATACACCCACTCATTCTTCAATACACCTTGGCATATATATTAAACATATTTAAACTTTATAGAAACACACAGTCACTGGATGATGTCATCAGTGATGTCATTTGAGATGTCATCAGTGATGTCATCAGTGATGTCATCAGTGATGTCATCAGTGATGTCATCAGTGATGTCATCAGTGATGTCATCAGTGATGTCATTTGAGATGTCATCAGTGATGTCATCAGTGATGTCACTGACCATGTCATGAGTGATGTAATATGTGACGTCATCAGCAGTGCATTGCGGGGCGCGAGTTATAGTTAGCTGAACTAACTATAACGGGGAATTTCACGGGTTTTGTACGAGTGAAATGTCCAACTAACTATAACTGTCCCTAAAACCTATGGTTTTTTCAGTGAATTTCAAAGGTTTTTTAAATGCTAATTTCTAACTAGAACGTGTCTGAAACCTATGGTTTTTTTCAGTGAATATATATATATATACACACACACAGTAACCATGTTAGCAGTGTTAATTGTATCCTCATTGTTTACAGTCTTTCTTGTGGTTTTATGATATCCTGTATAGCTATTTTAAATCTGATGAGAACCAGGTTCGCCACATTGTCATAAATGCTTTTAGTTAAAAATGACGTGTGTGTGTGTGTGTGTGTGTGTGTGTGTTACTTTGAATAACAAAATAGGTGTTTGTTACCACTGCGCCTCTGATCCCCTTGCAGAGACTGTTAGTAACCCAAAAGCAATAACCCTACTCCAATTTGTATTGAGTGGCGTTCTGTGGGGCTACGATAGCCTGTCATTCAGTGCTGGTGCATTGAACTGAAGTCTCCTATGTGTCAAAGTAAACCATGTAGAACTATGCCAGAGTTGTAGTTTACGCAACATCCCGTGCTCCACTTTATTTCTAAAAGGGTTTCTAGATACACAGCTGCCTTGGGACCTCCAATGTGCAAAAGTGTTGACATTGCACGTTCTCAAAGGTAGCAAAAAGTTCGAGCCAGAGCTCTCCCTACTGCTGGAAGACACCCTGTGCCACTTCTGAGTGCAACTGCCACTTGTGATCTGCAAAGTGTCCGTGGCCGAGTTTATCCGCCCAGGAATTTAAAGATCCCAGCAGGAGGTTTACCACCAGGGAAATTCATTGGCTTTCCAGCCACCTCCAGAGGCTCAAGGCCTGCTGAGTTCTCAGTCCGGAGCATTGCTTTGTGGCAGGGACCCTTGCAACACCACACGGTTAGAGGCTAGGTGCTTTTGCACCAAGGGGTCCTCCTAAGTGCAAGCCCCAGTAAGGACTTTATGCTACACTGCCAAAATAGGGACATTGATTAGGGGAAGGCATCTTTCCCAACTTCGTAACTGTTACTTATCCAAATTCTTTTCAAATAAACACTAACTTCGGACCCTGCTGTGATGTCCGTGGTTTATTTTGGCATCAAAATCTTCTATCACAATGCAAATGTTTGTTCACAACTATGGGTGGATTGCAATGCAATGTTAACAAGACTTCATTGTAGGAGGAGAACTGGAGTTGATTGGGTCAGTAGCAGAAAACTGTGTGCTGTAACTGGAAAGGCAAACAAAGAAAAACATCACACCTTTCAGCAAGGCTAGACAATGAAAGAACAACACCATGCAAAAAGGGTGAAGGGCAAGACAAAAGAAGCCCCAAGTCCAGCCTAACCAGCAGAAATAAAAAACAGAACTAGGTGGACAAACAGATGGAGAGAGTCCAGGTGCGCAAAAGAATGCTTACACTGGGGTCTTCTCGAAAAAAAATGAAGAGGCAGAATTCTTTTACAGAAGCGTTCAGTCTTGCCTTGAAGTGCAGGCCATTTCCCAACCAGCTGAGAAACAAGCATTGGCATAGCCAATAGGTCTCGCTTTTGAGACCTTATAAGTATTTAATTATGCACCACAATATCCTTGGTGCAATAACATCAACTGTTGCATGGCTAAACACTTATAAGGTCCCAAAGGCGAGACGTATTAGCTATGCTAATGCTGGTTAAACATGGCGTGATGTACTATGTATAGGGCCTTAAACTGAATTATTTTGGTAACTTTCAAACTCCGAATGAACTCTCCCCATGCATTGCCGTGGGTTACTAACACTTCTCTAGTTAAGACCCTTTGATAGATCTCTTAAATGCCCATTAATAGGAAGGGTTTGAGAATTACCTTGAATCTGCGATGGTTTTGAAAGATCATGATGTTGCATGGAGTGACTACAATTGAATGGTTTATTTCCTTATTTTGTCATGTGCCAGCATGCCTTTTTAAGGACATTTAAGAGTACTTTGGAAGAAACATAAGGTCAGAAGAAGCAAGTGCAGCAATGCAATAGCAGGAGTGGGCAAGGCAAGTGATAGTGAGTGGATGGCAGAGGAAAGAAACAAATTTCCTTGGAGTGCAGAAACTAAAAAAAAAGCATTGGCAATGCCACTAGGTCTCGCCTTTGGGACCTCCTGGCTTTGCCAAAGGCATCAGGCTTGCTGTACAGCATAGATGATGCTGTGCAGCATGGCTAAAGAGAAACAAAAAAAAGCTTTAAAAAAAGCTGCTGTGAGACGGCGGTCGAGTCGTTTCAGTAAGCACACAACATCCATGTGCATAGCTACAAAATGAGGCAGGATTTTTTTATTGCAGTACAATGGGGTGAGGAAAGGGAAGCAACATGGCAGAGTACGGGTGGGAAGCAGCACAGCAGGGTTGGGGAAGAAATGCAACAGGCAAGAGAAAGAGCGCGGGTGGGGAAACAACATTGACGGCAGGGGTGGGGACGAGAAGCAACAAGCGAGAGAGTGGGCACGGTGAGATGATGCAACCGGCCAGAGAGCAATGTAGTGTAGGCGGGAGAGAAGCACACGGGCGTGCACGGTGAAGGACAGAGGTGGAAGAAGCAACGAACAAGGAGCGACAACAAGAGAGAGAGTGGGCACGGTGAGATGATGCAACTGGCCAGAGAGCAATGTAGTGTAGGCGGGAGAGAAGCACACGGGCGTGCACAGTGAAGGACAGAGGTGGAAGAAGCAACGAACAAGGGGGGGGCAGTCTGGGGAAGCAACACTGGTGAGGCAGGATTTTTTTTATTGCAGTACAATGGGGTGAGGAATAGAGTTGTGCAAGGGAAGCAACATGTCAGAGTACGGGTGGGAAGCAGCACAGCAGGGTTGGGGAAGAAATGCAACAGGCAAGAGAAAGAGCGCGGGTGGGGAAACAACATGGACGGCAGGGGTGGGGACGAGAAGCAACAACAAGCGAGAGAGTGGGCACGGTGAGATGATGCAACCGGCCAGAGAGCAATGTAGTGTAGGCAGGAGAGAAGCACACGGGCGTGCACGGTGAAGGACAGAGGTGGAAGAAGCAACGAACAAGGGGGGGGGGGCAGTCTGGGGAAGCAACACTGAAGGCAGAATTGGAATAAAAAGCAAGGGGTGAGTGAAATTTAGAGAAGTGACTCACGAGGAAGAGAAATGGAAAACGTGCACCCACAGAGTGCTTACATAAAAAAAACAAGCCAAAAAGACGCGCGGCCGCGAGACGCGCTCTGTGGTGGGGGAGGAGCGGGAGAGCAAGTGAGAGGAAAGCCAGATGGCGCCCGAGCGATGCGAGGAATGCGCATTACTGTGCGCGCAACCGCACGCTCTAGGCCAGCAAAAGCTTGTGGTGGGATTTCTAAAGCCCACTCACTAAATGTCTCGCCAGACCAGCGCATGCGCTGGCTCAGGCGAGACCTAAAAAGGGGAACAGGATGACAGCAATGTGGTGATGAAAAAGAAAACAAAATCTGCAAAATGGGGAACAGAGTGAGTGCTGAATCTGTGCCTTTGATAGAGAAGAGACCGTGACACTAGAGGGGCCAGCCATTTAGGAGAAGGCCACTGGTTGCCACTGCAAGAAAACATGTGCAAACTGCAAAGTGAAAATTGTATCTGCACAGTGAGATGAGGGGCTGCAAAGCAGCAAGATGACTGGACAAACAAGCAACTTATCTTCAGTAACTCTCTTGCTTTCTAACAGCAGATTCCTCACATTTTGAATCTCCTGAGAGACCAAACTACATCCAGAAAACTCTGAAATAGCTCCCACATGTCGATAGGCGGTGCCATGGACCTCAGTCACGATTGTGTCCCACCTCCGGACAGGATGACAATGAGCTGCATCTAGGCGCCAACTCTGCACACAGACCCCAGCTGGAGACCTTCAATGCGGAGCTATGTGCAACTGAGGAACGGACAGTGTGCTTATTCTAGCTTGGAACCGTATTACTTGTGGAAAGGTCCAATCCTCAGACCAGAGAGAATGGCAGAAGTGCATAATCTGCAGTGGATCTATAATTCTAAAAGCAGATTCCTAACCTTTAGAATTGGTATCAAAGCAGTACCATCACAAAGGTTGGGGGGAGGGGCTTAACACCAAAAGGTCATGCGTCCTTTGGGACCAGGGCTCTGCAACCTTTTCTGAAATAAGATCTTTTTAAGTTCAATGAAATTCATCAGGAGTTATTAATATTTGTAGTGTTGTAATAACATCAGCTTTAAGGAAAATGTTACTTACAAAGTAAGCAGCTGTTTGTGGCATGGAGTGTTGTAGATTCACATGCTTAGCATAAGTCAGGCATCTAGTTTTGGGCCTGGAAGTGTGCAAGTTGTTTTTCTTCAAAGAAGTCTTTTGAGTCACGAGGTGTAGAGACTCCTCCTCTTTCTTGCAGTGCGCATGGTTGTCGACTTTATTGTTAAGATTGTTTTCCGCTTGGCGGGTGGAGTGTAAAGGATGATGTATCCTAGTGAGATGGCCATGCGAAAGTAATGTCATGTTTTAATATTTAATGTGGATAAGTGCAACCAAAAAAGGTGTCTGGGGAGGAGGGTGGGTGCAAGTGAATCTACAATACTATATGCCACAAACAGATGCTTACTGGGCAAGTAACATTTTCCGTTTGGTGGCATGTGTGGCTGTAAATACACATGCTTAGCATAGACTGTATAGCAGTTTTGCTCCGTTAGCTTTGGCAAGCCTTTGTGGGTTGCATTTGCTTGAAATAATGTGCGTAAAACCGCTTGACGAACTTTGGCTTGTTGTCGGGCCATAACATCTAAACAGTAATGTTTGGTAAATGTGTGCGGTGTAGTCCATGTAGCTGCCTTACTTATGTCAGCCATGGGTATATTTTCCAAGAAAGCATTGAAAGCTCTCGTTTTATGAGTAGAGCGAGCTTTAGGAGGGATAGGGAGTGGTCTTTTAGCTTTGGCTTTACAGGTTTGTATACATTTCACAATCAAGCGTTAAATGCCTGATGTAGAAACCGCTCTTTCCTTATGTGGCTTTCAGAATGCAACAAAGTTATTTAGTTTTTCAAAGTGATCGAGTTCTATCAATATCATACATAAGAAATCTTTCAACATCTAATGTGGGTAAAGCTCTTTCCGCAACTGAATCTGGTTGGGAAAAGAACACTGACAACTCAACAGATTTGTTTAAGTGGAATTTGGGAGACCACTTTTGGAAGGAATTTAGGGTTGGTGCACAGTACCACCTTGTCTTTATGAAGTTGAAAGAAAGGTTCTTCTAGAGTTAATGCCTGAAGCTCACTTACACGTCTGAGTGAAGTGATTGTAATGAGAAATGTAATTTTACACTAGAGAAATTGGAGAGGGCATGTGCAAAGAAGTTCAAAACAATGGTGCACCCATTACATTTTTTAACACAATGTTGAAATTCCAAACAGGGTTTGGAGGGACCCTAGGCGGATAACTCTTGAGGCCCTCAACAAAAGCTTCAATTACAGGAATTCTGATTATAGAGGTTTGTTCTCTATTTTGGACATATGCTGCTACTGCTGCTAGGTGTAGCCTTACGAAGTGAAAGCTAACCCAGACGTTTGTAAATGTAGAAGGTAACAAACAATGCCTTTTGCCTTTGCTGTTAATGGGTTAATATGTATTGAAAGGCAATAGTGTACAAAGCGTTTCCAGGTTGCCACATAGCAGGCTTTACTAGTGGGTCTTCTTGCCCCTTTAAGAATATCCACACACTGCTGAGGTGTTTAAAAATCCGAATTCTAAGACCTCAGGAGCCAGATTGCAAGATTGAGAAATCTGGGTTTTGGATGCCTTACTGCTCCTTGGTTTTGGGTTAAAAGCTCCTGCCAGTTTGAAAGCACCTGGTGTGGGACTACTGAGAGTTCCAGTAGTGTGGTGAACCATGGTTGTCTGGCCCATGTGGAAGCCACTAGGATGAGGGCCAGAGACGTCTGCCGCATTTGTACATCACAAATGGAAGCAGTGGGAGAGGTGGAAAAGTGTAAGCAAATATCCCTGATCAATTTATTCAGTGTATTGCCCTTGGACTGTAGGTGTTGGAACCTCGAGGCGCAGTTTGGGAGAATGGGTGGAGGACTTGTGGGTTAAGCTACCACTCGTGGACTTGTCGTTTCCTGCTGAGGAGATCCACAAAGTTGTTTTCCACTCCCGGTATGTACTCCGCTAACAGGTGAATGTTGTGTTGGAGAGCCTCCAGATGGTCTGTGCTAAGTAAGATAGCTGAGGTGACCTGGTTTCCCATCCCCCCGTTTTTGCAGCTAATACATGGTAGTCATGTTTGTTTTAATGAGAATCACTTTCCCTGTGAGGACTGAAAGGAACGCTTTCAGCGCTAGGTGAACAGCTAGTAGCTCTAGGTGATTGATATGGAGATGAGTTTGACTGGGTGTCCGGTGGCCCTGAACAGTCATCTGCTGTGCGTGCGCTCTTCAACCTGTGAGTGTTGCGTACGTTATGGTCCTCTGCGGAACTGGGTCTAGGAAATGCAGTTATTTTAGAAGACTGCTGGAATTCAACAACTACAGAGAGTGGCAAGGTTGACAGCTGAGCAACACTAGATCTTCCAGCCGACTGTCCGCTTGAGACCATTAATGCGCTAAGCATTCCTGTAATGGGCACATGTTGAGCCTGGCTTCTGGTACTATGGCTATACATGATGCCACGGTCCCTAGGAGACGCATAACTGTTCTCACTGGTATACACTGGTGAGGCTGAAACTGTGGCATAAGCGTTTGGAATTAATTGAATCCTTGCTGCATTTTGGTGAGCCATCCCCATGTGCGAGTTGAGGATGGATCCCAGGTAAGGCTGTATTTGAAGGGGTTGCAGGTGAGATTTGATTGCACTGAGTGTAAAACCTAGTTGGTGAAACAGGATTATGGTAGTTGGAGTGTGGTGACAATATTTGTGATGTGCTTTTGATAAGCCAATCTTTCAGGTAAGCGAAAACGTGTATGTTCTACCTTCCTAAGTGAGCTGCTACCACTGCTAGGCATTTGGTAAACACCCTTGGGGCCCTGGTGACCCCGAATGGAGCACTTTGAACTGAAAGTGTTGTCTGTTGAACACAAACCTGAGGTATTAACGGTGTGCCGGGTGAATTGGAATGTGAAAATGTCTCCTTCAAGTCCAAGGCAGCCATGAAGTCGCCTTGCTGTAGTAGCGGGATAACATTTTGAAGAATGACCATGTGGAAATGCTCTGAGAGAATGTACCTGTTTAGGGGTCTGAGGTCCAGAATTGGACTTAGCGACCCATCCTTTTTGGGTATTAGGAAGTAAATTGAATAGACCCCCCCTTGCCTTGTTGGTGTAATGGCACAAGTTCTATCACTCCCTTTTGTAGAAACGCTTGGACTTCCTCTTTGACCAGCTGCTGATGGTCTGTTGACAGCCTGTGGGTGCGTAGTGGAATGTTTGGAGGTGAGCTCCAGGCAATAACCATTTCAGATAATATCCAATACCCTATGGTCAGTGGTGATATTCCGCCATGTGTGAAAGAACTGTTGGAGCCTTCCCCCGACAGGTGTTATGTGACTGGGGGAAATGGTGGGCAAGTCAAGATTTTGTGGGTGAGATGGATGGTTTTGAAAAACCGCCCCTGCCTCTACATTTGTTTCTTCTGTATGAGACTTTATAGCAGCCCTAGGCAATGCAGTTTGCAACTGGGGACACAGATATGAGGTGGAAGTGTCAGAAGATGTGGGTTTGGCTGCTCCACAATATGGGGAGTGACAAAAAGTATCTACCTGTGTATGTTTTTGTAAAGGTCCTGTAGCTTTAGCAGTCTCGTTGTCTTTTTGAATTTTTTCAAGTAGAGTGTCTTCTTGAGGGCGAAAGAGATGCTCCCCATCAAAAGGAAGTGATTGAATACTTTGTTGCACTTCAGGCCTGAAGCCTGTAACTTAAAGCCGGGCATGACGGCGAATGAGAACACTGGTGTTAACGCCTCGTGCTGCTGCATCAGCTGCATCTAGAGCACAGCAAATAGAAGTGTTGGCAATCAATATGCCCTCAGAGGCAATCTCAAAAGCCTGTTTGCTGTACTTCTCTGGGAGATGCTGTAGGAGCCCCTACATTTCATCTCAGTGGGCCCGGTCATAACGTGAGAGGAGAATAAAGGAGTCAGCAATTCTCCAGTGGTTAGGCGTTTGTGCCGCCACTCTCTTTCCTGCAGCATCTATTTTTCTAGCTTCCTTGTCTTGTGAGGGTGCCTCACCAGATGTTAATGAGTTTGCCCTTTTCCTTGCTGTTGCCACGACTAAAGAGTTCAGTGGTAGTTGACCTTTTATCCAAGTTGGGTCGGCAGGGGCGGGCTTGCATTTTTTATCTACCTTCGGTGTAATGACACTTGCCCTTACCGGTTCTTTAAAAATGTCTTGGGTATTTCTTAGCATACCTTTGAGCATCTGCAGGTATTGGGCCGAGCGTTTAAAGGATGAAAGTGTCTTAAATAAAAAGTCATCCTCCAGAGCTTCAGTGTGGAGTTGAACTTTATGAAAACTGGCTGTCCTACCTAGAATATCACAGTAGGTAGTAGTATTGTCTGGAGGGGAAGGCTTCACTGGATACAAGTGTGGGTCTGTGTGCATAAGTGTCCCACAAGTCATTTCGCAGTGGAATGGAGTATAGGTCTCCATCATCCCCTCTGTCCCCATTATCCCCATGTTCCCCAAAAGAATGAATGGATTCTTGAGGCAAATGTGTTTCTGCAGGAAGAGAAAGTGGTGGAGAGTGTGCCCTTGGTGCCACAGATGAAGTACTTTCCTGTGCTTTGTTTGGCAGAGGACCTATAAAGCTTCTTCAAAGCTTAAGTGTCTCTTAGGTGGCTTTTCCTTTGTCTTATGAGGTGTAGCCAGTATTCGGCCAGTGTCCGAGTGAATATGTATCTGGTTTTGCCTCAAACCTGCAGCCCTAAGCACAGGTTCTACAGTTTCAGAACTGTCCCTTTGTTTGGAGCCGGGGTGAGATTCTGGCTCCAAAGCAGCTTTCGACACCGAAGATTTTGAAGCGGAGGGTTTTTGGTCGGAGGCAATTATTTTCGACACCATAGACGGTCGAAGTTTCAGTGCACTGGCTCTCGACTTAGAGTCTCAGCTCGAGATGGACTGGTGACTGACTTTTGTGCTGCTCTTTCGGCGCCAAGCCGAGGCTGGGCATTTCCGATACAGGTGTTCTATGCCGATCATGGCCCGAGGGCAGTGGTGGCCCAAGCACATATTTTGTCGATCCGAAGAGGATGGTCGACCCTTCGGGACAACTGTGGAAGGGATGGAGGGGGCACAGTACTCTCAGTCTATCCTGGTGGAAGGTCCGGGATCTCTAGCATGGATCGCGAACTGTCATTGTGCAAAAAGCTACCCTCATCCGCTGCCGACGTTCGAGCCTGGGCCTCGTGGTGGTAGTCTTCAGACCAGAGTGTTTTCGAATGTGCGTCGGGAAATCTCAAGCCTTCTTGCGTGCTGATCGTGCATCTTCTTCGATCGAAACAACTGGCAAGCCTCCCAAGTTGATTCTTGGTGATCCAGAGAAAGGCACAAGCTGCACACCAGATGTTGGTTGGTATATGGGAACTTGGTGTGGCAGCGTGGGTAAAATCTTAAAGGCATACGTTCCATCACCAGATGGAGATAGCGAGGACGAAACATCGGGAAAAGAAAATGTTTGCCTCTTAAGGCCTCAGTCATCTGGAACACATCGACGAGCGACCGATGTAGATATCCAAGTAACCAATGTTCAAGGCCTAACTAGTAGGAACAGACGATACCGAGACACAGCAGAGGAGCACACGTCCGAACCTGATGGCGGAAAAAAACAATCTAACAATGGAGTCAACGACCATGCGCACTGCAAGCAAGAGGAGGAGGAGACACCACATCTCGTAACTCAAAAGACTTCTTCAAAGAAAAACAACTTGCACACTTCAGAGCCCAACACCAGATGGCAGACTTATGCCAAGCATGTGTATCTACAACCACACAAGACATCAAACATATATTTTGAACGGATAATGTTACTTACATAGTAAGTATCTGTTCTTGATTTGTAGAGGTGACATCTAGTGTTGGGTCCGGATGTTTTTCTTCGAAGAAGTCTTTCCAGTAACTAGGTAGGTGACTCCTCCTTTCGATGATAGTGCGCATGGGCATCGACTCCATTGTTAGATCGTTTGCCGCAGAGGGTGAGAATGGAGTAGCAGTAAAGAATAGAGATGTCCATGCGTATGTATGTAAATTAAATAGAGAACTGCAGCAGCTACAGGTATCCGGGGAGGTGGGTGGGCGCATGTGACTCTACAGCTCTACATGCCAAGAACAGATGCATACTGGGTAAGTACCATTTTCTGTTCGAGGGATGTGAGCTGTAGATCACATGCTGCACATAGGTTACATAGCAGTATCCTCCCAAAGCGGTGGCTAACCTGTAGCTGTTGGAGTGATCTGAAATAGTGTCTCAAGTACTGCTTGACCGACATTGGTTGTTGTCTTGCTGATACATCTACACAATAATGTTTAGTGAGTGTGTGCGGTGTAGACCATGTTGCAGCTTTGCAAATGTCAACAATAGGAATGTTTCCTAAAAACGGCATAGTGGCCCCTAGCTTACGAGTGGAATGTGCCCTAGGGGGTACAGTTAGAGTTCCCTTTGCTTTCGCATAGCAGGTTTGAATGCACTTAACAATCCACCTTGAAATACCTGATTTGGGGATAGGATTGCCTTTGTGTGATGGCGCAAAAGCAACAAAGAGTTGTTTCGTTTTACGAAAAGATTGTGCCCTTTCAGTGTAGTACAAGAGTGCTCTTCTAACATCTAAGGTGTGTAGAGCTCTTTCTGCAACTGAATCAGGTTGAGGAAAGAATACGGTAATTCTACCAACTGATTTATGTGAAATGCAGATACGACCTTTGGTAAAAATTTAGGATTAGTACGAAGAACCACTTTGTCTTTGTGTAGTTGGAAAAATGGTTCTTGTATGGTCGATGCCTGTAATTCACTCACTCTCCTTAATGATGTGATTGAAATGAGGAAAGCTGTTTTCCAAGAGAGGAACTGTAGTTCGCATTTGTGCATGGGCTCAAAAGGTGGGCCCATCAACCTTGTAAGGACTATATTAAGATTCCACAGTGGAGCTGGTGGAAGGTTTGGTGGTATGACTCTTTTTAGTCCTTCCATGAAAGCTTTGATCACAGGTACTCTAAATAACGAATGCTGTCTATTTTGTAGATATGCAGCAATTGCCGCTAGGTGCAGTCTGATAGAGGTATAAGCCAACACTGACTGTTGCAAGTGTAACAGATAGCATATGATGTTCTGTATGGAAGCATCAAGAGGGTTGATATGATTGTTACCACAGTAGATAACAAATCTCTTCCACTTAGCTGCGTAGCAGGCCTTTGTAGTAGGTCTTCTAGCCTCCCTATTGATATTCATACATTCTGGTGGAAGGTTTAAGTAACCAAACTCTAAGACTTCAGGAGCCAGATCGAGAGGTTCAGTTGCTTGGGATCTGGGTGTCTGATTTCTCCATGGTTCTGTGTGAGGAGACTGGAGGTTAAATGTAGCTTTTGATGCGGGACTAGAGATAGCTTCAACAGGGTTGTGAACCATGGTTGACGTGCCCATGTGGGAGCTACTAGGATTAGTGTGAGATGTTTGTTTGAGCTTTCGAACCACTAATGGAATTAGTGGGAGAGGCGGAAAAGCGTAAGCAAATATCCCTGACCAGTTCATCCATAGTGCATTGCCCTTGGATTGCAGGAGTGGGTACCTGGATGCGAAGCTTTAGCATTTTGCGTTCTGGTGTGAGGCGAACAGGTCTATGTGAGGGACTCCCCAACTTTGAAGGTATGGGAGGAGAACCTGAGGGTGGAGTTCCCATTCGTGTATTTGCTGTCTCCGTCTGCTGAGGGGATCTGCAATCTGGTTGTTCACTCCTGGGAGGTGTTCCGCTAGGAGATAAAGTTTGTGGTGAATGGCCGACCTCCAGATGTCTTGGGCTAAGTGTGACAGTTGGAGAGAGTGTGTCCCCCCTGTTTTTGTATGTAATACATAGCTGTCATGTTGTCTGTACGAACCAAGACAGCTTTGCCTTCCAGGTGAGTCTAAAACGCCTTGAGAGCTAGAAAGATTGCAAGCAGCTCTAGATGATTGATGTGAAGCAACTTCTGCTGTTGACTCCACAGGCCTTGCACTGTGTGTTGTTGTAGATGAGTTCCCCAGCCAGTGAGGGACGCGTCCGCTGTCAGTACTATCTGTGGAACCGGGTCTAAGAAAGGCCGTCCTTTTGACAAATTTTGTGAGTTCCACCATTGCAGAGAGCGATGAGTACGGCCGCTTACCAACACTAGATCGGTCAATAGACTGTGTGACTGGTTCCACAGACTGGCTAAGCATTCTTGAAGTGGACGCATGTGCAGTCTGGCATGGGGGACGATCATGATGCAAGATGCCATCATTCCCAGCAATTGCATACAAACCCGAGCTGGAATCCAATGATTGGGTTGAAATCGGAGAACTAAAGCCTGAATATTTCGAATTCTGGCTGCGCTGGGAAACGCCAGGGCTTTTTGAGTATTTAGCGTGGCTCCTAGGTAGTCCTGAGTATTGGCTGGTTGGAGATGTGATTTTGTCGCATTGATTGTGAACCCTAGTTGATGTAGTAACTGGACTATTCTAAAAGTGTGCTGAAGGCATTGCTGGTACGTGCTGGCTTTGATGAGCCAGTCGTCCAAGTATGGGAAGACATGGATGCTTTGTCTTCTTAGGTGAGCAGCTACTACCGCCAGATACTTTGTGAAGACTCTGGGGGCAGTGGTGACTCCGAATGGGAGTACCTTGAATTGGAAGTGCTAACCCGCTACCACGAACCTGAGGAATTTGCGATGAGGGGGTGGATTGGAATATGAAAATAGGCGTCTTTAGATCTAAAGTAGACAGAAAGTCGCTTTTTTGCAGCAGAGGTAATACTTGGTGCAGTGTCACCATGTGGAAATGATCTGACTGAATGTAAAGATTTAGTTCTCTGAGACCCAATATTGGTCTGAGAGAACCATCTTTTTTGGGTATTAGGAAGTAAAGCACAAGTTACTAACTTGTGTAACGATATATCTGTAAGAGACAGTAGTTAGTGACAGATTCCTTACCTTAGAATATCCCCAGGCGTCAGGCTGGATCCGGAAAGTTTTTACGTAGCAGTACCCTTGCGCGTCGGTAGGCGGGATGACGTCGCGGGCAGTACTTAAGACGCCGCCCCTGCGCGCTGACGTCAGTTCTGTACACGACTTTCCGCGCCAGGAACGCAGAGCCATGCAAGAAGCTGACATAGGTGTCTGAAAAATACTAGGGCCCTGAAAGGGATGTCCTTAACCCTAGAAATCAGTTCGCAGAACGGGGAGGATGGAGTGGGCGGTAAGGAATCTGTCACTAACTACTGTCTCTTACAGATATATCGTTACACAAGTTAGTAACTTGTGCATCTGAAAGACACGTTAGTGACAGATTCCTTACCTTAGAATAGATACCCCAGCAATACCAACCCCGGGGGTGGGTCTGCGAACAAGATCAGACAAGGAAGTCCCGGAGGACAGAACGGCCAAAGAAGCCGTCCCTCCGGACCGGACTGTCAAGGCAGTAATGCTTTCTAAAGGTGTGCAGCGAGGCCCACGTAGCTGCCTGACTGATATCCTGCAGCGGAACACCGCGGCCTAAAGCTGTGGTAGCAGCCGTTGCCCTGGTGGAATGGGCACGCAGCCCAACAGGAGGCTCCTTTTTAGCCAAAGTATAGCAGGTTTTGATACACAAGGTTACCCAGCGGGAGATGGTTCTCTTGTGCACCGCCCGACCTTTTTTGCCGCCCACGTAGCCAACAAAGAGCTGTTCATCCACCCGGAAGTGTTGTGTGCGATTGATATAAAAAGAAAGCGCACGTTTTGGATCCAGACGGTGGAGCCTCTCTTCCTCTCTGGAAGGATGCGGAGGTGGAAAGAAGGTGGGCAAAGTGATGGTCTGCCCAATGTGGAAGGCAGGAACCACCTTTGGCAAGAAGGACGGACGCGTCCTAAGAACAACCTTGTCTGGATGGACAGACAGAAAGGGAGGTTTGCATGATAGAGCCTGGAGCTCACTCACCCGCCGAGCGGAGGTGATGGCCACCAGAAAGGCTGTCTTCAGAGTCAGAAGACGAAGAGGACAGTTATGTAGAGGCTCAAAGGGAGCGCACATGAGAAAGGTAAGAACCAAGTTCAAGTACCACTGAGGCATCACAAACGGAACAGGAGGGAAGAGGTGTGCGACGCCCTTTAGGAATCTGTTAACAACAGGGGACTTGAAAAGGGAGGGCTGATCAGGAAGCCGGAGGAAGGCCGAAATGGCACAAAGATAGCCCTTGATGGTACCCAGGGCAGAACCCTGTTGGGCCAGAGAAAGAAGGAACAGAAGAACCTCAGAAAGAGGGGCAGAGAGGGGATTCACAGCCTTTGTTGTGCGCCATGCCACAAACTTGTTCCACCTGCAGGCGTATACCACCTTAGTGGAGGGACGCCTGGCTGCCAGAATCACATCACAAACTTCGGGAGGCAAGTCGAAAGGAATCAACTGCAGCCGCTCAATCTCCACGCAAGCAGGTGGAGGCTGGACAGGTTCGGGTGGAGGACCGTCCCCTGCTGCTGCGACAGAAGATCCTCCCGAAGAGTCAGACGGATCGGGGGATCTATGCTCATACTGAGTAGCTCGGGATACCAAACTCTTCGAGCCCAGTCCGGAGCCACAAGGATGACTTGGGCCCGGTCGTGCTGAATCTTCTTCAACACTCTGGGTAGAAGTGGTATAGGCGGAAAGGCGTACAACAGACCGCAACTCCACTCGCGACGAAAGCGTCGCCGGCGAGCGAGTGCCTCCTTGGAAATTCCAACGCGCAGAACTGATGACATTGCGCGTTCTCTTCGGTAGCGAATAGATCTAACCAAGGCTCTCCCCACTGCAGAAAGAGTCCTTGCGCCACTTCCGAGTGAAGACGCCATTCGTGATCCATCATGCACCTGCGGCTGCAGGTTCGTCCGCCCTGGCGTTCAGAGAACCTGCCAGGTGTTGAACCATCAGGAACATGCCCTGATGTTCCAGCCATGTCCAGAGGCGCAGAGCCTCCTGACAGAGGGTCCACGACCCCACCCCGCCCTGTTTGTTGCAGTACCACATGGCGGTGGTGTTGTCTGAACACCTGCACTACCTTCCCTTTGACAGAGGGAAGGAATGCCTTGAGTGCAAGTCGGATCGCCCGGAGCTCCAGAAGGTTGATATGGAGCCGGGACTCCGCCGGAGACCAGAGGCCTCTGATCTCCGCCTCTCCCATGTGACCGCCCCATCCCAGAAGGGACGCGTCCGTCACAACTGTGTGCTCTGGCTGGGGAAGGGAGAGGGATCTGCCCATGACCCATTGCCGGTTCGAGAGCCACCACTGCAACTGTTTTGCAGCCCCCTCCGAGATCTGGACGTGATCGGACAGGTTGCCCTGGTGCTGCGCCCACTGGAACTTCAGGTCCCACTGCAGAGCCCGCATATGCCATCTGGCATGATTGACCAGCAGGATGCAGGAGGCCATGAGGCCCAGCAGCCTCAGGGTCATCCGTACCGAAACCCAGGATAAAGGCTGAAAGATCGGAATCATAGCCTGAATATCCCGGACTCGCCGCTCGGGAGGTACTGGAACCCCTGCCCGGCGCAGATGAGCTGCGACCACCGCCATCACTTTCGTGAACACCCGAGGGGCACTTGTAAGGCCAAAGGGAAGCACGGTGAACTGAAAATGCTCGAGGCCTACCGTGAACCGCAGGTAACGCCGGTGGGCCGGCAGGACGGGGATGTGGAAATATGCGTCCTGCAAGTCCAACGCTACCATCCACTCTCCAGGGTCGAGGGCAGTCAAGACCTGAGCTAGGGTGAGCATCTTGAACTTCTCCTTCCGGAGGAAGCGATTGACGTTCCGGAGGTCCAAGATAGGACGCATGTCCTCCTTGTCCTTTTTGGGCACCAGAAAGTAGTGGGAGTAGCAACCACGTCCTACTTCTGGGGTCGGAACATGCTCGATGGCCCTCTTGGCCAAGAGGGCCGTGACTTCCTTCTGCAGAAGCACCAAGTGATCCCCTGACATGCGGTGGAATTGAGGTGGCATGGCTGGGGGGTGGTCTCGAAGGGGAGGGAGTCCCCTTCGGACAATGTCCAAGACCCACCTGTCCCAGGTGATGGGACGCCAGTGGTGAAGGTGATGGCGGACCCTGCCCCTACTGGCGTGCTGTGCACCGGAAAGGAGGGACTAGGAGGGCTTGGAGGCCGCGGACGGGTTGGAGGTGGTGGCCTGACCCGCACGCTGGTTGCCCGAACCGCCACGGCGGTATCCACGTCCTCGGCCACGCGAAGACGCTTGCTGCGCGGGCCGGTGGCTGGGCAGCTGACGTGACTGGGCGCCCCTTCCGTGGCCACGAAAGGGGCGAAAAGCAGAAGGTTAGCGGAGGGCGCACAACAGAAAGGCCCAGGGACTTGGCAGTAGCCCGTGAGTCCTTAAAACGCTCCAGCGCATGGTCTGCTTTGGAACCAAAAAGACCGACTCCATCAAAGGGCATGTCCATGAGTGTATTCTGGACATCACCTGAGAAACCAGTTGTTCTCAGCCAGGCGTGGCAACGTAGCGCCACCGTCGTTGCAAGCGATCTGCCCAGCGAGTCGGCGGTATCAACGTATGGTGTATTTAGCCGCATCTCTACCTTCCGCAATGGCGCGGGTAAGCAGTGTCTGGACCTCCTCAGAACACTGTGGCAAAACAGCCGCCACCGAATCCCACAGGGAGTGGGTATATCGGCCCAAAAGGCAAGCGGTGTTGACGGACCGCAAGCCAGCACTGGAGGAAGAAAAAGCCTTCTTCCCAAATTCGTCCAGGCGTTTGGATTCCCTATCCGGAGGGGCGGTAGGGAAGGCGGTTTGGGAGGCAGAGGCTTGGACAACCAAGCTCTCGGGGGTGGGATGTTGGGAGAGAAACAAGGGGTCGCCCGGAGCAGGGCGATGGCGTCTGGCCACGTTCCTATCCACAGTAGCCCCTGTGGTGGGCTTGGACCAGGCGCCCAAAAGAACGTCAGTCAGTGCATCATTAAACGGCAGCACAGTCTCCGTGGAGGAAGCTGCCGGCTGAAGCACTTCCGTCAGGAGATTAGTCCTGACAGCCACAGTAGGCAACTGGAGGTGCAAGGCTCCAGCTGCTCTCACGCAACACCGTTGCGAAATTAGCCCCCTCCTCCGTAGCCACGGGAGGAGACAGCATGCCAGTGTCAGGGGAAGTGTCTAGACCACTGGCATCCCCAAGTTCCTCAGCCCAGTCCTGATCATACTCACACTGTTGTGTGAGAGGGTCTTCCGACCCCTCCCAGCTCTCCTGGTCCTCCTCTGGTTCAAAATATGGAGGAGGAGGGACATTTGGGACCCAAGGTCTCAACGGCGCCGGCGTCGAGCGGCGTCGGTCCGGCTCCATGTCCGGAGCCGGAGATAACCGAGGAACGACGCCGTCCGGAGCCCGGACGGCGTCAGGAACGGCACCGGGGACGTCGGCGGAGGCGTGGTTAGGTCAACCGGCGTCGATGGGGGTTGCGGTACCACCGGAGCCGGGATCGAGGCCGGGGCCGGAGCCGAGGCCGGGATAAAGGCTGGCGGGACAGGCGACGCCGGGACCGGAGTCGTCGGCGACGCCGGAGCAACCCCATCAGGGCCCGCGGGGCCCGAAGGCGCACCGGAGGGACCTTGAGGCTTGAAGAGGCGGGCCATGGCCGACAGGAATTCCTGTATTTTGGCCGGAGTCTCCCCCGAACCCGGAAAGGACGGGTAATGCGGGGGCGGCTCCACAGGCACGTCCGGGGCCGCGGGGACGGTGCCGACAGGGGCCTCAGCCGAGTCGCGAGACCGGCGAGGCGAAGTCTTAGAGCGATGATGCTTCTTAGACTTTTTGTGCTTCGACTTACCCGAGGAGCGCGAAGACTTGGACTCCGACGACCGGCGGGGGCTCCGCGACCGGCCCCTCGACCTCTCACGGGACCGGGGCTTGGTGCGGCGCGGAGCCGACTGCCGGACCTCGAAGTAGCTTTCGAGAACGCTCTCGCAAAGCCTTCGGGTGAAGTTTCCGGCAGTCAGGGCACGACTTCGTGTCGTGGTCTCGGCCGAGACAGTAGAGACACTCTAGATGCGGGTCTGTGATCGACATCACTCGACCACAGACGTCGCATGGCTTGAAGCCGGGCATCCCTACGACACCTAGGAGTCGATGAAGACTTGAAAAGAAACAGTGACAAATTCACCAAAAATGTAGTCAAAAATTGACTAGGGCACTGCTCTTCCCGGATCTGCGCTTACTGGCGCGGAAAAAGAAGAACTGACGTCAGCGCGCAGGGGCGGCGTGTAAGTACTGCCCGCGACGTCATCCCGGCGATCACGACGCCGACGACGGACGCGGAGCCGCACGACGCCGCCTACCGACGCGCAAGGGTACTGCTACGCAAAAACTTTCCGGATCCAGCCTGACGCCTGGGGATATTCTAAGGTAAGGAATCTGTCACTAACGTGTCTCTTTCAGATAAGAGTATACGCCCGACCCGTGATGTTGCGGTGGTACGGGTTCTATAGCTCCTTTTAGAAGTAGAGACTGAACCTCATTTGAGGAGGTGTAGGTGATCTGGTGAACGTATGTGTGACTTTGGTGGAATGTTTGGAGGAGTGTTGATTAACTCCTGGAAGTAACCAGAACGGATAACTTGTAGTACCCAATTGTCTGTTAGTGACTGCCAGATTGGTAGGAAATCTGACAGTCTTCCCCCGACAGGTGTTAAGTGGTCGGGGGAAGCGGAGGCAAGCCACTGCTTTGTATTGGAGGGGGAGGTGCATGTGTTTAAACCCCTGCCCTTGCCGTTACCTCTGTAACCCCCTCTGAAGTAACCCCTAGATGGAGAGGGTTGGTTATTGCCCTTATAGGTGGAGGTGGTCTCCGAGGAGGTATTTTTAGAGCCTCCGCGGTAAAAGGAGCGCCGAAAGGAACCACGGCTTTGTGCTGACTGAAGGGCTCCCATGGATTTGGCCACTTCAGTGTCCTCCTTCATTTTCTCTAGAGAAGAATCTACCATTGGGCCAAATAGATGCTCTTTATCAAAGGGGGTGATTAAAATGGAGGTTTGCACCTCTAGTTTGAACCCGGATGTGCGAAGTCAAGCATGTCTTCTCAAGAGGACACTGGTGTTTACCGCTCTAGCAGCAGTGTCTGCAGCATCTAGGGAACATCTTATAGCGTTATTGGAAATAAGTTGCCCTTCACGCACCTGGTCTTGTGCCTTAGATCTGTGTTCCTGGGGCAAATATTGTACTAATTTCTCCATCTCGGCCCAGTGCGCACGGTCATATCGTGCTAGCAATGCCTGAGTGTTGGAGACACGCCAGAAATTGGCCGCTTGAGAGGCCACCCTTTTCCCAGAAGCATCGATAAGTTTGGATTCCTTATCCGGGGGTGGAGCATCTCCTGTTGTCTGGGAGTTGGCCCTTTTCCTTACATTGGACACAACCAGGGAGTCTAGTGGCAACTGACCTTTTATATATACTGGGTCTGATGGTGCTGGCTTGTAATTTTTGTCTACTCTAGGGGTAAGAATACGAGCTCTGACCGGGTCGTTAAAAATGTAATCTACATGCCTGATCATCCCTTTGAGCATAGGTAGTGTATGTGATTACCTCTGCGTGGTACTGAGGGTTTCAACGAGGAAATCCTCTTCTAAGGACTCCTTATGTAGCTGCACCCCATGGTAGTTGGCAGCTCTACCCAGTAACTCAATGTAGCCTACACTGTCATCTGGTGGAGAGGGCTTGTTAGGATATAAATCAGGATCATTGCCCGTGGGCGAACTGGTATTGTAATCATCCCATGGGTCTTGCATTGGTTGATTATCATCCCCATCATCCTGGTTGTCAGGTGTATGTGGTGGTGAATGTTCAGGTGAAATAGGCTGAAACTGAGGTGAAGGAGGTGAAGGAAGAGGAGGAGGGGAAGGGTTAGTTCCAACCGTTCTCTTTTTTAAAGGAATGTGGTATTCTTCCTCTCTATCAGTCCTTTTTAAAGTCACTTTAGTGGTGATATGTCCAGTTTGAGGATTAATATACAGCACTTTTTGTTTCAGATCCGCTTTGTCGATCGGAGCGTCGAAACTGTCTTTTTGGTGATTTCGGCACATCTGACTGTTTCGGCGCAGAAAGTTTCAGTGCTGAAGTCTTGGATGTTGATGTTTTCGGATCCGAAGTGTGTTTTAGTGCCGAATGGTGGGGGTCGGTGCCGGACTTGTGTTTTGACCCCGAAGTTCTCGGCTCCGAACTGGATTTAAAGGGAGTCTTTTTGGAGCCGGAAGGCTTTTTAGTAGGCTTCGGTGCCAAGCCAGCAGGCGAGGTGTCGGAAGCATGGTCTCAGTGCCGACCGGAGCCCGAGGGCGCGGGCTGGACCGGAGCCGCCTTCTTTTGTGGAGTTGGGTCTTGGGACGAGGGGGGAGCTGTACTCACGGTACATTGTCACCGTGGGATGTCGTCCTCTTGGTCGGAGTCGAGCTCTGGGATGGCGATCGGCTCCTGCTCCTCCTCGGTTCCCATGGCCTCTTCGTCCGATTGGTGTCCGAAGATGTCCGGAATGGAGCCTGTGTGTTAGCTCTGCATGTCGCGACGTCGAGCCCGATGGTCGCGAAGTGTCTTCTTGGAGAGGAAAGCCTGGCACACGTCGCAGTGCTGTTCTCTGTGTTCGGGGGACAAACACAGATTACACACTTCGTGTGAGTCGGTGCGCGGGTATTTCGTGTGACACCGAGGGCAGAATTTAAAGGGAGTTTGTTCCATCGACTGTGGGTCGGCCCGACGGCCTTCCACGAGCTTTCCGATCTAAAGTTTGGTCTTTGCAAGTAAATACGATACGTGATAAAAGGGAAAACGCGATCGAAACAATACCGTCGAGGGTGAGAATCTTGCGCACTGAGGGAAACCGAAGGAACGGTGTCGAACTGGAGCGCAGCGATAAACGTCCGAACCCGATGGCGGAAAAAAACAATCCAACTATGGAGTCGATGCCCATGCGCACTATCATCGAAAGGAGGAGTCACCTACCTCGTGACGGGAAAGACTTCTTCGAAGAAAAACAAAGTGCAAAGATCCGGACCAAACACTAGATGGCGAGCTATGCACAGCATGTGATCTACAGCTCACATGCCTCGAACAATAAAAAAAAAAATCTCATCAACCAATGAGTTCTGAAAATACATACATTTTTGTCTCAAATACATACTTTTTAATGTTGGTATACATATATTAATTTAATTAAGCAAAACTTCTAATTTAATAGGCTGGGCTGCACACATGAGAGCTACCTATAGGTAGCTGGAGAGCTACCAGTAGCTCACAAACTACTCCGCAAAAAGAAGCCTGTTTTGGACCAGGCAGATGAAAAGACCTTTCTTGCGGACCTGAAAGCCGATGCAGTAATGCCTGGTGAAGGTATGGATGGACACCCATATGTAGAAGTTTCACAGACGTTCAATACCAGAGCGCCTCTAGTTAAGACTGTGGTGGTGGCATTTGCCCAGGAAAAATGAGCCCAAAGGCCCTTTCAAGGTTTATTTTTGGCCAATGGATAGCACATCTTGATTCTACCTTGGCGAGGGCTGTGTCTCAACTACCTCCCCCAACAGCCTATCAAAAAAAAAGTTGATTGGCCAAATGGTGCTCCCTCATCCCAACACCACCACAAAATTTTAGAAGATTTAGAATCTACTGCCCCACAAGAAAGGGAGACACCATATTTTGGGCGAAACAAAGTCGGAGTGCGAAGTACCAACATGTCCTCGAAAAATGTTGATATATGGAGGATGGACAGACAACTTCTGCAACTCAATGATGCAACTCACCAAGGTAGCAGCAAAAAGAAAGACTGTTTTGAGTGTCAAAATTGTCAGAGTTCAACTGATTGAACTGAGAACACATAAAACAGGTAAGAACCAAATTAAGGTCCCACTGCAGCATAGTAATAGATCTGGGCAAAAAGGGAGCCCCTTTAAAAAATACATACAAGAGGAAGGTCGAAAAGGGCTGATGAGTAACATTTAACAGTCCCCACAGAAAAACCTTAGCAGGACAGAGATAAAACGAACGCAAGCCCATCAGACAGCTTCACCAGCAGAAGGCTGACATGCAGGTCCTTGCACCGCTCAATGAATTGTGGCCCAAGGCCAAAATAGATGAACTTGATGGATAGGTGGTAGGCAGCCAGAATAGCATTCACCACTTCTGATGGAATGCCAAAGCATCTCAGTGGATGCAGCAAAATCTTCACACAGTGGTGTAGACTTAGGAAGCTTGATGCAAACTCCTGCTCTGTTGTAGGGGCAGCAGGTCCTACTAAAGAGGCAGTCAGAGTAGAGGGCGTATGCACAGATTCAGCAAGTCTGCGTACTAAACTTTCTGAGCCCACTCTAGGGCTATCTGGATGAGCTATGCCCTGTACTCTTGCTCTTCTTCAGGACCTGCAGAATCAGTGGCAGAGGAGGCCAGAGTTCCATCATGGCAGAATGAGTCTCCTATAGAACCTTGAGAAGGGAACACTAGGGTGCAAAAGACTAGACATTGAATGTTCTCACTGGTAGCAAACAGATCTATCAGTAGACTACTTGTGCGACCTTTAGAAGCTAGCACCATTTGTGATCATCAAGGCGAACTCTGCTGAACTCGTCTGCTTTGCCATTCAGAAAACCCATCAGTACCTGAAAATAGGAAAGATCCCAAAGGGATGCAGCCACCTCCACAGCCTGAAAGCCTCTAGCCAGAGAGCACCGAACCCCACTGTGCCCTGCTTGTTACAGCACGACATGGCTGTTGTGTTGTCTACCAAGACCAGGTCAGATTTGACCTTGAAGAAAGGCAGAAAAGAAGGACAGACTGATGGCTTGTAGCACCAGCAGGTTGATGTGGTGGTACTATTCCATCAGAGATCAAAGTCCTCTGATTTCCATTTCTTCAACATAACTTCTCTAGCCCACAATACATGTGTTCATCACTACTTTGCAGGCAGAATGAGTCAAGAAAACAGGCCTACCGTCTGACAGGATGGCATCTGCTGTTTACCACTGGAGGTCAAGGGTTGCTTCATCTGCATTACGATTGTCATTCAATAGCTCCCCCAGTGAGGAGACCACTGAAGGCAAAGGTTCCACTCCAGGGCCAGTACGTGCTAACGGGCATGACGCACCAGCAGTATTGCATAAGGCCAGGAGACAAGGAAGCCTCGGCACCAAACTGTTGATCGGAAATAAGTAGGCCCACAGAGCGGTATGCAGTTCTGTCAAGATGCTGCATGGCAGAAACCCGTTAGCTAAGAAGTTGTTTTTTGCCCCAAATAGGATTAATTCTATCTTTTCCGCATTACATTTAAAATGGCTTTAGTTCATCCACTCCATAATCCTGCTGAGATGAGCTTTGAATATCCGCTGTGATTTGATGGTGTTGCTATCTACAGAGAGAACCAGTGTTGTGTCATGAGCATGGGATATTACTGATACCCCAAATAATTCAAATTGGCCAGTGGGATCATGTAGACGTCCAACAGCAACAGACTCAGGGAGGATCCCTGCGTAAGTCCAAATTTGAGTCATTTGTTTTTTTACCTGAATGTGGACACAGTTAATGCTTGTTCTCTATTGGAGAGAAAATAAGGAGTTTTAATGCAATTCCAGCAATTCCCACTGATGCCAATTTTTGCAGGAGAAGAGAGTGGGAAACCATATCCAATGCTGCAGATAGATCTAATAAAACCATGACGGAATTCCGTCAACTGTTCAGTTAAATTTTAATGGGCAAAGGAGCTATTGAAATCATCATGGAAGGCAGGCAAGATCTCACTTATTGTGCCCCAGTGGAAGTGTGCTTAGAGGTTGAAATGGCACACAGCATTCAATGACAAAGCTAGAATGGCAGCCGAAAAAACCTTTGCCTAAAGTATCAATCTTCCTGGATTCTCTATAGAGTAAAAAAGCCACTAGGGTGTTCACTTTACTTATCAAGGGCTACCAAACAAAGCTCTATGGGGTCACATGCTGTATGAGGACGGAAGGGAAGAAAGGTCTCCTGGAATCCAGCCTGCGGTGCAGCGCAATCGAGCTACTCACAGGTGAAACAGAACACAGTTTGGACTTTGCCACCTTAAGACTGTCAGTTAGGACCTCCGTAGCCAGCAACAAGGCCTTCAAAGTCAATTTAAGAGGCTACAGAATAACAGTTGACAAATTTGCCTTAGTTTTCACAATGGCCAGTTCTAAATTGAAGACCTTGTGGCCCTACATATTACCATCACAAAAGAAGCTCTTTCCTCAGTGGGGGGACAATGGTTAATTCAAGGCAGTTTCAGATAAAGTGTTCTAAAAGTCTGAATAGAGGCCAGCATTAGTAAACTGTCCAACTCCTGATCTCCGCCCTCATTTTTCTTATTGTGAGGGACATCTTCAAGCCCTTGGACGGCAAAGGAATAAGAACCAAAAATAACCTATCTCCTGGTGTACTGATGTTGTGGCAGAGGTGGAGGGTAGTTATCCTCAACCACAAACTGAGTATTAGATTCCAAAGTTTGACAAAGTGATTTCTTACAGAAGTTCACTCTGACTCGGCTAGCAGTGTTGGGCTGGACTGTGTAATGAGCACCTGTGAAGCAGACAGCACTGCACTAGGAGGAGCCAGAGAGGCCTACGGCAACCGTGGGGGCAGATGACAAAGCTGAAGCCAAACACGACCAGTCTACATCAGAGAAGGACTCGCTAGCAGAAGGCTAACTGGAGGCCCCGTTGGCTCTGTGGGAACTGGAGGCACATTTGAGAGACTTGGAACCAGACCTGCCAACTCACAAGGTGCCACCATGTGTCACACAATTTCGGCTCCTTTCACACGGTTCTCAGTGAAGGGCCTAAATCACATGGTGACAGAGAAAGCAAGCTGGAACCCACTGCACAAAGTGGCTTTCCAGTTGGAAGCTCTGAACAGCAGAAGTCCATTAGGGGGTGTGAAAACACCCCAGGACATCGGCAACGGCCTCACCGATCTTTTGTTTTTCCCCCCGTTTTTTTGGAGCATGGGGGGGATCTCGATGATGGGCAGAGTTCGTCCTAGGTATCTCTGCGCATGACACCACACCTCCTCCAAGGTCCTGCCCCCTCATCACACAGTGAAATAAGTTTATAAATAAGGTCAGTGGAACCATTTTATAAAGTTGCAGTATGACATCGTTGAAAGGTCTCAAACTGCTGTGACATCAAAGAAGACCCAGGGAACTTGAGATGAATCGGCTTCAGAGATTGAATCAGCTCAGAATGAGATGTTGATGCCAGAGTTGGGCCCTTGGATCGCTGACTAAGTGATTTCTCCCAAGAGTGGGAGCATTGACGAAGCAAAGGACACCACTTCCATGTCTTATGTTTTTTGTCTGGACTGGTCTTTCAACATCTTCCTGGACTTACCCGATGTTATCAAATGGAACTGGCAAACAGAACCAGGACCGACCTTGCAACTTGAACAGGGACCAACCTCTTTATGTTCAGCTACGTAGATGTTGGCTACCCACTTCCTGATGGACTTTGTATGCATAAGGGAGCATTTGTCACAGGACTTGGAATCATGTTTGGTGCAAGGCACCAAAGGCAGACCGAGGCGGGTCCGAGACCAACATTTGCTTCTTGCCAGTGCGGCATAGCTTAAATCATGATGTTTTTTGTGGAGAGACATCCCTGCACAATATCTCAAAAAGGTGTTGAAGAATCGGCAAAACCTGAAAAGATGGGCACTAAGCTCCAGAACCAGGTCAAAGCACATGGTAAAAGAGTAACTAATAGTGTGCAGAGGTGGCGCCTACATACGGTTTCATATCCTCACTTTCAGAGGTAGGATAGAAGTCATGACGGAGGGTGATGGTGCCATCTTCTGACAGGAGGGAGGTAATGCAGAGTTTTCTAGATCCAATCTGGCATCCGGGAGATTTAAAATGTGATGAATCTGTATTTAGAAGTATTCATCAGAAAATCCATGCAGTGTTGAAAGATTGAAACAAAGATAGTAGAGGCACAAAGCCATCTTGTTTATAGACCAACTATTAATGTGAAAATAAAAAAAAAAAACATTACAAAATATGACAGCTCCAAATTGATCATTTTCTCCCAAAAATATATGTCAAAATAAAACCTTCACAAACTGAGGTCATAGAAGGGCTCAGGAATTTAAAGATGAAATAAAGGTGAGGGCAAAAAAATAAATATTAACAAATGGGACAAATTGAGAAATACAGTCAAAATACATGCAATCTGCACAAAGTGCAAAATTAAAGCAGAATACAGAAAATGGATATAATAGAAAATGCTTAGTAAAAACTACTTAAAAGCTCAAATAAACAAATACTTAGCTTATGATTTTTAGGAAAGTATGACTTCAGCGATAGAAATCCATGTTATTCAATATACACATGGATATATGAATATTACGTTTAATTAAGTTGAAATGTTCAAATAAAGAGCAACAGCCCAAGATTGTTTTATGCTACCATTCGTAACTTTACACACCTGCGTCTCTCCCTGAAATCTGTTGTTGACAACACTGTGCCATCAGATGTAGACGTAGTTGTGGTTGTAGCAGTAGTATTTATAACAGTTGGGGCAACAGGGTTTGTCAATGCCGTAGGAATGATTTCTTTCTCCGTACTATCCTCAGCACACAAACGATTTGAGGTACTATAACACAAGCAATAACAAAAAGAAAAAAAAAAGGAAACAGCTAAACAATGAAAGCAAAGTACTAGACAGCGGTAAGAAAGACAGGGGATGGATTTTCTTAGATAACCTAAGATATGGTCACTTCAGAAGAACACTAATAAAAGAACTTAGATTTTAACTATAGGGTCCTTTTAATAATTTTTTTTTTTTAAATTGACGGAAAAAAAGAACTTTATAAACCAAGCCTACCAGGACTGCTTCTTTGATCGGTAAAGGTGCTAGTGGCAAATTATGTCATATGAAATAAAGTAAATTGTAAACAAATGGTCAAATAAAAAAATCCAGAGCCCCATGAACTACTAAACAAAAATGCATGCACATACAAAAGCATATTAAAGAAAGTTTGGAAACCAATTGAACTGGGCTACCTGCTTTGTGTGCCACCTGCGGGACCTGCTGTCATCTTTGTAGTGGCACTTGTGCTGGATAAAAAGTTTTTCTGAAAACTAGTGGGAGAGGTAACAGTTGATGGCAAAGTTGCTGCTGTACTTGTAACACCAGAAGACGTTAGCGCATCTGCTCTTCCACCAAACGAATTACTGGAAGCAAAAAGCATACAAAGGATATAGAGAATGGATCTTGGTTACAAACAAATGGCAATCTGCACTGCAGGAAGAATATTTGCTCAGCTTTCACTTCATTAGCCAAATTAAATTTTTTCTGGATTGCCTGGAAAACGTCTACACGCCGAAAGCATAACATTTACAGCGAGCAGACTTTGTAACAGTTTTTATCATTAACTAAAACAGCAATTGGGATGTGTGTACCAAGGATGAGAGAATACGACATGCTGAGATGTTTGGAAATCGCTTTCCAAAGTAATTTTAAGGCAATTTTCAAGAAACGCAGGAACCAACTACAACATAGTATCTTTTCGATAGTAAACTTGCTGCTAGCTTTGCCAAAGGCTAAGTACTGAAACCATTTTGGCAAACCTTGTAGGAGAAGTCCAAAACGAGTCATCCTGTTCCTTCCTTTACCACTATGCATGCTTTAAGGAATGTACAATGTTAAAGAATGCTGGAGCCCATGTTCTATGTATGTTTATACCAAAAACAATAAAGAATGTTACAAAAAAAAAAAAAATGTACAACAAGGCTTTGTTTCCTGCAGTAAATGTTCCCTCATGGAAGAAGTAGCAAAGAGTTCAGTGATGCACCTTTTCGGGATGTATACGCTTGCCATACCTGAAGTCGATTTTTCGACTCCTGATGACCCACGCTCACATGCTCCCATTCTTCGCTCAGCACTCAGAGCCATCTCATTTGCACCAACTTTTAGCTTGGTTCAGCAAGGAATGGTTATTATACAAAGTTTACCCAAGATGAAGGTCCCATTTTGTTCTCGAAACGCAATGGGGCAGCATTGAATGCACTAAAGCAGATCTATACTAATGAAAAGAATATTACAAGAGTAATACTGTAAGAGTATGAAACGTTGCACAACTTCTAATCATTTTTAATAAAAAACTCACGTAACATTAAGCCAAAGAACTTAGTGAAGTATTAATAATTTGGATTAGTGACCTGGGCATCTATTCTAGTAATCAGCAGAGCGGTGAGGGACTACCCCATGATCACAGGTGTTGAGCAGCGATTTCAGTATATTATATATCCTGAAAAGAGAATAATCCTCAGGAGCAAGCTCATAACGCTGAATACAGTTTAAATTTGTTACCAAAGAAAAATACACGTGTGCAACCAGGGTAAGGAGTGTTGTTAGCATCTCTGTTCAAAGGTTTTAGAGTGCCTCCCTTTCCCAAGAAAAATACTTAGTATATGATTACCTCTTGAAAGAAAGACTGTCAGGGGAACAAGAGTGGAAACATGGTAGCAGTGTAGAACATTAACTGTGTGACCATCATATTGGTGATATCCAGTTGACCTCAACAAGAGGAGACTAAAAGGAGGCAAAGATGTCCTTTCTTTGAACTAATACAGCATTTGTGTTAAATTAGAGAGGATCAGGAGTAAGCATACATAGAGAAAAAAATTCCTAATAATGCTGTAAATGTGGGATTCCATTAGAATGTTCGATCCGGAAAAAAAAAAAAAAAAAAGAGTCTAGGCATAGCCTGGATTGAGGGAAATTTGAGTTTATGTCATGATCATGAAGTTTATATGTTGGGGTCTCGTAGGAGATTTGGGAGCGAGTGCTGGGGATTGTCCGTGAGTAAGAGAAATTCAGCATAGGCTGAAAATGTATATTCATGACCTTGACGTTTGATGCCTTTTATTGGTTGCTCCTGGTGCTCGGTAGGATCATTTCAAGGGCAAAGATGGAGAGAAAGGGCACCTTTGTTCTGTCTCCCTTTGCAGTTTGACTCTGGGAGAAAGGATGCCGCTAATAAGTACTGAAGGTTGGGTTTCACATGGGGGAGTTTAATGTAGCTAATAAAATTCTTGGGCAGGCCATACCATTCAAGCTTGCCGATTAAACAGGACAATTCCACTCTACGGAAGGCTTTCTCCTCCACAAGGATGATGCCAGATCATACATCTCTCTGCCAGAGATAGATAATGTTACTTATCCAGTAAGCATCTGTTCTTGGCAAGTAGAGCTGTAGATTCACATGCTTTGCATACTCCTGCCATCTAGTGTTGGGTCCGGATGTTTGCAAGTTGTTTTTCTTAGAAGAAGTCTTCCCATTCACGAAATAAGGTGACTCCTCCTTTCGGTGATAGTGAGCATGGGCATCGACTCCATTGTTAGATTGTTTTCCCGCAGATGGTGAGAATGGAGTTAGTAAAGATAAAATAGAGATGTCCATGCGTATGTATGTAAAGTAAGAACACTGCAACAGGTATAGGTACCCGGGGAGGCGGGTGGGCACATGTGAATCTACAGCTCTACATGCCAAGAATAGATGCTTACTGGGTAAGTAACATTATCCGTTCGAGGCATGTGAGCTGTAGATCACATGCTTTGCATATACTATACAGCAGCACACTCCCAAAGCAGTGGCTAACCTGTAGCTGTTGCAGTTGTTTGAAAAAGTGTTTTAAGTACTGCCTGGCCTACATTAGCTTGTTGCCTCGCTAACACATCTACACAGTAGTGTTTGGTGGATGTGTGCGGTGTAGACCATGTTGCTGCCTTACAGATGTCAGCTAGGGGAATATTGCCTAAAAAGGCCATAGTAGCCCCTATTTTGAGGGTGGAATGCGTTTTAGGGGGTATTGTCAAGGTTCTTTTCGCTTTCACATAACATGTTTGGATACATTTCACGATCCATCTTGCAATGCCTGATTTAGAAATGGGATTGCTTTTGTGTGGTGGCGAAAAAGCAACAAAGAGCTGTTTTGTCTTACGAAAATGTTTTGTTCTTTCCACATCATATAGTAGAGCTCTTCTAATATCTAATATGTGTAGGGCTCGTTCTGCTACAGAATCAGGTTGAGGAAAGAACATGAGTAGCTCAACTGATTGATTGATGTGAAAAGCAGAAACCACTTTAGGAAGAAATTTGGGATTGGTTCGAAGAACCACTTTGTCTTTGTGAAGTTGAAAGAAAGGCTCTTGTATAGTTAGTGCCTGGAGTTCACCAACTGTCCTTATGGAAGTGATTGCAATAAGAAAAGGAACCTTCCATGAGAGAAATTGTAGTTGACACCTGTGCATTGGTTCAAAAGGTGGACCCATTAGCCTGGTAAGGACTATGTTCAAGTTCCATACTGGTGCAGTTGGGATTCTTGGTGGTATTACTCTTTTTAGCCCTTCCATGAAGGCTTTAGTCATTGGTACTCTGAATAGAGAGAAGTGTTGTCTGTTTTGTAAGTATGCAGCTATTGCCGCTAAATGCAATCGAATGGATGTGTAAGCTAATCCAGATTTCTGTAAGTGTAAAAGATAACAGATGATGTTTTGCACTGAAGCATCAAGGGGATTGATATTGTTACAGTATATAACAAATCGTTTCCACTTTGCTGTATAACATGCCCTAGTGGTAGGTATACTAGCCTCCTTTAGGATATTCATACAGTCTGGCGGTAATTGTAAATAACCAAACTATGACTTCAGGAGCCAAATTGCTAGGTTGAGTTCCTTGGGATTTGGATGCCTGATTCCTCCATGGCTCTGAGTGAGGAGACTGGAGTTGAGATGCAGCTTTTGGTGTGGAACTACTGAAAGCTCTAGCAGGGTGGTGAACCAAGGTTGACGTGCCCATGGAGAGCTATGAGAATGAGTTTGAGGGATGATTGTCTGAACTGCCAGCGGAATGAGTGGGATAGGCGGAAAAGCGTAGGCAAATATCCCTGACAAGTCCATCCATAGGGCATTGCCTTTGGAGAGCGGGTGTGGGAACCTGGAGGCGAACTTGGGCATTTGTGTTTTGAGCTGTGGCGAACAGGTCTATGTGAGGAAATCCCCATTCCTGAAAGTAAGGAAGAAGAATCTGGGGATGAAGTTCCCACTCGTGGATTTGTTGTGTCTGTCTGCTGAGAAAGTCTGCAATTTGATGGTTTACTCCCGGAAGATGTTTTGCTAGGAGATACATTTTGTGATGTATGGCCCATTTCCAAATGGCTTGAGCTAGGCATGACAGTTGGAGAGTGTGTCCCAGTTTTTGTATATAGTACATAGCTGTCAAGTCTCTGCGGACTAGGACAGTTTTGCCTATTAGGTGAGTTTGAAAGGCTTTGAGCGCTAGAAACACTGCTAGTAGCTCTAGGTGATTTATATGGAGGCTCTTGCAGTTTAGACTCCATAATCCTTGGATTGTGTGACTTTGTAAGTGACCGCCCCAACCAGTGAGCGATGCGTCTGCTGTTAACACTGTCTGTGGAACAGGGTCGAGAAAGGGCCACCCTTTGGATACATTTTGTGGGTTCCACCACTGCAGAAAGCGATGGGTGCGGCCATCTACCAACATTAGATCGGTCAACTGACCCTGCGGCTGGTTCCAGACTTGCTAAGCATTCTTGAAGGAGGCGCATGTGAAGTCTTGCGTGGGGAACAATTATAATGCAAGACGCCATCATCCCTAGCAGTTGCATGAATACTTTGCTGGTAATGATTGGTTGGGCTGAAATTGAGTGAGAAGGGACTGAATACTGTGAATCCTGGTTGTATTGTGAGAGGCTGGAGCTTTCTGAGCGTCTATCGTGGCCCCCAGATACGTTTGTGTGTTGAAAGGCTGTAGATGAGACTTCAACACATTTACAGTAAATTAATTGGTGAAGTAAGTGAATAGTTGTTTGAGTGTGTTGGAGATACATTTGGTAAGTGCTGGCTTTGATGAGCCAGTCGTCCAGGTATGGGAAGACATGGATGTGTTGTCTTCTCAGATGTGCTGCGACTACTGCCAGGCATTTGGTAAATACCATGGGAGCAGTGGTGACTCCAAATGGTAGTACTTTGAATTGGTAATGATGACCTGCTACCATGAATCTGAGGTATTTGCGATTAGCGGGATGAATTGGAATATGGAAATATGCGTCTTTAAAATCTAGAGTAGACATAAAATCGCCTGCTGTAGAAGTGGGAGCACTTGTTGAAGTATGACCATGTGGAAATGCTCTGAAAGTATGTAGAGGTTTAGTTGTCTGAGGTCTAGAGTAGATCTCAAGGAGCCGTCCTTTTTGGGGATGAGAATGTACAGGGAGAACACACCTGTTCCTTGCTCTTGTAACAGCACAGGTTCTATGGCTCCTTTGGACAGGAGAGATTGGACCTCTTGCTGAAGTAGATGTAAATGTTCTGGTAACATTTTGTGAGAACGTGGTGGAATGTTTGGAGGATTGTTGGTAAGCTCCAGGCAATAACCATGTTGGAAAATTCCTAACACCCATTTGTCTGTGGTGATAGATAGCCAAATGCGGAAGAATTGTAGAAGACGTCCCCCGACAGGTGTTAAATGATCGGGGGGACGTGTAGGCAAGTCACTGCTTTTTGGGGGAATTACGTGGTGTAGAACCCTTGCCTCGACCTTTGTTGTTGTGCCTCTGTATCCTCCTCTAAGGAATTCTCTTGTAAAGGAAGATTGATTGTTGCCTTTGTAGGAGGCGGCAGCATTGTCTGAGGACATGGTTTTCGACCCTCCACGGTAGAAGGAGCGACGAAAGGAGCCCCGATTGGAGGGAGACTGCAGAGCTCCCATAGACTTGGCTACTTCTGTGTCTTTTTTCATTTTTTCTAATGACTTATCTACTTCGGGCCCAAAGAGATGTTCCTTGTCAAAAGGAGTTTTTAAAATAGACTGTTGTACTTCAGGTTTGAAACCAGAAATCCTCAACCGTGCAGGTCTTCTTAATAACACACTAGTGTTGATCTCTCTAGCTGCGGTGTCTGCAGCATCTAAAGCACATCTAATTGAGGAACTGGATACGAGTTTCCCTTCCTGGGCTAAATCCTGGGCTTTTGCTTTGTACTCATCTGGGAGGTGTTGTAGCATTTGCTCCATCTCGTCCCAGTGTGCCCTATCATATCTGGCTAGCAGGGCCTGGGTGTTGGCAATGCGCTAATGATTTGCTGCTTGGGTGGCTACTCGTTTACCGGAGGCGTCTAATAGTTTTGACTCTTTGTCTGCAGGGGGAGCATATCCTGTAGTCTGTGAACTGGCCCGTTTACGGGCATTAGAGACCACCAAGTTAACTGTCCTTTAATAAAGACTGGATCTGAGGGAGCAGGCTTGTATTTTTTTTATCAATTCTGGGGGTGAGAATGCGAGCACGCACTGGATCTTTAAAGATATCGGCATGTCTTATCCTACCTTTAAGCATTGGTAGAGTGTGACTAGCCCTTTGTGTGCTACTAAGTGTTTCAAATAGAAAATCTTCCTCTAGAGATTCCTTGTGTAACTGCACCCCATGATATTCTGCAGCTCTAGCTAGTAATTCTGGATATCCCACATTGTCGTCAGGAGGGGAAGGCTTTGCAGGGTAAAGATCTGGGTCGTTGTCTGTAGGTGAATCCGTGTTATAATCCTTCCAGGGGTCTATTGGTAAAATATTGTCCCCCCATCTCCAACATCATCCTCAGGTGGTGGTGGAGAGTTAGTTGGTGTAATCAGTAAATGTTTCAAAGGTGGAGACGTTGGTGGAGGAGGGGAGGGGTGAGTACCTACATTCTTCCTCTTCAAAAGAATATGGTAAAGAGTGTCCTCTGACTCAGGTTTGCGTTTCTGAGGTGATTTAGTAAGAACATGTCCTGTATGTGGATTTATAGAAAGTTCCTTTTGTTTTGGGTCCGATTTGGGTGTTGGGGCGGCGGAAATCAGATCCTGCAGCTTCGGAGGAATAGTTTTAGGTTTTGGCGCTGAGGATTTTGGTGCCGGGATAGAATGACTTTTCGGCGCGGAAGGTTTCGGTGCCAAAAGAGGTTTAATTTTTGGTGTCAATGATTTCGGCTCCAAATCAGTTTTGGGCTTCGAGCTTGAAGGTTTCGGCTCGGTGCCAGTCTCTGGCTGACGCGATCCCAAGCCGGAAGGCTTAGTGACGTGTTTCGGTGCCGAGACGGAGGGCGGGGCGTCAGAAACATCTTGTCGGTGCCGACGGTGGCCCGGAGGCGGGGGTGGAACCGAAGCCTTTTGTTTCGGCTGAGTTGGAGTTTGGGTGAAGGGGCGTTCAGTACTCACGGGATGTTGACCTTGTGGCAACTCTTCTTCCATCTCGGAGTCCGATTCTGGAATGGAGACGAGTTCTTCTTGTTCTTCCTCTGCCCATTGTGCGTCTAAATCTTCATCTGATTCTTCGCCGAAGATGTCCGGTGTGTATTCGACGTTTTGACTCTGCATTTCGCGACGTCGAGCCCGACGATCAGAGCGTTTTCTTCGATCAGGACGATCTGCACGCGTCGCAGTCCTGTTCGTTGTGCTCCGGAGACAACCACAAGTTGCACACTGTGCGAGTCGGTGCACGGATACTTGGAATGGCACCGAGGGCAGGATTTGAATGGAGTCCGTTCCATCAACTGCAGAGTGGACTGACACGGTTAGGCCGGACGGCCTTCCCGAGGATCTTCGATCGAAATAGAGATTTTCCTCGACGGATACAATGCGCGGAGAAGTGGGATACGCGTTCGAGACAATACCGTCGAGGGTAGAGTTGATTGCGCACCGAGGGGAACCCGTAGAACGCTTTCGAACTGGAGCGCAGCAATACACGTCCGAACACGATGGCGGAAATAAACAATCTAACAATGGAGTCGATGCCCATGCGCACTATCACCGAAAGAAGGAGTCACATTACCTTGTGACTGAAAAGACTTCTTCGAAGAAAAACAACTTGTAAACATCCCGACCCAACACTAGATGGCAGGAGTATGCATGGCATGTGATTTACAGCTCACATGCCTCGAACACAATGTTTTCTAAAATTCTTGTTCTGGATTCATAGAATCTACTGTTGAAAAGGCCTGATTAATCCAGATGAATCAGATATTGTACCAAAACGTCAAATTGTGTGGCACTTTGTAGAGTTTTACACTAGGCCATTACCAAAGAGATAGGCCTGTGTTTTTTGCTAGCCAAAAACATTTGACCTTTTTCAGATTAAGAGTTATGGTTCCCAAAGTAAATGAGTCTTGGGGCACTCCATGTGTGTAAAAGTAGTTAAACAGCAAAAAGTGTTTTGGAGTACCTCTCCTGTAGCGACTTGCAGAATTTAGGTGGACAGACACGAGGTACTAGAGTTTTTCTCTTTTAAGAGAGGTGATTTTCCATTTCTGATTCCTTGTATTATTGGTGGGCAGGAGTTTTCTTCTTCCACCCGTGTGATATTTGGTATTTAAGCTAAGAAATATGTAGTCCACTGCAAAAGTTTCGTGTTTGGCAGAGTTTGAATTTAAATTCAGAATTGTGTACATCAGTGGGAGGTTGATTAGAATAAGGATTATGCTACTTACCCAGTAAGTATCTGTTCTTGGCGTGTAGAGCTGTAGATTCACATGCTTTGCATACTCCTGCCACCTAGTGTTGGGTCCGGATGTTTGCAAGTTGTTTTTCTTCGAAGAAGTCTATCGAGTCACAAGGTAAGGTGGCTTCCCCTTTCGGTGATAGTGCGCATGGGCATCGACTCCATTGTTAGATTGTTTTCCCGCAAGAGGGCGAGAATGGATTAAGTGAGTGTAGTAAAGAGATGTCCATGCAAATGTAATGTAAATAAAGAGAACTGCAACTACAGGTGTCCGGGGAGGTGGGAGGGTGCATGTGAATCTATAGCTCTACATGCCAAGAACAGAAGCTTACTGGGTAAGTAACATAATCCGTTCAAGGCATGTGTGCTGTAGATACACATGCTTTGCATAGACTGTATAGCAGTGTTCTCCCAAAGCGGTGGCTAACCAGTAGATGATGCAGTTGTCTGGAAAAGTGTCTTTAGCACTGCTTGTCCTACATTGGCTTGTTGGCGTGCTAACACGTCCACACAATAGTGTTTAGTAAATGTGTGTCGTGTGGACCATGTTGCTGCTTTACAGATATCAGCAATAGGAATATTACCTAAAAAGGCCATAGATGCCCCTATTTTGCGAGTGGAATGCGCTCTGGGGGGTATAGATAAAGTTCTTTTAGCTCTAGGCATAGAATGTTTGAATGCATTTAGCAATCCATCTGGAAATGCCTGATTTAGAGATAGGATTGCCTTTGTGAGGTGGAGCAAATGCAACAAAAAGTTCTTTTGTTTTTTGAAAATGCTTTGTCCTACCAATATAATACAATAACGCTCTTCTGATAACAAGTGTGTGAGGAGCTCTTTCTGCTACAGAATCCGGTTGAGGGAAGAACACAGGTAACTCAACAGATTGGTTAATGTTTAAAGCAGTAACGACTTTAGGGAGAAATTTAGGATTGGCGCTAAGAACTACCCTATCTTTATGAAGCTGGAAGAAGGGTTCTTCTAAAGTTATTGCCTGTAGCTCACCAACTCTCCTCAATGAAGTGATTGCAATGAGGAAGGCAACCTTCCATGAAAGGCACTGAAAAAGTCATTTGTGTAAAGGCTCAAAGGTTGGACCCATGAGTCTTGTGAGTACAATGTTAAGATTCCACACTGGTGCCGGAGGTATTCTGGGTGGAATGACTCTTTTTAAGCCTTCCATAAAGGCAATAATCACAGGAACTTTGAACAAGGATAAATGCTGTGTGTTTTGCAAATATGCAGCGACTGCTGCAAAGTGCAATGTAATAGATGTATAAGCTAGATTAGATCATTGTAGATGCAGAAGGTAACAAATAATGTTTTGAACGGAAGCATCTAAAGGATTAATTTTGTTGTTATCACAATAGATAAAACGTTTCCATTTTGCTGCATAACAAGCTCTGGTGGAAGGCTTTCTTGCTTCTTTTAAGTTATGCATACAGTCTGGTGGCAGATTTAAATATCCAAACTCTAGGATTTCAGGAGCCAAATCGCTAAATTGAGCTCCTTCGTGTTTGGGTGCCTTATTTCTCCTTGGCTCTGTGTGAGAAGGCTGGAGTTGAGATGTGGCTTTTGATGTGGAACCACTGATAGTTCTAACAGTGTGGTGAACCAAGGTTGGCAAGCCCATGTGGTGGTTACTAGAATCAGTGTAAGTGATGTTTGCCTGAGCTTCTGAACCAGAAACGGAAGCAGTGGGAGAGGTGGAAAAGCGTAGGCAAATATCCCTGACCAATTCATCCAAAGGGCATTGCCTTTGGAGAGAGGGTGTGGGAACCTGGAGGCGAAGTTTGGGCATTTTGCGTTGTCCACTGTGGCGAACAGATTTATTTGTGGGAATCCCCATTCTCGAAAATATGGAAGGAGAACTTGGGGAAGAAGTTCCCACTCGTGTATTTGCTTTCTCCTTCTGCTGAGGTCGGTAATCTGATTGTTCCCCCTGTGTAGCGCCCCCCGTTTTTGTATATAGTACATAGCTGTTATGTTGTCCGAGCGGACTAAAACAACTTTGCCTGAGGTGAGACTGAAAAGCTTTGCGTGCTAGAAATACTGCTAGAAGCTATAGATAGTTGATGTGTAGATGTTTTGTGCTTGGTGTCCCAGAGACCCTGGATTGTGTAAACTTGGAGATGGGCACCTCAACCTGATAGAGATGTGTCTGCGGTTAGCACGATCTGTGGAATAGGGTCGATGAAGGGCCGCCCTTTTGGTAAATTTTGTGGATTCCACCACTGCAGAGATCGATGGGTGCGGCTGTCTACCAACACTAGATCTGTCAATTGACCCTGTGATTGATTCCACTGACGTGCTAAGCATTTTTGTAGGGGACGCATGTGTAGTCTTACATGAGGCACTATTGATATGCATGACGCCATCATGCCTAGCTATTGCATGAAGGTTCTGGCTGGTAATTTTTGGTTGGGCTGAAACTGAAGTAACAGAGCTTGAATATTGCGAATTCTGGCTGTATTGGGAGAGGCTAGAGTGTCACGTGGCCGTTGGGGACATTGTCGTCTTCACTAAGTTAGCATAAGCTCTACAGCCATTACGCGGCTTTGCGCACGTTACTACATGGCTTTTTTTTGCAAAGACTTTGTTCGTACCTTTCACATGAGAACTGTCTGCTGTGGGCATTCTCTGCAAGTTCCTGATATTTGGTCTGAATATTGTGAGCAAGGTCGATAAACAATGCCCCTTGTTATTCTGTTCTGGTCAGGGCCTAGCACCTAGACAAAACATACCAATGCAGCTGTTTGAAACTCGTACTTTGGTATTATGGGAATACATGCATAGGGAGCACACACTTGGAGAGGGACTTTTCCAGGGAGAAGAGCGAGACAGCACCTATGATGTAGATCTACCATCTATAGGCTAAGGAATGGGGTCTGCTGACAGAACTCAGATCTTCTACTATATAATAATACCTCTTCTTAGCAAGGGGAGGGAGGTTAGGCTCCATTGTCTTTTTATGATGACATCTCCCTTTGTGATTTATGGACTAGTTGCGCTGCGGACTGTATTTGTATTATGTATTTTCCTGCTTGTTGTGGCACGTATACTGCATGTTAGGACACGTTAGTTAAAATAAATATTTTAAACTGTTTTGCGTCTCTGTCAGATCTTATTGTGGACAGGTACAAGAGTGTGAGCGAAAGGGTGCGTCTTGCAACCGCGAGTCGTGAGAGATTCGGGAGTTTTGTGTTCTGGGGTGTCTAATCACTTGTTTCTCTGTGAATGAGTAGGAGGGCAAGTGAGACACTATAGCTAGTCAGTCGTGGGCTTATGAGCACTCAGGTGGCAGGATGACTCAGTCCTTGCTCACTAAGGTCCCATAATCCTACGCATAGTTCTGTTCTTGGGCAGAATCCCTGCAACAAGAGCTTTTTGAGTGTCGAGAGTGGCTCCCAGGTAAGATTGTGTCTGTGAAGGCTGCAGGTGAGACTTTGATGCGTTTACCGTGAAGCCCAGCCAGTGGACTAAGTCTAGCGTGACCAGAAGATGCTGACACCACCAAGACTAACTTCGTAACACCATGACCGACATCGCCACCTGGATGAAAGCCATCTGCCTAAAACTTAACTTAGACAAAACAGAGGTCCTCATGTTCGGCAACAAGCCCTCCCCTTGAGATGGTATTAGGTGGCCCACCGCACTCTGCAACTCTCCCACCCGCCACGCACGCAATCTTGGAATCTTCCTGGACAACCAGCTGACCATGACGCAGCAGATCAACGCCGGCTCCTCTGCCTGCTTCTGCATGCTCCGCAAGATCTTCAGATGGATACCCGTCTCGACCAGGAAGACCATCTCCCAGCCCCTCGTCTCCAGCTGACTCGACTAAGGCAACACAATGTCAGAACCACCAAACAGCTCCTAAGCCGCCTCCAGACTATTCAGAACTTAGCAGCTAGACTTATCCTCGACCTCCACAGAAGAACTAGCACCGCCCCTCACCTCAGAGCCCTCCACTGACTCCCTGTCTGGGAAAGAAGCCTGTTCAAACTTCTCACTCACGCCTACAAAGCCCTCCACAATTACTGTTTCGCCTACATCAACAATTGCCTGACGTTCCAGCAGCCGACCAGGGAGCTCCACTCCTCCACCCTCGCCCACATCTATCGAAGCCGATGTGGAGGTCGTTCCTTTGCCTACGTCGGCCCAAGTCTTGGAACGACCACCCCCTCCAAGTAATCACCTCCCCTTTCACTGGAGGACTCCATGAAGAATCTGAAGATCTGGTTCTTCGACCACCACAGCCACCCGACCGAAACTCACAACCTCAGTGCCTGGAGACAAATCTCCCCCCCCCCCCCCTTGGGGAGTGACAAGTTGCACGTTAAAAGACCTTATGATTGATTGATTGATTGATTATGCAAGGAAGAGTCTGAACAAAACTGCTCCCTCGGTATGTAATTGCTGCTCAATAAGTTTTATTTTATGTGTAGCTTTATGTATTTTATACATATTATACTACTTTTTAAAACTTGGTTGTATTGCACTGGGTTTAATTAACTATGCAAAAATAAAATTATTTACTTGCTGGATGCTCAGGTTTTGTAATCGGACTTGACAAATCCAGAAGAGGTGAATCCACTGAAGGTGGATCTGTATAAACAACGTCAAGTGCAGAATGTAGGAAGCTGGCTCTGTATATACTATAACAAAATGAGGTATAGTGTGCACAGAGTCTAGTGCAACCCCAAAGGAAGCAGAGGTAAAAATAGATAGCACCTTACTCTCTATTTGTGGTAGTGTGGGCGAGCAGTAAGGCTTTATCAGAGGGTAGTGTTAAGCATTTGTTGTACAAATGATGTCACACACTCAAAGACTGAACTCAGACCAATTTTGTTAGTATAAAAATATTAAGTTATTTTATTTCTAGAACCAAGCCTGGCACAGGTAAGTGAAATAAATGCTTTGCAAAATATTATGCAGTGTTTACTAGTGAATGCAAGTTCAAATGCAGTTGTTTGAAATACAGGTAAGTCATGGTATTGAAATTACTGTCCAGATTACTTTTTAGATTACTTTTTAAGTTACTTTTTCTACTCAGTGTGATATGCCTAGATATCACACTGGGACATTTTCTAGAGAAAAGTTAAGTAAAATCAGTTTTGCACAATTGTAATTTTTCAGGTTTCCATACAAATCAACTCCACACCTAAAACATTATTCAGAGAAAAACAGTCAATGGATTCCTAAGGAGAGAAATGAAGTCATCGGTTATCAGGTAAATACTCGGTCTTTGGGGTTCAGTTTCTGGGGTTAGAACAAGAGTTCCCCCAGGGTCGAGGAGGCACTCTCAAAACACCCTCAGCGGCACTAGGGCGGCTGGGTGCAGAGTGCTGAGGACCAATGTTATCCAATGGGAGATAGGGGGCCTCCAGTTGGTGGCTGCTTACGAGCAGGCCACTGGGTTGTGGGAGCAAAGCTCCTGGTGTTAGGCTTGGGGCAAAGGGGGATCCGAGTTAGCACCCAAAGTACACCGGCAGCGGCGACTGGGTGCAGGGTGCTGATTTGGCGTTGGGTGCCCTGTTGGGTTCAATGGGAATTCTCCGGATTCAACAAAGACTGCAGGCTCGGGGACGAAGATCTTCTGGAGGTGACCACTGGTTGGAGAGGTAAGTTGGGATGCCTGGGGATGCTGGGACACCGTTGGTTGGAATCACAATCAATTGAGACACAATAATGTCACAAAATTACAAGGAGCACTTTTCACAAGCCTAAGATGGCGTCCCCTTCTGAAATTTTTTAACCATTTTTAAACACAATATATCAAAATAGTAACCAAACATACAAATACAGTCAAATCCCCCGTTTTCTTGAGAAACATATCAACTAAATATTTCAAGAACTCATCAATTCAACAATGTTTCTCATGCACTTTTTTTATTCTTCTTTTATTATGCAATGGGTAGATCTGCACATATAATCTTCAGTTTCAAAATTCATCGTGTTACAATTCCCGTATAGTGTTATGGGTCCCAATGCATTTCGGGATGACCCTTCGTCAGGGGAACACTAAAAGTAACAAGAATGAATTTAATTCCTAATTGTTTCTGTGGCTCTGACTAAATCATGTATTTAAATCATGCTATAATTCAATTTAAAGGTTTTTCAGGAATATACCGTATTCCGCAAATACATAAGTACATCCAAAATTAAATAAGAAGAATGTATGACAAGATTCAAGCTTTTCACCAGAGTGAATATGAACGTAAAACACCAGAAAGTGTATGTGCGCGAGTGTAGCCATAAACGAGTCCCCAACAAAACACCTGCTGTAATAAATACAGCGCCCTTTAAAACCTTCATAACCCCATGGATGAGTAAAATCTACATATAATCCTCCACGGCTCACCTATCCACGGGCGAAGCACATATACATAGGGATGAATGCAAACAAAAACAAAAGTAGAGCTAAAAAATCAATCAACAATACTACTCACAAAAAAACTACCAAGATATGTTGCTTAAATGTCCTCAAAAGTGTCACTTACATAAAAAGGAAACCCGTCTCACAGTTGTACTTCAACTTCTATCCTAAGGATTGTCACGGATACTCCATCAGTGCTCCCATTGAAAAATGACTCACATCTAACCTTCATGCCAGTACTGAAAACATAAATGAAAATGAATGTGAAGACTGTTATAGTGGTCCATTGCTTCAACATTATCAGTCTGCATGTTCAACTAAATATGGCATTTTGTCTCAAAGTTACCTCGTGTCGTGTAATTTACTGGTTTCACCATGCCATTCAGGACCGCTTCCAGCTAAAAAACAAAGACGACCATCGTAACCTAAATCCGCCCGTAATTTACAGAAAAGGAATCTCTATAACACTGCATGACTACATGTGTAACCAAACTACTACTTACTGCAATGTGTCCCTCGTTTCCTCTGAAAAACCTCCTCCTGCGTCTTAGCCGACAACCTCCCAGTGTTCAAATTTCAACCGGCGCCTGACGTAAATGCGTGCAATATAATGGGGATAAAGGAAAGACTGTCCGTAAACTAACTGCTGGCAGATTTCAACCTCGAAGCACTAAAAAAATCAAAGCGACCTTAGCTCCCACTCAAAGTAAAATACTCAATTACAATTACCGGAGACAACTAATAGAAAAAGGAAGACAACTACTAAAAAAAGAAGAAGAAGAAAAGAAATTTCGTACCGTTCCTAAGTGAAGTGATGATTCGAACCCCTGCTACTACAAATCAAGAACCATCCGTTTAACCAAGTGTGCTGTCTTCACGATGTTGCTACCGTGCAAATTCCCCCATGTAAATCCTGAATACAGCGCTAGATATATGGATGTTGCGTATCTCCATAGTGGCTGCCATGCAACTAGGGATCGTTCCTAATATAATGGTACACCCAACCAACTGATTAGAAGGTTAATCTATGTGTCTAACTCCTAAGAAAAGCTTGAAAGTTTCAAATACATTCTTTTACAAAAATAATAAATTTTGCTCTTATGCAAATAATGCAATGTATCTTTATACACGTTAATTAGAAAAGAGGTACATTATTAAAAAAAATCATCCAAATAGCAAATCATATTTATAGAAAACATGCCATTTCCAACTTATCATTTAATCCAAATGGTATAAGTGTGTGCAAGGTCCGTATTCAATACGTTTCCCTTTGTGCCAAGTACTTATGTGGGTTTGTATATGGTTTCACTGCAATTTTCTCAAGTATTGTGAAGCGTAACTGAGGTATCGTATGTTTCTGCTCTGTCCAATGTGCTGATAAACTTGATTTTGTACTGGCAGTTCTGATGGTGCTCTTATGTTCAGTGACCCTAACCTTTATTTTGCGCGAAGTGCGTCCCACATACACCAACCCGCAAGGGCATTTTATAGCATAAATTACCATGTCTGAATTGCAATCGCTAGTGTGTCTCAACTTTATTGTTTTGCCCGTATGTGGATGAGTGAACATATTGCCTGTAATCACGTTCCCACAATGTCCACAATTGTAACATTTGCGCATTCCTAAATATTTTGTTGGTGTTTGGGCATCCTTCGTTTTTCAAGAGTTCACGTAGGTTTCTTGACCTTGAGTAAGCAAACAATGGTTTTGCTACAAATACCTCCTTGAAGTCCAGTTCTTGTTCAATGATTTCCCATCTTTTCAAAATACATTTTTTGATGGCTGTTGTTGCCGTAGAATATTTGATGACACAGACTTCTCTTTTGATTTTGGTGGATGTGCTTTTCTTTAATCGGTTCTCTCGTTGTAAATGTGATACTTTCTGTTTGGCTACTGTCAAAATTTCTCCCGGATATCCCCTTCGCTCAAATTGTTGTGCCATGTCTTCAATATCTTTTGTACTGATTATCTCATCAGAAGTTATACGCTTGATTCTAATGAACTGTGACAAGGGTAAATGCTTCTTTAGAGCTGGCGAGTTAAAACTTTGAAAATGTAGCGCATTATTCAGATCCATAGGCTTCCTGTATACCTGTGTCTTAAAACCCCCTTGATGTAATTCGATATTAACATCCAGATAGTTAATGTGTGATTTGCTGATTGAATGAGTGAACTTGATTCGGGGGTGATGCGTGTTCAGTACCCTGATACATTCTTCAAGATGTTGTTTTTGTCCCTTCCATACTAATAGAATTTCATCAATGTATCGTAAATACAGCTCCAAGAGATCCGCCCAGGATTGCTGTTTCAGTATATGTTGCTCCTCGAATTTTGACATGAATATATTCGCATATGTGGGTGCCCCCTTAAAACCCATTGATGTTCCCGTACACTGAAGGAAAAATTGATCCTTCCAGGCAAAGTAACTATGGTATAGGCTAAATTGTAAAAGCTCAAGCAAAAAAATATTCTGCGATTCTTCCAAATTACTCTTCAACAACATCCATTCCACTGCTTCCACACCTTCAGAATGTGGTATCGATGTGTACAAGGCTACAACGTCAATTGTGCATAGCCATAGGTCTTCTATGCTGTGAACCTCCACCTGCTTCAGTTTATTCAAACAATCAGTTGTGTCTTGGACGTAAGATCTCCAGCCCTGTACCAAAGGTTGCAAAAAGTGATCAATATATCTCGTGTTGGTCTGGTGTCCTGCTCGGTTGCTATGCTCTCAGATGTAGAGGCATCCGGTTTCTTATAAATGCGACGTCGGGCATACATATCAGCCCACGTATACACCTCATCAAGCTTGTAGTCTATAGTGTCGCGTTTGAATTTACACAATTTGCGTTCGTGCACTTCTTTTGCATGCTCATCAATTCTCTCATTAATATCATTCAGTGGCTTCGTGAGTTCATCTGCCGTCATCATTCCTTCTAAGCTGGTTTTCAATTCTTGAATCTCTGTTGCCAATTCTTTTAAAATATTGGATAGTTCTTCAACAATCAAAAGAATGATATCTAACGAACACTTATTCAGTATTGCAAACCACCTCAGCATGAATGGTTTATTAAATTTAAAAAGCATGGGACGTAGGGATATCCTCAAACCTCTGGGTATGCGTTTTACCTTGTGATACTGTATAAGTGTTGTAGCATGCAGCCTCTGATTTACTTCTTTAAAGGGCGCTGTATTTATTACAGCAGGTGTTTTGTTAGGGACTTGTTTATGGCTACACTCGTGCACATACACTTTCTGGTGTTTTACGTGGAATGATGAGCTCACATTTCAACCTGCAGATAAAGGGGGTGCCCTTGTCGTAATGAATACTACTGATTATGAAAATAAGGTGCAAGAGCATGTAATGGACAGTGAAACTTACATCATATTGGATTCTGATCCCACACTGGATTTTCAAAAAACACTTGCAGAGATTCTCAAAAATGCTGTTGAGCTAGGATGGATAAACGAGAGTACCCGGCAATACTTAACATCTGAATTTTCATCACGTCCGCATATCAACATGCTACCCAAAATGCATAAAAACCCACAAGATCCACCTTTTCGTCCTATCGTTGCGGGATGTGGCTCTATTCATGAACCAATCGGGAGATATATTGATCACTTTTTGCAACCTTTGGTACAGGGCTGGAGATCTTACGTCCAAGACACAACTGATTGTTTGAATAAACTGAAGCAGGTGGAGGTTCACAGCATATAAGACCTATGGCTATGCACAATTGACGTTGTAGCCTTGTACACATCGATACCACATTCTGAAGGTGTGGAAGCAGTGGAATGGATGTTGTTGAAGAGTAATTTGGAAGAATCGCAGAATATTTTTTTGCTTGAGCTTTTACAATTTAGCCTATACCATAGTTACTTTGCCTGGAAGGATCAATTTTTCCTTCAGTGTACGGGAACATCAATGGGTTTTACGGGGGCACCCACATATGCGAATATATTCATGGCAAAATTCGAGGAGCAACATATACTGAAACAGCAATCCTGGGCGGATCACTTGGAGCTGTATTTACGATACATTGATGATATTCTATTAGTATGGAAGGGACAAAAACAACATCTTGAAGAATGTATCAGGGTACTGAACACGCATCACCCCCGAATCAAGTTCACTCATTCAATCAGCAAATCACACATTAACTATCTGGATGTTAATATCGAATTACATCAAGGGGGTTTTAAGACACAGGTATACAGGAAGCCTACGGATCGGAATAATGCGCTACACTTTCAAAGTTTTCACTCGCCAGCTCTAAAGAAGCATTTACCCTTGTCACAGTTCATTAGAATCAAGCGTATAACTTCTGATGAGATAATCAGTACAAAAGATATTGAAGACATGGCACAACAATTTGAGCGAAGGGGATATCCGGGAGAAATTTTGACAGTAGCCAAACAGAAAGTATCACATTTACAACGAGAGAACCTATTAAAGAAAAGCACATCCACCAAAATCAAAAGAGAAGTCTGTGTCATCAAATATTCTACGGCAACAACAGCCATCAAAAAATGTATTTTGAAAAGATGGGAAATCATTGAACAAGAACTGGACTTCAAGGAGGTATTTGTAGCAAAACCATTGTTTGCTTACTCAAGGTCAAGAAACCTACGTGAACTCTTGAAAAAATGAAGGGATGCCCAAACACCAACAAAATATTTAGGAATGCGCAAATGTTACAATTGTGGACATTGTGGGAACGTGATTACAGGCAATATGTTCACTCATCCACATACGGGCAAAACAATAAAGTTGAGACACTAGCGATTGCAATTCAGACATGGTAATTTATGCTATAAAATGCCCTTGCGGGTTGGTGTATGTGGGACGCACTTCGCGCAAAATAAAGGTTAGGGTCACTGAACATAAGAGCACCATCAGAACTGCCAGTACAAAATCAAGTTTATCAGCACATTGGACAGAGCAGAAACATACGATACCTCAGTTACGCTTCACAATACTTGAGAAAATTGCAGTGAAACCATATACAAACCCACAAGTACTTGGCACAAATGGAAACGCATTGGATACGGACCTTGCACACACTTATACCATTTGGATTAAATGATAATTTGGAAATGGCATGTTTTCTATAAATATGATTTGCTATTTGGATGATTTTTTTTTAATAATGTACCTCTTTTCTAATTAACGTGTATAAAGATACATTGCATTATTTGCATAAGCGCAAAATTTATTATTTTTGTAAAAGAATAATGTATTTGAAACTTTCAAGCTTTTCTTAGGAGTTACACATAGATTAACCTTCTAATCAGTTGGTTGGGTGTACCATTATATTAGGAACAATCCCTAGTTGCATGGCAGCCACTATGGAGATACGCAACATGCATATATCTAGCGCTGTATTCAGGATTTACATGGGGAAATTTGCACGGTAGCAACATCGTGAAGACAGCACACTTGGTTAAACGGATGGTTCTTGATTTGTAGTAGCAGGGGTTCGAATCATCACTTCACTTAGGAACGGTACGAAATGTCTTTTCTTTTTTTAGTAGTTGTCTTCCTTTTTCTATTAGTTGTCTCCGGTAATTGTAATTGAGTATTTTACTTTATGAGTGGGAGCTAAGGTCGCTTTGATTTTTAGTGCTTGCAGGTTGAAATCTGCCAGCAGTTAGTTTACGGACAGTCTTTCCTTTATCCCCATTATATTGCACGCATTTACGTCAGGCGCCGGTTGAAATTTGAACACTGGGGGTTGTCGGCTAAGACGCAGGAGGAGGTTTTTCAGAGGAAACGAGGGACACATTGCAGTAAGTAGTAGTTTGGTTACACATGTAGTCATGCAGTGTTTTAGAGATTCCTTTTCTGTAAATTACGGGCGGATTTAGGTTACGATGGTTGTCTCTTTGTTTTTTAGCTGGAAGCTGTCCAGAATGGCATGGTGAAACCAGTAAATTACACGACACGAGGTAACTTTGAGACAAAATGCCATATTTAGTTGAACATGCAGACTGATAATGTTGAAGCAATGGACCACTATAACAGTCTTCACATTCATTTTCATTTATGTTTTCAGTGCTGGCATGAAGGTTAGATGTGAGTCATTTTTCAATGGGAGCACTGATGGAGTATCCGTGACAATCCTTAGGATAGAAGTTGAAGTACAACTGTGAGACGGGTTTCCTTTTTATGTAAGTGACACTTTTGAGGACATTTAAGCAACATATCTTGGTAGTTTTTTTGTGAGTAGTATTGTTGATTGATTTTTTAGCTCTACTTTTGTTTTTGTTTGCAGTCATCCCTATGTATATGTGCTTCGCCCGTGGATAGGTGAGCCGTGGAGGATTATATGTAGATTTTACTCAGCCATGGGGTTATGAAGGTTTTAAAGGGCGCTGTATTTATTACAGCAGGTGTTTTGTTGGGGACTTGTTTATGGCTACACTCGCGCACATACACTTTCTGGTGTTTTACGTTCATATTCACTCTGGTGAAAAGCTTGAATCTTGTCATACATTCTTCTTATTTAATTTTGGATGTACTTATGTATTTGCGGAATACAGTATATTCCTGAAAAACCTTTAAATTGAATTATAGCATGATTTAAATACATGATTTAGTCAGAGCCACAGAAACAATTAGGAATTAAATTCATTCTTGTTACTTTTAGTGTTCCCCTGACGAAGGGTCATCCCGAAATGCATTGGGACCCATAACACTATACGGGAATTGTAACACAACAATGAATTTTGAAACTGAAGATTATATGTGCAGATCTACCCATTGCATAATAAAAGAATAAAAAAAGTGCATGAGAAACATTGTTGAATTGAGTTCTTGAAATATTTAGTTGTGATATGTTTCTCAAGAAAACGGGGGATTTGACTGTATTTGTATGTTTGGTTACTATTTTGATATATTGTGTTTAAAAATGGTTAAAAAATTTCAGAAGGTGACGCCATCTTAGGCTTGTGAAAAGTGCTCCTTGTAATTTTGTGACATTATTGTGTCTCAATTGATTGTGATTTATTCGCCTGACAGGAACTGGTCAGGGACACAAGGAAGCACCTTTGGATAAATTGTTTAAATTTAATTGGTTAAAATTTAGGTGTGCAGGTTGTTACTCTTTCAGTGATCTATATACCCACACCGTTGGTTGGGCCACCCAAGGCCGTGGGGCTTCGGGTGCAGGGGTGTCTTTAGGCGTCGGGTTTCTCTTACCAGCTCCAGTCGCGGTCGGGGGGGGGGGATCCTCCAGAAAGAGGCTGCAGGCTTCGCTGGGAGATTCGAGGCAGGTCAGAGATCACCAGATCTCGGGTCAGAATCGCCGGGGAAACCACCTCATGGTATTGGGCCACTCGAACTCGGGCCATGGGTGACGGGTGCAGAGTGGTGCAGACTCGTGGATTTAGCCGGAGCCAGAGTCTGTGGGTAAATAAATCCGGTGTTCATGGGAGACAAAGTCTTTTCTTTGGAAGGCAGGGGAGGTCCTCTGGGTTCTTGAGGTTGCTGGCTGCAGGGCACACCGGAGTTTCGCTTCTGCAGGTTCGAGGTGGGGCCAGGCCGGTAGGGCTGGGGCCAAGTCAGTGGGCGTCCTCCTCTTCTTCACTTCAGCACAGCTGTTCAGTCCTTCTTTTCTTCTTGGTCACTTCTTGTCTGCCTTCTTGGTTCAGGGCTGCCCCCAAAATACTGTATTTAGGGGGTGTTTTAGGGGTCTCAAGGTTAGCAGCCAATGGGCTACTGACCTTAGGGTGACTACACCATTTGTGTGCTCACCCCACGTGGGGGATTGGGCACAATCCCTAGTCCTGAATGGAGTGCCTGCCATCTGCAAGATGGCTGGCACTGAAGAGTGGGCTTCACCTCGCCTCCCCCACCTGAGGGGTGGGGTTGGCAGAGGTGGGCACACCTTCTTGGCTCTGCTAATCTTTCCCGCCTGTCTTCCCGCCAAAAAGGAGGGGAGACCGGAAGGGGGCCTGCTCCTGATAGCAGGAGAGGCTGGGGGTCGCATTACAAAGGCAGCAAGGCCTTTGAAGCTCCCCTGCCACATATGGCTCTTCCTGACCTGGGGGAGGTATGACCACCTCCGCCCAGGAAAGGCTTTGTTTCTGGGCTCAGGGAGCGAAGGCTCCCACCCCAGGGGTCCAGAAACATGTCTTGTGGTGGCAGGCTGGTGTGTACCAGTCAGGGAACCCACCAGAGGCTCGTCATTTTTCAGGGGCATCTCTAAGATGCCCTCTGAGTGCATTTTTCATTAAATCCCACACTGGCATCAGTGTGGGTTTAATGTGCTGAGAAGTTTGATACCAAACTTCCCAGTTTTGAGTCAAGCCATTATGGTGCTGTGGAGTTCGTAATGACAAACTCCCAGCTCCATATACTCTTAATGGCATTACTGCACTTACAATGTCTAAGAATTGGTCTAGACACTGTAGGGGCACAGGGCTCATGCACTTGTACTCTCACCACTGGCAGAGTGCACTCAGCTAGAGGGGTGGCTGACATATGCCAGGGCAGTGGGTTGTAGGCATGGCACACAGGGATGTGTGCCATGTCGGCCTGTGCTCTTTCCCAAAACTGTACCTTTGTACCCACAATTGGCAAATCTCTGGCCACAGGTAAGCCCCTTGTAAAAGGTACCATGGGTATCAAGGGCATTGTGACCAGAGAAGGCCTCTAAGGGCTGCCGCACGTATAGTGCCACACTTAGAGGCCCTGTACCTTAACACCCACACACGTGAAGAGTCGACATGGCACACATCCCTGTGTGCCATGCCTACACCCCACTGCCTGAGGACTAGGTCAGCCACCCCTCTAGCAGGGTGCACTTGCCCTCAGGTGAGGGTACAGTGGCATGAGCCCTGTACCCCTACAGTGTCTAAGTCCATTCTCAGACATTGTAAGTGCAGTAAAGCCATAAAGAGTTTATGATATGGGGGTTGGTCATTACGAACTCCACAGCTCCATAATGGCTTTACTAAATCCTGAGAAGTTTGGTGGCAAACTTCTCAGCACATTAAACCCGCAATGATGCCTGTGTGGGATTTAATGTAAAATACACTCAGAGGACATCTTAGAGAAGCCCCCTGAAAAACGACCAGCCCTGGTTTAGTTCCTGAATGGCTGCCCGCCATTTGTCACCACCAGACAGGTTTCTGGACCGCTGGTTAGAGAGCCTCCGCTCTCTGGGTCCGGAAATAAAACCCATCCTGAGCAGAGGTGTCATGCCTCCTCCCCCAGGATGGGCTGGGTCCACGAAGGGAAAGCTTCAAAGGAATACCGCCTTTGTGAGCTGTCCCTGCCTTTTACTGCCACCAGCAACTGGCTCCCACCGGTTCTGCCCCCACTTTTGGGCGGGAGAATCGGCGGAAAATCCAAGCTAGGAGGAGAGGTGTGCCCACCTTTGCCAACCCCACCCCACTGGGAGGGAGAGGAGGGGGAGGGGCAAGGTGAAGCACACATCTCAGTCCCCTCCATCTTGAAGATGAGGGGACCCAACCAAACAAGAAGAGACATGCCCCCCTCCAACTGGAGGGTGGCATCATAGGGGGTGTACCCACCCCAAAGAAGCGACCCATTGTCCCGACCTGCACACCCCTTTAAACTCCCCTAAATCTAGTATTTAGAGGCAACCCTGAACCTTGCCTCCTCAGATTCGAGGAAGAAAGAAGGACTGAAGAGCTGTGATGACCCAATAAGAAGAGAACACTTACTGCTTTGGCCCCAGCCTTGCTGGCCTGTCCAGACTTCGACCTGCCCGCAGCGAAGAAACCAGCGTGTCCAGCAGCCGCCCGGAGGACCCACCCTGCACTCACCTTAGAGACTCCGTCTCCCGTGAGCACTGGATTTGCTCAAAAAAGACTCCAAGATCAGAATCCGGATTGCTGCGACTCCGCGATTCTGCACCACTCTGCACCCAATGCCAAAGGCCCAAGTTAGAGTGGCCCAACAACACGAGGTCGTCTCCCCAGCGATCCGGACCTGACCTCCCTCAAGCTTCAAGACGACGCCTGCAGCCTCAATCTGAAGGGCCCCCCCCCGACCGGAGCTGGTAAGAAAACACGACCCCAGAAGATAGCCCTCCACCTGACACCCCACGCCTTGGGTGGCCCAACCTACGGTGTCCAGGCATCCCCCAAGATCCCAACTAACCTCTCCAGCCGGTGGTCACTTTCAGGAAGCTTCCCTGCTCGAGCCTGCAGTCACTTCACCGAACCGAAGGTCTACATTGAAAAGCACAGGGTCCCCAACATCTTTTTGGCACCCGGCTGCCGCAGTGCCGCTGGTGGTGCAGCTCCTGTGCTGGTCGTTGGCCCCTATAGTGCGGACCTTAACCCTGGGAGCTTTGCTCCCACACGCAATTGGCCTGCTCATCAGCAGTACCTAACCGAAGGCCCCCTTTGGCTAAAATTGGGCCCCTGCACCCGGCCGCCCCAGTGCCGCTGTGCGTCCAGTACACTGGTGATCACTCACCAGAAAGGTTAATTGTACTTAGAGGCTGGCTACCTCTCACTGGGCAGCACGCAATCATGTTGGTAGTTGTTTAAGCAGAGTTGAGTTTTTGGTAACAGGAGTGCACTGACTTCATACTTGGGTGCAACTCAAGTGCCCATCTAGACCTTGGGGAATCTTGGTCCTAACCCCCAAAACTCCCACTCGTAAGTTGTGTAATTAAATGAGAAACCGCTAACACTTTTTCTCCCATAGTAACGAATAGTTTCTTCCCTGTCGGTGTAGTTTTGCAGCTTGAAGAATTTTCTGGATTCACTGCACAAGTTACTAACTTGTGTAACAATATATCTGTAAGAGACAGTAGTTAGTGACAGATTCCTTACCTTAGAATATCCCCAGGCGTCAGGCTGGATCCGGAAAGTTTTTTGCGTAGCAGTACCCCTGCGCGTCGGTAGGCGGCGTCGTGCGGCTCCGCGTCCGTCGTCGGCGTCGTGATCGCCGGGATGACGTCGCGGGCAGCACTTAGGCGCCGCCCCTGCGTGCGGACGTCAGTTCTGTACACGACTTTCCGCGCCAGGAACGCAGAGCCATGCAAGAAGCTGACATAGGTGTCTGAAAAATACTAGGGCCCTGAAAGGGATGTCCTTAACCCTAGAAATCAGTTCGCAGAACGGGGAGGATGGGTGGGGCGGTAAGGAATCTGTCACTAACTACTGTCTCTTAAAGATATATCGTTACACAAGTTAGTAACTTGTGCATCTGAAAGAGACACGTTAGTGACAGATTCCTTACCTTAGAATAGATACCCCAGCAATACCAACCCCGGTGGTGGGTCTGCGAACAAAGATCAGACAAGGAAGTCCTGGAGGACAGAACGGCCAAAGAAGCCGTCCCTCCGGACCTGACTGTCAAGGCAGTAATGCTTCGTAAACGTGTGCAGCGAGGCCCACGTAGCTGCCCGACAGATAACCGGCAGCGGAACACCGCGGCCCAAGGCCGTGGTAGCAGCCGTTGCCCTGGTGGAATGGGCACGCAGCCCAACAGGAGGCTCCTTCTTAGCCAAAGAATAGCGGGTCTTGATGCACAAGGTAACCCAGCGGGAGAGGGTCCTCTTGTGCACCGCCCGACCTTTTTTGGCGCCCACGTAGCCAACAAAGAGCTGGTCATCCACCCGGAAGTGTTTTGTGCGGTCAATATAGAAGGAGAGCGCACGTTTTGGGTCCAGACGGTGGAGCCTCTCTTCCTCTCTGGAAGGATGCGGAGGCGGAAAGAAGGTGGGCAAAGTGATGGTCTGCCCAATGTGGAAAGCAGTAACCACCTTTGGCAAGAAGGACGGACGCGTCCGAAGAACAACCTTGTCTGGATGAACAGACAGAAAGGGAGGTTTGCAAGATAGAGCCTGGAGCTCACTCACCCGCCGAGCGGAGGTGATGGCCACCAGAAAGGCTGTCTTCAGAGTCAGAAGACGAAGAGGACAGTTATGTAGAGGCTCAAAGGGAGCGCACATTAAAAGGTAAGAACCAAGTTCAAGTCCCACTGAGGCATCACAAACGGAACAGGAGGGAAGAGGTGAGTAATGCCTTTTAAGAACCTGTTAACAACAGGGGACTTGAAAAGGGAGGGCTGATCAGGGAGCCTGAGGAAGGCCGAGATAGCACAGAGATAACCCTTGATGGTACCCAGGGCAGAACCCTGTTGGGCCAGAGAAAGAAGGAACAGAAGGACCTCAGAAAGAGGGGCAGAAAGGGGGTTCACAGCCTTTGCTGTGCACCATGCCACAAATTTGTTCCACCTGCAGGCGTATACCACCTTAGTGGAGGGACGCCTGGCTGCCAGAATCACATCACAAACTTCGGGAGGCAAGTTGAAAGGAATAAACTGCCGCCGCTCAATCTCCACGCAAGCAGGTGTAGACTGGACAGGTTCGGGTGGAGGACCGTCCCCTGCTGCTGCGACAGAAGATCCTCCCGAAGAGGCAGACGGATCGGGGGATCTACGCTCATATTGAGTAGCTCGGGATACCAAACTCTTCGAGCCCAGTCCGGAGCCACAAGAATGACTTGGGCCCGGTCGTGCCGAATCTTCTTCAACACTCTGGGTAGAAGTGGTGTAGGCGGAAAGGCGTACAATAGACCGCAACTCCACTCGTGACGAAAAGCGTCGCCGAGCGAGTGCCGCCTTGGAAATTCCAACGCGCAGAACTGATGACATTGCGCGTTCTCTTCGGTGGCGAATAGATCTAACCAAGGCTCTCCCCACTGTAGAAAGAGTCCTTGCGCCACTTCCGAGTGAAGACGCCATTCGTGATCCATCATGCACCTGCGGCTGAGTTCGTCCGCCCTGGCGTTCAGGGAACCTGCCAGGTGTTGAACCATCAGGAACATGCCCTGATGTTCCAGCCATGTCCAGAGGCGCAGAGCCTCCTGACAAAGGGTCCACGACCCCACCCCGCCTTGTTTGTTGCAGTACCTCATGGTGGTGGTGTTGTCTGTGAACACCTGCACTACCTTCCCTTTGACAGAGGGAAGGAATGCCTTGAGTGCAAGTCGGATCGCCCGGAGCTCCAGAAGGTTGATATGGAGCCGGGACTCCGCCGGAGACCAGAGGCCTCTGATCTCCGCCTCTCCCATGTGACCGCCCCATCCCAGAAGGGACGCGTCCGTCACAACTGTGTGCTCTGGCTGGGGAAGGGAGAGGGATCTGCCCATGACCCATTGCCGGTTCGAGAGCCACCACTGCAACTGTTTTGCAGTCCCCTCCGAGATCTGGACGTGATCGGACAGGTTGCCCTGGTGCTGCGCCCACTGGAACTTCAGGTCCCACTGCAGAGCCCGCATATGCCATCTGGCATGATTGACCAGCAGGATGCAGGAGGCCATGAGGCCCAGCAGCCTCAGGGTCATCCGTACCGAAACCCAGGATAAAGGCTGAAAGATCGGAATCATAGCCTGAATATCCCGGACTCGCCGTTCGGGAGGATAGGCCCGAAACTGCGTCGTGTCCAGAACTGCTCCGATGAAAAGGAGCTGTGGAGAAGGAATCAGATGCGACTTCGGCACATTGATGGAGAACCCCAGCGAGTGCAGGAGTTCGGCCGTAGTCTGGAGGTGGGAGACGACTGCCTGGGACGAGCCCGCCTTCAGCAGCCAGTCGTCGAGGTAGGGGGAAGACTGAAACCCCTGCCCGGCGCAGATGAGCTGGACCACCGCCATCACTTTTGTGAACACCCGAGGGGCACTGGTAAGGCCAAAGGGGAGCACGGTGAACTGAAAATGCTCGGGGCCTACCGTGAACCAAAGGTAACGCCGGTGGGCCGGCAGGACGGGGATGTGGAAATATGCGTCCTGCAAGTCCAACGCTACCAACCAGTCTCCAGGGTCGAGGGCAGTCAAGACCTGAGCTAGGGTGAGCATCTTGAACTTCTCCTTCCGGAGGAAGCGATTGACGTTCCGGAGGTCCAAGATAGGACGCATGTGCTCCTTGTCCTTTTTGGGCACCAGGAAGTAGTGGGAGTAGCAACCACGCCCTACTTCTGGGGTCGGAACATGCTCGATGGCCCTCTTGGCCAAGAGGGCCGTGACTTCCTTCTGCAGAAGTACCAAGTGATCCCCTGACATGCGGTGGAATTGAGGTGGCATGGCTGGGGGGGGTGGACTCGAAGGGGAGGGAGTAGCCCCTTCGGACAATGTCTAAGACCCACCTGTCCGAGGTGATGGTACGCCAGTGGGGAAGGTGATGGCGGACCCTGCCCCCTACTGGCGTGCTGTGCACCTGAAAGGAGGGACTAGGAGGGTTTGGAGGCCGCGGACGGGTTGGAGGTGGTGGCCTGACCCGCACTCTGGTTGCCCAATCCGCCACGGCGGAATCCACGTCCTCGGCCACGCGAAGACGCCTGCTGCGCGGGCCGGTGGCTGGGCTGCTGACGTGAAGGGGCGCCCCTACCGTGGCCACGATAGGGGCGAAAAGCAGAAGTCAGCGGAGGGCGTGTAGCAGAAAGGCCCAGGGACTTGGCAGTAGCCCGTGAGTCCTTAAAGCGCTCCAACGCATGGTCTGCTTTGGACCCAAAAAGACCGACTCCATCAAAGGGCATGTCCATGAGAGTATTCTGGACATCCCCTGAAAAACCAGTGGTTCTCAGCCAGGCGTGGCGTCGTAGCGCCACCGTCGTTGCAATAGACCTGCCCAGCGAGTCGGCGGTATCAAGGCCACATCGTATTGTGTATTTGGCCGCATCCCTTCCTTCCGCAATGGCGCGGGAAAGCAGTGTCTGGACCTCCTCAGAACACTGGGGCAAAACATTCGCCACCGAATCCCACAAGGAGTGGGTATATCGGCCCAAAAGACAAGCGGTGTTGATGGACCACAAGCCAGCACTGGAGGAAGAAAAACCTTTCTTCCCAAATTGATCCAGGCGTTTGGATTCCCTATCCGGAGGGGCGGTAGGGAAGGCGGTTTGGGAAGCGGAGGCTTGGACAACCAAGCTCTCAGGAGTGGGGTGGACAGAGAGAAACAGGGGGTCGCCCGGAGCTGGGCGATGGCGTCGGGACACGTTCCTATCCACAGGAGCCCCCGTGTTGGGCTTGGACCAGGCGCCCAAAAGAACGTCAGTGAGGGCGTCGTTAAACGGCAGCAGTCTCCGTAGAGGAGGCTGCCGGCTGAAGCACCTCTGTCAAGAGATTAGTCTTGACCGCCACAGTAGGGAGTTGGAGATGTAAGGCTCCAGCCGCCCTACTCAACACCGTTGCAAAATTGGCTCCCTCCTCCGTAGCCATGGGAGGAGACAGCATGCCAGTGTCAGGGGAAGTATCTAGACCACTGGCATCCCCTAGACCCTCTGTCCAGTCCTCATCGTACTGACACTGTAGTGCCAGAGGGTCATCAGACCCCTCCCAGTCCTCCTGGTCCTCCTCTGGTTCAAAATAAGGGGGAGGAGGGACATTTGGGACCCAAGGTCTCATCGGCGCCGGAACCGGCGTCGAGCGACGTCGGTCCGGGTCCATGTCCGGAGCCGGAAGGAACTGGGGGACGACGCCGCCCGGAGCCCCAGGCGGCGTCGAGAACGGCACCGGAGACATCGGCGCCGGCGGAGGTGTTAGGTCGACCGGCGTCGATGGGGGTTGCGGAGCCGGGATCGAGGCCGAAGCCGGAGCCGGGATCGAGGCTGGAGGCACGGGCGACGCCGGGGCCGGAGCCGTCGGCGACGCCGGAACAACCCTATCAGGGCCCGCGGGGCCCGAAGGAGCACCGGAGGGGCCTGGAGGCCCGAAGAGGCGGGCCATGGCCGACAGGAATTCCTGTACTTGGGCCGGATCCGCCCCCGAACCCGGGAAGGACGGGTATTGCGGGGGCGACTCCACAGGCATGTCCGGGGCCGCATGGGGCGGGGACGGTGCCGGGGGGGGCCTCAGCCGAGTCGCGAGACCGGCGAGGCGAAGTCCTAGAGCGACGATGCTTTTTGGACTTTTTGTGTTTTGACTTACCGGACGAAGAAGACTTTGATGCCGACGACCGGTGTGGACTCCGCGATCGACCCCTGGACCTCTAACGTGACCGGGGCTTGCGCGGAGCCGAATGCCGGGCCTCCAGGAGCTTTCGAGACCGCTCTCGCAAAGCTTTCGGGTTGAGGGCCCGGCAGTCGGAACAAGACTCCGTGTCGTGGCCTCGGCCGAGGCAGAAGAGACACTCCCGATGCGGGTCTGTGATGGACATCATCCGAGCACAGGCGCCGCAACGTTTAAACCCGGGCATCCCTACGACACCTTGAAGTCGATGAAAGAAAAACAGTGAAAAATTCACCAAAAAAGATTGGTTAAAAAATGACCAGGGCACTGCTCTTCCCGGATCTGCGCTTGCTGGCGCAAAAAAAGAAGAACTGACGTCAGCGCGCAGGGGCGGCGCCTAAGTGCTGCCCGCGACGTCATCCCGGCGATCACGACGCCGAACGCGGAGCCGCACGACGCCGCCTACCGACGCGCAGGGGTACTGCTACGCAAAAAACTTTCCGGATCCAGCCTGACGCCTGGGGATATTCTAAGGTAAGGAATATGTCACTAACGTGTCTCTTTCAGATATGCTGTGCATAGACTTTGTAGCAGTTTGCTAGTCTTGCGGTGGCTGGGTGGAAGATAAACTTTGGTTTGTAAATAGATGCTGTAAGACCTTTAGTCCTACTTGTGCCTCCTTGTTCATTTGAGTGTCCACACAGTAATGTTTGGTGAATGGGTGTACTGAAGACCATGTTGCAGCCATGCAGATGTCTTGAATTGGAGTGTTAGCAAGAAATGCAATAGTTGCTCCTTTCTTCCTTTTTGAGTGCGCCCGTGGCGCACCTTGTAAAGCTTGTCCTGCTTGCTTGTGGCACAATTGAATGGCTTGTGCTATCCATCTTGCAATTGTGTTTTTGGTTACTGGTCTTCCAAGAAAACTTTTTGCAAAGGATACAAATAACTGTTTTGTTTTTCTGTACTCCTTAGTTCTTTCAACGTAATACATGACTGCTCTTCTTGCGTCAAGTGTGTGCAAAGCTTTTTCCGCTTTGTTCTTTGGATTTTGAAAGAAACTTGGTATCTGTATACTCGGATTTATGTGGAATTTTGATACCACCTTTGGTATGAATTGCGGATCTGTCCTCATGACAATCCTGTTACTATGTATTTGGAAGTAGGGTTCCTGTAGTGTTAGTGCCTGAAGTTCGCTAACTCTCTGTAGGGATGTTATTGCCACTAAAAATGACGTTTTTATTGTGAGCATTTGTAGCATTGCCTTGTGTAGTGTTTCGAAAGGTGCTTTCATTATTTCCGCTAGAACTATGTTCAGATTCCATGTTGGTGCTGGTACCATTTTTGCTCCTTCTAGGAACCGTTTGACCACATGTGAGGTGAAGAAACTCTTCCCTGTTTCCCCTCTTGTATACGCCACAATTGCTGCTAAGTGTACTTTTAGTGATGTAAAACAATTTACTTTGCAGTAAATGTGTCAGGTACTTTAGCACTGTTCTTTCTTTTGTAATCTTCCTCGCCAAATGCTTTTTAAGACACCATTGTGTGTATCTTTTCCATTTAGCTGTATAACATTTCCTTGTTGTTGGTTTCCTAGCTTCTCTTAGGACAGCCATTATGCTTTCTGGTAGTTTGAGGTGTGCAAAGTTTTCAGGAGCCATGCCGATAGGCCTAAGCTTTCTGGTTCTGGATGAAGCACTTTCCCGTTTTGCATTGTTAGCAAATCTTTCCTTTTTGTAAGTTTGTGCATTGTTCCTTGAGAAATTTCCATTAGTTCAGAGAACCAAGTCTGTCTGGCCCACTGTGGTGCGATGAGAATCATTGTCATCTTGCTGATTCTGCATTTGCTGATTCTGCATTTGCTGATCACTTTGTTCAGTAATGGTATTGGGGGAAAAGCGTATGCAAATATCCCTGACCAGTCTATCCATAGCGCATTCCCTAGGGACTGGTAGCAAGGTCGCCTGGATGCGAAGTTTTGGCATTTTGCATTGTGGGGTGTTGCAAATAGGTCTATTTGTGGTGTCCCCCATTTCTTGAAAATTCTTTGCACTTCTGTTTGATTCAGGTCCTACTCGTGGGAAGATGTTTGCCTGCTCAGTCTGTCTGCTTGTATATTGTCTTTCCCTGGTAGGTGTATTGCTAAAATGTCTATTTGTCTTGGGATTGACCATCTCCAAATCTCTTGTGCTAGAGTTGAGAGTGCTACAGACTGAGTCCCTCCTTGTTTGTTTATGTAAAACATTGTTGCAGTGTTGTCTGTTTGTATCAACACCCTTTTCCCGTAGAGCTCTTTCTGAAAGGCTTTTAAGGCTAAGAACACAGTTTTTAGTTCCAAGATATTGATGTGTTCCACCGCATCCTGTGGTGCCCACAATTCCCTTACTTTGAGATTGTTCATGTGTGCTCCCCGTCCTATTAGGGACGCATCTGTTGTTATGGTCACTGTTGGAGTTGGTGGTGCAAAAAGTCTCCCCTCTACTATGTTTGTTTTGTTCCACCATGCCATCTCTTGATGAACTCTGTTTGTGACAACCACTAAATCTTCCCAACTCCCTGTAGCTTGTGACCATTGTGTCTGGAGCCATTCTTGAAATGGTCTCATGTGTAGACGAATGTTGGGAACTAAATGAATGCATGATGCCATCATTCCTAGTAGTTGCCCCACTGTCCTCACTGTCAGATGATGCCCCCTCTGGTATAGATGAGTCTCCTTCAATAGGGCTGATCTTTTCTCGCTTGGGAATGCTTTCCCTAACACAGTGTTTATCTCTGCGCCTAAGAACATTTTTATGAGTTCTGGTTCTATTGATGATTTTTCCCAATGTATGGAGAAACCCAGATGCACAAGTTACTAACTTGTGTAACGATATATCTGTAAGAGACAGTAGTTAGTGACAGATTCCTTACCTTAGAATATCCCCAGGCGTCAGGCTGGATCCGGAAAGTTTTTTGCGTAGCAGTACCCTTGCGCGTCGGTAGGCGGCGTCGTGCGGCTCCGCGTCCGTCGTCGGCGTTGTGATCGCCGGGATGACGTCGCGGGCAGTACTTGGCGCCGCCCCTGCGCGCTGACGTCAGTTCTGTACACGACTTTCCGCGCCAGGAACGCAGAGCCATGCAAGAAGCTGACATAGGTGTCTGAAAAATACTAGGGCCCTGAAAGGGATGTCCTTAACCCTAGAAATCAGTTCGCAGAACGGGGAGGATGGGTGGGGCGGTAAGGAATCTGTCACTAACTACTGTCTCTTACAGATATATTGTTACACAAGTTAGTAACTTGTGCATCTGAAAGAGACACGTTAGTGACAGATTCCTTACCTTAGAATAGATACCCCAGCAATACCAACCCCGGTGGTGGGTCTGCGAACAAAGATCAGACAAGGAAGTCCTGGAGGACAGAACGGCCAAAGAAGCCGTCCCTCCGGACCTGACTGTCAAGGCAGTAATGCTTTGTAAACGTGTGCAGCGAGGCCCACGTAGCTGCCTGACAGATAACCGGCAGCGGAACACCGCGGCCCAAGGCCGTGGTAGCAGCCGTTGCCCTGGTGGAATGGGCACGCAGCCCAACAGGAGGTTCCTTTTTAGCCAAAGAATAGCAGGTTTTGATGCACAAGGTAACCCAGCGGGAGATGGTCCTCTTGTGCACCGCCCGACCTTTTTTGGCACCCACGTAGCCAACAAAGAGCTGGTCATCCACCCGGAAGTGTTTTGTGCGGTCAATATAGAAAGAGAGCGCACGTTTTGGGTCCAGACGGTGGAGCCTCTCTTCCTCTCTGGAAGGATGCGGAGGCGGAAAGAAGGTGGGCAAAGTGATGGTCTGCCCAATGTGGAAAGCAGTAACCACCTTTGGCAAGAAGGACGGACGCGTCCGAAGAACAACCTTGTCTGGATGAACAGACAGAAAGGGAGGTTTGCAAGATAGAGCCTGGAGCTCACTCACCCGCCGAGCGGAGGTGATGGCCACCAGAAAGGCTGTCTTCAGAGTCAGAAGACGAAGAGGACAGTTATGTAGAGGCTCAAAGGGAGCGCACATTAAAAGGTAAGAACCAAGTTCAAGTCCCACTGAGGCATCACAAACGGAACAGGAGGGAAGAGGTGAGTAATGCCTTTTAAGAACCTGTTAACAACAGGGGACTTGAAAAGGGAGGGCTGATCAGGGAGCCTGAGGAAGGCCGAGATAGCACAGAGATAACCCTTGATGGTACCCAGGGCAGAACCCTGTTGGGCCAGAGAAAGAAGGAACAGAAGGACCTCAGAAAGAGGGGCAGAAAGGGGGTTCACAGCCTTTGCTGTGCACCATGCCACAAATTTGTTCCACCTGCAGGCGTATACCACCTTAGTGGAGGGACGCCTGGCTGCCAGAATCACATCACAAACTTCGGGAGGCAAGTCGAAAGGAATCAACTGCCGCCGCTCAATCTCCACGCAAGCAGGTGTAGACTGGACAGGTTCGGGTGGAGGACCGTCCCCTGCTGCTGCGACAGAAGATCCTCCCGAAGAGGCAGACGGATCGGGGGATCTACGCTCATATTGAGTAGCTCGGGATACCAAACTCTTCGAGCCCAGTCCGGAGCCACAAGAATGACTTGGGCCCGGTCGTGCCGAATCTTCTTCAACACTCTGGGTAGAAGTGGTATAGGCGGAAAGGCGTACAATAGACCGCAACTCCACTCGTGACGAAAAGCGTCGCTGAGCGAGTGCCGCCTTGGAAATTCCAACGCGCAGAACTGATGACATTGCGCGTTCTCTTCGGTGGCGAATAGATCTAACCAAGGCTCTCCCCACTGTAGAAAGAGTCCTTGCGCCACTTCCGAGTGAAGACGCCATTCGTGATCCATCATGCACCTGCGGCTGAGTTCGTCCGCCCTGGCGTTCAGGGAACCTGCCAGGTGTTGAACCACCAGGAACATGCCCTGATGTTCCAGCCATGTCCAGAGGCGCAGAGCCTCCTGACAAAGGGTCCACGACCCCACCCCGCCTTGTTTGTTGCAGTACCACATGGCGGTGGTGTTGTCTGTGAACACCTGCACTACCTTCCCTTTGACAGAGGGAAGGAATGCCTTGAGTGCAAGTCGGATCGCCCGGAGCTCCAGAAGGTTGATATGGAGCCGGGACTCCGCCGGAGACCAGAGGCCTCTGATCTCCGCCTCTCCCATGTGACCGCCCCATCCCAGAAGGGACGCGTCCGTCACAACTGTGTGCTCTGGCTGGGGAAGGGAGAGGGATCTGCCCATGACCCATTGCCGGTTCGAGAGCCACCACTGCAACTGTTTTGCAGTCCCCTCCGAGATCTGGACGTGATCGGACAGGTCGCCCTGGTGCTGCGCCCACTGGAACTTCAGGTCCCACTGCAGAGCCCGCATATGCCATCTGGCATGAGTGACCAGCAGGATGCAGGAGGCCATGAGGCCCAGCAGCCTCAGGGTCATCCGTACCGAAACCCAGGATAAAGGCTGAAAGATCGGAATCATAGCCTGAATATCCCGGACTCGCCGTTCGGGAGGATAGGCCCGAAACTGCGTCGTGTCCAGAACTGCTCCGATGAAAAGGAGCTGTGGAGAAGGAATCAGATGCGACTTTGGCACATTGATGGAGAACCCCAGCGAGTGCAGGAGTTCGGCCGTAGTCTGGAGGTGGGAGACGACTGCCTGGGGACGAGCCCGCCTTCAGCAGCCAGTCGTCGAGGTAGGGGAAGACTGAAACCCCTGCCCGGCGCAGATGAGCTGCGACCACCGCCATCACTTTCGTGAACACCCGAGGGGCACTGGTAAGGCCAAAGGGAGCACGGTGAACTGAAAATGCTCGAGGCCTACTGTGAACCGAAGGTAACGCCGGTGGGCCGGCAGGACGAGGATGTGGAAATAGGCGTCCTGCAAGTCCAACGCTACCAACCAGTCTCCGGGGTCGAGGGCAGTCAAGACCTGAGCTAGGGTGAGCATCTTGAACTTCTCCTTCCGGAGGAAGCGATTGACGTTCCGGAGGTCCAAGATAGGACGCATGTCCTCCTTGTCCTTTTGGGCACCAGAAAGTAGTGGGAGTAGCAACCACGCCCTACTTCTGGGGTCGGAACATGCTCGATGGCCCTCTTGGCCAAGAGGGCCGTGACTTCCTTCTGTAGAAGCACCAAGTGATCCCCTGACATGCGGTGGAATTGAGGTGGCATGGCTGGGGGGTGGTCTCGAAGGGGAGGGAGTAGCCCCTTCGGAGAATGTCCAAGACCCACTTGTCCGAGGTGATGGGACGCCAGTGGTGAAGGTGATGGCGGACCCTGCCCCCGAGTGGCGTGCTGTGCACCTGAAAGGAGGGACTAGGAGGGCTTGGAGGCCGCGGACGGGTTGGAGGTGGTGGCCTGACCCGCACGCTGGTTGCCCGAACCGCCACGGCGGTATCCACGTCCTCGGCCACGCGAAGGCGCTTGCTGCGCGGGCCGTTGGCCGGGCTGTGGACGTGACTGGGCGCCCCTTCCGTGGCCACGAAAGGGGCGAAAAGCAGACGTTTGCGGAGGGCGCACAACAGCAAGGCCCAGGGACTTAGCAGTAGCCCGTGAGTCCTTGAAACGCTCCAGCGCATGGTCTGCCTTCGAACCAAAAAGACCGACTCCATCAAAGGGCATGTCCATGAGAGTATTCTGGACATCCCCTGAAAAACCAGCGGTTCTCAGCCAGGCGTGGCGACGCAGCGCCACCGTCGTTGCAAGCGATCTGCCCAGCGAGTCGGCGGTATCAAGGCCACAGCGGATGGTATATTTAGCCGCATCACGCCCTTCCGCAATAGCGCGGGTAAGCAGTGTCTGGACCTCCTCAGAACACTGCGGCAAAACATGAGCCACCGAATCCCACAGGGAGTGGGTGTATCGGCCCAAGAGGCAAGCGGTATTAACAGACCGCAAGCCAGCACTGGAGGAAGAGAAAGCCTTCTTCCCAAAGTGATCCAGGCGCTTGGATTCCCTATCCGGAGGGCGGTAGGGAAGGCTGTTTGGGAGGCAGAGGCTTGGACAACCAAGCTCTCAGGGGTGGGGTGTTGGGAGAGAAACAGGGGGTCGCCCGGAGCCGGGCGATGGCGTCGGGCCACGTTCCTATCCACAGGAGCCCCTGTGGTGGGTTTGGACCAGGCACCCAAAAGAACGTCAGTGAGTGCATCGTTGAACGGCAGCACAGGCTCCGAAGAGGAGGCCGCCGGCTGAAGCACTTCAGTCAGGAGGTTAGTCCTGACGGCCACTGTAGGCAACTGGAGATTTAAGGCTCCAGCAGCTCTACGCAACACCGTTGCAAAATTAGCCCCCTCCTCCGTTGCCACGGGAGGAGACAGCATGCCAGAGTCGGGGAGGTATCCAGCCCACTGGCATCCCCAAGTTCCTCAACCCAGTCCGGGTCAAACTCGCACTGTTGTGTGAGAGGGTCGTCAGACCCCTCCCAGCTCTCCTGGTCCTCCTCAGGTTGAAAAGATGGAGGAGGAGGGACATAAGGGACCCAAGGTCTCATCGGCGCCGGAACCGGCGTCGGGCGGCGCCGGTCCGGCTCCATGTCCGGACCCGGGGAGAACCGGGGAACGACGCCGCCCGGAGCCCCGGACGGCGTCGGAAGCGGCACCGGGGACATCGGCGTCGGCGGAGGCGTGGTTAGGTCAACCGGCGTCGATGGGGGTTGCGGCACCACCGGAACCGGGGTCGAGGCCGGGGCCGGGGCCGGAGCAGAGGCCGGGACGAAGGCTGGTGGGACAGGCGACGCCGGGACCGGAGTCGACGGCGGCGCCGGAGCAACCCCATCAGGGCCCGCGGGGCCCGAAGGCGCACCGGAGGGACCTTGAGGCCCGAAGAGGCGGGCCATGGCCGACAGGAATTTCTGTATTTGGGCCGGAGTCGCCCCCGAACCCGGAGTAGGACGGGTAATGCGGGGGCAACTCGACAGGCACGTCCGGGGCCGCGGGGACGGTGCCGACAGCGACCTCAGCCGAGTCGCGCGACCGGCGAGGCGAAGTCTTAGAGCGATGACGCCGCTTAGACTTCTTGTGCTTCGTCTTACCGGAGGAGCGCGAAGACTTGGATTCCGACGAACGGCGGGGACTCCGCGTCCGGCCCCTCGACCTCTCCCGGGACCGGGGCTTGGTGCGGCGCGGAGCCGACTGCCGGACTTCAAGGAGCTTTCGAGACCGCTCTCGCAAAGCCTTCGGATGAAGTTTCCGGCAGTCAGGGCACGACTTCGTGTCGTGGTCTCGGCCGAGACAGAAGAGACACTCGAGGTGGGGGTCCGTGATGGACATCATACGACCACATTCCTCGCAGGGCTTAAAGCCGGGCATCCCTACGACACCTTAGGAGTCGTGAAGACTCGTTGAAGAAAACAGTGAAAAATTTCACAAAAAGATAGTCAAAAAGTGACTAGGGCACTGCTCTTCCCGGATCTGCGCTTACTGGCGCAGAAAAAGAAGAACTGACGTCAGCGCGCAGGGCGGCGCCTAAGTACTGCCCGCGACGTCATCCCGGCGATCACAACGCCGACGACGGACGCGGAGCCGCACGACGCCGCCTACCGACGCGCAAGGGTACTGCTACGCAAAAAACTTTCCGGATCCAGCCTGACGCCTGGGGATATTCTAAGGTAAGGAATCTGTCACTAACGTGTCTCTTTCAGATGAACTAGTGTCTCTATCACTTGGTGTATATGCTGTTTGCATAGGCTGTAAGAATTTGCTCTTACCAACCAGTCGTCTAAGTAGGGGTAAACATGAATTCCTTGTCTTCTGAGATGTGCTGCTACTGCTGCAAGGCACTTTGTGAACACTCTTGGTGCTGATTTTAGACCGAAAGCTAGTACTTTCAATTGGTAATGTTGTTTGTCCACAACAAATCTTAATCTTTTGTTTTTTTTGTTCATTGGGATGTGTAAATAAGCATCCTTTAAGTCTATTGTTGCCATGTAATCTCCCCTTTGCAATTGAGGTAGCACCTCTTGTAGTGTAGTCATTTTGAATCTTTGTGTTTTTATAAACTTGTTTAGAAACCGTAGGTCTAATATTGGCCGTAATGTTCCATCCACTTTTGGAATTATGAAGTATGTTGAATATACTCCGTTGTTCCTTTCTCTGTGTGGTACGTGCTCTATTGCATGTTTTTCCTGAAGCTCCTGCACCTCTTTGACTAGGTGAGATAATTCTTCTTTTGAATGTGTCCTTTGCTTTGGCCTCCTGTTTGGAGGCTGTTTTGTTAACTCTATGCAGTAACCGTACTGTATTATGTTTAAAATCCATTTGTCTGTTATTTCCCTCCATTTTTGCAGGAAACATTTTAGTCTGCCTCCTACTGAGGTTGTATGTTGGAGGAACTGTAAACTGGTTTGCTTTTGTTTTTGTATATGCTTCTTTTTTGTGTGTACTCTCACTGCTGTTGTTCGTGAGTGTACCTTTTTGTGAGTGCAGTCACTTAGTAGAGGTTTGTTGTCCACCTCTTTGTGGCTGACCTCTGCCACGGGGACGCCCTCGAAAGGATGCTCTTCCTTGGTATTGCCAGCTTTGTTGCAGTCCCTGGTTTCCTGGTTGGTATGTTTGTTGGTAACCCTGATGTGAGGTAGCAGGTTGGTGTGTACCTCTCCCCGCTGGTCTCCTTGATGGTGTGCCTCTAGGCATGCCTCTGAACTGTAGAGCCCCCATGGTTTTGCAGTTTCGTGTCCTTTTTTAGTTGATTGAGCTTTCCATCAACCACACTTCCAAACATTTGTTCCCCATTGAATGGTGAGTTAATGATGTTGCTTTGCACCTCAGCCTTGAAGCCTGAGATTCTAAGCCATGCGTTCCTCCTTTCTGTGATGCCAATCATCATTTGCCTGCTAGATGTTTCAGCAGCATCGAGGGCTGATTTTAAACATGTATTTGCAATGTTTTTACCCTCTTCAACCAGGTGGCTAGCTCTTTTTTGGAATTGTTCTGGTAGATTCTGTAACAATTCTCCTACCTCCTCCCAATGTTGGTAAGCATGTCTGTTCAACAATGCATTTGAATTAGCTATGCGCAATTGATTAGCTGCGCTTCTTTTTATCTTTCTTCCTACGAGGTCCATCCTCTTGCTTTCCTTGTCTGGAGGTGGCCCCACTGTAGTTAGTACGTTTGCTCTTTTTCTTGCTGTTGAGGCAATGATAAGAGTCAGCTGGCACTGATCCCCTGATGTATATAGGGTCTTTAGAGGAGAGTTTATACTTCTTTTCTGCCCTTGGTGTTATAGCCTTGCATGTAGCAGGCTCTTTGAATGCCTCTTTCCCCTGGTCTAATACACTTGGCAGCATTGGGAGGAATTGATTTCTAGATTGTGTAGGCATCAGTGTCTCTAATAAAAAACATGATTGTGGTTTTCCTTCCTCTAGATGACCCCATAAGTTTCTGCAGCTTTGTTAATCACTTGATTGTACATGCCGATGTCATCTGGGGGTGATGGCAACTAAGGATATGATTCCACAGCCTCCTCAGTTGATTCGGCATCGAGATCTTGCCATTGGAGGTCTTGATTCGCAGAGATCGCCGATTCTGCATATGTTTGTTCGTCTTCCTCGACGTCTTCCCCGAAGAAGAATGAATCTTCCTCTTCTTCTTCGATCGGTTTGGGGGTTTTCGGCGTAATTGGTTCTTCGACGACCTTTTCTCCTTCCATATTTTTTGTTTTCGGCGGTATCTTGAATTGCTTCAAGCTTTCGTCTAAGTCTTTTTTCCGTTGCAAGATATTAACCATTTCGGCTTCGAGTCTCTTTATCTTGGCCGCATGTTATTCGGCGTCGAGATTTTCGGCTTTTCGTTTTTCTACACCGATCCGGTCGTAGATGTTTGTTTGGGCCTCTTTTTTCGACGCCGCAACATCCTTTTCTAGACTGTCTTTCGACGTCTTTGTTTTTTTGAGGGCCTTTGCCGTTCCGGAGTCCTTATCCAAGGATCCTACGGTGAGTTTTTGTTTGGATGCAGCTGGGGTCGCCGAATGATTCGACACCGAGGATCCCTTAGGAGGTCTAGAGTCTGTTTTTCAAGACTCTTCTAGTTTTTTCGAGTTAGACGACTCTTACCTCCTTCGAAGGCTTCTTCTCGACCTCCACGACCAAAACATCTGTCCTCGTCGCCTTCTGGCCCTTCGGCGACGTTCTCTTCCTCCTCAATGGAGAGGCCCAGGTCTCGCAGGGATGGCGGTGGTCTTTGGCCTTGCATGTTGTGGTTGTTTCGTCGCTGCCTTTCTCTCACCCTCAACGTCTTCGGGGTGAAGACGGAGCAGGCGTTACAGTAGTCGCTCTGATGATCCAGCGGCAGGCACAGGTTGCAGACCGGGTGCTGATCCTTCTGAGCGTATTTGTGGTGACAGTTCTTACAAAACTTAAACGGTGTCTTGTCCATTACCGCGCACAGGGAGCCCCCTGCATGCGCATTCTCCGATCGTCGAAGATCTTGTTTTTCTCCCTTCGTCGAACTGCGGTCTTTGAATTTAAGTTGAAAGTCAACGACCTCGTCCTACTGATGTTTCTTTTGTTTTTCCTCGATTCTCCTCTCCAATCTTGGGAGCTCCTTCCGTCTCGATCCAGACCCAAAGGCGGAAAAAAAGAATCTGAAAATGGCTACCAAAGGTGGGAGCTTCCGGAGGAAGCCCGTTGACGTCACAGAAGGGCACCAAATGTTACTACGACGACGCCCACCAACAAAAAAAAAAAATAGAGAGAATAAATACTACAATTCCGGACCCAACCACTAGTTGGCGGAATAATGCACAGCATAGTGAATCCAGAAAAGATTCTCGCTACAAAACCCATGTTATGAGATTTTATGGCAAGACAAGAGGCTAGCATTATGCATGACCTTTTATTAACCACTTCTGAGCAGCACTTTAAAAGATTCCAAAGAACAACAGGCAGTCACAATTAATCAGAACTCCCAATACAACATAAGTACCCAACATTCCAGGCTCATCCTCTTACGTTTGCTGCTTCTGAGCAGATGAGTATTCTCCCTACTTGTTACAAATTTAAGTATATATTATATTAGATTAAATTGACTTACATTATATGTTTAGATAGAGTTAATTTAATGTGTGTAAATAGTCTGGATGTATGTGTATGTAAGCAAGGTTTAAACCCAATTTACGGGTCTTAGAAGGAGAGTTTGGAGTTTACAGTAAGGATGGTTGAACTGAAATAAAGGGCTAACTTTTTTTGTGTAGAAGGAAAATAAAATAAATAAAATTGTTTGAGTAATTGTTCAAGGAAAATTTTGGGATCGTACCGTTATAGACGGGCGTGAGGCAAGCAAAGCATTGTTTAAAGCTGGCTCGAAGAGTCGACTGATTAGGAAGGAGTGCATAGTCAGAGAACGCGCAACATTCAGGCTGTTTTTGGAGGGAGGTAGAGCTTGATTGCAGAGTGTCTCCGACCCTCGGTCTAGGTCCACTCTCTCCCCGCAGCTCCGCTGTGCCGTCTCTTGCCTCCAGACCCCGACCTCCTCCTTGGGAGGTTCGAGGCTGCTGCCCGCTCCAACTGGGACCAGACTGCCTGCAACCACCGTAACCTTTCTCAGCAGTTTTTTTTTTTCTTAATTTTTCCCTGTTGTGCCACTGTTATTGTGCCCATCTGTGTCTTGCTCTAATTCCACCACTGCTTTTATTTTCTCGTGCCTGCCTGTTCCTTTCGCCTTTCGACGCTGCTGCCCCTGCGGCCCCTCCCCCGGAATTCCCCCCCGGAATTCCTCTCTGGAATTCCCCCGCTCCCGCCTCCCAGCCTCTCCTCCTTCCCACCTCCCCTACTTAATGGCAGCCGCTGCGCGGTAGCGCAGCGGACGTGCCAAAGGCAAGCCCGTCCGCGACCCGACCGCAGCCAGCGCCAGGAACCCTGGACCTCCCACTACCCATCGCTACGACACCACCACCCTCCTCGCACTCAACCCTGGAAGACTTAGAAAATGCCAACAGGCTCGGCGAACACGACCCACGGCCAGTTCTCTTGCCTCCACTGCCGCCAGACCCTCACCGCCACCCCAGCCTCCAACACCGCCGATGCCAGCACCGGCGACACCCTAAAATGCATCCTGCTCAACGTACGCTCCGTACACAAACACGCCATGGAAATCTGGAACCTACTCGACTCTCTCTCGCCTGACATCGCCTTCTTCACAGAGACCTGGACCAATGCATCCTCCGCCCCTGACATCAGCACCGCCATCCCAGACGGATACAAGATCCAGAGGAAAGACCGCCCCAACCACCCAGGAGGGGGCCTCGCCATCGCCCACAAGAGCACCCTCCGCCTCACCACCTCCAGTGAAACCTTCCCCTCCTCCAAACACCTGCACTTCCAGATCCAGACCACCCCCAAAGCCACACTCCGAGGAACCCTCATCTACAGACCCCCCGGCCCCCGAACACCCTTCGCGACCACCATCACCGACTTCATCGCACCCCACGCCATCGCCTCAGCAAACTACATACTCATTGGAGTATGAACGTCCACCTCGACAACCCCAGCGACCCCAACTCCACTATCCTTCGTGACAACCTCGCCAGCATCGGACTTAAACAACTCGTCAACACACCGACCCACAGAGCAGGACACACCCTCGACCCCATCTTGGCGGCAGGAAACAGCGTCCAATTCAGCCACACAACGCAGCCGCCATGGACCGACCACCACTGCGTACACTTCGCCATCAACAAACCCAAGGCACCCAAACCCACCTCAAAGGAACTGGAGCAAGGTTACCGACGAGCAACTTAACTCCACCCTCACCCGAGACAACCACACTTGGGCACCCGACGCAAACTACGCAAACGACGCAGCCAGAGAACTCCACACCTGGATCTTCAACTGCGCAGACGAGCTCACCCTGCTACGCAACCCCGACAGACAACGCCCCAGGAAAGCCGCCTGGTTCACCACCGCTCTCCAAGAAGCCAGACGCACCTGCAGACGCCTGGAGAAGAACTGGAGAAACACCAAGACAACCAAAAACCACACCACCTACAAGGATGCCATGACTGACTACCACAACCAGATCAGAGCCACCTAGAGGAACTTCATCCACAACAAAATCCTGGCCAACTCCAAGGAACTTTTCAGTGTCATTCAGGAATTCACCAACCCACGCAGCGAAGCCACAGACATCACCCCATCCCAAGACCTCTGCGACAAGCTTGGAACCTATTTCCACCTCAAGATCAAAAACCTCTACGACAACTTCGACCATCCACCAGGCGCCAGAGACGGCCCCCCCACCCCCCAGAAACACCAGCCAGCCCACCAACTCCAACTGGACACCGATCACGGCCGAAAACACTGCCTCAACCATGAAAAGCATCCACTCGGGGGGGGGGGCCCCCACCGACCCCTGCCCCCCTCACATCTACCACAGAGCAGCGGCCGCCATCGCACCCGAACTACAATGCACCATCAACACCACCTTCAAAACAGGCACCTTCCCAGACTGGAAGCGCGCAGAAGTCAGACCCCTGCTCAAGAAGCCCACAGCTGACCCCTCCGACCTCAATAACTATCGGCCCATCTCGCTCCTCCCCTTCGCAGCCAAAGTTGCAGAGAAAACAGTCAACAGGAAACTAACACGATTCATTGAAGAGAACGCCGTCCTCGACCCGTCCCAATCCGTATTCCGAAGCAACCACAGCACAGAGACTGCCCTACTCGCCGCCACAGATGACATCCGCACCCTCCTGGACCAAGGCCACTCTACAGCCCTCATCCTACTCGACCTATCAGCGGCCTTCGACACCGTCTCCCACCGCACACTAGTCGCCAGACTACACGACGCAGGCATACAAGGAACAGCCCTGGACTGGATCTGATCATTCCTCACTGGAAGAAGCCAAAGGATCAGACTCCCACCCTTCCTCTCCGACCCCACGAAAATCACCTGCGGATTCCCACAGGGTTCATCACTGAGCCCCACCCTCTTCAACATTTACATGGCCCCCCTCGCACCCATCGTCCGACAACAAGGCCTCAACATCGTATCCTACGCCGACGACACCCAGCTCATCCTCTCCCTCACCAAAGACCCCACCACTGCCAAACTCAACTTCCAGAAAGGAATGCAAGACGTCGCAGTCTGGATGACCAACAGCTGCCTGAAGCTCAACGCCGAGAAGACACAAGTCCTCATCCTCGGTACCACCCCTTCTGCATGGGACAGCACCTGGTGGCCGACCGCCCTTGGAAGCACACCTACCCCCTCAGACCACGCCAAGAACCTGGGCATCGTACTCGACTCATCACTCACCATGAACCGACAGGTCAACACCGTCACCTCCAGCTGCTTCAACACCCTCCACATCCTCCGCAAGACCTTCAAGTGGATCCCCCCTGAGTCAAGGAAGACAGTCACCCACGCACTCTTCACCAGCAGACTGGACTATGGAAACGCACTCTACGCCGGCATCAACAAGTCCCTACTCTGCAAACTCCAGACAATACAGAACACCGCCGCCAGACTTGTCCTCGGCATCCCCCAACACGAACACATCAGCCAACACCTACAAAGTCTCCACTGGCTCCCCGTGGAGAAAAGAGTCACTTTCAAAATCCTCACTCACGCCTACAAATGCCTACACAACAACGGACCCAAATACCTCAACGACAGAATCAACTTCCACGTACCCAAAAGAAACCTCCGATCTTCCAACCTCGCACTGTCCGAAACCCTGCGCATCCACAGAGCCAGAGCAGGCGGAAGATCCTTCTCTCACATTGCAGCCAAGACCTGGAACGAGCTACCGGCAGACATCAGACGCGCCCCCTCCCTGAACACCTTCAGGAAGACCCTCAAGACCTGGCTCTTCGGCTAAACAGATCTGCAGACCCCCTCCCCCCTAAGCGCCTTAAGACCCTCACGGGTGAGTAGCGCGCTTACAATTCCCTGATTGTTTGAGTGTCAGAAAACGCATATATTTCTGAGGCTGGCTGGGCTTTCAGAGTCTACGGGTGACGTCATGCATATGAGGCACAGAGGTTGCCTCGCAACTCACGTCGGATCGGCCTAGGTGACAGTTTGTGCTGACCGTTGCCGATAAAGTAATTGAAGGAATACTCAAACAAAGAAAAAGCAGTTCGACAGGCAGAGAATATAAATGAATAAATAACAGGTGAAGAGATAAGAATATAAATAAAAGGATCAAATATGAGTGAAAATGGGGATATATATCAATCAATCAATCATGGGTTTGTTAAGCGCGACTACTCACTCGTAAGGGTCTCAAGGCGCAGGGAGGGGGGGGGGGGGGAAGGCAGGGTCCTGTCCATCAAGGAGGAGGTCTATCGAAGAGCTATGTTTTGAGGTCCCTCGTGAATTTGGGGAGTGATGTCGTCTGTCTGAGGTGGAGCGGGAGGGCATTCCAGGCTCTGGCCGCGAGGAAGGAGAAGGAGCGGCCTCCCGATCTGGACTTCCTGGCGCGAGGGACCACGGCGTGGGAGAGCTGGGCTGATCGTAGGGTCCTTTGGGGTGCGTGGAATGTGAGTCTGCTGTTCAGGTATGCTGTGTTGTGGAGGGCTGTGTGTGCATGGGTGAGAATCTTGAAGGCGATTCTTGCCTCGATGGGGAGCTAGTGGAGTGTGCGCAGGTGCTGGGTGATGTGGCAGTGTCGTGGCAGGTTGAGGATTAGTCTGGCGGTGGTGTTCTGGATGTTTTGAAGCTTGCGGGTGAGATTTTTGTTTATTCCGGCATAGAGTACGTTGCCGTAGTCAAGTCTGCTGGTGACGAGGGCGTGAGTGACGGTCTTTCTGTGTTCAAGGGGGATCCATTTGAAGGTCTTGCGTAGGAGACAGAGGGTGTGGAAGCAGGAGGATGCGACTGAGTTGATCTGGCGGTCCATTTTGAGTTTGGAGTCCAGGACGATTCAGAGGTTGCGTGCGCGATCCGTGGGGGTGGGCGGGCTTCCGAGGGCGGGGGGCCACCAGGTGTCATTCCAGGCATCGGGGTGTGGGCCCATGATGAGTACTTCTGTTTTGTCCGTGTTGAGTTGCAGACAGCTGCTCTTCATCCATTTGGCGACTGCTTCCATGCCTTCTTGAAAGTTGTTTGGCTGCGTTGGGTTCGTTGGATAGGGAGAGGATGAGTTGGGTGTCGTCTGAGTATGAAACAATGTTGAGTCCGTAGGTTCTGACGATGGGGGCGAGCGGAGCCATGTATATGTTGAACAACGTGGGGCTGAGGGAGGATCCTTGGGGGACTCCGCAGGTGGTCGGTGTAGGGTCCGAGAGGAAGGGGGGAGGTGGGGGAGTCTGACCCGCTGCGTTCTGCCGGAGAGGAATGAGCGGATCCAGTCGAGGGCCTTGTCCCAGATCCCTGCGTTGTGAAGTCTGCGTGTTAGGGTGCTGTGAGAGACTGTGTCGAAGGCCGCTGAGAGGTCAGAAGGAAAATCAGGAGGATATTATTAAAAGATTAATAGATAAGGAAATCTGAGTTAGAGTACAGGAAACAGTAGAAAAGTGGATTAAAAAAGGAAAGAGAAGCATAGAGGATGTAGAAGAGGAGGAGTTTTGAACCCTGTCTGAGGACGAAGGTCAGATTAGGAGACCAGGAGGAAAATGCTTGAAAAAGACAAAACACAGTGATAGGATATATACTAAGAGTGAAATGTTAAATAAAAAAAGCAAGAGCTTCTGTTTCAAGTGTACCAAGCGGCCCAAAAGAGAGGCAGGTTATCCCTGCGATGGAGAAGAACAGCCCATCTGGTCAGAACAGGGACAGAATGATATAGATGAATATATATTGGATTTGGGATATAATGAGGTTGAGTTCTCCGATTTAATAGTTTGAATAAATCTGGAGTAAGAGAATTAAAGGATCTGCTGGGTAATAATTTATTTAACCCAGCACAAATACGTCATCCTAGAAGTTCTGAATGGTGGCCTTTAGGACACGTGGCACAGTACATTAAGCATTGGATAAGACTCCCCTTTAAAAGAACTGAGAGAAATCTCATGCAGGCAGAGTGTTCACAGCCAGTGATTGAGGTAAAGGAAACTATGATCCCAAACTTGGATTCTGGCCTGATCACTTACCTTTTTAAACAGGGACATGATCCTAGGAAGGGATGACAACGTTCCTTAAAGCAATGCGAGGATAAATTGTTAGATATTTTGGGGCCGGTAGCCAGGATCTTTGATATGGTGGAGGAATCCTATATGAATGGAACACATCTGGACATTAACTTTTTGCGAGGTTGGAGCAAAAGGGCAATATGTTTTACTGGGAACGCAAATGCGGGATTAATTGCTGAAAGACGTAAGGCAGTGCTCTTCAGAATTAGCCCGAAATTAGGTGATTTTGCAAAAAAAAAAGAGAAGTGAGTAGTCAAAAGAACTCTTGTTTGGCGAAGGACTAGTTCAGGCATTGGGAAAACATGTGCAGACATTTACTGCGTTAGACAAAGCACATGTTTCTATGAAGAAAGTATTTGGAGATTGGAATTTATATGGCAGGGCCAGAAGACTAGGCCAATCTTTCGGTCGTCCGTATGTCAGGGGCCAATATTATCAAGGAGGAAATGCCCACGGAAGGGGAGTATTTAGAGGTACAGGATCAGCGTACTCTGGGAGTTTCTACGCACAACGAGGGAGAGCAGGAAGGAACAGAGGAGGATGAGGAAGGTCAGGGTTCCATACAGGAACACAAGCAGGACAACAAGGTGAGTATGAGGAGAGTAACTGGTTTTATCCAGGGAAATACAGGAGGAAGACTGAGGTTCTTTGTAAAAGAATGGGAGAGAATAACAAGAGATATGTGGGTACTGGAAACCGTAAAATGGTGTATGATAGAATTTCGAAAGGAGCCATTTCAGGGAAAAGAACCAAGAAAAACTGTCTTTCAAGAAAAAATAAAAGATCGTGGAACAAGAGATAGAAGTAATGATACAGAAGGAAGCAATAGTAAAGGTATCAGAAGAACAGAAAAGGTTTGTAAGTACCCTTTTTGTGGTGGAGAAGAGAGAAAATGGTTGGAGACCAGTAATAAATCTAAGAGAGTTGAATTTTTTCGTAATATACAGGCACTTCAAGATGGAAGGAATCCATTTGTTAAGAGACATTCTAATGGAGAACGATTGGATGGCCAAGATAGATTTAAAGGATGCTTATTTTTCAATGCCAATGGCAGAGGAGACTCAATGTTCTCTTTAGTTCAGATGGGGAGGTCAATTGTACCAGTTCACATGTCTTCCGTTTGGTCTATCCTCGGCACCATGGTGGTTCTCTAAGGTTTTGAGGCCAGTTGTTGGTTATTTGAGAGAGAGAGAGAGAGAGGGGGGGGTACGGTTGATAATTTCCTGGACAGTATATTGTTGATGGATCAGAAAATTGTGAGGTTGGAAGAGAATGTTGTGATGGTACAGGATCTATTGAGAGAGCTAGGATGTGTGATAAACATGGAAAAGTCGATAATGAAAGCAACTCAAAGGAAAGTTTTTTGGGTTTATAGTGTACACGGTAACAAGGAAATCGGAATTACGAGAGAGAAAGATTACCTTCATAAGGGGAGAACTGAAGTTTATGTTGAGGAAAGAAGAGTTAAGTTTGAGACAGTTGGCGAGGGTAATTGGCTTTTTGTCATCCTCAATTCAGGTGGTTTTTCCGGGCCCCTTACACTACAGAGCTTTACAAAGGCGCAAGAATTTGGGACTAAGCAAAGGTCTTTGGTATGGACACACGAGTGAAGCTAGATGTGGAAGCGAAGGAAGAATTGAAGTGGTGGTTGGAAAATTTACAGGCATGGAATGGTCATGCAATTTTTGGGACATGTCCAGATTTTGTGTTAGAAACAGATGTAAGCAATTTAGGTTGGGGCGCACGATTGGAGACAGCAGACAGGGTAAAGATAGAAGATAAGCAAAAGGGAAGAGCACACAAATTGCTTGGAGTTGAAAGCAGGAGAATTGGCAGTACAAAGTTTCAGAAATCAGATAAAGGGAAGCTCGGTGTTGTTGGAGATGGACAATATAACTGCAGTGACGTATATAAACAAGCTAGTAGGGAGCAGGTCGAGGAAGATGTCAGAGTTAGCAAAGAAATTCTGGAGTTTTGTATGGAGTTGAAAGTGAATGTGACTGCGCAATATTTGCCGGGGAAGGAGAATTTGGCTGCAGACTGGAATTTGAGGTATTTGAGGGATTACAGCAATTGGAAACTAGACTCGAGGATATTTCAATTAGTGGAGAAGAAGTAGGGTCCTTTGGAAGTAGATTTGGTTGCATCGAGGTTGACCAATCAGTTGAGATTGTATGTGAGTTGGAGACTGGATCCGGGTGCGATAGCGGTAGATGCTTTCAGTCTAGATTGTTGAGGCATGAAAGGGTATGTATTCCCTCCGTTTTTGATGATACAGAGGGCTTTAATGCAGGTGAGGAGACAGATATGCAAAATAGTTCTAGTGACCCCATTGTGGATAACTCAGGCTTGGTACCCGTCGGTGATGGAATTAGCCATAGAGGATCCATATCCGATATTAGCAGAGAAAGATCTTCTAGGAAACGTGGACGGGACAGAACATCCTCTTGTGGAGTCAGGGGTGCTCAACCTCCTATATTGGAGCATTTCAGGAAATCCAAAAGATTCGCTAGCTTATCAGGAGAGGCTTCAGAACTATTATATGAATCTTGGGCGCAAGGAACAAGGAAAAGGTATGCAAGTGCATGGAAGGTTTGGTTACGCTGTTGTATGGAAAGGGACTTGGATCCCATTGAGGCAGATGAAATTATGATTGCGAAATTCTTAGAGTTGTTCAAGAAAGGTTTAAGTTATAGGACTATTAATTGCTCTAGGTTGCCAATCGCAGCTGGTCATTCTTTGGTTGAGGGGGTGTCAGTAGGTAAAGGACAGTTGGTTTGCAGAATTATGAAGGGTATTTGTTTGAAGAAACCCCTTGGTGCAAGGTACAATACTCTGTGGGACGTTAGTTTGCTTAGGAAATTGTTTGAAGGTTGAAAAGCACCAAATATTTGACAGTGAAACGTCCATCTTGGAAGTTAGCTACCTTGTTGTGTTTGATTTCTTTCAGAAGGGTTTCAGATGTAAAGGCGCTGGATGTTTCAGGTAGAGTTGATCATCCAGAGGGAGTAGTTTTTTAAATTAAAAGAACAAAAACTATGACAGAAAGAATATTTTATCCAGGATTTGATAAACACACAAAGTTGTGTGCAGAGAAGTGTATTAGAGAATATGAGGCGAGAGTGAGTGAGTTAAGATGTGCAGGGACAGATCAGTTGTTAATATCTTATGTGAAACCTCATAGAGCGGTGTCTACAGCGACTATTGCAAGATGGGTGAAGGAGACCATGCGTGAAGCTGGAGTGAATCTGGAGAGGTTTAAGGCACATTCGATTTGTGGAGCAATGGCATCAAAGGTGTATGATGTTGGTGGTAGTTTGAGTGAAATTTTGAAGGCGGCTGATTGGTCAAATGATAGAGTGTTTCAAGACTTCTGTTTCAGACCACTAGAGCATGTTTCTGAAGGGGTTTTAAAGGAGTTTAAACATGCCTAATGCTAGCCTCCGGTCTTGCCATAAAATGTCCATTTTCAGAGGTTCCCTGTGTAGAGACTCGTGATTTTATTAAAGACAAGGAGGCTAGCATTATCCCACCGTGCCACCTGTTTTGGTGAGAAGGATTAACATAATTAATAGTGTTAGGATATATTGTATACTGCAATAGCATATAAATTATTTGGGAGTCTTACATTTGGTTTTAAGTGGTTTCTGAAAATTTTATTTTTGTTTAAATGGACAGTGAACAAAGAGGAAGAAAAACAGAAGGAGAACGGAAAAAGGGTGTCGAGGGTAAAAACAAACAAAAGAGGATGAGCCTGGAATGTTGAGGATTTATGTTGTATTAGGAGTCCTGATCAATTGTGACTTCATGTTGTTTTTTGGAAGCTTTTAAAGTGCTGCTCAGAAGTGGTTAATAAAAGATATGCATAATGCTATCCTCCTGGTCTTTAATAAAATCACGATTCTCTACACAGGATACCTCTGAGAATCGACATTTTGGGGCTAAAATGTTTTAAGTGTTGGACTAATGTTTGAATGGAGAAAAGATACCTAAACTGCAAAGTATAAAAAGTCTTACTTATCTCGTATTGTGAGATCATTAGGTGTGGTGTCTAGGCATACCACCCCCAGTACTCAAAGTAATCTAAAAGTAACTAAAAAGTATTCTAAAAGTAATTACTGTACAATACAAACTGCTTTCTGAATAAATACCAAACTGTAACTATTGCAAAATTCAATCATAACTGCATTTCATTGTGAAATTCTGCATTCCAAGTATATTTTACCTACCTGTAACCAAGTCCTGCTTGGTTCCAAAAATAAAATACAAGTATACCTTTTTTATACTTACTCAATTGGTCTGGATTCAGTCTCTGAGTGTGTGCATCAGTCTTGATTGAGTGAATACAATAAATGCTTAACACACCCTCTGGACAAGCTTAACTGCTCGCCCACACTACCACAAAGAGAGCTGTTAGTACTTAACTAATTTAGCCTCTGCTATACCTCTAGGGACTCCCTGGACTCTGTGCACACTATACCTTACTTTGGTACAGTATATACAGAGCCAGCTTCCTACAATTCAGGTATATTTTAGACGCGAAAGCCGGGCCCTGGTCTGAGTGGAGTGTACCGCATACATCTGTCCTGATAAAGACTTGCATGTATTTAATAACAGTTCGAGCGTCAGACGAACGCTGTAGCTAAACCCAGAGGAACCTGAAGCAAGAATCAACTGCAATTAAAATAAATTGAAATGCAATATCTGAAATCAATGGACCACAGTGGCCCAGATAAATGCAGCCGAAAGGCTTATTGGAAATTAACAGGTGTGTCTGCAGTGGACGAGCCACAGTGGAAGCTTTAATTTGTTGACAAATGTTGCAACAGAGGACATATTTCTTGGCCTGCTGATATAAGCCATTCCTCCAATAAAGTTGCTGTAGCAAGGAAATTGCGGCCGCCACACCCGCATGTGCAGAAGCAACACCTTCATGTGTTGTTATCACTAAAGCTAGCCTGCGGTCTTGGTTGGAAATCAAATGATCGCCAACCCCTGGAATTGTAGCAAAAGGGATGTTCTGTTCACTTAAGTGATAAAAATATTTAGAAGGAAAACCCTTAGGCAAAGGAGCACAGTCTCTATTAGCATTAATGGCAGCCAAGATATCACTATCTATTCTTGTTTTAGAACGAGTAATTGCAGCAACAGTAGCAGTCACGACTGCAGATTTGGCTGCTTCATTGGCCAAAAAAGTCCCTACAACATGAGCTCCCACACATTGATGACCCAATGTATGACTAACATGAGTCTGTGGCAACCTGTCTTTGAAGTCCACCACCTTAACCCAAAATGTTTTATGCTTGATGAACGAGTTACTTACCTTCGGTAACGATGTATCTGGTAGAGAGACAGTCTAGCCGCAGATTCCTTAACTTCGAATATCCCCAGGCGTCAGACTGGATCCGGAAAACTTTCCGCAGCAGCACCTCTGCGCGCCGGGGGCGGCGCCGCACGGCTCCGCCCTGACGTCGTCCACGGACGGGACGTCAGTGGAGCCCCTCCAGGCGCGCTGTCAGTTTTCGTAGGAGAAACTTTTCCGCGCCACAACGCGGAGCCACCACCAAAAACTGTGAGAGTATGGGAACAGTGTGCGAAAAAGATGAAAGAAGAAAAGTAAGTGAATGGTGAAAAACAGCACCATAAAGGACAGTGCTAGGCACTGTATACTGAAAAATAGTGAAGGGAAAGAGCACCGCTCTGAGACGCAACCCCGCAAAAGCGGAGGCTAAGCCCTCCCCGGAGGCAGAAGATGATGTGAAAAAACACCATGGCAGACGACAAAGTCTGCAACCACAATATATAACTGTGAAGGGCAACAAGTCCGGAACACAGGAGCATTGACAATCCACCACAAGTCAGCACCAGAAAGGGACATCGTATCCCCTGTAAGAGACCTATAGACTGAGGCAGAGCTAATAGACTTCAAACCAATGGACTGCAGGGGAGGTAAGAGACACCCAGGCGATTGAGAAAGGGGGGGGGGAGGGGGAAATGAGTAGACCCTACACTGGACGTCCCAGGGCGTAGGGATGTAAAAGGACATGACACATGAGCATACCGCCCAATCACAAGAATGAGTGGAGCAAGCAAAACAGAATGCAGCATCCCGTCGAGGAGTGAAGTGAAGATGTCACCCTGCAGAAAGACAAAGCCACCCAGAGGAGGCGAATGCAGAAACCCAACCTGAAAAGGTCCTCGCAGAACGGGGAGGATGGGTGGGCGATAAGGAATCTGCGGCTAGACTGTGTCTCTACCAGATACATCGTTACCGAAGGTAAGTAACTCGTTCATCTGATAGAGACATCTAGCCGCAGATTCCTTAACTTAGAATAGATACCAAAGCCATACCCATAGAGGAGGCGGGTCTGCGACTGAACCCCACCAAGTTCCAGAGAGAACTTAGCCGTCAACAAGGTGACGAAACAGAGCGGGGACAGCAATGCCAGCGCAGCCAACACCAGACCACAAAGCTCTGAAAAGAGCGGAAAACAATGGGAGGCAAAGGCACCACAAGCCGTCAAAGAACAGCACGAACACCCCCGTGTGTATACCGGGTGGAGAGAAAGAAAGCACAGAGCCAGAAATGCCGGTGCGGAAGTGAGAGTTCATGGCTTCGTAAAAGAAGATGAACTGAGCCTAGGGTCCGATGGATCCGCAGGATCCGATGTGTCGACAGGAAGCAAGACCCAGAGAGGACAAAACGGTATGACAGAGTCAGCGCATAACGGTCAAGCATGCACAACAGCGGAAAAAGCACTGTTGAACCGGCACCAGTTAAGATGTGGGGCAGCATCGGCAGGATGCCGATCCATGGCCAGAAAGTGCCAGCATTACGAGAAACACAAGACAGACCAGTACGCAGTCGCTCCTTCACAAAGACATGAGAGAGCGGGCGGCAACAAGCAGAAGCACCCAGAACAGGACCATAGTAAGACTGGTATTCATGTGGAAGACAGGAATACACATAAGCATACAGTGTGGACGGCAGAACCACAACAAGCATAGGGAAATCCCCCTGTAGGGTAGCGTGAGCAGCCCAGATGTGAAGGACGCCTCACCAGGTAGGCAACCGGCAAAAAGTGGCCTCCGGCAAGCTGGACACACACACAAGAGCTCGCACCATGAGCAGACTGGGGCAAAGACCACGGATACCGCAGCAAGGAACGTTGCCTGCGCGACCCAGCTGTGGGACAGCACAGAGCAGATATATATTAAGAAAGATACACATCTAAAAAGGATGTGTGGCATAAAACAAGACAAGGGTACGCCATAAGTACCAAAAGTCATGTTGAAGCAGAGTTGGACAGGACAATGTCCAAATCCGTAAGCGACATCAGCCACCCGTCCGGGAGGAGCCAATGTTCCCCGCTAGACAGATGAGGAGATGGAGCAGGACACGAAAGTGGAAACAGTCAGGACCAACGTAATGGCCTAGGGATGTACAGACAAGACCCAAGAAAGCGAGTATCCTGAAGAGAACACTACCCCTGAGAGTGTTACAGTAGGAAGCCAAAGCAGAAGCGTGGAAAACACCTGCGCGGAAAGCAGCAGAGAAATAGGAAAAAACTCCTGTTTGGGAACTGCCCAGAAAATGAGGGCACAAGGCAGTGTACAGCATAGACGTACATGGCGAAGACGCCACCGCCTATAGACAAGTCCAGACAGAGTTGAAGTACGAGAAAGCATTACCCATCCCAGGGAGTGGAGGATAGAACCAGTCACCGCAGAAGCGGAAGAAAGAACGCCGGCACCCCATGATAGCAAACATACCAGGGTGCACCCACGCTATGCGCAAACACTGAAAAAGTGTGCCGCGCAGCGGCTCTCCCCTGGCGCTATATGATGGCAGGGCGTCAGCCGCGGAATAACTGCCGGAACGGAACAAAACAAGGGGTTCCAAGGGACAGTGGCTGGCGAAAAGAAGAGCAGCCAACATGGACAAAGGAGCACAGCGAAGCTGAAAAACGCCCCTGGGAAAGGTAGGCGAGGTAGAAGCCTCACGGTAGAGAACCTCTACCGATGCTTCGAAGTACCACGGACAACCGTAGACCCCAACCCTAACTGAAAGTGCAATAGAGCGATGCCAACCTGTGGGTCGCATAACAGCAGAAAGAGAGAACAGACTGATCCACAGAAGAATCTCTGTGAGGAAGACTCCACAGGAGCGTACCAAGCCTTTCTTGTAGAAAGGCAGCTACAAAATAGCCAGCAAATACCCCACATAGGCTAAGTCTTAACCCCGGCAAGGGGGCTCCTCTTGAGACAAGCTTACAGTCAGAGGACTGAAAGGAAGGCCGAACCAGCTGTACTGAACAAAGGCAAACATGGCAGAGTAGCCGCCTAGACCATCTGGGTATTACGTCATGAACTCAGGGTCCCAGACAAACAAGGCAACGCTGCCTATGCACAAGAAAAAGATAGGCCACAAGGTACAAAGCCAGGCCGCAAGAACCAGAAAATCACGGGAGACCAGACATGAGGCGGGAGACCGCTGAATCAGCGTGACAGTCAAAAATGTCCACGCCATTGAATGGCAGATCCCGAAGAGCATCCCAAACATTGTCTGGAAAACGACTGTCGTGCAGCCATACATGGCGGCGCAAAGCAACCGACCGGGTCAGTGCCCTACCCACAGAGTCAGTAGCGTCCAGGGACGATCGAAGGGAAAATTGTGCCATTCCCCGGCCATCAAGAAGAAGGCGATGCAAGTCAGCCCGGGGCCCTTCTGGGAGAGAAGGAAGAAGGAGCTCAACCAAGTCCCAGAGGGCAAAGGAAGCATATGCGAACACGCAAGACGTGTTCAAGGCACAGATGCCCGCACTGGTGGAGGCAAAAATGTGGCGACCACATGTTTCCAGCCACCGAGATTCCCTAGTGGGAGGTAGCAACGGCAGAGCGGAAGAAGGCTGCAAGGCAAAAGTCGCCTGGACAACCAGACCCTGAGCTCTAGGGTGAAGGGACAGGCAGACAGGATCGTCTCCCGGGCGATGCCGGCGAGCAATGGCCCAATCAACAGGGTCACCAGAGGAGGGCCGTGCCCAGGTACCAAGCAGGATGTCAAACAAAGACCCACCAAGGGGCACCAAAGGCTCCACGTCCACGAGATCCAGTAAAGGATCAGAGGGCAGGGAAACCACAGGGGGCTGCAAGCGAAGAATATCTGCAGCCCTGCGAACAGCCCTCGCGAAAGCCGCACTAGCCTCTGTCGCCATTCTGGGGGGCGACAACAAACCATCAGTCGGGGACGGTTGGAGGCTAACTCATCCACTAGACAGTAAAGGTGGAGGAGCCTGAGGTTGATCCAAAGGCCATGGAACGCTAGGCACCTGCACCAAAGGGCACCGAAAAGACCCTGGGCACGGGGAGCCCAGAGGGACTTCATCCTCCTGTAGGAGAGGAGCCGTAGGCGCCGGCAGTGGCGTCGACCGACACCGAGACGGCGTCGTAGCGACGTCGAGTTCCTCCAGAGGGGACTCGGCCTGGGCGCGGTCCGACGGCGACTCGACCTCCACCTGCGGGGAGGAAAGAGGTCGACAGGGCGTCGAACTCGGTGCCGCAGCAGACGTCAGAGCAGGAAGCCGCACAGGGCTATCTGGCGACTGGACGGGTGGGCTGGACGGACTGGGATGCCCCTCCGGGCCGTGTCCCGTCGACGTCGTATCGACTCCGGAACCGGAGTCGATGCACGCAGCCGGCGCCGAGGACGAATCCACCGGCTAAGACCCGACATGAGTGCCTTCCTCCTCTGTGAGACCCGAAGGCGCACCAGGGAGAGGGGGTGACCCAAAGAAAGACTGAAGAGCCTTTGAATAGGCCTCCATTTGGGTCCTTGTCGCTCCGACACCCGGGAAGGGTGGGTATGGGGGAGACTACTGCTGGGCGCCTGTGCCTGGCGAAGACCGAGAGCAGCGGGCCCCAGCGTCACGTTTACGGGAGGACGACCTCCGCGACTTATGCTTGTGCTTACCTGTCTCCGATCGAAGGGAATGACCCGGGAATGACCCGGTGAGCGGGCGCGATCCCCAGAGGGAGATCGGCGGCATGAAGGCGCAGGACCAGACATCCGGGCGGGCAGCAGCTTCATACGACGCTCCCTTAGGGACTTTGGTTTCATCTGCTGACAGGCGTCGCACTCTTCGGAGTCGTGGTGCACTCCCAGGCACCACATGCATATGGCGTGCGGGTCCGTGACAGACATTTGGCGCGTACAGGTCTCACACGCCTTAAAGCCCGAAGGCATCGCACACTGTTCCATGACACCGAAGGTGTCGAGAAGGCCTGAAAAACAGACCAAGGAACCGCTGGTTTTCCTGGACCCACGTTGGGACGCGGAAAAGAAGAAAACTGACGTCAGCGCGCCGGGATGGGCTTATATGGCTCCACTGACGTTACGTCCATGGACGACATCAGGGCGGAGCGGTGCGGCGCCGTCCCTGGCCCGCAGAGGTGCTGCTGCGGAAAGTTTTCCAGTTCCAGTCTGACGCCTGGGGATATTATAAGTTAAGGAATCTGGGGTTAGATGTCTATCAGATTGTGTTGCCTTTAGAATCTTTGAATCCATTCTGCTACCACTAATAAAAATTCTCATTAAAGAACTGGGCACAGTAATACGTATCACACACAATAAGTGTTGGGAATTAGGAATCCATTTGTTCTAGTGCAAGAAGCAAAGCCTTCAGTTCAGCTAACTGTGCAGCACAGTCCCCTAAGGACTGGGTACGAGTCTTTTGAGGTTGGAATTTTCCATCCGACATAACACCAACAACATTAGCGCATGCCACTGAATATTGCTGTTTGGAACTTGTAGCAGGTTGGGCTGAACCATCAGTGTAAATAACATTTATACTGTTCAAGAGGTAGGACTGGGCTCGGACAAACTCTACAAGAACAGCTGTTAAGAATGTTGCCCATTGCATCCATCTAGGATGGAGGAGGGCTTTAGCGTTTGGAACACTAGCTTTTGTGACCGCCTCCAAGGCTGGCATGAGAGTAACGACAATGATGCGTTTCACTGGTGCAAGCGGATGGTATTTAAGGATAGCTATTTGCACTGCATTCAGTATTTTTTTTAGTGGAAGCAAAACGCATTTCCACACTGGAATATAAATGTGACTTATTTGCAATTGGCACTGTTTCACCTTCAATGAAAGTGATACAAGTTAATACAATTGCACCCGGTATAATCCGGATGACTAGGTTTGTGGTATTTATACGTGAATGTAGGTGTAGTGTAGCAAGTAAGTCAGATTGCAAAGATCTGAGTGTATCCGTGTGTTCTGATGTCCAACATGAAGTGGAAAAATCAGGGTTGATTAAAGCAGAAAATGGTTTAATGCGTTGTGCTTAATCTGGTATGTATGTCCTGTCAAAAGTAATAAATCCCAGCAGGGAATGTAGCACAAGTTACTAACTTGTGTAACGATATATCTGTACGAGACAGTAGTTAGTGACAGATTCCTTACCTTAGAATATCCCCAGGCGTCAGGCTGGATCCGGAAAGTTTTTGCGTAGCAGAACCCTTGCGCGTCGGTAGGCGGCGTCGTGCGGCTCCGCGTCCGTCGTCGGCATCGCCGGGATGACGTCGCGGGCAGTACTTAGACGCCGCCCCTGCGCGCTGACGTCAGTTCTGCACACGACTTTCCGCGCCAGGAACGCAGAGCCATGCAAGAAGCTGACATAGGTGTCTGAAAAAAGTCTAGGGCCCTGAAAGGGATGTCCGTAACCCTAGAAATCAGTTCGCAGAACGGGGAGGATGGGTGGGGCGGTAAGGAATCTGTCACTAACTACTGTCTCTTACAGATATATCGTTACACAAGTTAGTAACTTGTGCATCTGAAAGAGACACGTTAGTGACAGATTCCTTACCTTAGAATAGATACCCCAGCAATACCAACCCCGGTGGTGGGTCTGCGAACAGATTCAGACAAGGAAGTCCCGGAGGACAGAGCGGCCAAAGAAGCCTTCCCTCCGGACCTGGCTGTCAAGGCAGTAATGCTTGGTAAACGTGTGCAGAGAGGCCCACGTAGCTGCCTGACATATATCCTGCAGCGGAACACCGCGGCCTAAGGCCGTGGTAGCAGCCGTTGCCCTGGTGGAATGGGCCCGCAGCCCAACAGGCGGCTCCTTCTTAGCCAAAGAATAGCAGGCTTTGATACACAAGATGACCCAGCGGGAGATGGTCCTCTTGTGTACCGCCCGGCCATTTTTGGCGCCCACGTAGCCAACAAAGAGCTGGTCGTCCACCCGGAACTGTTGTGTGCGGTTGATGTAAAAGGCAAGCGCACGCTTTGGGTCCAGACGGTGGAGCCTCTCTTCCTCTCTGGAAGGATGCAGAGGCGGAAAGAAGGTGGGCAAAGTGATGGTCTGTCCAATGTGGAAGGCAGTAACCACCTTTGGCAAGAAGGACGGACGCGTCCGAAGAACAACCTTGTCTGGATGAACAGACAAAGGGAGGTTTGCATGAAAGAGCCTGGAGCTCACTCACCCGCCGAACGGAGGTGATGGCTACCAGAAAGGCTGTCTTCAGAGTAAGAAGACGAAGAGGACAGTTATGCAGAGGCTAAAAGGGAGCGCACATTAAAAAAGTAAGAACCAAGTTTAAGTCCCACTGAGGCATTATAAACGGAACAGGAGGAAAGAGGTGTGTAATGCCTTTAAGAAACCTGTTAACAACAGGGCACTTAAAAAGAGAGGGCTGATCAGGAAGCCGGAGGAAGGCCGAGATTGCACAAAGATAGCCCTTGATGGTACCCAGGGCAGAACCCTGTTGGGCCAGAGAAAGAAGGAACAGAAGAACCTCAGAAAGAGGGGCAGAGAGGGGATTCACAGCCTTTGCTGTGCCCCATGCCACAAACGTGTTCCACTTGCAGGTGTATACCACCTTAGTGGAGGGACGCCTGGCTGCCAGAATCACATCACAAACTTCGGGAGGCAAGCCGAAAGGAATCAACTGCCGCCGCTCAATCTCCACGCAAGCAGGTGTAGACTGGACAGGTTCGGGTGGAGGACCGTCCCCTGCTGCTGCGACAGAAGATCCTCCTGAAGAGGCAGACGGATCGGGGGATCGACGCTCATACTGAGTAGGTCGGGATACCAAACTCTTCAAGCCCAGTCCGGAGCCACAAGGATGACTTGGGCCCGGTCGCGCCAAATCTTCTTCAACACTCTGGGCAGAAGTGGTATAGGCAGAAACGCGTACAACAAACCGCAACTCCACTCGCGACGAAAAGCGTCGCCGAGCGAGTGCCGCCTTGGAAATTCCAACGTGCAGAACTGCTGACATTGCGCGTTCTCTTCGGTGGCGAACAGATCTAACCAAGGCTCTCCCCACTGCTGAAAGAGACCTTGCGCCACCTCCGATTGAAGACGCCATTCGTGATCCGTCATGCACCTGCGGCTGAGTTCGTCCGCGCTGGCGTTCAGGGAACCTGCCAGGTGTTGAACCATCAGGAAAATGCCATAATGTTCCAGCCATGTCCAGAGGCGCAGAGCCTCCTGACATAGGGTCCACGACCCCACCCCGCCCTGTTTGTTGCAGTACCACATGGCGGTGGTGTTGTCTGTGAACACCTGCACTACCTTCCCTTTGACAGAGGGAAGGAATGCCTTGAGTGCAAGTCGGATCGCCCGGAGCTCCAGAAGGTTGATATGGAGCCGGGACTCCGCCGGAGACCAGATGCCTCTGATCTCCGCCTCTCCCATGTGACCGCCCCATCCCAGAAGGGACGCGTCCGTCACGACTGTGTGCTCTGGCTGGGGAAGGGAGAGGGATCTGCCCCTGACCCATTGCCAGTTCGAGAGCCACCACTGCAACTGTTTTGCAGTCCCCTCCGAAATCTGGACGTGATCGGACAGGTTGCCCTGGTGCTGCGCCCACTGGAACTTCAGGTCCCACTGCAGAGCCCGCATACGCCATCTGGCATGATCGACCAGCAGGATGCAGGAGGCCATGAGGCCCAGCAGCCTCAGGGTCATCCGTACCGAAACCCAGGATAAAGGCTGAAAGATCGGAATCATAGCCTGAATATCCCAGACTCGCCGTTCGGGAGGATAGGCCCGAAACTGCGTCGTGTCCAGAACTGCTCCGATGAAAAGGAGCTGTGGAGAAGGAATCAGGTGCGACTTTGGCACATTGATGGAGAACCCCAGTGAGTGCAGGAGTTCGGCCGTAGTCTGGAGGTGGGAGACGACTGCCTGGGACGAGCCCGCCTTCAGCAGCCAGTCGTCGAGGTAGGGGAAGACTGGAACCCCTGCCCGGCACAGATGAGCTGCGACCACCGCCATCACTTTCGTGAACACCCGAGGGGCACTTGTGAGGCCAAAGGGGAGCACGGTGAATTGAAAATGCTCGAGGCCCACCATGAACCGCAGGTAACGCCGGTGGGCCGGCAGGACGAGGACGTGGAAATAAGCGTCCTGCAAGTCCAACGCTACCATCCAGTCTCCAGGGTCGAGGGCAGTCAAGACCTGAGCTAAGGTGAGCATCTTGAACTTCTCCTTCCGGAGGAAGCGATTGACGTTCCGGAGGTCCAAGATAGGACGCATGTCCTCCTTGTCCTTTTTGGGCACCAGAAAGTAGTGGGAGTAGCAACCACGTCCTACTTCTGGGGTCGGAACGTGCTCGATGGCCCTCTTGGCCAAGAGGGCCGCAACTTCCTTCTGAAGAAGCACCAAGTGATCCCCTGACATGCGGTGGAATTGAGGTGGCATGGCTGGGAGAATGGTCTCGAAGGGGAGGGAGTAGCCCCTTCGGACAATGTCCAAGACCCACTTGTCCGAGGTGATGGCACGCCAGTGGTGAAGGTGATGGCGGACCCTGCCCCCTACTGGCGTGCTGTGCACCTGAAAGGAGGGACTAGGAGGGCTTGGAGGACGGGGCGGGATTGGTGGCCTGACCCGCACGCTGGTTGCCTGACCCGCCACGGCGGGAGCCACGTCCTTGGCCACGCGAAGGCGCTTGCTGCGCGGGCCGGTGGCTGGGCAGCGGACGTGACTGGGCGCCCCTTCCGTGGCCACGAAAGGGGCGAAAAGCAGTCGGTAGCGGAGGGCGTACAGCAGAAAGGCCCAGGGACTTGGCCGTAGCCCGCGAGTCCTTAAAGCGCTCCAGCGCATGGTCTGCTTTGTTTCCAAAAAGACCGACCCCATCAAAGGGCATGTCCATAAGGGTGTTTTGGACATCACCCGAGAAACCAGTGGTCCTCAGCCAGGCGTGACGGCGCAGCGCCACTGTCGTCGCAAGCGATCTGCCTAGCGAGTCGGCGGTATCACGGCCACATCTAATGGTGTATTTAGCCGCATCTCTTCCATCCGCAATGGCGCGGGAAAGCAGTGTCTGGACCTCCTCAGGACACTGGGGCAGAACATGCGCCATCGAGTCCCACAGAGAGTGGGAATATCGGCCCAAAAGGCAAGCGGTGTTGACGGACCGCAAGCCAGCACTGGAGGAAGAAAAGACCTTCTTCCCAAATTGATCCAGGCGTTTGGATTCCCTATCCGGAGGAGCGGTAGGGAAGGCGGTTTGGGAAGCAGAGGCTTGGACAACCAAGCTCTCAGGAGTGGGGTGTTGGGAGAGGAACAGGGGGTCGCCCGGAGCGGGGCGATGGCGTCGGGCCACGTTCCTATCCACAGGAGCCCCTGTGGTGGGCTTGGACCAGGTGCCCAAAAGAACGTCAGACAGTGCATCATTAAACGGCAGCAATGGCTCCGAGGCGGTAGCTGCCGGCTGAAGCACTTCCGTCAGGAGGTTAGTCCTGACAGCCACAGTAGGCAATTGGAGGTGCAAGGCTCCAGCTGCTCTACGCAACACCGTTGCAAAATTTGCTCCCTCCTCCGTTGCCACGGAAGGAGGAGACAGCATGCCAGAGTCAGGGGAGGTGTCCAGACCACTGGCATCCCCAAGCTCCTCAGCCCAGTCCTGATCGAACTCACACTGCTGTGTGAAAGGGTCATCCGACCCCTCCCAGTTCTCTTCGTCCTCCTCTGGTTCAAAATAAGGAGGAGGGACATGCGGGACCAAAGGTCTCATCAGCGTCGGAGCCGGCGTCGAGCGACGCCGGTGCGGCGCCGTGTCCGGATCCGGAGAGAACCGGGGAACGACGCCGCCCGGAGACCCGGGCGGCGTCGGGAACGGCACCGGAGAGATCGGCGCCGGTGGAGGTGTCGTCAGGTCAACCGGCGTCGATCGGGGTTGTGGCAGCACCGGAGCCGGGGCCGGGACCGAGGCTGGTGTGACAGGCGGCGCCGGGACCGGAGTCGCCGGTGGCGCCGGAGAAACCCCATCAGGCCCGAAGGCGCACCGGGGGGACCTTGAGGCCCGAAGAGGCGGGCCATGGCCGACAGGAACTCCTGTATCTCGGCCGGAGTCGCCGCCGAACCCGGATAAGGGGGGTAATGCGGCGGCGGCCCCACAGGCACTCCCGGAGCCGCAGGGGCGGGGACGGTGCCGACAGGACCCTCAGCCGAGTCGCGAGACCGGCGAGGGGAAGTCGTCGAGCGATGACGCTTCTTTGACTTCTTATGCTTCGACTTACCGGAGGAGTGCGAAGACTTGGACCCCGACGACCGATGAGGACCCCGACGACCGATGAGGACCCCGACGACCGATGAGGACTCCGCGACCGGCCCCTCGACCTCTCGCGTGACCGGGGCACGGAGCCGACTGCCGGACCTCGAGGAGCTTTCGAGACCGCTCTCGCAAAGCCTTCGGATGCAAGGCCCGGCAGTCGGGGCACGACTTCGTGTCGTGGTCGAGGCAGTAGAGACATTCCTGATGCAGGTCTGTGATCGACATCATCCGACCACAGGCGTCGCATGGCTTGAAGCCTGGCATCCCTACCGACACCTTCGGAGTCGAGAGACTCGTTAAGAAAAACAGTGAAAAATCACCAAAAAACCTAGTCAAAAAATGACTAGGGCACTGCTCTTCCCGGATCTGCGCTTACTGGCGCGGAAAAAGAAGAACTGACGTCAGCGCGCAGGGGCGGCGTCTAAGTACTGCCCGCGACGTCATCCCGGCGATCCCGACGCCGACGACGGATGCGGAGCCGCACGACGCCGCCTACCGACGCGCAAGGGTACTGCTACGCAAAAACTTTCCGGATCCAGCCTGACGCCTGGGGATATTCTAAGGTAAGGAATCGGTCACTAACGTGTCTCTTTCAGATATTATTTTTATGTATTTGGAGATTGTAATTGAGAACACTTCTCCCAAAAATGAGGCTCTTTCCTTTGTGTGTAAGTTCATATCCTAAGAAAAGGACACTCAAAAAGCTAGATTAGACTTTTTGAAGTTGAATTTATAGGCAGGTTCAGCAAACCCCAATATTATGCAATTTACTCTGGCTAAGTGTGGATTTAATTCATCGTCTGTGAAGTAGATATCATCGACACAGGACAATGCGCCTGGGTCAATATCTTGTAGAATTGACATTATGCGTCTAGCAAATAATCCTGGCTATTTTTATATCCCACGGGAAGCCTGCCATATCTCATTTGAAAGGCTAGTGCGAGAAGCCTGTCCTATCTCTGCTTTGAAGTGCTAGATTGTGGCTGAAAATAACCATTGGAAATATTCAATGTGGGTTTGTATTTTTTACAGACTATATTATTAATTAGTGCCGTACTACGTGTGCTCAGCACTGCAAAGTATGTGTATGACTGTTTAAATATCTATAGTTTAAGACTATGCGATAAGAATTATACGGTTTCAAAACTGGAAAAATAGGATTATTAATCTGTGAGAGACGGGGTTTAATTACCTCCTGGTACTTCAATTGGGAGAGTATCTCCCCAACAGGTGCTTTCGCATCCCGTCTTACAGGGGACTGTGGTTGCACCTGCTGGACTTTAGGGGTAAAACATAAGAAGATTCCTCATCCCAGCCGACATGATTGCAAAATAACGCAGGGGCTAGTGCAAGAGTCCATTCTGCTGCATAAGCTTGACTTGTTCAGGGACAAGAGCAGAAAAGGAAGGCAGTATAACATCCTCTCACTGAGGGGATGTTTGAACAAACCGTGGGTGCCAATCGACCTTCACCAGAAGGATGTAGTAGGACAAAGTTAAATGTTTCCAGAATATTGCTTTAATAATGCGCTGTATGTCACCTTCAATCTGAATATCTAGATGATATAATCTATCAGGATAGGATACGCGTGCCTATCTGGTGACTCAACTGTAATAAAAATATCAGTTGCTCTCGCTACCAGAAACTGCTGAATATTCTGGGGCACTAAGCTGACCTGTGCCGCGCTGTTGAGGAGAGTCACTGCCCAACTCCTGTTCAGGAGGAGGGTTCTCAATGTCTGTGGTATATTTAGCAGTTATAGCCACAACCCTCTTTTTCTAAAAAGGGGCTTTATACGGAGAAGGCCTGTCCTCCTCCTTTATCCTCACATCAGACAAACGTTGTCTCTCCCTTTTCAGTTTCACGTACTCTTCTTGTCTGCGTTCAGATCGCCCTCTTTTGTCGTACTGCTGGTCAGACGATTCCTGAAAGGAATGAGGAGAATATGTATCAGGAACCTGATGCCTGTCTGGTGTCTTGATTTTAGTGCGATCACAAAAAACGTACAGTCTTTCAGAGGATTCCGGCGGTGGAGAACCTTCGCGAGGTTTACCTTTCTGAGGTTCAGATTTATCCCATGGTTTTTTAACAAACTCACGGGTTTGCTTGGTTTCCTTGTCTGTACTAGGTTTGCCAAGTGGTGGGTTGGTAGGTCTGGTTCCCAAATTATTACGTCCTAAGGATGTGTAAACATCAGCAATAATTATAGGCAGCTCACGTCCACGGTCGGCTTGTGCAACTGGTGTGAGCTGCTATCGTATAGCCAGAGAAGTTGCTTCATCTTTAACGTTAGACAGAATCATTGCGGATACTACAGGAAAGTTGCCATTAGTTTCATCCCCAAATCCAGTGCAGCAGCTGTCCCGTGTTCGTTCTGTATCTGTTTGAGTGCGTCTGGCAAGATGGACATCGAGGGAGTGCTGTGACATAGTATAGACAGCAGCAAAAACTGCCCCCCACCCCGCCCCCCAGGTGTTGCAATCTTTAATACCGGGAACCATCCCATTGGATATGCACATTGTCTGCGTCTTGTGGTCCCGTAAGGAGTAACACAGCTTCAATTTGGTCAATTTTTTGGGCGATCCAGAATGGAATTTCCTCACGATTAGTGGGTTGTTTGGCCATAACTGAATGAACAATTACAGGTCCAATTGTAGGCACTGCAGGCAACTAGACTTGCCCTTGCATGCCAACCCTTGCTGGTTGTGCCAACAAGGTGCACCAAACAAACCGAGTTAAGCATCTGTGTAATGCAACTAGAGCATGGTATAAGGCTCCTGTTTGGACAAGATTGTGATTAGCCATATCAGGGTATGGTGTATATCCAGCTAAAGCTGGCCAGGTCGCCCATCATTACTAAGGGGACCCAAACGTACAGGTGTAGGTACATGTGGAAGGGTGCCAAGGAACCAGTTATGGTGTTCCCAGTAAGACAGTGGTATTTCAATGAGTGCATATGCCCTGTACAGATTTGGTGGAGCTGGAGTGGTGTATGTATTAAATATGTTTGATTTAGAAGTCACAGCTTGAAATTCGACCCAAGAATAATAGACTTCAAAGTGGTAAGCAGCATCCGCTTCCACCACAAAGATAAATGCACCACCAGCTTTAGGAAAGTCCATGTTGAATCACATGTGCATGGACAGCAGGTCTGCAAGTCAGAGGAACAACAAAAGGTTGTGGCACCGCCATAACCTAAACTGTATGGAAAACAAAGTGCAACACAAAAATGGGCTTTATCCCTTTAAACTTTCAAGCTTGAAAAACCACAGAATTAGGTGCTTCCTAAATAATGTGGAGGATTAATCTCTAACACAACGGACGTTTCCAGTGGTAGGTGTCGGGGTATTGTGGACACGTATAAGCACTAAGGAGACCCGTAAATAAGTACCAGACCAAGCGTTGGTAGCGCCATGTTGCAGGGATTCTGCTAAGAAACAGAACTATGACTGGGACTACAGAACATCAGTATGTAGGGATTGAGTCACCATACCACGTCAGTACTTATGGGCCCAAATCAGACTAGCTAATAATGCCTTGCTTGCCCTCCTAACCTTTACAAAGAGACAAGTAATTTTGCAACCCAGATCACAACACTCCAGACCAGTTTACTTCAAACTTTTTAATGCCACGCCCCCTGCAGTAAAAGAAAGAGAAGATTCGGGCCCCCCTTCAAATTTGTCACTATTATCCTATTAACTGCAATGTTCAAATAAACCTAGACATTTTTAAACATTGCCAGTTTAAATTCTGTTATTATTTCAAAAATGCAATAAAATACTTGATTGCCAAACATACATACTTACTTACTAACGCGTAAAAGTATCCACAGTGTGATTATTAGAAATGGGGGTGGGGGATTTGAAGAATATTTGGAATCCCTTCCACTTTGACACCTTCACCCAGCCAAGATATAAATGACAAAAGATGTTAGTGATGGCCCATTATAGAGCGGCTTACTGCACTGTTATCAGCATAATGCTTCTTTTGGCTAGAGTCTGGCACCTCCCCCCCCCCCCCTTTGGGATCACTTGAGGGCCCCCCAGTTTGAAGAACCATGCTTCACACCCTCTCAGGGTTCACAGTAGCAGGTCATCACCTTTCGTTCTCTCACTCATACATGTACACAATAAATGAAAAAAGACACGAAGGAAGCTTATAATATTTATTGAAACTATCGTGCTCTAGTATGTAATAACTGTGTTGCAATTAGAAAACATATGCAAGTCAACAATGTGATTAGCATAATGAGAAGACCACACAATAAAAAGCACTGTCATTTTAGCTGACAGATATGCCTAAGCCCACCCTCAGTATTGAAGCAAAGTGATATATTATAGATCTTTAGGATTAGTGGTGAACCCCGTATCTTGCATACATAGATAGCTGTTCTACATCTCAGTTGGCGCAGCCCTCTCGTCTCTCTATCTTTGCGCTGCAAGAAGGTCTTCTCTCTCTGTGTTTTTTAAACGACAAGTCCCGGGTTATATGATAAAACTTGTGTTTAAAAACAGCAGCTGGATTTCTCTATTATGTCTAGGTGCAAGTGTCCAACCACAGAGAATAACAAGGAGCAGTGTTGTTTGACCTTTCATGAGATGTTCCGACTGAGTCTCAGGAAAAGAACAAAATATGAAAACATGTGCAACCCATGACAAAAACAAGGGAGATATTTTGTAACGTGTGCAAAGCAAAAGCAGCTTACAATGTGCACAGTTAGGCTAAAATAGGGAAAACTACAATGGTCTCAAAAGGGATCACACAACACCTTGTTCTCCAGAGGACTGTCCTGCTGCTTGAGACTGCCCTTCTCACTGTGAAGGAAGCCTGGACCTCCTCACTTAATCCCAGGCTACCCTGAGTGACTCCAAGGGTAAGTTAGCTGACCTGTTCTGAGCTACATGGACACAACATGTGCCAGAGGCCTCCCTGAAACTGCCCAGCTGAACTGCTGCAACTGGACATCCTGAGCCCTGCTGGCCTCTGCTAGAGTGAGTTCCTGATTCCCAAAAGGTGCCTCCCCAGGTCGTGGACCGCTGGCTGGCATCTGAGTACACTCCTCTGTGACGAAAGGAGAAATCCTGAAAATTTGGGCTCTTCACGGTTGTGAACAAGCCCATTCGTGCGGAGACTCTACCACCCACGATGACTGCCAAAGTGAGGCTCTGGCGATCCAGACTCTTCGTGCTACAGCAACCGGCAACACAAGGTCTGCACTTCCCAATGGGGTGGCATGGTCCAGAAATGCGCGTTTAAGGCTAACAAAGGTGTCTCAAGTCAACTCCTGGGTCGAAGGCCCGCTTGCCTATTGACTTTGGGGTCCTGCATTAAGCTGCCCTACAGGTAGGAGGTTCGAAGTCCCTTGGGGTTCCTACCTCCGATTGAGGAGCTTAAAGCACCTCTCTGCCATCCTAAGGAGTTTCTGCTCTAAGAACGCGACGGCGTCAGGGACTTCCTTGTAAATAGAGGCATCGATCACTTGCAAAAACTGTTGTCAATGGCTAAGTGGGAGACACATTCCTCTTCCATATAAGAGTCCTGGGACTCTTGTGTGTTAGGGGTGATCGTAGCTGGGGAGTTCCCAGTAAAGTAAAGGAAGTATTGGTAAGCCCAAAGGACTAAATGAGGGTCAGAGCACGGGGACATAACACACCCTTTTTATGTCAATAGGGCAATTCTGTATGTATAATAATGTCTGTGTCCTCCAACTGTAAGAAATGCTCTGGAAGTGTTCAGGTGATAGCAAGCACATAAAGGAAGGCGAAGGCCTCCAATACAGACCCTGACCTGGGGCGTTGGCACAGATTAAGCGGGGAACTTGCGAAGCGTACTACAGACCCCTGTATCAGGGCGTGGGACTCCAGGCGAGTGGGGAAGTAGCTTCACTAATATAGCCAGTCACGCTGCTCCAAAGGGTCAGGGAAATCAATCTGAGCGAGCCCGCCGGTCGTGCAGCCCAAGAGATGCCTAAGGAGAAGGGCGAGCTATGAGGCGTGCAGGCACCCTTTATCAGTCATAAGACCGCATCACACAAGCCCCAAGACGCCTCGAATGAGGCACAGGCCTGTAAAGAGCCCGAACAGCTACATGAGGAGCGCAGAAGCGTTTCCACAGTGACGTCGTACAGAAGCCTAGAAAGAATAAATACAGATAACGACATTAAATAATATGAAATATCAGTGGAAATGCAACCTGAAGGCTACAATCACTTATCTGCAGGCTGCTGGCTGCTGGAGCAGCAAAGAAAGAGGTAGAAGGACAGTCAACAAGGGACTATGAAAGGGCCCCTACATGCTGATAAAATACTGATAGTTTCCTATTCCCTATGGTTCATGGGATTTGAAGTTTTCTTGTTTTCGTAGTGTTAAATATGTCTGCTTTATGAATAAAGCGGAGAAAGTAATGCATAATCCTCGCTACCGTGTCCTTAACAGAATTGAAACTTTCCGTTACGGAAGTTAGGAAATTTTACATTCCTCATTATAATCCAAACTCAATTGGGAGTTAGAGTTGGCAGTGCCACTATTACTGTTGTGCCCATGATAATGATATACTGTTTAACTGCAAGCACAAGCTAATTCAGTTCAAGTTTTAGCATCGTTTTCATTACTCTAGTGAAGATGGCCAGGTTCACTTCAAATTGTAAAGTTGAATGTAAGAGATGTGGAACGATAAACGTGGCCTTTGTTCATATGGACTGTTTATGCCCCAAATTAGTCAGTTAGTGGTCTCCCATTGTTGAATTGTTAAGTGACATGGTAGGGACTCCCATGTCTCCTTCACCACAGTTTGCTGTATTAGGCACCCTGACTGACTGCCCAAAAGCAGTACGTCAATTAGAGTCTATGTCCTTGCAGCTTGCTAAATGGCGTGTGGCAATGTCTTGAACCAGGAGGAAGGGGTCTACGACATAACAGTGGCTCCAGGACATGGTTTATAGCAGATATCAAATTGAGGTCTATGCCACTAACATACACAGCAAGGGCTTGCCAGAAAGATTTTTGGGGTGCACTTTAGATCTTTTGTGTCAGGAAATGCGAATGCTGTAGACATCTAATGAATATAATGCATAATATTTGCACTGTGTATTAGAGCTGGCTATGTTGGTGCAACCTTATGTTTCCTGCCTACACACATGTATACTCTTTCATGATATGCTGGAATGAGAGGAATGTATTGTTGAGGAATGTATTGTTTTTCAAATGTCTCAGAGCACTGATTACTGTCTCAGAGCACTGAGTACTGTATGTTGCTGACTGGTGTCACAGTCACTTGCTGTAACCTTGTAAAAAACTGGCTCTATATATACTGCACCAAAGTGAGGTACAGTGTGTATAGAGTCCAAGGGTCTCCAGAGGTTTGGCAGAGGTTAAAGTTAGATAGAACCTTACTCTCTAAAGTGGTAGCTTGGTCGAGCAGTAAGGCAGTATCAGAGGACAGTGTAAAGCACTTGATGTACACAGTCAGCAAATGAATCCACACACTCAAGAACTTAACTCTAGGCCAATTGTTTTGTATACAAAATATACTGTTTTATTGCTAGAACCAAGCAAGCCTGGCACAGGTAAGCATAAAAATACTTTTCAGTAGTAAATTACTTGTATGAACACAGTTCAAAATTGCAGTGTAACTTGTACTGGTTTTGGTTACAGTTTTAAGTAAGCAGTTTGCAACACATTGCAGGTATAGTACATTCAATTGAATGGGCTTTTAAGTAAAATGCTGTTAATTACTTTTCAGATTACTTTTGCTAACACAGGACTGGATCCTAGATTCAGCCCTGGGACATTTCCTGAAAACAGGTGAGTAAATGCGTTTTGGTTAAAGGTACGATTTTTAAAGAATATTATTGCATTTCAAAAGTTGACACTTAGAAACTTTTTCACATAGAATCACCAATGTTATCCTATGGAAGGAAAATCAATTCACAGGTAAGTTACTTTAACGTTACTTTTGTAATCCAGTGCTGGACTCCTAGATTCAGCACTGGGACATTTACTTAAAACAGGTAAGTAATTACGTTTTTGTAGTTTGTACGATTTTTAAAGAATATTCTTGTATTTCAAAAGTTGACACTTTGAAACATTTTCACATAGAATCACCAATGTTATCCTATGGGAGGAAATTCACTTAGCAGGTAAGTTGTTATCGATACTTTTTCTTACTCAGTGCTGTATCCTGGATTCAGCACTGGGACACTTCCTGAAAACAGTTGAGAAAATGCGTTTTTGTTATTCGGCTGATTTTTAAGGAATATTTGTAGTTTTCAAAAGTCGACACTTAGAAACTTTTTGGGAGAAAAAGTGTCCATGTTATCCTATGAGGAAAAATGAGTTATCGGTTTCAAGGTAAGTAATCGGTCTTTTGAATTAGGGTTCTGGGGTTAGACTCAGGGGTCTCCCAGGGTCAGTGATGCACTGTTGTTGCACCCTCAGTGGCACTAGGGCGGCCGGGTGCAGAGTGTTGAGGCCCAATGTTATCCTATGGAGGATAGGGGGACTCCGGTTGGTGGCTGCTGGCAAGCAGGCCACGGGGTTGTGGGAGCAAAGCTCCTAGGGTTAAGCTCAGGGCACGTTGGGGACCAAGTTAGCACCAAAGGGGCACCTCAGCGGCACTAGGGCGGCCGGGTGCAGGGTGCTGTTTTGAGGTCGGGTGCCCTGTTGATTTCAATGGAGATTCTCCGGGACAAAGAAACACTGCAGGCTCGGGGACGAGGACCTTCCAGGAGCAACCACCACTTCGAGGGGTAAGTTGGGATGTAGAGGGTCGGTTAGGCACCGTTGGTTGGGGCACACAAGGCCGTGGGGTGTTGGGTGCAGGGGTGCCTTGGGACGTCAGATTTTCTTACCCGCTCTGGTCGCGGTAGGGGGAGGGGGGATCCTCTGGATTGAGGCTTGAGGCAGGTCAGGGGTCGCCGGATCTCGGGTCAGGATTGCCGGGGGGACCTCCTCTGGGTATTTGCCCACTCGAGCTCGGGCCAGATTCGGCGGATGCAGAGAGTGCGGGATTCGCAGTTCCTGGCTGGCACCAGAAGCTGCAGTTCAAACACATCCGGTGTTCACGGGAGAAACAGCTTGGAAAGTGAAGGCAGGCAGGTCCTCTGGGGTTTTTGAGGTTGCTGGCCACTGGACACGCCGGGGTTTTGCAGGAGCAGGTTCGAGGGGAGACAGGCCTGTAGGGCTGGGGCCAAGTCAGTGGGCGCCGTCCTCTTGTTAGCTCTGCACGGCTTCTCGTCCTTCTTCTTCCTTTTCTTGTTGTTGCTGGATCTGAGGAAGGAAGGTTCAGGGTGCCCCTAAATACTGAATTTAGGGGCATTACAGGTAGGTAAAGGGCAGGGACCAATGGGTCCCTTCCCTGGGGTGGGTACACCCCCTATTCTGCTACTCTCCAGTGGGAGGGGGGCAGGAGCCTGTCCTTGGTTGGCTGGGTCCCCCCATCCTCAAGATGGCGGGGACTCGAGGTTGTGCTTCACCTCGCCACCTCCACCTTAGGGGTGGAGTTGGCAGAGGTGGGCACACCTCTCTTCCTCACTTTGTTTTTCCCGCGGGTCTCCCGCCCAAAGTGGGGGGTAGAACCGGTGGGGACTAGTTGATGAGTACAGCAAGTGGTCTGGAGAGGCTCACAAAGGCAGTATTCCTTTGAAGCTTCTCCTTCGTGAACCCTGCCCATCCTGGGGGATGAGGCTTGGCACCTCGTCCCAGGATGTGCATTGTTTCAGGCCCCCGAGAGCGGCAAGCTCTCGACCCAGGGGTTCAGAAACATGTCTGGTGGAGGCAGCCTCGGCAGCCACTCAGTCAGGTCACTGGGAGTTGGTCGAGTTTCAGGGGGCATCTTTAAGATGCCCTCTGTCGTGCATTTTACATTAAATCCCACACTGGCATCAGTGTGGGTTTAATGTGCTGAGAAGTTTGATACCAAACTTCAGTCTTCAGTGCAGCCATTATGGTGCTGTGGAGTTCGTGATGACAAGCTCCCAGCACCATATACTCTTAATGGCAGCACTGCACTTACAGTGCCCAGGAATGGACCAGGTACTGTAGGGGTACAGGGCTCATGCACCTGTACCCTCACCACTGGCATAGGGCACCCAGCTAGAGGGGTGACTGATGGATGCCAGGGCAGTGGTTTGTGGGCATGGCACACAGGGGTGTGTGCCATGTCGACTCTTCACTTTGTTCTGCACCAAGACACGCAGCCTGCAAAGGCAGTGTGTGTGTGTCAGGGTACAGGGCCTCTAAGGGTGGCACAATAAGTGCTGCAGCCCTTGGGGGCCTTCTCTGGTCACAGTGCCCTGGGTACCTGTGGTACCATTTACCAGGGGCCTACCTGTGGCCAGAGATGCCAATTGGGTTTAGGCTTCAATGCAGTTTTAGGGAAGGAACACAGGCCCTGGATACCTGATTGGCAGGAGCCCAGGGCACACTCAGTCAAAGCACATCAGCAATTCAGCAAAAAGTGGGGGCATACCATGCAAGAAAGAGGGCACGTTCTCACACACCTGTTATAATTTACCAATAATATTAAAAAACAAAGCTTCATGCACTCTTCTAGTTGTAGAAAAACTAATTCTAAGACTGTGGTGCCAAATTGCGAGACTGAGTGCCTGGAGGTTTGGGTGGTGTAGCTGACTCTGATGCTATATGAGAATGTCTGGGCACATTGGTAGCTTTTAGTGTGGATGTATTAGCATTTCCAGTAGTAGCGAGTACCACAGCTGCCTTGCGCAGGTAGAAGCTATAATGATTACATGTCCTTGGAGCTTGCTTCATCTTTCTTAGTACATATGGAATGAGCAGAAGTGTGTGTGTTTGTGTGGGGGGTCCTTGTCCACGTAGCATTGCCCATAGTTTCTGGGTGTGGGTATCTGGATGCAAAGCTTTGATATTTGGCATGTTCACATGTAGCGGACAGGTTTACAGCTCTGGTCCTCCAGTGGTGAAAGCATTATTAGTGAACCTGGTATTGATTTCCCATTTGTTTTTGTTTTTTTTATCCGTTCTGCAGACCACATATGCAAGGTTGTAGTCCACTTTTGGAAGCAGTTCCACTAGGAGGAGGACCTGCTGATGAATTGCCCTGTACCAAATAGTTAGTACTAAATTGGGCAACTGTGGTAAGCATGTTCCCCAATATTTTAGTAGGAAATGCATGGTAGACTTATTGTCTTGACAAATGAGTATTGTCTTGTTGCAAAAGAGCTTGAGAAAGTTCGCAGCTCTAACCTCACTGCCCTCAGATCCAGTACATTGATGTGTAGATGTGGTTTCTGTGGAGGCCACAAGCCCTGCATAGTGAGATGGTCCATGTGTGCTTCACAACTGTGTGGGAGGCATCTGTGTTCATTGTCTCTTGTGGCCGAGGGTCGAGGAACACTGAGTGTTCCTAACACTATGCTCCACCATCACTAGACCTTCCCAATGCCTAGTCACTTGCATTCATTGTCTCATAAAGCACTCATGGAAAGGGTGTATATGCACTTGGGGATTAAAGTAGTAGAAAGACGCCATCAGTTTATCAGTGTCAATGTTTGGTAAAGTGGAAGCAGCTTTTCAAATGAGAAAACTCTTTCATTGCTGAGGTAAGCTGTGGCCATCACTGCATTAAGTGCATCTCTTGAGAACAGCGGTTTCCACGGGGGGCAGAAGTTGGATATTTGATCATGATTGTGAATCCCAATGAGTGGAGGCACAAGATTGTTTTTTGAGTGCGAGTGAGGCAGTGTGCTTGGCTCTTTATCAGCCAGTCGCCCAGTTATGGAAAAACAGGAGTACCAGAGCAGTGAAGATGCATTGCTACTTCTGCCAGGCATTTGATAAACACTTGTGGGACTGTTGGTAGCCAGATTGATAGAGCTTTGATCTGATAACGAAATCCACCTATAAAGAACCTTTGGTATTCGTGGTAAAGCAGGTGAATGGGAATAGGTGACCTTGAGATCGAGGGTCGCTCTGTAGTCTCGAATGCTGAGCAGCAGAATGGCGTCTTGGAGTGAAGTAATTTTGAATTTCTCTGACATGATTTATTGGTTGAGTACCCATAAGTAAAGTATCAGCTGCAACATACCGTCTTACTTAGGGATAAGGAAGTACAGGGAATGGATGTGGTTTCCTCTCTGTTATTACGTGGCTGGTTAGACAGCCCGCTTTTGAAGCAACAGCTGCATGCCCTCTTGCCGCAGCTGTTGGTGGTCTTGAATAATGTGGTGCTGGGATGGTAAGACATTTGTTGATGTGGAATTACAGGCAACTATGGGAAGCATTCACTGGTGAGGTTATATTCTTCAACTGGGGAAGGAATAACCTGATGCATCCCACAACATGTTGGCAATGTGTGGAATGACATTACTTTTAGGGCAAGGAACCCTTGCTGTTGGCACCCCTGGCCATTCCCCAGCTATTTCCATGGAAAACACTCAGGAGTATGTTTTGGAGGTCTGCATTTTAAGAAAGGACTACTGCAGCTAATAGGGCTGCCTTTGGGCAGCGGCTGCCGTTTTTGCTGCTGTCTGCATTTGCCGGCAGCTAACCCTGGACTTCTGGGGCTTGGTGCGTAGCTCCCTCATAACCTTCACAGTTTGTGTCTATCTTTATCTTTTCCAGCATAGAATCCACCTGCTACCGAAGAGCGATTCTCTATCAAAGGGCAGGAGATGAGGTACTACTGGAATTCCAGGCAAAAGCTTGACACTCTTAGTCAAGCATATCTGTGAAGACTGACACAGGTGTGGTGTCTCAGTGAGAACGAATCAAGGTCACACTTGATGCTGGCATTTCAAATTGTCTTTCCCTTCTTAATTTCTATACGCCTCAGGAAGGCAACTGATGAGCTCCTCCATTTCCTTCTACTGATGTCTGGCGTATATGGAGAGCAGGCCAACGGAGTTGGTGATGCGTTATTGGGTGGCAGCTCCAACTGCCATTCTTGGCATAAATATTTTTGTTTTCCTTATGGAGCAGTGGTGCATCACTTGTGGTCTGAGAACATCCTCTTACGTGATGTGTGTACAACTTGCCAGGTGGGACACACCTGCGAATATAAATAAGATTCTGTAGGCCTGCTTTGTATTTCTTCTCCACCCAAGGCTTACCCTGTAAGCATCTGTTCTTGGCAAGTAGTGCCTTGCATATTACGGCCATCTAGTGTTGGGTTTGGATGTGTGCAAGTTGTTTTTCTTCGAAGAAGTCTTTTGAGTCCGGAGGTAGAGTGGCTCCTCCTCTTGGTGATAATTCTCATGGTCCTCAACTCCATTTTTAGATTGTTTTCCTGCAGGCGAGTGAGAATGGAGTGTAAAGTAAGTGTAAGTAATGAGATATCCATGCATATGAAAAGGTAAAGGAACTGCAACGGCCACAGATGTCATGGGAGGAGGGTGGGCACATGTGAATCTACAGCACTACATGCCAAGAACAGATGCTTACAGAGAAAGTAACAATCCGATTGAGGCATGTGTGGCTGTAGATACACATGCTTTGCATTGACTGTATAGCAGTCAAGTGTGTGGTGTAGACCATGCAGCTGCTTTGCATATATCAGCTACTGGGATATTGCCCAGGAAAGCCATAGAAGCCACTATCTTGAAAGTAGTGTGCTTTAGGGGGCATAGGTAATGTCCCTTTGGCTTGAATGTAACATGTTTGAATGCATTTAAGTATCCACCTGGTAATGCCCGATTTGGATATGGCTTTCCTTTATGAGGAGTCGAAAAAGTTGTTTGGTTTTGAGAAAGTCTTTAGTTCTGTCAATGTAATACATAAGGGATCTCTTAACATCTAATGTATGGACAGCCCTTTCCGCAACGGAGTCTGGTTGAGGAAAGAACACAGGTAACAACTGATTAGGGTGGAAATGAGAGATCACCTTTGGAAGGTTTTTTGAGTTGGTGCGCAGGGCCACTATCTCTGTGGAGCTAAAAGAAATGCTCTACTAAGGTTAGTGCCTGGAGCTCACTAACACGTCTGAATGAAGTAACAGCAATTAAAAAAGCAACCTTCCAAGATAGAAACTGAAGGGAGCACTCATGTAGTGGTTCAAATGATGGACCCATAAGTCTTGTAAGAACAATGTTAAAATTACAGGTAGGTGCAGGCTGAACCACTCTTAAGACCTTCCATAAAAGCCTTTATGACTGGTACCTTGAACAAAGTCAGGTGTTGTCCATTTTGCAGATAGGCAGCCACTGCACCAAATGTAAGCATATGGATGTGAATACAAGGCCAGAGAGCTGTAGATGCAGCAGGTAACAATATTTTGTATTGCAGCATTAAGCGGACTGATATACTTATGACAGTAACTAACAAATCTTTCCGTTTAGCTGTATAGCATGCGCTAGTAGTAGGCTTGCGAGCTTCTTTGAGAAGGATCAAACATTCAGGTGGCAGATTGAGATAACCGAATTCTATACCAACAGGAGCCAATTGCTAGATTGAGTTCCTTGGTATTTGAGCGCCTGATTTCTCCATGGTTCTGAGTGAGAAGGTCCGGGTTGAGGGGAAGTTTCTCATGGGGAAATACTGATAGTTCGAGTAGTGTTGTGAGCCAGGGCTGTCAGACCCATGTGGGAGCCACTAGTATAAGTGTGAGAGATGTTTGCCTGAGCTTCCGAATCAGAAACGGAACAAAAGGGAGAGGCGGAAAAGCATAGGCAAATATCCTTCACTAGTTCATCCATAGAGCATTGCCCTTGGATAGTGGGTGTGGGAACCTGGAGGTGAAGCTTGGGCATTTTGCATTGTCCGCAGTTGTGAACAGATCTATTTGTGGACCCCCAAGTTGAGTGGGAACTGCACTTGGGGGTGCAGTTCCCACTCAAAATCGTCTGTTCCCGGAAGGTGTTCCGCTAACAGATGAATGTTGTGATGTAGAAACGAACGCCAAATGGTTTGAGATAGGAGCGACATGGCAACTGTAGTGAATATGTCCCCGCCCACCCCACCCCCTCCCGTTTTTGTATATAGTAAATGGTTGTCATATTGTCCGTCTGGACTAAGACAACCTTGCTGATCAGGGGATGTGCGAACGCTTTCAACGCTAGGTGAACAGCTTGAAGCTCTAGATAGTTGTTGTGGAGACCCTAATATTTGATGTGCCAGAGACCCTGGACTGTGAGATTCTGTTAGTGAGCACCCCAGCCTATCAGTGATGCATTCGTTGTCAGGATGATGTGGGGAACAGTGTCTAGGCAAGGCAGCCCCTTTAACAGGTTGTTTGGTGTCCACCACTGCAGAGAGCGATGAGTACGGCTGTCCAACACTGGATCTTGTAACTGACCCTGTGACTGAGTCCACTGTTGTGCTAGACATTCCAGTAGCGGACGCATATATGTAGTCGTGGAAGAGGCACTATGGCGATGCATGAGGCCATCATACCCAGTAAGCGCATGGCAGCTCGGTTGTTTGGCTTGAAAACATGGCAGTAGCATTTTTAAATTTTGGATTCTTACTGAATTGGGATAGGCTAATCCCAGTTGTGTGTTTAAGATAGCCCCCAGATACGGTTGAACCTTTAAAGGTTGAAGATGACATTTCTGGAAATTGATGGTGAAGCCTAATCGAAGCAGGTCAATGGTATTTTGAGTATGCTGCTGGCACAGAGGAAGAGTGCTGACTTTGACAAGCCAGTCGTCGAGATACGGGAAGACATTAGTAAGTATTATTAAGTAAGCAGCGCGCCAAGGGCTATTTCGCAAGACTTTTACTTTTAAACTGTTATTGTTTTAAAATTTGCTTTAATTTTAAAAGGACTACCTTAACAAACGTTTCCGGTGCACTTCGCACTTTCTGCTCCTTCCTCTCCTGTTTGTTCCCCAGTCCCCGGTCCGCCGCGGCAGTTCCTGCCGATTGAGCAGAGGGACATAGCCCTTCCCCCTGGCTGCACTAACTTCCGGTAAGGGATAGTACAGCTGACTACTTAAGCAGCATGTGTGGGCGGACGTGCGCAGAAGGCAAGCCCGTCCGAGTCTGGACCGCGCCTAGCACCAGACCCCCTGCCAGTTTTGCCTCAGATTTCAGGACTGGAATTTCTTTCACAAGTAAGGAACTTCATGATTTAAATAAACAGGATCTCAATTGCAACTGTTTTAACACGCTAGCTCTGTCAGGGTTTGGAGGGAATCTGATCTTTCTGTGGTTTCCTTCTTCCTGGCCCTTTCGCCTCGGTTACAGCCAGAAATCACCTGGTAAACAGGATACTACGGGTATATTTTGCACCTTAATCAATGCTCGTTCTCTACTAAAACACGCACTTGAAGTAGCAGATCTTATCGATTCTCGTAACTCTGACATCTTATTTATCTCGGAAACCTGGGCCACTAATACTTTGATGCCAGAACTTCTCACAGCCATGCCTTCTGGGTACCGTCTGCATAGGCAAGACGGTCCAATTAAAAGAGGAGGGGGACTGGCAGTCATCTACCGGGATAAATTCAGGGCCAATATCACTACTATACAGTCTGAGGACTGTGAAGCACTGTCCTTTAAAGTTGGGCTCATAAATAATTACACCTTTCGAGGCTCTCTCATTTATCGCCCTCCCGGTTCTAAAGCCAGCTTTTTAAACTCCGTTAGCTCTACACTCGAAGCAGATATCTGCAATGCCAATTTTACGGTCCTCAGGGATTTTAACTTTCACTTAGAACAAACAGAAGACAAGGACACAGTCTCATTAGTAGAAATTATGGATGCCTTTTACCTTAAACTTCTTAGTACCGATCCCACTCACCGTGACTTTACTGACTTTAGGCCTCATTTGAGGAGACTACGTCCAATAACACGGACGTGTCAATTACTTCAGCTTTTCTATTTGCTGGATTCTACAAACTGACGCATGATTCTGGTCATCTTACCTTTGCCCTGAAGAAGCCCTTGTGAAGGGTGAAACGCGTTGGCTGTTTTCTGCATGTGTACAAAGGACTTTTGGAAAATAAAGATTTGCAACAAAACTCACAATGCCTGCGTAATGAACTTTACTTTATGTACACTATAATTTGTTGATCTTATGTATTGCCTCTCATCAGCCTTTCCCCGACATTATTGCAGCCCATCTCTCAAACCTGTTCAATAACATTTTCAGAACAGGTATGTTCCCATCCCAATGGAAGCGGGCCTCCATTTTGCCTTTATTGAAAAAAACAAATCTGGAACCCGAAGACCAGGCCAATTATAAGCCTATTTCTAGACTTCCCTTCCCTGCGAAAATAGTCGAAAAAGTGATGAACATTCAATTAAATCAGTTCATTAAGGACTCTAATTGCCTGGATCCCACTCAATTCGGATTCAGATCCGAATACAGTACAGAGACTGCCTTGATCAAGGCCACCGATGAGCTTAAATTCATCCCGGATGAGGGGAGGTCAGCCGCCTTTATCCTGTTGGACCTGTCTGCGGCATTCGATACGATGGCTCATTCCACGTTGATCCACCGTCTGGAAACAAAAGGTATAAAAAAATCTTGCCTTGAAACTAGTCTCATCCTCATACGTTACTGATCTGGCTCTTCTAGTCGAATCCTTTGGGTTCTCCCTCACGTCTTATGCGGATGATACGCAAATTGTGCTATCAGACTCTTAACGATGCCAACCACACTTCTTCGCATCCACGACTGCATGAAATTTATTGATGGCTGGATGAACAAACAGTCTCAAGCTCAATGCTGGAAAGACTGAGGTGATTTTACTCAGCAATAATCCCAACTTCTGGTCTGCCTCTTGCTGGCCAGTTGACATGGGCCCCCTTTCTGCTCCTACCAGGAAAGCCAAGAGTTTAGGTGTCATTATTGATTATCGCTTACTCCTAGGCAATGAAATCAACGCAGTGGTCTCCTCTTCGTATAATGCCTTGAGAACACTTAAAAAAAAATATTAATCTTCCTGCCCATCTCAGTCAGGAAATCAGTTATTTCCACCTTGGTATTATCCAAGATCGACTACTGCAACGGCCTCTACATTGGCCTGCAAGCTCAATACTTGAACAAGTTGCAAATTCTTCAAAATTTGGCAGCCAGACTTCTACTGGACTTGCCTAGGCACCACCGTCTCTTCTGCTCTCAAAGATCTTCATTGGCTGAAAGTCAAAAACAGAATCAAGTTTAAGGCCCTTTGTCTGACATGCAAAGCCCTCCACGATTCAGGACCTTCCTTTCTGAAGAAAGCCTTTTCATGGTACATTCCAACAAGAAACCTAAGATCAGCAGGCTCCTTCAGAATAAATTCTATCAGATTCAAAAAATCTAAATGGGGTGTTAGCACCTTTGCGGTTAGAGCAGCCACATCCTGGAATCTCCTTCCACTCAATCTAAGGTCAGCACCTTCCCTGCCCCAGTTCAGGAAACTTTTGAAAACTTGGCTTTTCAATCAGTCGGTCCTCCCTTCCGCTCATCGTTGCATACGGAATCAGCGCCAAGACACCTCCGGGTATACGCTGCGCTTTACAAATAGCTTAACATAACATAACATTGATGTTTTGCCTGCGTAAATGTGCTGCTACCACTGCTAGGCATTTGGTGAATATTCGAGGTGCAATAGTCACCCCGAATAGGAGAAATATTAATTGGTAATGTTTGCTTGCTATCACAAATCTGAGGTATTTGCGATGTGCTGGATATACGAGAATGAGAAAGTAGGCGTCCTATAAGCGTAGAGCTGACAGAAAGTTGCCTTGCTGGAGAAGTGGGATTAAGTCTTGGAGAGTGACCATATGGAAAGACTGACAGGATGTAATGATTTAAGGGAACATAGATTTAAGATTGGCCGTAAATATCTGTTCTTTTTGGGGATTAGGAAGTACAGGGAGTATACGTCCGATCCCTGATGTTGTAGAGGGATGGGATCTATAGCTGCTTTGAGCAATAGAGCTTGAACTTCCTGTTTGAGTAATGCTTGGTGTTCCAAACAGAGTCTGTGAGTGCGAGGTGGAATGTTTGGAGGTGTGGTAGTGAGCTAAGGCCAATAACCATGTTGGATAGTTTCCAATGCCCACTGGTCTGATGTTATTGATTGCCACATGGGCGTGCAGGTGGGGGTGGGGGTGCGCGCGCGTGCGTGCCTCCTTTTGTGCTGGGATCAGCACCACGTGGGTAAGCACCTTTTCCTCTACCTTTGGCATGGTTGCCCCTATAGGAGCCTCTATAGTAACCTCGGGCAGAGGAGTGGTGACCCTGGCCATGTTGGTATGAGGTAGAGGCAACTGAGGAGGTGGTTTTTGAACCCGCTTGGTAGGTGGAGCGGCAAAAGGAGCCTCAAGGACAAGGTGTTTGAAGTGCACCCATAAACTTGGCAGTCTCTGCATCATTTTATTGTTTCCAGGCCCAGGTCAACCCGGGGACCAAAAAGATGTTCTTTATCGAAAGGGACATTTAATAGACTTTGTTGGACTTCTGGCTTAAAGCCAGAAATGCGGAGAAGGCATGGCGACGCAGCAAGATGCTAGTATTGATCCCCCTAGCAGCAGTATCTGCTGAATCCAATGAACAACAGATAGAAGTTTTAGAGATGAGCTTGCCTTCGGAGACAAGTTCCTGACTCCTTTTCTTTTGCTCCTATGGGAGATACTGGAGGAGTTCCTCCATTTCCTCCCAGTGGGCACGGTCATACCTTGCAAGCAAACCCACTCGCTGGCAGTACACCAATGGTTTGCGGATTGAGCTGCCACCCTTTTATTAGAGGCGTCAATGAGTTTGCTTCCCTTATAGGGAAGTGGTGCAACACAGGTAGCCTGGGAATTAGCTCACTTGTGAGTGTTGGTAACTACAAACGAATCAGGAGGAATTTGTCCCCTAATGTAGATAGGGTCGGATGAAGAGGCTTTATATTTTTCGTATCCACCCTAGGAGTAATGGTTCTGGCTCTAGCATGGTCTTCAAGGATGTCATCTGTACGTTTAGCATACCCTTAAGCATAGGGAGGTATTAGGTGGCCCTATGTGTGGAAGAGTGTTTCAGAAAGGAAGGAAAATGCTACTTACCAGTATGCATCTGTTCTTGGCATGTAGAGCTGTAGATTCATATACTGTGCATAGATCGCCATCTGGTGTTGGGCTCGGATGTTTGCAGTTTGTTTTTGTTCGAAGAAGTATTTGTAGTCACGAGATAGGTGACTCCTCCTTACGATGATAGTGCGCATGGGAATCGACTCCATCCCCAGATTGTTTTCGCCATAAAGGGTGATGATTGAGTTAGTAAGAAATAGAAAGATGTCCATGTGTGATGTATCTAAGTAAGATAACACTGCAACAGATAAAGGTACCCGGGGAGGCGGGTGGGCGTATATGAATCTACAGCTCTATATGCCAAGAACAGATGCATACTGGTAAGTAGCATTTTCCGTTCAAGCATATGAGCTGTAGATCATATACTGTGCATAGACTATACAGCAGTTTTGTTTGTGGCGGTGGCTAACCTGTATCTGTTGCAGTGGTTTGAAAGAGTGTTTTTAAGACAGCCTGGCCCACATTAGCTTGTTGTTTTGCTTGCACATCTACACAATAGTGTTTTGTAAATGTGTACGGTGTAGACCAAGTTGCAGCTTTGCAGATGTCGTCTAAGGGAATGTCCCTAAGAATGCCATAGAAGCCCCTAGTTTGCGTGTAGAATGAGCCCTAGGGGGAACTGTTAATGTACGTTTGGCTTTGAGGTAGCATATTTGGATGCACTTAACAATCCACCGTGCAATGCCTACTTTTGAAATGGGATTGCCTTTATGAGGTGGGGAAAAAGCAACAAAAAGTTGTTTAGTCTATCTAAAGGACTTCGTTCGTTCAATGTAATAGAGTAGTGCTCTTTTAACGTCTAGCGTATGAAGAGCCCTTTCTGCCACTGAGTCTGATTGAGGGAAAAAAACTGGTAGTTCAACAGACTGGTTAAGATGATAGGCAGACACAACTTTAGGTAAAAATTTTGGATTAGTTCTGAGAACCACTTTGTTATGATGAATTTGCAAAAATGGTTCTTGTATGGTTAGTGCCTGTAGCTCACTCACTCTTTAAGAGATGTGATGGCTATAAGGAAGGCTACTTTCCAAGTGAGGAATTGTAGTTCACATTTGTGCAAAGGTTCAAATGGTGGACCCATGAGCCTTGTAAGAACGATATTAAGATTCCACACTTGAGAGGGCGGAACTCTAGGGGGAGTTATTCTTTTAAGTCCTTCTATAAAAGCTTTAATAGTGGGGACTCGAAACAAAGACAAGTGTTGTCTGTTTTGTTGATTTGCTATTGCAGCTAGATGTAGTCTTATAGATGTGTATGCTAGGTTACATCGTTGTAGGTGTAATAGATAGCAAATAATGTTTCGAGTGGAAGCGTCTAGTGGATTGATTTTATTGTTTGTACAGTAACTTACAAATCGTTTCCACTTTGCTGCGTAGCATGCTCTAGTAGTAGGACGTCTAGCCTCTTTAATGATGTTCATGCAGTCTGGCGGGCGATTGAGGTAGCCAAACTCTATGATTTCAGGTGCCAGTTCGCAAGGTTGAGTTGACTGGGATCTGGATGCCTTATCTCTCCATGTTTCTGAGTGAGAAGTTTGGGAGAGAGTTGTGGTTTTTGATGAGAAACTACTGACATTTCCAAGAGTGTTGTGAACCAGGGTTGTCGAGCCCATGTGGAAGCAACCAGGATCAGTGTGAGGGAATGCTGTTTGAGCTTCCGAACCACTAGCGGAATGAGTGGGAGAGGTGGAAAAGCGTAAGCAAATTTCCTTGACCAGTTCATCCATATCGCATTGCCTTTGGACAATGGGTGTGGATACCTGGACGCGAAGGTTGGGCATTTTGCGTTTTGGTGTGTGGCGAACAGATCTATTTCTGGGTAGCCCCACATTTGAAAGAATGGAAGAAGAACTTGAGGATGAAGTTCCCATTCGTGGATCTGTTGTTGTTGACGACTGAGTAGATTCGCGATTTGATTGTGTACTCCTAGGAGGTGTTCTGCCAGGAGATGTATGTTTTGTGGAATGGCCCATTTCCATATGCGTTGAGCTAAGTGTGAAAGTTGTAGAGAATGTGTTCCTCCCTGCTTTTGTATGTAGTACATTGCTGTCTTGTTGTCCGTACGAACTAAGACAGCTTTGCCTACTAGATGGAGTTGAAAGGATTTCAATGTCAGAAATATTGCCAGTAATTCCAGGTGGTTTATGTGGAATTGTTTTTGTTTTGTAGTCCATATGCCTTGAATGGTAAGGTTTTGGAGATGACCTCCCCTGCCGGTGAGCGATGCGTCTGTTGTTAGCACTACCTGTGGAACGGGGTCGAGGAACGGCCGCCCCTTGGAAAGGTTGTGTGTGTTCCACCAGTACAGAGAGCGATATGTGCGGCTGTCCACCAACACCAGATCTGTTAGCTGACCTTGAGCCTGGTTCCACTGTCGTGCTAAGCATTCCTGTAGATGACGCATGTGGAGTCTTGCATAAGGAACGATTAGGATGCAAGAAGCCATCATCCCGATTAATTGCATGAACACTCGAGCTGGTAATGAGTGTTGAGGCTGAAATTGTGATATTAGAGCCTGTATGTTGCGTATTCTGACTGGGTTGGGGTATGCTAGAGCTTTGGAAGTGTCTATTGTAGCTCCTAGATACGTTTGTGTGTTGGCTGGTTGAAGGTGGGACTTGGTGAGATTTACGGTGAATCCCAAGTTGTGAAGCAATTGAATTGTTTTTCGGGTGAGGTGAACGCAGCTGCTGTGTGACTTGGCTTTTATGAGCCAGTCGTCCAGATATGGGAACACGTGAATGTGTTGTCTTCTTAAGTGAGCTGCAACTACTGCGAGGCACTTGGTGAAGACCCTGGGTGCTGTGGTCACCCCGAAGGGGAGGACTTTGAACTGGTAGTGTTGACCGCCTACCAGGAACCTGAGATATTTTCTGTTAGCTGGATGAATGGGAATGTGGAAGTAGGCGTCCTTTAAATCTAGAGTGGAAAGAAAGTCGCCTTGTTGAATCAATGGGAGCACCTGTTGGAGGGTGACCATGTGGAAGTGATCTGACTGAATATAGAGGTTTAGTGGTCCGAGGTCCAGTATTGGCCTGAGAGAGCCGTCCTTTTTTGGAATTAGGAAATATAAGTTGTAAACCCCTGTGCCCTGATAAGGCAAGGGGACTGGTTCTATTGCATGTTTTTGTAAAAGGGAGAGAACCTCTTGTTTTAGGAGGGTCAGATGTTCTGATGACATTGGACGATGCTTTGGAGGGATGTTTGGGGGAGTGGACATGAGTTCCAGGAAATAACCATACTGGATAATTTGTCTTACCCACTTGCCTATTGTGATGGTGTTCCAGACAGGTGGGAACTGGGAGAGACGTCCCCCGACAGGAGTGGAATGGTCGAGGGGTAGTGAAGGGAAGTCACTGCTTGGTGTTAGGAGAACTGCAGGTGTTGTTACCTCTGGCTCTTCCCCCATTATTGTTCCCTCTGTATCCTGCCCGAAAAAATCCTTTGGGTGAGGTAGATTGATTGGGGCTTTTGTAAGATGAGGAGGGATTTTCTGATGATATTGTTTTGGAGCCACCCCTGTAAAAGGAGCGGCAAAAGGAACCCCTGTTGGAAGGGAGTTGCAAGGCCCCCATGGACTTAGCAGTCTCGGTATCTTTCTTCTTTTTCTCCAATGAAGTATCGACTGTAGGTCCAAAAAGATTCTCTTGATCGAAGGGCTGATTGAGTATGGTGGTTTGAACCTCTTGCTTGAATCCGGACATTCGAAGCCAAGCGTGCCTACGCAGTAATATGCTGGTGTTAATGGCACGGGATGCTGTATCAGCCGCATCTAGGGCACATTTTATGGAGGTGTTGGTTATCAGTTTGCCCTCTTGAATGAGTTCATTGGCCTTGTTTTTGTGTTCGTCTGGTAAATACTGCATCAGTTTTTCCAGCTCGTCATAGTGCGCTTTGTCATAGCGCGCTAGGAGAGCTTGCGCATTGGCGATGCGCCAATGGTTTGCAGCCTGTGACGCAATCCTTTTCCCTGAAGCATCTATAAGCTTTGACTCCTTGTCAGGAGGAGGGGCGTCGCCTGTAGCCTGGGAATTAGCCATCTTGCGTGCATTAGACACAACAAGAGTCTCTAAGGGTATCTGGCCTTTGATGTACACCGGGTCTGTAGGAGCGGCTTTATATTTTTTATCCACCCCTGGTGTAAGTATTCGGGCTCTAACAGGGTCTTTGAATACTTCTGGTGCATGTTTTAACATGCCTTTTAGCATAGGCAGGGTGTGGGTGGATTTTTGTGAGGTTGCGAATGTTTCCACTAAGAAGTCCTCTTCTAGGGGATCAGTGTGTAGTTCCACCCCATGGTAGTGAGCAGCCCTATTGATAAGTTGTGCAAACCCAATGTTATCATCAGGTGGTGATGGCCTGGAGGGATAAAGAACAGGGTCATTGTGGAGATCCGGATCTTGATCATAGTCATCCCATGGGTCTGGGTCCTGTGGTATGTTCTGGTCGTCATCATCCCCTAGTGTATCCCCATCCCCACCATCATCACCCTCTTGTGGCACAGGTGAGTGTGTAGGTGATGGTGAGTTTGCTGGTGAGATGAATAAGTTAGGATGAGGAGGAGAGGGAGGTATATAAGGGGGAGTAGGGTTAGTACCCATGTCCTTGCGTTTTAGAGGTATGGGAGGTTCCTCTGGAAGGTCTAATTTCAGTTTTTTAGGAGGTTTGGTGAGAAGTTTGCCAGTTTCGGGGTCAATATGCAGTGTTTTCTGCTTTGGATCCGAAGATTGTAGAAGAGAAAGTTCTGTGGGTGGCGTGTCTTGTTTCGACGCCGGCAGCTTGGCCGTAGAGTGTTCCTTAACGGGCTTAAGCTGTGACAGTTTTGTAGGTGTTTTCTGCTCCGAAATCTTTTGTGAGGGAGTTTTCGGATCCGACATTTTCTTCGGCTCCGAAGCTTTTGGTTTGTCTTGCTTCGGCTCCGCAGCTTTCAGTTTGTCCTGTTTCGGCTCCGAAGCTTTGTCTTTTGGTGGCTTCGGAGTCGAGGTCTTCGGCGTCGAAGGTGTCTTCGGTGCCGGCAATGAAATGTGGGGCACCGGCTTGACTTTAGGCTTCGGTGCCGAAGGTGTATGTTCGGTGCCGGAATGGGGTCGACCCGAGCCCGAGTCGGAAGGCTTTGGTTTCGGTTTCATAGCCGGGCCCGAGGGCGGGGCGTCTGAAGTTTGAACACAGTGTCTACCTGAGCCCGAGGGCGAAGGTGTTACCGGAGCCTTAGGTTTGGGTTTGGTAGCGGGCTGGGTAGTAGTCCTCACTGTCCGCTGAGCCGGGGTGACAGTCTGCTCGTCTTCCTCGGAGTCATCAGCTTCGGAGACGGAGGTATCCTCTTCTGCAGGTTGAAGTTCTGAATGGGATGTGGAACCTGCTTCGAAGCTGTCTGGAATCGAGCTGCTGCTGCAAGACATTTCGTGTCGTCGAGCCCGACGATCACGGATGGTTTTCTTGGACCTGAACGAAGTACAGGCCTCGCAGTGCTTTTCCTCGTGCTCGGGGGAGAGGCAGAGATTACACACTTCGTGTAAGTCTGTGTGTGGGAATTTAGCACCACACCTGGGGCATGTTTTAAACGGAGTCCGTTCCATCGACGGCAGAATTGGTCGGCGCGGCTAGGCCCAACGGCCCGCGATGAAGTTCCTAGTCGAGGATTTTGAAATTGGAGGATGCGCGTCGAAAGGGGAACGCGATCGAGACAATACCGTCGAGCGGTGAAGGATTGCGCGTCGAAGGGGGTTCGAAGACGATACCGACCCGGAGCGCAAGAAATCACATCCGAACCCGATGGCGGAAAAAAACAATCTGGGGATGGAGTCGATGCCCATGCGCACTATCATTGTAAGGAGGAGTCACCTATCTAGTGACTACAAAGACTTCTTCGAACAAAAACAAACTGCAAACATCCGAGCCCAACACCAGATGGCGATCTAATCTATGCACAGCATATGATCTACAGCTCATATGCCTCGAACATCCTCTTCCACAGGTTCCTTGTGTAGCTTGCCCTCATGATAAGGAGTGGTTCTACCAATGAGAGTAGAATGTGGAATCATCAGGAGGAGATGAGTGAGCGGGGTATAGGTCTGGATCGCTATCCCCTGGAGGGTCTACATCATATGCGGTCCAGGGGTCGTTGGGGGGAATTTTGGACCATCTGCAGCTTGCGTGTCACCTCTTTGTTAGCGCCGAGATAAAGAACGTTACCATAGTCCAGTCTTGATGTAATTAGAGCTTGGACTACCGTTCTTTTGGTGGCCTCGGGTAGCATCCAAATGATCTTCTTGAGCCACTTGAGGATGGAAAAGCAAGTGGCGGCTACCTTCACCACCTGGGCGCGCATTGATAGCGAGTCATCGAAGGTAAAGCCCAGGTTACGAACTTGGCAGACGGGCTGAGGCAAGACTCCCATCTCACATGGCCAATGTTGTGGGCTCCAAAGATCCTTGTCTTTGCCAAGGATGAGCACCTCCGTTTTCCCCCCATTTAATTTGAGACAGTTCGACTGCATCCATAATGCAATTTTTCTCAGGCCAGATTGAAGAGGGGACTGCCCATTTGTTCTCACTGCAGAAAGGGAGAAGATGATTTGAGAGTCATCTGCATAGGATAGCAAAGTAAGACCTGCCTCTTCAGCTACTGCAGCTAGAGGCCTCATGTACAAATTAAAGAGCAGAGGGCTAAGAACGGAGCCTTGGGGGACTCCATACGGTGATGCATAGATTTCAGAGCTGGCCTCCTCAGAAAAGACTTGGAAGGTACGGTTGGCCAGAAATGAAATTAGCCATTTAAGGGCCGGACCGTAAATACCTAATGACCTCAGAGTATTTGCAAGGATGGAGTGAGACACGGTATCAAAGGCCGCGCTTAAATCTAATAAGATGAGGGCAGCTGTCTCTCCATCATCCAGATGTTGCCGTAGTCTTTCCGTGACTCCCAATAGTGTAGTTTCAGTAGAGAAACCCGCTCTGAAACCCGATTGTGATGAGTGAAGTAAACCTTGAGTTTCAACAAAGAATGAAAAATGGGAGTAAATGTGCTTCTCAAGGATCTTAGAAAAGGCCGGAAGTAATGAAATAGGTCGATAACACAGCAGGATCGGCATTTTTTAGAAGAGGAAGGGTGGTGGTGGTGGTGGTGGTGGTGGCGGTGGCGGTGGCGGTGGCGGTGGCGGTGGCGGTGGCGGTGGCGGTGGCGGTGGTGGTGGTAAAGGACTGGTGGCCTTGTTTGCCTTCTTCTGTTTGGCCGGGACCAGTGTATCAATAACTTCTTCAAGGGAAAGTTATCTCTTCGGTGGAGCCGGAACCAACAGTTTGGCAAGAACGTGCCCTGTGTTGGGCTGGATGTGTATTTTCTTTTGATAAGCATTTAGTTTCTTTTGCAATTTGTGGAGAATAGGTTTCACAGGCTTGCCAGGATCAGATGTCAGAGCCGATTTCGGAGCGGAGGTGTGTTTCTGTTTTGGCGCCGAAGGGTTGGTCGAAGCCAAAGATGGGGCAGCTCGGCATCGAAGATTGACTCGGCACCGAGGTGGACTAGGTCAACGGCTTTATGTTAGGAGGTTTTGTTGAGCGCATAATTCACCCGAAGGTCTCAGAGCGCTAGCCTATCACGGGAAAAACGGAAAAAGGAAAGGATGGGAGGGAGGACAAGAAAAAGAAAAGACTTAAAACAGCCAGGTTTTGAGCGCCTTACGGAACTTTCTGTGATCGGTCTCGGTACGTAGATGCAGCGGGAGTGAGTTCCATAGGGTGGGAGCAAGATAGGAGAAGGATCTTCCGCCATTCCTGGCGGTGCGGATCTTAAGTGGAATTAAAAGATGTTTATTAGCAGATCGGAGAGTTCTGGAGGGGTTATACATTTTTAGTTTGTTGGCAAAATAATGAGGGCCATGTCCACAAAGGGTTTTGTGGACCAGACAGCTGATCTTGAATATGATACGCTTTCTGATAGGGAGCCAGTGGAGGGCTCTCAGACTGGGTGTCGATGGAGATCGAGATGGAAGATTTAAAACCAGTCTGGCCGCCGTGTTTTGGAGGACCTGGAGTTTTGTTAGATGCTCTTCATTTGCGGAGGCCATGAGGTCATTGCCATAATCTAACCTGCTGATAATTAATCCTTGTACCAGTGGCATTCGAGATGACAGTGGAACCCATTTAAAGATCTTACGGAGGCTGCGCATTAGTCCGTAGCAAATACTGGCCACATGATTGACATGATCGGACATGGAAAGATGATTGTCAACTAGCACTCCTGGATTGCGAACTGCCAACTTGAGTGAAGGACAGGTGCTGAGACTGGGAGGCCACCAGTCATTTGACCACAAGGTTTGTGCTTTGCCAAAAAGGATTATTTCAGTTTTGCTGGCATTTAGTTGCAGATGATTATTTTGCATCCAGCAGTGTATATCGGACATACAATGCCTGAATCGAGGTTTGGTGTCGGTAGGGTCAGGTCCAAGCGTGATTAGCAGCTGAGTATCGTCGGCGTACGACACTGTATCAAAGCCGTGTGATTTAATCACGCTGGCTAGGGGTGCAACGTAAAGGTTGAAGAGCGTGGGGCTCAGAATAGAGCCCTGGGGGACACCCTTGTCTATAGGTTGGCTGCTGGAGACGAAAGCGCCCAAGTGAACTTTCGAGGTTCAATCTGTGAGGTAACTCCTAAGCCAGTCGAGAGCGGTGTCCCCGACACGCATCTCCCGCAGACGATTCAAGAGAGTGCTGTGGGAGATGGTGTCAAAGGCAGCCGACAACGGCTTTGGGTGTTGTTTCAGTGCCGAGCCTGAGGGTCGGACGTCTAAATCAGTCTTTCGGTGCCGACTATGGGCCGAAGGCAGTGGTGGTCCAAGGGCCTTTTGCTTGGTAGGGATAGAATGTCTCTTAGGTTGTTCGAGACGGGGCTGAAGGACAGGGGCTACCATACTCAGATTGTTGAGCCAGTGATTTTTCCTGCATCTCCATTTCAAGCTTTAGGCCAGAGCCCGAACTGTCCTCCAGGGAGAACTCCTCTTTCACCACCACGGATGTTCTAGGGAGTTCTTCCTCCTCCTCGACATCTTGATGTCCAAAGATGTTGGGGTTTTTCAATACTGCTCCGTTGCATTTCACGTTGGCATGACTGATGGTTTCGAAGAGTCTTTTTTAAATGGCAAGATAGACAGGCTTCGCAACCCTCCTCCCTGTGTTTCGATGACAAACAGGTTATAGACTTGCTTTAAAGTATGGGCAGGTCCTGAACAGACAGTTCAGGTTTTGAGAGGGTCTTAAAAAGAGGAAATCCTTGTCTTCCACATGAAGTTTAACTTGGATTGTTTGCCTCCCACTGGATAACTGCATGATATCACGTTATGTCGTGGGGGGAGGGGGGCGGAGATAGGGTTATACAGCATATATGGTTCCAAAGATGAGTCTTCTGAAGAAACTACGTTATAATCGTGCCACTGGTCACTCCAGGCATCAGTAGACATAGGGCTGTCGTATGGGTCTGGTTTCTAGTCAGTAGGATCTTGGTCTGAATTTGTATGGGTAAAATAGGAGCTGGGAATGGTGAAGGTAAAGGTGGCTGTGCTTCTTTGGAAATGGTAAAGCCTTGAGTTCCTCTTGAGATGCCTATTCAAAGCTAAGACATTGTTTTTTGGCATGGGGCTGATCTCATGAAGGAGGTCATGTATGCTTATGGCTAGAAACAAGAACAATATAGACACTTCTTTGCCGTACATTGGTTTGTTCCCATGGTTTTCAGCACAATGGGGGGACAACTGGAGTTGAGCTTGAAAACCGCTTCAAAGGCATCTTCTGTGTCAATCTCAGTTCAGAGGTGGGAAGAACAGACTCCCTGTATTGAGGCAGATTATGGTTTCATCAAGGCTTCAGCTCTGAAATCTCCGATGCTGAAGATGAATTTCGGAGGTACTCTGGCAATGTGGGCAGCCCAAACTGTCGGGGCCTATTGGAGGTGATTCAGGGCTTACAGTACGCCGGACAGCCGCGCAGCCCACAAAGACGCCATCCGCAACCACCGTCACCTCATCAGGTCCGCCAAGAGGACCTCCTTCAAAGACCGCCTCGACAACAACGCACACAACAGCAAGGAGCTCTTAAGCATCGTGAAAGAACTCTCCAACCCCAGCTCCAACACCAACGACATCCCGCCGTCGCAAGCCCTGTGTGATTCCCTCGCCACCTTCTTCCACTGCAAGATCGCAGACATCCACGACAGCTTCGACTCCCGGACGACCCAAACAGGCCCCGACACATCAGACCCGCCGCACCCCATCGACCACGACCCCCTGACAGCTTGGGTCAACGTGAACACCGAGGACACAATCAAGACCATGGGCACAATCCACTCCGGCTCCCCATCAGACCCTTTTCCACACCACATCTTCAACAAAGTCGGCAGCTCCATCGCACCCCACCTGCGCAACGTCATCAACCTCTCCTTCGAGACCGCGACCTTCCCAGAGAGCTGGAAACACGCCGAGATCAACGCCCTACTCAAAAAACCCAAGGCGGACCTGAGCGACCTCAAGAACTTCCGGCCCATCTCCCTGCTTCCATTCCCAGCTAAGGTCATCGAGAAGATCGTCAACAGACAGCTCACCCGCTACCTCGAAGATAACAGCATCCTGGACCCCTCCCAGTCAGGATTCCGCAGCAACCACAGCACCGAGACCGCCCTCATCGCCGCCACAGACGACATCAGGATCCTGCTGGACAACGGCGAGACGGCGGCCCTCATCCTCCTGGACCTCTCCGCCGCCTTCGACACTGTCTGCCACCGCACACTACGCACACGCCTCCACGACGCAGGGATCCGAGACAAGGCCCTGGATTGGACCACCTCCTTCCTTTCCGGCAGAACCCAGAGCGTCCGCCTCCCCCCATTCCGATCCGAAGCCTCCGAGATCTGCGGCGTACCCCAGGGATCTTCCCTCAACCCGACACTGTTTAACATCTACATGGCTCTACTCGCACACATTGCCCAACAGCACGACCTCAACATAATCTCCTACGCCGACGACACTCAACTGATCCTCTCCCTCACCAAGGACCCCCTCACCGCCAAATCCAACCTCCACGAAGGAATGAAAGCCGTCGCCGACTGGATGAAGTGCAGCCGACTTAAGCTGAACACAGACAAGACGGAGATCCTCATCCTCGGCTCCAACCCATCAGCCTGGGACGACTCCTGGTGGCCCTCGTCACTAGGGGCACCCCCGACACCAACCAACCACGCACACAACCTGGGAGTCATCCTCGACTCAACGCTCACCATGACCAAGCAAGTCAACGCAGTCTCCTCCTCCAGCTTCAACACCCTCCGCATGCTCCGCAAGATCTACAGGTGGGTCCCGACAGACACGAGAAGAACAGTCACCCAGGCCCTCGTCAGCAGCAGACTCGACTACGGAAACGCCCTCTACGCAGGGGCCCTGACCAAGCTCATCAAACGACTGCAAAGAATCCAAAACGCTCTGCACGCCTGATCCTCGACATTCCACGCCACAGCCACATCACCCCCACCTGAAAAACCTGCACTGGCTCCCCGTCGACAAGAGAATCTCCTTCAAACTCCTGATCCACGCACACAAGGCACTCCACAAAACCGGCCCAGCCTACCTCAACAGTCGACTCTCCTACGTTCCCAACCGTCAGCTCCGCCGACCTCTCCCTGGCCACCGTCCCGCGCATCCGGAGAACCACCACCGGAGGAAGATCCTTCTCTCACCGCGCCGCCAAGATCTGGAACACCCTTCCCCTCAACCTACGACAGACCCAAGACCTGCTGACCTTCAGGAGATGACTCAAGACCTGGCTATTCGACCAGTAGCGGCAACTCCCCCCCTCCTCTCCCTCAGCGCCTTGAGACCCTCGCGGGTAAGTAGTGCGCTTTACAAATCTTGTGATTGATTGATTGATTCTTTTCTATTTGCTATCAAGTTGAAGCCCCATTTGAAGTCGAACCCTAGAGAGAATATACCCTCTGCATTATACATATGAAACCCTACAAATAGTCCTTGTCCTGGACGTGGTTTATTGAGGGCCATAGAGGAGGAATGGTCTCTTCAGCTGGAGTCATTAGAGGACATACACCCTGAAAACCGCTCCACATGAGTAGCCAGGAATACCAGAGGCCCAAACCCTTTCGTCTTCTATGCAAGTCCCTTCAACTTCTGCCCGGGCGGTTGTTTAGTAGAGCCTCGGCTCTGCATCCTGTAACGCACTTAATGAACACAGTAGCTATCCCTTGGGTGCCAGATGGTCTTTTTACAATGAAAAGCTTCTCAAGCCAAACAGGCAGACTTCTCCATCTCAGGAGACAGAGGTTACAGACCTGATGCAGGTCTGACCATGGGTACTTACTATAGCAGTTGGGGCAAAATTTAAATGATACACTCTACTTACCTGACCACGCCTCCCCCCCACCCCCATCCGAGTCACTCAACCAGGCACCTAGCTCCTTGACCAAATTGTGCTCTGAAGCAGTCAACAGTTGTACTGGTTCTGCTGCACCGGTTGGCGGTAGCATTATGATCTTACATGTGCCCGGTTTATCAATGTCAAAGTTTATGATAACAGTCTGTCCTGCTGCATTGTGGATTTTGACTGAGGTATCACGAGTCATCAAGAAACGGAAAGCTCTTGTTTGAAGAAAACAAACTTGCAATGTCCACAACGAACACTAAATGGCAGGAACGTACATGCAGGTTATTTAAAGTAGCACATGCTGCAAACAGTCATTTATCCAATCTCAATGTAGTAAATTGTGTAAACAAGGATTAAAACTGATGTCCTAAGTCAGTAGACCAGATCGGAGCAGAAGCCTTATGAAATATTGGGAAAGCAGGACATTCACTGATAGGCTGGAATTACTGAAAGGACAGTAGCGCTGGGGTAGTGGTAACGACTTGTACTTGCACGATATCCAACTTAATGTATCACTTCTCAAATTTATCCATGGTGGGATCTGCAACTACCTAATAACATGAGAAGCAGTGAGAAAAAGCCAATGGGACACTTATCACATTCACTAATTGAGTTTATAATAAATTGGTATTTATATTCTGCCAGTGCACAGATGCTGTTAATAAAATGGACTAGATATATGATCATACATTCACACCTAAACAAAATATATAATCTAAGACTTATTCTCACCTGAACTAGATCTATTTCTATATATAATCTAGAGTTTAGGATATATGAAGGTGAAGATTTTATTACCTTCTTTGATAATTTGGGCTTACGCCTTCGTTATTTGGGATATTTTTTCTTATATCTTCATCCCATCTTCTTCTTGTGTATGAACCACTACTCCGTATCAAACTTGAAGAGTCTCTGTCAAAAAAAAAAAATTACAACATAAATGATTTGATTTATGAGGCTGATGTCAAAGTTGGTTGATGAAATTATATAGCTAAAAAAATCAATTTTATGATACAGAATCTTTTTAAGTCTGCAAAGTTAAGTTTCACCAAGTCACAGTCATCATTTCTGAATCTTTATTAAATCATGTAGTGGAGTGCTTGAGAGATCGGGATGGCATACCCTCTACTGCACACAAAAATGATGTTCATCATTTGTACAATAAACAAGCATTTGCAATGCAATCGGTCTCGCCTTTGGGACCTTAGAAGTATTTAGCTATGCAGCACATTATTGTGGTACAGCAACATTTACTGTTGTACTGTGCACGAAGCAGTGAAAAGGTGCAGTACCACAAGCCACAAGTACCATTAAACGCCACCGAAAGAGATTAACTAGTGCAGTTGGTACGAAATGACTAACAAAATCTTCCCAAAACAACTACAGCTGCAAATGTGCCAGGACCTGTGCCACTGACGAAAAGAAGAGGCAATGAATAAAGTATGTCAATGATTCCAAAAAAGATACAACAGGAGTGACAAATAAATGAATGCACAACTTAGAGGGAGAGAAGGGGCAGAGGCATATCCCACCGAAGAGTTAAATCAAATCCAAAGGAACGTGGCCTGCCAGAGCCCTACAAAGTAAGGGAAGATGGAGCAGGTATGGCCAGGGCAAAAACAGTGTGCGGGCAGTCTTTCACGACTCACATAGTGCCTGGTGGGTTAGCGCAAGCTAGTAGCAGATAGGCAAAGGAATTGCTCTGAATTATTGAGCTATAGATGGTTTTGGGTCAGGGGTAGTTTGTATGAAGCCAGATCATAGAGAAAAAAAACATTACGGTTCCACAAGCAGTACATATATAGCAGCCTACTCGTTGCTGCAACACGTCCACTTTCAACGCGAATCAAACAACGTCAGCAGTTACAACAAAAGACACTGTATCCTTTCCTTTGCTGTACAACAACACGTGCTCTTCGCAATGCCTTAAAGCAGTACAAAGTGGAGAGTGGGCGGGGCTTCTATTCCAGTACAGCAGAGGTTGACTGTCCTGGAGCATGAGGCAGGGGTGGGCACTCTCCAGAAGACCCCTGAGGGGGGTTCACTCCCGCACCCCACGAGGCTCCTATAGACCCTCTTCAGGCGAGAGACTCACGATTTTAAGCCACAAATAGTGTTCTTGTGGCTGCCCCCCCGCCTGAACGTGCCTTTGCCTCAACAGAGGCGAATGGGGGAAATACATTCTCCCGATGGTTTATTTAAAATCTCCCATTTTACTCTTCTAGCATTGTTAAGGAAGGACTCACCCACAGGAGGTGAGAATAGCCTTGCAAAGGTTCATTCAACAAACCCAAAGTTCCTTGTGCACAGAGAGCGACGTCAGCAAGCAGCGACCCGGCTGATGCCAAGGCTGGTACCCACACACGGAGGTGTTCCTGCCAGCCTTTACTCAGCACCACCCAAAATCCCACAGACAGGGTGGCATGTTTGGGATTGTGCCGCACCCTCAAGCAATGCCAGGACTTCCCTCCAATGCAGTGCTTAGAAGCCAGTGCCGGCACACACCACACACAAAGAGCGCTTTGAGGCGAGCAGCTCTGGGCTGCGCTCCATGAGGTTTTAAAATCCGATTTTACGGTCAGAGTTAGGTTTTTCCTTGGAGTCTTTTTGGGAAAAAAAGCATTGACAGTTCCGTTGCTTTATTTCGCATGTGCTGTTTTTATTTTCTCTAACCTGTTTTGGAAACAAAGGAAAGCACATTTGTTTATTCAACATGCGGACGTCAACGGTGCTCATTGCAGTCTTTCTGGATTTACAAGCCAGACCGAAAGTCAGCAGATGAAACGGACCCCGTCCAGGAGCAGTCCCACCCCAGAGCTCCCAGAGAGGAGTGTGGTTTATTGACACAGCCCAGCCTTCCAGAGCCTAACATGGGGACACTCCTACAGAGCTTTGGGCTGCTCACTCTTAGGGCTGGCTGGAGGCCGCAGCTGTTTTTTTTCAGTTTTATCTAGCACGATCTTGACACGAAGGTATCAGAGCGCTTTACATGAGCACCAGTTGCATTACAGACGGGCACATTATTGTGTTGGGCACAGGGAGATGACGTGATTTGCCCAGAATCACAGGATGCTTGAGCGTCTCCGCAGAGACTCAAGCCTGCTTCCCCAGCTCCAAGGGCGGCCACTCAGAGGGGCGAAGGTCCCGCCCACTTCCGTTCTACAAGCCTGCCTGTATTGCACCCCACACAATAGTACTGAGGGGTTATGGCAAAGCATGGCTCTGGAAATACTGCTTCAGAGGCGATCGGGGTGATGTGTGTATTAGGAAAGAAAGTTAAGACGTCTTCATGGTGCAAAGCACATGTTAAAGCCAACAGCCATTTACCAATGGATCAAGCATGGAGAGAGAACTGTATGCTGCCCTCGGAGGGAGAGGTTATGGTTCAGCGGTGAGAGCTGCCGACTGGGGAGCTGGGGACCAGTGTTCGAGCCTTGTTGTCGGCTCAACATACGCAATTAATAGCAAATCTGGATTTAGCACTAGGATACAAATGACGACATGCCTGTCATAAGGAGGGACTAACAAGCCTAAAACCAATCGGAAGGCAGCATTTAGGAACTAAGCCAATGAAAAAGATGGGTGGAGAGTGGGTGGAGTTTCCACTCCATACTGCATGCTCTTGCAAAGCAGCAGCGCATGTGCGCTGCCGCTATAGGCTCGACCTAAAAACCAACAAAAGACTTGTTTTGCTTGGGTGGCATTAGAAAATCCCTTGCTGTTTGGACACCTTCTAAATCCTTCAATGCGGGATTCTCCTCCCGTCAAGAGTCCTCCGGTGTAAATTGCCTCTATTCATAGATTTTAAAGAGGTAAATCAGTGAGCAGAATAAATATCTCCAAGGGAGAGTTCAGCTCTTCCTTTTGGAAATCGTTGTCGCCTAACTCCAAACATCTTAAACCATTTCCCCAGGATAACATTGATTAAAGTTCCACTTTTCTTCTATTGGATTATGGTAGTTAGTTAATAAATGCTTCCCTTTAAAAGAACCCGACTGAGACGTGAAGATGTAGATACTGTGTTTAGTTGCCCATCTTTGCACCCTTCAGTTCTTCCTTCACAGTAAGTTACAGGCTCGGTCCCTGCTTTCCAAGGGTGAGACAAGTACGCTTGAAGGAGCCTTTGAGTTTCCACCGCACTGAGGGAAAGCGTCCAACGTTGGCACACTGGGCACCCACGTGGCAGGTTCCCTCATTCAGAAATAGCAGGTGCAGCAAGTGTAAGCGCAGTGCCTGGTGTCCTTAGCAGAGAACCAAGCAGGCTTCACATACAAAGCAGACACAGCTAGGCAGTCCCAGTGCATGTTTCACGCATACAGAACATGAAGGAAACAGGCGAATGCGGGACATGCTTCCTTGCACGCGGCATTTTAAACTCATCTTAAACACTGAACACGCACAGCACAGGCTTCAGCTGTTTAAGCCTACGTCACACACACGTTTCACCCACAAGCAGTGACAGAAGGGCACAGCTGTGGCCCTTTCCAATTTAAAGTTCACGTTTATGGTTATATTGGCCAAGTGAGGTCAGCAATAGTTATGGTTCTGAAACTATGCCCTGTAAGTGTTCCTCACCTTATCTCTGGAACCTGCACGTCCACGTCAGACTCTGTACCGAATCTAGAAGCTGTGCTCTGAATGTTAACTAGGGGAAAGGTAATGTGGGCACCCGATTTGTAGAGACACCTAACAACTGGGCACAAAATGACTCGCGGTCTGGTGTGACCAGTCTCTCATTTAAGTCAGGAGGCCGGAAGGGAGACCCTCTCCGATCCGGTGCTAACCGGCTAAACGCCTGAACCCTCCTCTAGCAAGGAGGGTGCGGTCTGCTTCCAATGATTCAATCGATTTCGTGATGTGAGGCAGGAGAAATTAATTCTTATCCCCACGTCCGCACGTGATCAAATCGGGGATCGAAGACTTAGAAATCGGCTGTTGTGCGCCATATAATAAACTCGATATTTGCATCGGCGAATCTCCCTGGGTTCCCACGGGGAGGATGTGGGCTCGACAACACAGGCTCTTTGTTTTCTTCGACCAAGGCCTCGTACCTTATGCTGTGGCCTCAGACAGAAAGAAAAGAAGGGAACAAACTCCAGTGCGGGGGCAGAAGAGAGGGCGGGGGAATTCACCTCTCCTCACTATTGTTCTCCAAAATATTCTGGATGTCTCTGCAGCTGCGATAGACAAGAGAGGAGCGGGGGCGAGCGAGCGCGGCAGCCTGCAGAGCTGACCAGACGCTCGTGCGTTATGGCCTTTTGCCTGCGATTACACGCACGGCAGGCATGTGTTTCCAATTATCGCGCCCGCGTCTGGGCACGATAATGGGAAACAGATGTCGGCCCTGCGCGCGTAACCGCAGGAAAACGGCCATGACGCACGAGCGTCTGGTCAGCTTTCTGAAGCCCCTTACTATAAGTCTCGCAAGCAGCGCATGCGCTGCTCTAGGCTCGACCTAAAAAGCATCTTTAAGAAATTGCTTGAGAGGGTGGAGTACATACGCATAACACTTATCACATTTGTTATTTTCCAAAACACTGAGATTATCATCCAAAAGCCCCACATTTAGGCTTAGAGTAGAGTAATTTGGAGATATTGAAATCTAGTGTTAAATTAAAGGACAAATCAGCTCCTTTCCTGATCATGTAAATTCAGTTTAGTTCATGTGGCTTACATGTGGGAGGTTCGGGACAAATTTAAAATTGGGATTTGAAGAGGGTTTATATTAAATGGGAGTCAGAAAGCATGTTTGATGTAAGTAATAAATGTGGGATGCTGTGACAGAAAATACCTGCAAAATGGCCTGAGTATTGGAGCTCTCTCACTTAAGGGTGGTAGCTGAGTACTGCTTCGCATCCCCAGATCAAATGAAGTAGTCTAGATGGGAATTCGGGTCCTGTGACCCATTCGCTGGTGGCAATCTCAGCAGCTGTCCCCTATTGCCTTTGTGGCTTCGGACCTGCAGTGTCCTTCATCCATCACAGTTCTGCTGTCTCTTGTTCTTCATTTTAACTACAGTGGAGCTCTGTGGAACTCATGAATCTCAGGGGCACCAATCCCTCATAAGGCCCAAGAATGGAACAGGTGCCTCAGAAGGATTAACTGGCTGGCAGTGTTGTACTGCATGACATGCTGATTTGACCTTCATCTTTACTGCCTCAGTCCAACCTGAATATCCGGGGCTTATTGACAAATGATTTTACCAGACAGTGCCACTCTGGCTCGTCCTCTTTGCTAGAAGGAGCCTGTATAAACACAGAAGTAAGCAAAAGGACTCTTTGGAAGAATGGTTATGTTGATTTGCATAGCGCACTAATCACCCAAGAGGGTATCCAGGCACATGTTCATTCTTTGTCTTCACTCTGCTTATCGTCTTAGGTTAGACTGTTTTGCTTGCTCTCGAGGGCTTCAACACAGTTCTTACTAGAGTAACCACTGTAATCCCCTATGCAATAAGTGCTATTCTGTTTTGCTTGCTAGTTTTATGTAAGCTAATGGCTGGACGCCTCAATTTCCCCTCTCCTTCACTTTCATTGAGGGCCTGGCCACCTTATACACAATTTCTGTACGGCCAAGCCCAAAACAGTGATAATACACCCTGGAGAATATGCAAATTGGATCACAAATGCATCATGTTTTCCTAACCAAACTTGACAAAGGGATATGGAGATTTTTAAAAACTGGAGGTAGTGTGAAATTAGCAGAAGGGCTTGAGAACCCAGGAACACCGGAGAATATCTAAGGGTGGAGCACCTTCAGCAAGTAAAACTAGAACAGCAATGGAATTAGAACGGCCAACAAAATCCTTCCTTCCCGATTGATTACAACTGGCCACGGCAAGGAAAGTCAGCCATGTCCCAATAGTCACTAAGTAACATACCAGTGGGTCACTGAGACACCCATAGAGAATCTTATTCTAAAAGTGATAGGTCAGTGGAAAAACCAGGAGAAGGAGGCATCAAGGAATTCAAGGCACAAATGTCCAGACTGTTGTTGAAGCATTCTGCCTTGAATAACATCTGTATATTATCATTGGGGACTAAAGTATTATCAGATTAAAAAGGTTTTGGTTTCTGATGTGGATCTTTGGTCTGAGTCCTCTACAAACTTCACTCACATACCTCCCCCACTGGGCATTCTGGTGCCAGACTATGGAAAGGCTGACCAAAGCGAGAAGGAATCTGGAGCAATGCAATAGATGAGCACATGGTACTTTTAATACTAAGATACATAATGGGAACATTGGATTACATCTTCTGAGGGGTTACTTTATCAAGGGACCATGAAAAGGGCCCATTACTTGAGTTATACAGCCCCACACAAACACAACTTACTTTAATAAGGTTATGCTGTGGTTGAAGGCTTTTATACAATGGAAGGGTGGGTATTTTTCAAATGCTGTGGGAATGGGAGATTCAGAGGAAGATCTAAGTTACAGACTGAAGCCCTTGCAAGAATAGCAAACAATCAGTTTGATCCTTTGAGCAAAGATAAAGCACACTCTACCAGCGGTTCAATCTGGAAAATGCCAATTAGAAAAATGTGCTGACTGGTAGCTATTGATTTTTAATTCAATATATATAGTCAGTCATGAACAATAAAAACCTGAGCTTTCCTCTTATTTCTGTCTAGGGAAAGGCTTACTGATATTTTGCTCACAGATATGTATGTACACATCCCTACATTTGACAAATCTTCAGGTTAGTGACCACATTTTTATGAGTAAGGTGCCGAGTAACCTTAATGGAGCCTGCTTGGGCAATGTTTCCCATGTAAAATATTGGCACATTTGACCTGCAGATATTTATCACAAAACTCAAAGTTGCGATATGTGCAGTAACAGGGGTCACCACACATTTTGCAATTAACCGAGCCACTCGTAATAAGGGCCAAGGTCCTGTCGTCTCCAAGCAACACTGCACAGAGCAGACACAATCTATAACTTGGAAAATCGGATTCATTCTCACAATTAGATCACTACACTAGCTAGTAATCAGAAGACATCCTTATCCTAGGTTATTTAAGGAAATATTGGTATTGAAAATAAACCTGCCCCCTCACTACCCCCTCGCCCCAAAATTCACTTTGAGTTCCTTATAAACCAAACTGTGACCTTGATTTCAGTTTTTTCCACTCGAGGGAAAAAAAAAAAAAAAAAGATTCACTCAAATCAAATATGCCTTTATTTGGTTTTCATACATTATATCGGAACCCATAAAAGAGTAAATAAATTCATATAAACATACACATTTCATAAAAAATAAATGAATGAATTAAAAACAATTAAAATACAAATGCATCTATTCCAAATATTCTGTACATTTTAAATCAATCATTCATATGGGCAGTAGTTCTTATCCCCCACCTCTCTGTGCAATCCTTAGTCCGAGAAATATTAAAATTATTTTAAAAGTTTATCAAATTTGTCATCTTAATAGTCAAAACACAGCACTTTCCTTAAATGGGGGGACTTCCTAAAGAATTCTATAACTGCAACAGACATCTATTGATTCTAATTTTTGTGAACAAATAAGAGATGGCCTACATTGTCTAAACTTGCAAAACAGATTAACAAAACTAGATCGTGGATGTTTGTCAAGAGAGACCATCACAAGCATAAACACTCAAATCTTTAAACCATTGCCGGGGAGGCTACTAAATGTGTCAGATTGAGCCAAAACCTAGTCAATAACAAGTGATCATACACATTTGTCAATGATACTGTTACCTACAATTCATGATGCACCACTGTTACCGTACCATGATCAATACAGTCTCTCTCCCATTCCAATAATGCTCTTCCATTATTTTGCATTTCAGTTTTTGATACTGAAAGTGATTCCCCAGGGTCTGTAGTATTCAGAAATATTTCCACACTCTTTAGAATATTCTTAATATGACAACCAGAGGATATTATAGACATTATCTAGGCCTAAACAGTCCACAATAGATGCCTTGCTTAGCTCGGTCTCTGGTTTACTCCAGATTGAATACCAAGGGTACAACGGACGCGTTTTAATACTATCTTCCCAATAAGGGAGATCCAATTCCTTATGAACAGTGCATGTAGATGTACTTTTTGGTACTGCTACCAGCCGCTTTGCAAATCAATTCTCTATTATCTATAAGCTGTGGAGGTCAGCATTGCCCCAAATACCGGAGCCACATATTGCTGCCAAGATACATTTACTTGAATAGGTCATGCACATTTCTTTGAGTGGTTTGTTACCCAGTTTTGCGGCAAATCTGAATATGCCCTCAATATTCTTCTTCAGAGCTTGTCCCTTTATAGCATAGAGACCGTTTCAGTTTCTCTTTTTGATCATACAGAACGCCCAAGTAAGAGAATGTATCAACTTTTGGTATTACACACTTTTTAGCATAAGTTTACAGGGTCTACATCCTCCCTTCACAGAAACCACAGTGAAAGTTTTTGTTAGATTAACTTTCAGGTTTAAATCCTCTATAAAATTAATAATCATCCAAAAACTTCTGTAGTCCCTGGGGAGTTCTGGCGAGGAGGACAGCATCATATGTATATAGAAGAGCCGGATTTGTTTCACAGGCCAATCTTGGGCATATCAGCTTGGGTTTAAGGAGTGTTTTTTCCAGACCATTAATATATAAACTAAACGAGATCAATCAATCAATCAGGGGTTTGTTAAAGCGCGACTACTCACCCGTAAGGGTCTCAAGGCGCTAGGGGTGGGGGTGCAGGTTCCATCCATCAAGGAGGGGGGTCTGTCGAAGAGCCAGGTTTTGAGGTTTCTTGCGAAGATGGGGAGCGATGTTGTCTGTCTGAGGTGGAGCGGAAGGGCGTTCCATGCTTTGGCCGCGAGGAAGGAGAAGGAGCGGCCTCCCGATCTGGTCTTTCTGGTGCGGGGACCACGGCGTAGGAGAGCTGGGCTGATCGTAGGGTCCTTTGGGGTGCGTGGAATTTGAGTCGGCTGTTCAGGTATGCTGGTCCGGTGCCGTGGAGGGCCTTGTGTGCGTGGGTGAGCATCTTGAAGGTGATTCTCGCCTCGACAGGGAGCCAGTGGAGTGTGCGCAGGTGCTGGGAGATGTGGCAGTGTTTTGGCAGGTTGAGGACCAGTCTTGCGGCGGGGTTCTGGATGTTCTGTAGCTTGCGGGTGAGGTTTTTGTTTATTCCGGCGTAGAGTGCGTTGCCGTAGTCGAGTCTGCTGGTGACCAGGGCGTGAGTGACGGTCTTTCGGTGTTCGAGGGGGATCCATTTGAAGGTCTTACGAAGGAGGCGGAGGGTGTGGAAGCAGGAAGACGAGACAGAGTTGATCTGGCGGTCCATTTTGAGCTCGGAGTCCAGGATGATTCCCAGGTTGCGTGCTTGGTCCGTGGGGGTTGGCGGGTTTCCGAGGGCGGGGGGCCACCAGGTGTCGCTCCAGGCATCGGGGTTTGGGCCCATGATGAGTACTTCTGTTTTGTTGGTGTTTAGTTGTAGGCAGCTGTTTTTCATCCATTTGGTGACGGCTTCCATGCCTTCTCGAAAGTTGCGTCTGGCGGTGTTGGGCTCGTTGGATAGGGAGAGGATGAGCTGGGTGTCGTCTGCGTATGACACGATGTTGAGTCTGTAGGTTCTGACAATGGGGGCGAGTGGAGCCATGTAGACGTTGAAGAGCGTCGGGCTGAGGGAGGAGCCCTGGGGGACTCCGCAGGTGGTAGGTGTGGGGTCCGAGAGGAAAGGGGGGAGTCTGACCCGCTGCGTCCTGCCGGAGAGGAAGGAGCGGATCCAGTCGAGGGCCTTGTCGTGGATTCCTGCGTCATAGAGTCTGCGTATTAGGGTGCGGTGGGAGACTGTGTCGAACGCCGCTGATAGGTCGAGGAGGATGAGGGCTACTGTTTCTCCTTTGTCCAGTAGGGTGCGGATGTCGTCTGTTGCGGCGAGGAGGGCGGTTTCCGTACTGTGGTTTTTTCTGAAGCCGGATTGGGAGGAGTCGAGGATGTTGTGTTCTTCAATGAATGTGGCGAGTTGGCTGTTGATGGCTTTCTTGATGACTTTCGCTGGGAACGGGAGCAGGGAGATGGGTCTGTAGTTTTTGAGGTCAGTGGGGTCCGCTGAGGGTTTCTTTAGGAGGGGGTTGACCTCGGCGTGTTTCCAGTCGTCGGGGAACGAGGCGGTCGCCAGGGAGCGGTTGATGGTGTGGCGGAGCATGGGTGCGATGGTGTCGGCGGCTCTGTTGAAGATGTGGTGGGGGCAGGGGTCTGTGGGGGCCCCTGAGTGGATTGACTTCATTGCCTTCAGTGTGTCTTCGGAGGTGCGGTCGGTCCAGTCGTCAATCGCTGGTTTCCGGGTGTCGGGGGTGGTTGGTGAGGGTTCAGTATGTTGGTTGTCTTCGTCGAAGTTGTCGTAGATGCTCTTGATTTTGTGGTGGAAAAAGGTGCTGAGTTTGTCGCAGAGGTCTTGTGAGGGAGGGATGTCGGTAGACTCGCTAGTGGGTTGGGCGAACTCCTTGATGATGCTGAAGAGTTCCTTGCTGTTGACGAGAGGAGTCAAGACACAATCCTGTCTTACTCCTCTGCTAATCCTGAAGGGTTTAGAGCATTCTCCAGTTAGACCAAAGCAAACACGAGCCATGGGATGTTGGTATAAATGGCTTAACAAATCAACAATGGATTTGTCCACACCCATAGATTTCATAATACTCCAGAGTTTAGTGGGGCTCACACAGTCGCTGCTGAGATCCTTAAAACCCAAATAAAGGAGACCCTTCTTGGCCTTAGTATATTTACCAATCATTAACTCCAAATGTAGGCACTGCTCTACTGTGCCTAAGCCTCTTCTAAAGCAGAATTGAAGATCTGAGATGATTGAATTTTGATCTACACAGACCTCCAATTTCTCCAATGTAATCCTGTCCAATATCTTAATAGATTAATTTAGTATGATCAAGATTTTGCAGCCAATGCTTTGCTTGACCTCAACCAATGTCTTGCTTGAGCAATACAAGCTCACTGCTTTCCTCCAAGCAGTTTGCTGCATACACCATTTACCCTAGATAAGGGCTTGCATTCCTCACGTACAGGGAGAGAGATAGTTTACAAAGAGGCACAAGTATGAACACACCACGAGAGAAATGAATAAGCACATGCTGCTACTGTAGCTATCAATGAAGAGCATGGCTGTCCTGCAAGATGTTGTCAACTTTTGCTTGCAGAATGTAGGTAAACACCCAAATTACATATAGAGGTATGTTTGGGAAAAGTAAGCTCTGTAACAAATCGAAGATGAAAAGCAGAGTGGTTTGTGGTTACAGTATAGCTAATAGGAGGCATCATTGACATGCTTTAAAAAGTTAGAAATGACAGATTGTCATATAGTTGCCATATAAGTGCAATGCCTTGTTGTGAGAAATTGGGTTTTTGATTGAGGGGGTAAAAGCCTACTCAAGCAACAGCCACAATCCTTGTCCGGGTGAACCACAAAAAGTCACTAAATCAACCTGTGCTCATCCCATCTGGTAGCTTAGCACAAAAGCAGTTAGGATTAAGTTAGAGGCAAGGTATAAAGTATTTATGCAGCACTTAAACAGTAATAAAGTTAAGGCACAACACAAGAAAAATCCCATTCCAGTTTAGAAAACGAGTACATTTTAATAAAATATTTGACACCAAAACAACAAAAATCCAATCAGCAGAACTGGAATTATTAATTTTTAAATTTTCAAGTGTAAAATAGCACCTAAAAGATCTAAGCAACAACCGCGGACATCTAGTCAAGCAAGACCGGGGCAAAGTCAAAATTTATGGACTATCGCAATGGAGCGCGGGTTAGATACACGAAGCGGAATGAGGCCGGTCTCTGATTACCGGAAGACATTTTGGTGAAACATGTCTGAGAAGGTAAAGTTCAGAGGGGCAAGGCAGCCCGAGGAGGAGGCGTCTTGGCCGGGGAGCTGCTGGGTGAAGTCATGGTGAAGATTCCTACATTCGGACTTGTACTATTTTTCAGAAGTCAAAAATCTCCAGCGGAACTAAGCAGCAGGCTGTAGCCAATGAGGGCTCAACAAGATTTGATGCTGCATAGGTCCCGGTCTCGGATCTCAGAGTACTTTTTGCTTGAACATTTCTTTAAGTCCCAAGTTTTGGATTTGGGCTATCTGGGCAAATTTAGCACCATTTCCAAGGGTCCAGGACTAAAAAGGCACCACTTGGAGGGTCACGACTCACTCAGGCTGGTTCCAGGAGCGGGTTCAAGAAAGTTTCAGACTTTTTGGTCCCTGAGGCTCGCAGCAGGAGGCCAGCAAACCAGCCCTTGCAGTCACTCTGGAAGTCCTGGGTTCAAGTAAAAGAGCAGGGAAGACATCTGGGGGCTCAGAGCAGGCTTCATGCAACAGAGCAGTCCTTGATGCAGCAAAGCAGACCTCTGAAGTACGCATTACGCAGACCTCAGAGACCTTCTGCAGGTCCAGGAGTGAAATGAAGAGTGGGTTTGAAGGTCCAATTTTTATATCTGTTGCCCTCTTTGAAGTGGGAGAAACTTCTGGAGGTTTCCCCCAACAGAAGTATCTGGAATATCCTGCCTCCCTAACCTGGTCCCAGTCTGTCTGCAGGCACAATAGGTTAGAGTAAAGTTTTGTGTGAGAGCAGAAGCACAGACTTTTGAAGTGCAAGTGGGGTTGTGCACAGCTCCACATCCCCTTATCTGGCTGAGATGGCCCATCCAGGGACACTTGGTTCCTCTATTTTGTGGCGGTCAGGGAGAAATACACAAAGGCCAACTACACCTTGTCATGTGACCCAATCAATCAGGGGGAATTGTAAGCGCGCTACTCACCCGTGAGGGTCTCAAGGCGCTGGGGGCGAGGTGGGTAGGCAGCTCTGTCAGTCGAAGAGCCAGGTCTTGAATGTCTTCCTGAAGATGTTCAGGGAGGGGGCTCGTCTGATGCCGATCGGGAGCTCGTTCCAGGTCTTGGCCACGATGTAGGAGAAGGCTCATCCACCTGTTCAGGCTTTGCGGATTCGTGGGGTTTCGGCGAGGTCGGCGGATCGGAGGTTTCTCTTGGGTACGTGGAAGGAGATTCTCTCGTTGAGGTACTGGGGTCCGGTGTTGTGGAGGCATTTGTAGGCATGGGTGAGTATCTTGAAGGTAACTCTTCTCAACGGGGAGCCAGTGGAGGTTACGCAGGTGTTGGGTGATGTGTGTGTTGAGGGATGCCGAGGACGAGTCTGGCTGCGGTATTTTGTATAGTCTGGAGTTTGTGGAGCAGCGACTTGTTGATCCCGGCGTAGAGGGCGTTTCCGTAGTCTAGTCTGCTGGTTATGAGTGCGTGGGTGACAGTTTTCCTTGATTCGGGGGGGGGGTGGGGGGGGAAGAGGGTCAATTAAAGGTCTTTTGGAGGAAGCGGAGGGTGTTGCAACAGCTGGAGGCGAGGGCGTTGACCTGTCGGGTCATGGAGAGGGTGGAGTCGAGTATGATGCAGAGGTTTCGGGCGTGGTCCATGGGGGTGGGAGGGCTGCCGAGGGCAGTGAGCCACCAGGTGTTGTCCCATGCGGAGGGGGATGGTCCGAGGACGAGGACCTCTGTCTTCTACGAGTTGAGCTTCAGGAAGCTGCTGCTCATCCAGTATGCAACGTCCTTCATTCCTTCCTGGAAGTGGAGTCTTGTGGTGACGGGGTCCTTGGTGAGGGAGAGGATGAGCTGGGTGTCGTCGTCGTAGGATACTATGCTGAGTCCGTGATGTTTGACGATGGCGGCGAGGGGGCCATGTAGATGTTGAAGAGCGTGGGGCTGAGCGACAATCCGCTGGGTACTCCGCAGTTGATTTCCGTGGGTTCGGAGAGGAAGGATGGTAGTCTGATTCTTTGGGTTCTGCCGGTGAGGAAGGAGCGGATCCAGTCAAGGGTGGTTCCCTGTATGCCAGCGTCGTGGATCTGCTGTGGGCTTCTTGAGCAAGGGTCTGACTTCTGCGCGTTTCCAGTCGTTGGGGAAGGTGCCGGTCTTGAAGGTGGTGTTGATGGTGCGTCGTAGTTCTGGAGCGATGGCGGTAGCGGCTCTGTGGTATATGTGCGGCGGGAAGGGGTCCGTGGGGGCCCCCGAGTGTATGCCCTTCATGGTCGAAGTGGTGTCTTCGGTGGTGACTGGGGTCTAGGAGGAGACGGTAGGCTGGCTGGCGTTGCTGGGGAGGGAGGTGGTTTCGGCATCAGGTCGTTGAAGTGGTCATAGAGGCCCTTGATTTTCAGACGGAAGTAGGATCCGAGCTTGTCGCAGAGGTCCTGGGAGGGGGTGATGTCCGTGGCTTCACTGGGGGGCTTGGTGAATTCCTGGATGATGCTAAAGAGTTCTTTGGAGTTGCTGGAGTTGGCGAGGATCTTGTTTTGGATGAAGGTCCTTTTGGTGGATCTGATGCGTTGGTGGTATTCCGTCATGGCGTTCTTGTAGGTGGTGCGGTCGTCTGGTGTTTTACTGTTTCTCCAGTTCTTCTCGAGGCGTCAGCAGGTGAGTCTGGATTCTTGGAGGTCGGCGGTGAACCAGATGGCCTTCCTGGGGCACTGTCTGTCGGAGTTGCGTAGGGGTGCGAGCTCGTCTGCGCAGTTGGAGATTCATCTGTGGAGTTCTTTGGCTGCAAGGTTGGCGTCGGTCGAGGTGGTGGGGGCGTCGCGGTTGAGGATGGAGTTGAGCTGCTCCTCAGTGATTTTGCTCCAGTTCCTTCGTGGAGGGCCCAGTGGGTTTGTCGACGTTGAAGTGTACGCAGTGGTGATTCATCCAGGGGGGTTGCGTGGTGTGGAAGAAGTGGATGCTGTTTCCTCCTGCGAAGATGGGGTCGAGGGTGTGTCCTGCCTTGTGGGTGGGCGTGGTTACGAGCTGTTTCAGGCCGAGGTTGGCTAGGTTGCCCAGGAGGGTGGCGAAGTTGGGGTCACTGGGGTTGTCGAGGTGGAAGTTCAGGTCTCCAATGAGTATGCAGTCCGTGGAGGCGATGGCATGGGGTGCGATGAGGTCGGCGATGGTCGTGGCGAAGGGGGCGCTGGGTCCGGGGGGGCTGTAAACGAGGGTGCAGAGTGGTTCTGGGGCTGGTCTGGATTTGGAAGTGAAGGTGTTCGGTGGTGGAGAGGGAGTCTGTGGTGGAGGTGGAGAGTCGGAGGGAGCTCTTGTGTGCGATGGCGAGTCCTCCTGGGCGGTTAGGGCGGTCTTTCCTCTGGATCTTTTATCCGTCGGGGATGGCGGTGGCGATGTCGGGGGCGGATGAGGTGTTGGTCCAGGTTTCTGTAAAGAAGGCGACGTCTGGTGAGAGGGTGTCGAGGAGGTCCTAGATCTCAACGGCGTGTCTGTGCAGGGAGCGCACGTTCAGGAGGATGCACCTCAGGGTTTCGGGGGTGTTGGCGTTTGGTGCTGGTGTGGTGGCCGTGGGGGTGCTGAAGGTCTGGCGGCAGTGACGGCAGGAGAACTGTCCGTGGGTGGTGCTTGGCGTGGACAGCTGGCAGTTGTTGTTCGAGTTGTAGCGGTGGATGGTTGGAGATCCAGGGTCCCTGGCGCTGGTCGCGGTCAAGTCGTGGACAGGCGCAGACCGGCTTGCCTTTGGCACGCCTTTGGCGGGGCCGCACAACGGCCGCCATTAAATAGGGCACAGGGAGGGAAAGCACAGCTGGGAGGCAGGAGCGGCGAGTGGCAGGGGGGAGGGGCCGCGGGGGTAGCAGCGGCAGGAAAAGGGTGGCGGAGTGGAGGAAAAAACAGGGACACAGGAGAGCAGGTACAAAGCACAAGTTACTAACTTGTGTAACGATATATCTGTAAGAGACAGTAGTTAGTGATAGATTCCTTACCTTAGAATATCCCCAGGCGTCAGGCTGGATCCGGAAAGTTTTGCGTAGCAGTACCCTTGCGCGTCGGTAGGCGGCGTCGTGCGGCTCCGCGTCCGTCGTCGGCGGCGTGATCGCCGGGATGACGTCGCGGGCAGTACTTAGACGCCACCCCTGCGCGCTGACGTCAGTTCTGTACACGACTTTCCGCGCCAGGAACGCAGAGCCATGCAAGAAGCTGACACAGGTGTCTGAAAAATACTAGGGCCCTGAAAGGGATGTCCTTAACCCTAGAAATCAGTTCGCAGAACGGGAGGATGGTGGCGGTAGGAATCTATCACTAACTACTGTCTCTTACAGATATATCGTTACACAAGTTAGTAACTTGTGCATCTGAAAGAGACACGTTAGTGATAGATTCCTTACCTTAGAATAGATACCCCAGCAATACCAACCCCGGTGGTGGGTCTGCGAACAAAGATCAGACAAGGAAGTCCTGGAGGACAGAACGGCCAAAGAAGCCGTCCCTCCGGACCTGACTGTCAAGGCAGTAATGCTTAGTAAACGTGTGCAGCGAGGCCCACGTAGCTGCCTGACAGATAACCGGCAGCGGAACACCGCGGCCCAAGGCCGTGGTAGCAGCCGTTGCCCTGGTGGAATGGGCACGCAGCCCAACAGGAGGCTCCTTCTTGGCCAAAGAATAGCAGGTCTTAATGCACAAGGTAACCCAGCGGGAGACGGTCCTCTTGTGCACCGCCCGACCTTTTTGGCGCCCACGTAGCCAACAAAGAGCTGGTCATCCACCCGGAAGTGTTTTGTGCGGTCGATATAGAAGGAGAGCGCACGTTTTGGGTCCAGACGGTGGAGCCTCTCTTCCTCTGTGGAAGGATGCGGAGGCGGAAAGAAGGTGGGCAAAGTGATGGTCTGCCCAATGTGGAAAGCAGTAACCACCTTTGGCAAGAAGGACGGACGCGTCCGAAGAACAACCTTGTCTGGATGAACAGACAGAAAGGGAGGTTTGCAAGATAGAGCCTGAGCTCACTCACCCGCCGAGCGGAGGTGATGGCCACCAGAAAGGCAGTCTTCAGAGTCAGAAGACGAAGAGGACAGTTATGCAGAGGCTCAAAGGGAGCGCACATTAAAAAGGTAAGAACCAAGTTCAAGTCCCACTGAGGCATTACAAACGGAACAGGAGGGAAGAGGTGAGTAATGCTCTTTAAGAACCTGTTAACAACAGGGGACTTGAAAAGGGAGGGCTGATCAGGGAGCCTGAGGAAGGCCGAGACAGCACAAAGATAACCCTTGATGGTACCCAGGGCAGAACCCTGTTGGGCCAGAGAGAGAAGGAACAGAAGGACCTCAGAAAGAGGGGCAGAAAGGGGATCCACAGCCTTTGCTGTGCACCATGCCACAAATTTGTTCCACCTGCAGGCGTATACCACCTTAGTGGAGGGACGCCTGGCTGCCAGAATCACATCACAAACTTCGGGAGGCAAGTCGAAAGGAATCAACTGCCGCCGCTCAATCTCCACGCAAGCAGGTGTAGACTGGACAGGTTCGGGTGGAGGACCGTCCCCTGCTGCTGCGACAGAAGATCCTCCCGAAGAGGCAGACGGATCGGGGATCTATGCTCATATTGAGTAGCTCGGGATACCAAACTCTTCAAGCCCAGTCCGGAGCCACAAGAATGACTTGGGCCCGGTCGTGCCGAATCTTCTTCAACACTCTGGGTAGAAGTGGTATAGGCGAAAGGCGTACAACAGACCGCAACTCCACTCGCGACGAAAGCGTCGCCGAGCGAGTGCCGCCTTGGAAATTCCAACGCGCAGAACTGATGACATTGCGCGTTCTCTTCGGTGGCGAATAGATCTAACCAAGGCTCTCCCCACTGTAGAAAGAGTCCTTGCGCCACTTCCGAGTGAAGACGCCATTCGTGATCCATCATGCACCTGCGGCTGAGTTCGTCCGCCCTGGCGTTCAGAGAACCTGCCAGGTGTTGAACCATCAGGAACATGCCCTGATGTTCCAGCCATGTCCAGAGGCGCAGAGCCTCCTGACAAAGGGTCCAAGACCCCACCCCGCCCTGTTTGTTGCAGTACCACATGGCGGTGGTGTTGTCTGTGAACACCTGCACTACCTTCCCTTTGACAGAGGGAAGGAATGCCTTGAGTGCAAGCCGGATCGCCCGGAGCTCCAGAAGGTTGATATGGAGCCGGGACTCCGCCGGAGACCAGAGGCCTCTGATCTCCGCCTCTCCCATGTGACCGCCCCATCCCAGAAGGGACGCGTCTGTATGCTCTGGCTGGGGAAGGGAGAGGGATCTGCCCATGACCCATTGCCGGTTCGAGAGCCACCACTGCAACTGTTTTGCAGTCCCCTCCGAGATCTGGACGTGATCGGACAGGTTGCCCTGGTGCTGCGCCCACTGGAACTTCAGGTCCCACTGCAGAGCCCGCATATGCCATCTGGCATGATTGACCAGCAGGATGCAGGAGGCCATGAGGCCCAGCAGCCTCAGGGTCATCCGTACCGAAACCCAGGATAAAGGCCGAAAGATCGGAATCATAGCCTGAATATCCCGGACTCGCCGTTCGGGAGGATAGGCCCGAAACTGCGTCGTGTCCAGAACTGCTCCGATGAAAAGGAGCTGTGGAGAAGGAATTAGATGCGACTTCGGCACATTGATGGAGAACCCCAGCGAGTGCAGGAGTTCGGCCGTAGTCTGGAGGTGGGAGACGACTGCCTGGGACGAGCCCGCCTTCAGCAGCCAGTCGTCGAGGTAGGGGAAGACTGAAACCCCTGCCCGGCGCAGATGAGCTGCGACCACCGCCATCACTTTCGTGAACACCCGAGGGGCACTGGTAAGGCCAAAGGGGAGCACGGTGAACTGAAAATGCTCGGGCCTACCGTGAACCGAAGGTAACGCCGGTGGGCCGGCAGGACGGGGATGTGGAAATACGCGTCCTGCAAGTCCAACGCTACCAACCAGTCTCCAGGGTCGAGGGCAGTCAAGACCTGAGCTAGGGTGAGCATCTTGAACTTCTCCTTCCGGAGGAAGCGATTGACGTTCCGGAGGTCCAAGATAGGACGCATGTCCTCCTTGTCCTTTTTGGGCACCAGAAAGTAGTGGGAGTAGCAACCACGCCCTACTTCTGGGGTCGGAACATGCTCGATGGCCCTCTTGGTCAAGAGGGCCGTGACTTCCTTCTGTAGAAGCACCAAGTGATCCCCTGACATGCGGTGGAATTGAGGTGGCATGGCTGGGGGGTGGTCTCGAAGGGGAGGGAGTAGCCCCTTCGGACAATGTCCAAGACCCACCTGTCCGAGGTGATGGTGCGCCAGTGGGGAAGGTGATGGCGGACCCTGCCTCCTACTGGCGTGCCGTGCACCTGAAAGGAGGGACTAGGAGGGCTTGGAGGCCGCGGACGGGTTGGAGGTGGTGGCCTGACCCGCACGCTGGTTGCCCGATCCGCCACGGCGGAATCCACGTCCTCGGCCACGCGAAGACGCCTGCTGCGCGGGCCGGTGGCTGTGCTGCTGACGTGAAGGGGCGCCCCTACCGTGGCCACGATAGGGGCGAAAAGCAGAAGGCAGCGGAGGGCGTGTAGCAGAAAGGCCCAGGGACTTGGCAGTAGCCCGTGAGTCCTTAAAGCGCTCCAACGCATGGTCTGCTTTGGACCCAAAAAGACCGACTTCCATCAAAGGGCATGTCCATGAGAGTATTCTGGACATCCCCTGAAAAACCAGTGGTTCTCAGCCAGGCGTGGCGCCGGAGCGCCACCGTCGTTGCAATCGACCTGCCCAGCGAGTCGGCGGTGTCAAGGCCACAACGGATAGTGTATTTGGCCGCATCCCTTCCTTCCGCATTGGCGCGGGAAAGCAGTGCCTGGACCTCCTCAGGGCACTGGGGCAAAACATCCGCCACCGAATCCCACAGGGAGTGGGTATATCGGCCCAAAAGACAAGCGGTGTTAACGGACCGCAAGCCAGCACTGGAGGAAGAAAAACCTTTCTTCCCAAACTGATCCAGGCGTTTGGATTCCCTATCCGGAGGAGCGGTAGGGAAGGCGGTTTGGGAAGCGGAGGCTTGGACAACCAAGCTCTCAGGAGTGGGGTGGACAGAAAGAAACAGGGGGTCGCCCGGAGCGGGGCGATGGCGTCGTGACACGTTCCGATCCACAGGAGCCCCTGTGTTGGGCTTGGACCAGGCGCCCAAAAGAACGTCAGTGAGGGCGTCGTTAAACGGCAGCACAGTCTCCGCAGAGGAGGCTGCCGGCTGAAGCACCTCTGTCAAGATGTTAGGCTTGACCGTCAAAGTAGGGAGCTGGAGACGTAAGGCCCCAGCAGCCCTACGCAACACCGTACCAAAATTGGCCCCCTCCTCCGTAGCCACGGGAGGAGACAGCATGCCAGTGTCAGGGGAAGTATCCAGACCACTGGCCTCCCTAGACTCTCTGTCCAGTCCTCATCATACTGACAGTTGCGCGTCAGAGGGTCATCAGACCCCTCCCAGTCCTCCTGGTCCTCCTCTGGTTCAAAATAAGGAGGAGGAGGGGACATTTGGGACCCAAGGTCCCATCGGCGCCGGAGCCGGCGGCCGAGCGACGTCGCTCCGGGTCCATGTCCGGAGCCGGAAGGAACTGGGGGACGACGCCGCCCGGAGCCCAGGGCGGCGTCGAGAACGGCACCGGAGACATCGGCGCCGGCGGAGGTGTCGTGAGGTCGACCGGCGTCGATGGGGGTTGTGGAGCCGGGATCGAGGCCGGGGCCGAAGCCGGAGCCGGGATCGAGGCTGGAGGCACGGGCGAGGCCGGAGCCGCCGGCGACGCCGGAGCAACCCCATCTGTGGCCCGCGGGGCCCGAAGGCGCACCGGAGGGGCCTGAAGGCCCAAAGAGGCGGGCCATGGCCGACAGGAACTCCTGTACCTTGTCCGGATCCGCCCCGAACCCGGGAAGGGCGGGTATGTCGGGGGCGACTCCACAGGCAAGTCCGGGGCCGCGGGGCGGGGACGGTGCCGGGAGGGGCCTCAGCCGAGTCGCGAGACCGGCGAGGCGAAGTCCGAGAGCGACGATGCTTCTTGGACTTCTTGTGCTTAGACTTACCGGACGAAGAAGACTTCGACGCCGACGACCGGTGTGCACTCCGCGAGCGACCCCTGGACCTCTCACGCGACCGGGGCTTCCGTGGAGCCGAATGCCGGGCCTCGAGGAGCTTTCGAGACCGCTCTCGCAAAGCTTTCGGGTTGAGGGCCTGGCATTCGGGACAAGACTCGGTGTCGTGGCCTCGGCCGAGGCAGAAGAGACACTCCCAATGCGGGTCGGTGACGGACATCATCCGCGCACAGGCGCCGCATCGCTTGAAGCCGGGCATCCCTACGACACCTTAAAGTTGGAAAAAACAGTGAAAAAATCACCAAAAGTATGGTCAAAAATTGACCAGGGCACTGCTCTTCCCGGATCTGCGCTTGCTGGCGCGGAAAAAGAAGAACTGACGTCAGCGCGCAGGGGCGGCGCCTAAGTACTGCCCGCGACGTCATCCCGGCGATCACGACGCCGACGACGGACGCGGAGCCGCACGACGCCGCCTACCGACGCGCAAGGGTACTGCTACGCAAAACTTTCCGGATCCAGCCTGACGCCTGGGGATATTCTAAGGTAAGGAATCTATCACTAACGTGTCTCTTTCAGATATAAGGCACAATACAGGGCTAACACAAACAATACCTAACAGGGACCGGCAGAGTGCGGACTCGAACCATGCTGATCAGGGCACTGTCCACACGGCAGAAGCAGCACACCAGCGGAGCTGCGGGGGTGAGAGCAGGTTTCTGCGCTCCTGCATTTGCAAAATGAATGTAATTGTGTAATTCATATTATCAGAGAACTGGTGGCTTTTGACTTGGTTAGCAAAATTTGTGTGGTTTGACTGTTTTTAACGAGTTTGTTAATGGGAAAGAAACAGACTATGTTTAGACACTTTAAGATGGCCACCGTCTTTTGGTGATTGATCACCTAACCTTTCTCAGCTAGTAGAAATAAGACCATCATGATGGCACTTATCACAACGCTGATACGGTTGCAGGAGTACTCTCCGTGTCTTGATGTTGTGCTACAACTAAGTGTTTTGGATATGTGCTTTCGACTTAGACTACTGCGCTTTAAAGCACATGGTGGCTTCGGTAAGTTACTGTGTAAATTGTCATGTTATTTGGGTACAGCTTAGTTGCACAAGTTACTAACTTGTGTAACGATATATCTGTAAGACACATTAGTAAGTGACAGATTCCTTACCTTAGAATATCCCCACGCGTCAGGCTGGATCCGGAAAGTTTTGCGTAGCAGTACCCTTGCGCGTCGGTAGGCGGCGTCGTGCGGCTCCGCGTCCGTCATCGGCGTCGAGATCACCGGGATGACGTCGCGGCCAGTACTTAGACGCCACCCATGCGCGCTGACGTTAGTTCTGTACACGACTTTCCACGCCAGGAATGCAGAGCCATGCAAGAAGCTGACATTGGTGTCTGAAAAAATACTAGGGCCCTGAAAGGGATGTCCTTAACCCTAGAAATCAGTTCGCAGAACGGGGAGGATGGGTGGGCGTAGGGAATCTGTCACTAACTACTGTCTCTTACAGATATATCGTTACACAAGTTAGTAACTTGTGCATCTGAAAGAGACACGTTAGTGACAGATTCCTTACCTTAGAATAGATACCCCAGCAATACCAACCCAGGCGGTGGGTCTGCGAACAGATTCAGACAAGGAAGTCCCAGAGGACAGAGCGGCCAAAGAAGCCGTCCCTCCGGACCTGGCTGTCAAGGCAGTAATGCTTGGTAAACGTGTGCAGCGAGGCTCACGTAGCTGCCTGACATATATCCTGTAGCGGAACACTGCGGCCTAAAGCCGTGGTAGCAGCTGTTGCCCTGGTAGAATGGGGACGTAGCCCAACAGGGGGCTCCTTCTTAGCCAAAGAATAGCAGGCTTTGATACACAAGATTACCCAGCGGGAGATGGTCCTCTTGTGAGCCGCCTGACCTTTTTTGGCACCCACGTAGCCAACAAAGAACTGGTCATCCACCCGGAACTGTTGTGTGCGGTTGAGGTAAAAGGAAAGCGCACGTTTTGGGTCCAGACGGTGGAGCCTCTCTTCCTCTCTGGAAGGATGCGGAGGCGGAAAGAAGGTGGGCAAAGTGATGGTCTGCCCAATGTGGAAGGCAGTAACCACCTTTGGCAAGAAGGACGGACGCATCCTAACAACAACCTTGTCTGGATGGACAGACAGAAAGGGGGGTTTGCACGAAAGATAGCCACCAGAAAGGCTGTCTTCAGAGTGAGAAGACGAAGAGGACAGTTATGTAGAGGCTCAAAGGGAGCGCACATTAAAAAGGTAAGAACCAAGTTTAAGTCCCACTGAGGCATTATAAACGGAACAGGAGGGAAGAGGTGTGTAATGCCTTTAAGAAACCGGTTAACAACAGGGGACTTGAAAAGGGAGGGCTGATCAGGAAGCCTGAGGAAGGCCGAGATTGCACTAAGATAGCCCTTGATGGTACCCAGGGCAGAACCCTGTTGGGCCAGAGAAAGAAGGAACAGAAGAACGTCAGAAAGAGGGGTAGAAAGGGGATTCACAGCCTTTGCTGTGCACCATGCCACAAACTTGTTCCACCTGCAGGCGTATACCACCTTAGTGGAGGGACGCCTGGCAGCAAGAATCACATCACAAACTTCGGGAGGCAAGTCGAAAGGAATCAACTGCCGCCGCTCAATCTCCACGCAAGGAGGTGGAGACTGGACAGGTTCGGGTGGAGGACCGTCCCCTGCTGCTGCGACAGAAGATCCTCCCGAAGAGGCAGACGGATCGGGGGATCGACGCTCATACTGAGTAGCTCGGGATACCTACTCTTCGAGCCCAGTCCGGAGCCACAAGAATGACTTGGGCCCGGTCGCGCCGAATCTTCTTCAACACTCTGGGTAGAAGTGGTATAGGCGGAAAGGCGTACAACAGACCGCAACTCCACTCGTGACGAAAAGCGTCACCGAGCGAGTGCCGCCTTGGAAATTCCAACGCACAGAACTGCTGACATTGCACGTTCTCTTCGGTGGCGAATAGATCTAACCAAGGCTCTCCCCACTGTAGAAAGAGTCCTTGCGCCACCTCCGAGTGGAGACGCCATTCGTGATCCATCATGCACCTGCGGCTGAGTTCGTCCGCCCTGGCGTTCAGGGAACCTGCCAGGTGTTGAACCATCAGGAATATGCCCTGATGTTCCAGCCATGTCCAGAGACGCAGAGCCTCCTGACATAGGGTCCACGACCCCACCCCGCCTTGTTTGTTGCAGTACCACATGGCGGTGGTGTTGTCTGTGAACACCTGCACTACCTTCCCTTTGACAGAGGAAAGGAATGCTTTGAGTGCAAGTCGGATCGCCCGGAGCTCCAGAAGGTTGATATGGAGCAGGGACTCCGCCGGAGACCAGAGGCCTCTGATCTCCGCATCTCCCATGTGACCGCCCCATCCCAGAAGGGACGCGTCCGTCACAACTGTGTGCTCTGGCTGGGGAAGGGAGAGGGATCTGCCCATGACCCATTGCCGGTTCGAGAGCCACCACTGCAACTGTCTTGCAGTCCCCTCCGAGATCTGGATGTAATCGGACAGGTTCCCCTGATGCTGCGCCAACTGGAACTTCAGGTCCCACTGCAGAGCCCGCATATGCCATCTGGCATGATCGACCAGCAGGATGCAGGAGGCCATGAGGCCCAGCAGCCTCAGGGTCATCCGTACCGAAACCCAGGATAGAGGCCGAAAGATCGGAATCATAGCCTGAATATCCTGGACTCGCCGTTCGGGAGGATAGGCCCGAAACTGCGTCGTGTCCAGAACTGCTCCGATGAAAAGGAGCTGTGGAGAAGGAATCAGGTGCGACTTCGGCACGTTGATGGAGAACCCCAGCGAGTGCAGGAGTTCGGCCGTAGTCTGGAGGTGGGAGACGACTGCTTGGGACGAGCCCGCCTTCAGCAACCAGTCGTCGAGGTAGGGGAAGACTGGAACCCCTGCCCGACGCAGATGAGCTGCTACCACCGCCATCACTTTCGTGAACACCCGAGGGGCGCTGGTAAGGCCAAAGGGGAGCACGGTGAACTGAAAATGCTCGAGGCCTACCGTGAACCACAGGTAACGCCGGTGGGCCGGCAGGACGGGGACGTGAAAATATGCGTCCTGCAAATCCGACGCTACCATCCAGTCTCCAGGGTCGAGGGCAGTCAAGACCTGAGCTAGGGTGAGCATCTTGAACTTCTCCTTCCGAAGGAAGCGATTGACGTTCCGGAGGTCCAAGAAAGGACGCGTCCTCCTTGTCCTTTTTGGGCACCAGAAAGTAGTGGGAGTAACAACCACGCCCTACTTCTGGGGTCGAAACGCGCTCGATGGCCCCCTTGGCCAAGAGGGCCACAACTTCCTTTTGAAGAAGCACCAAATGATCCCCCGACATGCGGTGGCATTGAGGTGGCATGGCTGGGGGGGTAGTCTCGAAGGGGAGGGAGTAGCCCCTTCGGACAATGACCCACTTGTCCGATGTGATGGCACGCCAGTGGTGAAGGTGATGGCAGACCCTGCCCCCCACTGGTGTGCTGTGGACCTGAAAGGATGGACTAGGAGGGCTTGGAGGCCGCGGACGGGGCGGAGGTGGTGGCCTGACCCGCACGCTGGTTACCCGACCCGCCGGGAGCCACGTCCTCGGCCACGCGAAGACGCTTGCTGCGGGCCGGCCGGTGGCTGGGCAGCGGACGTGACTGGGCGCCCCTTCTGTGGCCACGAAAGGGGCGAAAAGCAGACTGTTGCGGAGGGTGCACAGCAGAAAGGCCCAGGGACTTGGCTGTAGCCCGCGAGTCCTTCAAGCGCTCCAGCGCGTGGTCCGCTTTGTTGCCGAAAAGGCCGACACCATCAAAGGGCATGTCTATAAGTGTGTTTTGGACATCGCCCGAGAAACCAGTGGTCCTCAGCCAGGCGTGACGGCGCAGCGCCACTGTCGTCGCACATCTCTTCCTTCCGCAATGGCGCGGGAAAGCAGTGCCTGGGCCTCCTCAGGACACTGGGGCAGGATCTGCGCCACAGAATCCCACAAGGAGTGGGTATATCAGCCCAAGAGGCAAGTGGTGTTGACAGACCTCAAGCCAGCACTGGTGGAAGAAAAAACCTTCTTCCCAAATTGGTCCAGTTTTTTGGATTCCCTATCCGGGGGAGAGGTAGGGAAGGCGCTTTGAGAGGCAGAGGCTTGGACAACCAAGCTCTCAGGTGTGGGGTGTTGGGAAAGGAACAGGGGGTCGCCCGGAGCAGGGCGATGGCGTTGGGCTACGTTCCTATCCACAGGAGCCCCTGTGGTGGGCTTGGACCAGGTGCCCAAAAGAACGTCAGACAGTGCATCATTAAACGGCAGCAATGGCTCCGAGGAGGTAGCCGCCGGCTGAAGCACTTCCGTCAGGATGTTAGTCCTGACAGCCACTGTAGGTAACTGGAGGTGCAGGGCCTCAGCTGCCGTACGCAACACCGTAGCAAAGTTTGCTCCCTCCTCCGTTGCCACGGAACGAGGAGACAGCATGCCAATGTCAGGAGAGGTGTCCAGACCACTGGCATCCCCAAGTTCCTCAGCCCAGTCCTGATCATACTCACATTGGGCAGTGAGAGGGTCCTCAGACCCCTCCCAGTTCTCTTCGTCCTCCAAATCAGGGTCAATGTAAGGAGGAGGGACATGTGGGACCCAAGGTCTCATCGGCGCCGGAGCCGGCGTCGATCGACGTCGGTCCGGCGCAGAGTCCGGATCCGGAGAGAACCTGGGGACAACGCCGCCCGGAGCCCCGGGCGGCGTCGTGAACGGCACCGGTGAAAGCGACGCCAGTGGAGGTGTCGTTAGGTCAACGGGCGTCGACAGGGGTTGTGGCAGCGCCGAGGCCGGGGCTGGTGTCGCTGGCGGCGCCGGGATCGGAGTCGCCGGCGGCGCCGTAGGAGGAACCCCACTAGGGCCCGCGGGGCCCGAAGGCGCACCGGGGGGACCTTGAGGCCCGAAGAGGCGGGCCATGGCCGACAGGAACTCCTGTATTTCGGCCGGAGTCGCTGCCGAACCCGGGTAATGCGGTGGCGGCTCCACAGGCACTCCCGGAGCCGCGGGGGCGGTGCCGACGGGACCCTCAGCGGAGTCGCGCGACCGGAAGTCGTCGAGCGATGACGCTTCTTGTGCTTCGACTTACCGGAGGAGTGCGAAGACTTTGACCCCGAAGAATGATGAGGACTCCGCGACCGGCCCCTCGACCTCTCTCGTGACCGGGGCTTGGATTAGCGCGGAGCCGACTGCCGGACCTCTAGGAGCTTTCGAGACCGCTCTCGCAAAGCCTTCGGATGCAAGGCCCGACAGTCAGGGCACGACTTGGAGTCGTGGTCGCGCCCGAGTCAGTAGAGACAGTCTCGATGCGGGTCCATGATCGACATCATCCGAACACAGGCGTCGCATGGCTTGAAGCCGGGCATCTCTGACACCGTTGGAGTCGAACGACTCGAGAAAAACAGTGACAAAAAAATCACAAAAAGTTCAGTCAAAAAATGACTGGGGCACTGCTCTCTCCGGATCTGCGCTTACTGGCGCGGAAAAAGAAAGAACTGACGTCAGCGCGCATGGGCGGCGTTCTAAGTACTGGCCGCGACGTCATCCCGGCGATCTCGACGCCGACGACGGACGCGGAGCCGCACGACGCCGCCTACCGACGCGCAAGGGTACTGCTACGCAAAACTTTCCGGATCCAGCCTGACGCCTGGGGATATTCTAAGGTAAGGAATCTGTCACTAACGTGTCTCTTTCAGATGTACATGTTTTTTAGATGAGTCCTGCGGTTACACAGATACGGGATAGTTCCAGTGGCGGGAGCACTTCTATTGTGCGCCGCCTTAGTGGAATGGCATTTACATTTTTATATAATACATTTTTTTTTGCTCAGAATCTGTTTATTGAATTTTTAAAAGAGAACACTACAATATAATTGCAGTTGAAGAATAACCCTCCGCAGACAATTACATAGTAGTAGCAGTACATTGAGGACCACATGCAAGTATTACAATACAACTCATCAAGGCCCCTGTAAGAAAGCGTGGCATGCATTTGTGCTCCTAGTGAAAAGCCCAGGAGAGTCCAGCAAGGGCCTCTGCAGTACAACCTCGTTTCACTCGAGATCTTTTCATGAAATGTGCAAAGAAAGACATTACGGGGAAATAAAGCTGCAGTTGCAAGATAGCCCTCAGCAGATATTTGCACAATAGTAGTGGAACAATTTAGGACTATGCACAGGCATGACAGCAAAGCCAACTGTGGCCCCTAGGGAGCATACTTATGAGGTACATGTGCACTCCTCTTGGGAAACCCTGAGGAGCACTGGTGAGGGTCTATGTATTGTGGTCCCATGACAGGGCATGTCTGTTTGGAGGGTGAAACTCCTGAACTCACAAACACTAGGGGAGACGGAGGACAGGGGAAAGGGAGGACAGGGGGAAAGGGAAAAGGAAACTGGTCTCCTCCATAGCCAGCTAGTCCAAGTGGGTATTACCTAAGTGTGTCAAATAGGTGACGCGCGCCCAACCTGGGAGGCTGAAAGCATAGGTATTCTAAGCGGGACATACAATCAATAAGAGGTGTCCAGAGGCGGAAGAATCTCTTGTCTGTGAAGGACAATTTGTGTGTCATCTGCCCCACAGCAATGGTGTGCCAGATTTGTGTAAACCATGATGTTGCAGGTGGAGCTGAGGGGGCCCGCCAGGCCCAGGCTATAAGCTGCTTATCTGCACTGGTCATGTGGCGCACCAGGTACCAGTCCGCGTGGGCCATGGCAGTCAGGGACTCAGGGCAAATGCCCAAGATGTGCATTTGGTAGTCATGTATAGGGTAGCCCAGAACGTCCATAATATGACTCGATCTCCTGCCAAAAATTCTTTAGGGAGGGGCATGCCCACCATATGTGGTGGAAGTCACCCGCATGGGCTCCGCATTTCCAACATGCAGCAGAAGCTGCAGGGAACATGGCATGAAGGCAGGCCGGGGTATAATGTCATTGTCATTAGCATAGTGCAATGCTTGCAAAGAATAAAGTGGCAAGTCACCCAATTTCACCAATTTTTGATCTCTAGAAAGAGCTATGTATCATCTTTTCAATATCTGACTTTTTGCTTGACATGATATATTGAAAAGCGTTCAGAAAGGTTTCAAATGCTTTGGCATTTTCTATGCCTGCACAGTCTTAATTTAATCTTTGGGGAACGTGTATGATGGAATATCATTTATCTACATTTTTATTTATATTTAATGTAATCTGTAAGTATTTAAAGTTTTTTACAATCATTCGCTTCAAGATTTTATTTGAACAATTTGCTTTTTTTTTTATACAATACTCCTTTAGGAACACAATTTATCACATGTTGACTAAAAAAGAAACTAACCTGAGACACGTAATCTTTGACTAACGACTGCAAGGAGGTAAACACCTGTTAGCTGTTATTTGTTCTACATTTATGAACAAGTTACTTACCTTTGGTAACAATATATCTGTAAGAAACAGATTAGTTATGGATTCCTCACCTTAGATTCCTCACCTTAGAAGTACCCCCAGGTGTCAGACTGGATCTGGAGAATTCTTTCCTCAGCAGTACCTCTGCGCGTCGATAGGTGGCGTCCGTCGACTCAGAGTTCGTTGTTGGCATCGTGGTCGCCGGAATGACGTCGCGGTATCTACTTAGACGCCGCCCTCGCAGGCTGACGTCAGTTCTGTACACGACATTCCATGCCAGAAGCGCAGAGCCATACAAGACACTGACCACTGGTGCACGAAAACTAGGGCCCTGAAAGGGAGTCCCTTACCCTATAAGTCAGTTCGCAGAACGGGGAGGATGGGAGGAGCGGTGAGGAATCCATAACTAATCTAGGTCTCTTATAGATATATCGTTACCGAAGGTAAGTAACTTGTTCACCAGAAAGAGACAATTAGTTATGGATTCCTCATTTTAGAATAGATACCCCAGCAATACCAACTCCCGGTGGTGGGTCTGCGTACCAAGTTCACACTAGAAAGTCCTGGCGAACCGAACGGCCGAAGAAGCCGTCCCTCCGGACTTAGATGTCTAGGCAGTAGTATTTGGTAAACGTGTGCAGTGAAGCCCACGTAGCTGCCTGGCAGATGTCACGAAGGGGGACTCCACGTCCCAAAGCAGTAGTGGCTGCCGTCGCCCTGGTGGAATGGGCACGCAACCCAACTGGAGGTTCCTTTTTAGCTAAGGTATAGCAGATTTTGATGCAAAGAACGACCCATCGGGAGATGGTTTGTTTTTGCACCGCCCGACCTTTCTTGGCGCCCACATAACCGACAAAGAGCTGGTCATCCACCCGGAATTGTTTTGTGCGATCCAGTTGGAATGAAAGTGCACGTTTTGGATCCAGACTGTAGAAATATAATAAAACGTCTTTGCTGTATTGCTATGCGTTTCTCAGCTTAAGTTGGCATTCGCGGCAGCACTATGGGCGCCGGCAGCGTGACCTTGACACACAGATAGTGCATGCCCAGTCTCAGAATTGAAACTTCTGCTACTGTACCTTCATTGTGTAGCTGGTCCCAACTGGAAATTTCCAATTTGGGCGTGTTTTACTGATTCTGAATCCTACATAATGTAATACCACGAGTTCTGTCAGTTCCCTCTGCAGCACCCCAAGCAACTGGGTAGAAGGACTCCACTATAGTGTACTGAATAAACTTATACTTGGTTTGTATTCTCTATCTGACCGACTCTTCATTTGTGTGGAAGGCTGAGAGGTGGTCGCGAGTGACCCGGGTGACCCGAAACGGGTCACTTCCTTCAGTTGGCACCCGAACAGGGACTCCATCGGGTGACCCATCCTCGCCTGCAGACGGGAGGGGAGGTCGAGGCCACGTCGGGTCAGACGGGCGGACCAGGGAGCCCTGCACGAGAGAGTCCTGAACTCGCAGCTGCCCAGTCTGACCAGTCAGTGCCTCGCCCAGTGATCATCCCGGCTGGGGTCCTGAACGGCGGAAACTCTTGGATCTGACTGTTTGGTCTGAAGAGTCTGCAGTGGAGAATAAATTTTCTTGGCCCGCGGTGCACCAGGTGAGTTGCTTTCATTTTTACTTGGATATGGGACCATTTTGGTTTGTATCTGGTGTGGTTTGAGGACCGCTTTTGGATTTGGTGCGGTTTTGAAAACCGCTTTTGGTGCAAAGTGTCCGTGAGCACTTTGCTGGGCAACTTAGTGAATTTGGCCTACTATTGAAAATGCCCAGTTGTAGCAAGTTTTGGGTTCCTTGCGGTCGTTGTTCTGCTGATGATCGTTTGAAGAAAGTCAGCCAGCGCCTCCGGAAGGCACACCGAATTTTGACATGTATGTGAAGCATGCAAGAAGAACAATTGATGGACAGAATGCAGAACAATGTCATACATTCACCCAGTACAGAGATCTGGGCCTGAATCCATCGCTTTTTTGCTCACCATGCCATTCCAGTTTGGACCCAGCCATATGTAAATCAGTCTTGATCCTGCGCCCAATGGGAACAGTCCAGCCCGAACTGCCAGGCCAGGTCCTCCCTGGACTGGAAACAAGCATCCTAGGACCGGTATCGGGCTTTCAGCTCTCATCAGCCAGGATAGCTTGACTCCAGTGGCATGGAGAGCACTGGACCCACGTCTGGGCATACCCGTCCCACTCGGGGTGACAAATGCAAAAAGAACAATTGATGGACAGAATGCAGAACAATGTCATACATTCACCCCAGTACAGAGACCGGTCCCAGGATGCTTGTTTCCGGTCCAGGGAGGACCTGGCTTGGCAGTTTGGTCTGGACTGTTCCCATGAGGCACAGGGTCAAGACTGATTTGCATATGGCTGGATCCAAACTGGAATGGCATGGTGAGCAAAAGAACAATGGATTTAACCCAGATCTCTTGACTGGGGGTGAATGTATGTTTTATTCAGCATTCCATCCATCATTTGTTTGCGTAGCATGTATGTGAAGCATGGCCTTGACCCTATTATGTTTAGTACGCTATGGCACAAATATACGAGGGACAATGTCGAGTTGCAGTGGCCGCTGACTGGCACCTTTGATGAACAAAAAATGAATTTTCTGCAGGACAAATTGTTTGCAAAACGAAGCAGGCAGTCTATGTTTGATTCTCTACGAACTTGGCAGAAAGAGGCTAAACGGAGACGAATGAAAGCAGAGAAAGAGGCCCGGAAGGAAATAACGACGACATTGACTCAGGAAGCTGTGGCACATGATAAAGAGAAGCAGGAGATAGGAATTGAGCGTGCAGATAAGAAGTTCTGACTGCAGGTTGACGGGTCTTATGTGGCCCGAGAGGAGAAGGATGTTTTTGTAGAGGAATTGTTGGATACTAGACCCCCCACCCCCATACGCCCCACAAAGGATATATCCTGCTCTTCCCCCACAGGCCCACCTGCCTGGGTCTTCCGTCTCTGCTGTCTCCGCTCCTACTACTACTGATCAGACTGCTCTGGCTTCGGCACCCCCTGTCCTATTGCTGTCTCCGCCGTATGTGGCGACTAACTGTTAGTACTTCTGCCGCACCTATTGCTTCAGCGTCTCTTTTGCCAGCCCTTACACCTACGATGCAGCCATCAGTGACGCTAGTGCCTGGTGTTCCCGTCACTACTCCCACTGTATTCTTACATTCCCCGACGCTGGGGATTAGTGACACACCAGTGCGTGGACCAATGGATAGAGACTGGACGAGCATTAAGGAACGTATAGGGCGGACGTTGGTCCGGTCTGATGTGGGGGAGGAAGAGAAGAGGATGGTAGCTAATCAGGCTTCCCAGTGGGCTCGGAATCCCATTCATGGTTTGGATGATGTGTGGAATGTGAAGAAAGATTTTGAACCATTTTTGCAGCAGCATGCCCTTAAACACGTCGGCCACGTTGATTGGTCTCTGGGAGCAGTGTTTTGGGGATGTGGCACCTCGGGTTTTGAATGATATTAAGGATCATGTATATATTGCTGACATGGCGCCTGCTCAGGTTTATGGTAATGTTGCGACAATGATTGCTTATCGACGGAGGTTCCTCGAGAAGAGCCCCATTTCAGTATCTCAGTTTCCGATGTGGGAGGTCTACCCCTTATACCACCCTGAAATACCGGAGTTACGAGACCAAGATGACATAGTTGTTAGACCATGGGTAGCTGCTTGTTTCCAAGAACAATGGGTTTATACTCCTTGGAAGAGGAGTGAGGTTTTGTCCCTTAAGACTCAGTTACCTGATAGCAGGAAAAATCCGACAGCCTATTATAAAGAATTGACTGAAGCGGCTTCCTCGACAGTGATGACACTTGCAGATATCGAAATGTTTTTTGGACTCCTGGTCCCTGTGGATATTTGGAGACAGGTGCACACACAGGATCATGTCGCGGAACTGGGAGGTACATGGGATCAAATTAAGGAGTGGGATAAGGACCAGAAGCCAGGTGAAAAGCCTAGGGCGGAGATACTTGCTTTGTCGAACCGAACTGTTACTTATATGCATTCACTTATTCCACCGAGAAAGGTTGACTGGGACAAGCTATCGGCTTGTCGCCAGAAGAAAGATGTGTGTCTGATTTTTTCACACTGTTTGAGGAGGTGTTTCTGGATTACAGTGGGCAGGATTTGTCTGTTGAGGGTGGTGTCAGGTTGTTTGTTAATAGGTTTGTCTCGAAACTGCTTCCAGAAATTGCAACACGATTACAGGCTTCTGAAAGCACATGGTCCACATCTGCCCCTTCTGTTATTTTGAACATGGCGCAGTATTATGAGCATAGGGAGAATGAGGAGAATGAGAAGACCCCTTGCGTTGACTATTGGTCCTTTCACTGTGGATTCGACGTTCTTGCTGACATCTAATTGCGGAGAGACTCGGATGGGCTTGGATTTGTTAAAGAAGTTGCATGCCACCATTTATTGCTCCCCGGATGGTGTTTACACGACTCTTGGCCCAGATGTAGTACGCGCTAAGCAGTGTTTGTCCAAAGATGCGCCCCTTCCCGCCGAATTTAAAGATGTACCATCCCACTCTGTGGGCAGCGGGCGACACAGATGTGGGACTGTTACAGATACCGCCCGTTTCCATTACTGTTGAGGACAACACTATTTTGCCTCGTATCCCTCAGTACAAAATATCGCAAGCTGGTGAGCGAGCTTTGTTGCAGATTGTGCAGGATTTGATTGAGAAAGGAGTGATTGAGGAGACGACTGCGAATGTCTGCAATAGCCCTATTCTTCCAATACTCAACAAGCATTTGCAATGCAACAGGTCTCGCATTTACGCGAGTTTGAGCTATTGACATTGTAAACGACAATGCCTTTTATTTATGTTTTGGTTTTTGAAACATAAAACGCATTGTCATTTACAATGCCAATAGCTCCAACTCGAGTAAATGCGAGACCTATTGCATTGCAAATGCTCGTTTCATACTGGTTTGCTAAGAGAAAGCTATGTAAGCATGCAGGCATACAAGGAGGAGTGAAAAAGAAAGGCAGTGCATGATGGAAAACCAATGAGAAATCCATAGTTGCTTAATGAATTGCGCGCCTGTCTCATGCCTCTGTGGGTTTGAAATGGATGTCAAGAAAGCAGACCAAGCATTGAGGCAGAGGGTGAGCGGGGTGGATAGCGCGTCGCGAGGGGCTGGCTGGAGAAGAATGGCAGACAAGAGCTGACAACAGGGTGCAAGACGAAGAGGGCTTGACAGGGATACATTCAGCGCGCGGCACAAACAGGGCGGGCACGTGTGGGACAGTACAAGGACAAAGATGGCGAGGGAGAGAGGAGCATTGAGAGAAGGGGGCTGCAGAGAGGGAAGTAGTAAAGCCAGGTCGTGAGAGAGAAATGGGGAAGACTAATTGAGGAAGAGGCGAACATTAGTAGACTCCAGGGATAGAATTAAATGTAGGGTTGGGAAATAACCGTTTGGTGATTCTGGGAGCAGGAGACATGAACTGTCATCCGGGCAATCCCCCGACTCAATGGCGTCACCCTAGGTGATCCACTCTATCAGCCTGTGACTCAGTTTCTGTACGTGCCAACATTGGCAGCTTCTTGTAACAGGTGAATCTCTGCTATTAAGAACATTATCTAGGCATTCCAAGAAACAAAGAGAAACAGGAAATACTCTAAGCAAATGATCTTTTGCATTTTAATGACGCTTAATAATCATCGTAATGAGAATTACAAGCAATTGAAGTCTTTGTTGAGCTGTTCTCCGTTTTTATTGTCGTTCCGTTCGTGGATTTTAACTATGGTGGCAAACTTTACTCGTCAAATGGAGGCACAAAATACGAACAAGGCCCAGCTGATATTTGAAAAATTCCAGCACTGCACTGGCTCATCCTAGAAACGAAAAGGTTTTGTGGTGTGAAACACGAAGGTCCGTTACAAGTAGGTTAAAGGTCAGGTTGCAGCAGTCTCCACAGATTTCAAACGGGGCTCAGCAGAGGGGAAAGGCCAGTGCCGGCGACCTCCTGCATAATGACTTCTGTCAGTGAAACCAGACAAAAGAGTCGGTACCCACACTGAATGCACATGAACTGAGGGTGCTGTGCCAAAATAAAAACGTCATTCAAGCACAGTCTATGACTGCCTGCACTTTTAATAATACTGGGCGTTTACGCAGTGCCCGCCACAGCTGAACTGTTTGCATTTGCTTATTAAAAACAGCTGTTATTGCGCAACACTACTTTCTCTGTAGGCCTCAGAATGACGAGTTAAAGGTGGTTCTGTTAAGATTCCCAACCAATGACATGCAAGGCGTGCAATGCCCTCTGCATTAATCATGCTACCCACCGAGTTATGCCGAGAGTTAGCAATAAAATTACACCAAGTATTCAAAATCAGGGGCGTAACGCGGGGCCTGCGGCGCGTGGGAGGGGGGCATTCAGCCCAAGTTCTAGTATCGGTCTATGAGATATGCAATACTTTGGGCCCCTCAACACTCTGCGCCCCTAATCACCCCCAACCTCCCCCGAATATCTTATGTTACTCCACTGTTTAGAATCGGTGGCACATCACCCAGCTACGAAATCTCGAAAAGGAAGTGTGCTTTGTAAATAGCCGATGCGAATTGGATGGAAAACAGGTTTTGACCAATTCATGTTTCTCTTGTACCACGAGGGATAAACACTTTATCCGCCCTGGGCCAGAGGACCACCAGTACTGAAAGGGGCTCCTCGCCACGCGCCTGTCACCGGCAGTGCCTCCGGAAGCCGGGCGCGCTCAGCCTCTGTCAACATGCATCTGTCACCCCTCTGACAGATGCATACAGAAGAGGCGGGCCCCCAAGGCATGTCCCCCTCATTCAGATCAGCCTCGCCTCCTGCTGCACACGCCACCAGAACAAGGCGGGAAGGCGACATGAGCACACGGCACAGAAGCACACGTGTTCTCCATGGTTCGGCGCGCACACACTGTACGTACCATTCTGTATTTCCAAAACAATACCCCGCAGAAATTTCTTTCATGGACCAAGTGCCCAGACTACGCACCGAGCAGAGTTCAACACAACGAAAATATTTGGTCACAAAGCGCCACCATCACCTGGCTATCGATGTACTGTAATGCACTTTACGCACAAACTGACACAATGAACCATAACAACGAGCGGTGACAATGCCAACTATCGCTGGAGCATCCTTCATCGACCAGGATTTGGAAATAAAGTTGGCATATTTTAGAAAGACCTGGGACTATCCAAATGTAAACTGTAAATAATATCCGCCTTTGCACGAGCATCTCTGACTAGACTCCAGAGCCTCATCACACCCCAACCCTTTTCTTAAACCACATACTGCGCTACAGAGCTAATGTGACAACTTGCAGGCGACCTTAATGTTTGCACGGAGATCACAGCTGGACCCCACACAGGGAGAGTGCACAACTTTTACCGCTTGGTATATAACTTTGCAAGCCCGCCCCATTCGCTACCTTGCTCACGCCTGCTCCCAGGGCACACAGCGCCCGCACTCTCACCTGTTCCTCTCGCTTCTGAAAAGTACACAGGTTGCAACCCATGGCAGGCGCACTGACAGGGAATCACCCTCCGGACGCAACTACAGCTTGTCATCAGTCACTACCGCGTGGAGACACCGGCACGCCACTGTGAGATGGAGGCATGCACCGAGGCGATGTGCGGCACGCGGGGGAGCAGCACAGGTTTTGACCAATTCATGTTTCTCTTGTACCACGAGGGATGAACAGTAGCTCCGCTGTAGTTTAGACTGGCACGAGGTAAGACATGTGAGCCCTTGGTAAGTACGACTCAAAAGTCATGCTTTTAGCCCGGAGACATTTAGAGTGTTTACCAATTCTGCATGGGTGGGTGATATCATCTCCGTTTATAATAGGCACAGTGATTGGGGAGGGCCAATTTAACAATGCTGAACTCTACCAGCCACAGCGTGACTACCGCACATCCCTGTTCCAGTTTCCTAGATGTCTTGGTGGCAAGAGGCGCAGACATGTTTCCTTGAGCGCGGTGGCTTGGTGCCACCTCTCTCAAACTCTCTGCTAATCTGACAGCGCGCTCGGTGGCGGCTTCTCTGCTATCTGGTACCCAGGCCCCAGAACTGTGCACGCAGCTCCAGGATTGCTTTCTTGCAGGAATATAAAAAAGTGCTGGCCATTCCCGCTGTTTATTTTTGCATCGCGCTTTCACTAAGTGAAAGCGCAATGCAAAAATAAACACGCAGCGCCCTGTCTCCTTTTGGGCCGGCCCATCCGGACTGGATCTCACGCCTCCTTGAGATAAGAAATTGCTTCACGACAGCCGTGAAGCAGGCGATCCAGTCCGGATGGGCTGGACCAAAAGACGAAAGGGAGGCAACACAAACAGCTCATTTCCAATGGCAGGCCACCATTTAGCATAAACGGTGACGCCAGCCAATGGAAACGAGGGGCGGGGCTTAAAGCCCTTTTTCTGAAACTCCTTGTTCACAATAAATCTCGCTGAGCGAGCTGCGCATGTGCGCAGCAACGCTAGGCGAGACCTAAAAAGGTACCTTCGGATCCTTCTGATGACAATGCAGATGTTTACCGTTTTGTGATTGATTTGCGCAAAGTTAACAAGATTGTGGTTCCCCAGTTTCCAGTGGTTCAGGACATTATGACACTCCTAACTATGATCCCTTCTTCTGCTAAGTTCTTCTCTGTCATTGATCTGAAAAATGCGTTCTTTAGCATCCCTATACATCCTGACCGTAGGTATCTGTTCGGATTTTCACTGGCTGGTAGAAGTTTTACCTTCCGTCGCGCTCCACAAGGGTATACTGAGAGTCCGAGTATTTATAGTCAGGCATTGAAAGGTCAGCTGGATTCCTTATCGCTCCCGACAGGTAATGTATTGCTTCGGTACGTGGATGATCTTCTCATTACTTCCGACACGGAGCAAGGTTGCAAAGATAGTACGGTAAAATTATTACTTCATCTAGCTCACCATGGTCATAAAGTCTCCCTTTCCAAATTCCAATATTGTCGACAGGAGGTCACCTACTTAGGTCACCTACTGTCGAAGGAGGGTAGGAGATTGACTCCGGAACGCATCAGCACCATTGTTAAAATGCCCCTTTCTCAAACTCCGAAAGATGTGCGCGCTTTCATTGGCATTACTTCTTACTGTCGCCAAAGGATCCCTAACTATTCCCTATTAACGAAACCCCGGCTCGCCTTAACTAAAGATGTGCATGAACCCCTGCCTTGGACGCCTGAATGTCAGCATGCTTTTGAGCAATTAAATGTTGCGCTGTGCTCGGCACCTGTGCTTGGTACTCCTAACTATGCCAAGCCGTTCGTGCTGTACATACACGATTCAGCTGGTTGTGCGCTTTGTTTTAACACAAAAATTTGGGGATAAGCAAAGGCCGTGTGCTTACTTTTCTGCTCTGCTTGACCCCGTCGCAAGAGCCCTCCCGAGCTGTCTAAGAGCGGTCGCGGCTGTGGCCGTCTCTATCAGACAATCGGCGGGGCTCGTACTTGATACCGACCTCACAGTCATGGTACTCCATGCTGTGGATACACTTTTGAATAAGACAAAGACACAGCACCTCACCAGTGCACGTCTGACCGGTTACGAGCTAATGCTCTTCCAAAAGCATATCACGATCAAACGCTGTGCCACTCTGAACCCAGCCACGTTACTACCCATCCCTTCTAAGAATGAGGAAATTGACATACATGATTGCATTTTTCGAACAGAGGAAGAGACGAAGGGACGGGTAGACCTGATTGACGTTCCCTTATCTGATCAAAGTGAACAAGGGTATGTAGTTCCTTTAAGTGGCGAATGAGGGAGAGATTCCAGGAAGACAGTAGTTTGTCCGTTTCTGAAGGAAGGGAAAGGGGAATCCCTCCTTTCGGAATTAGGGCCCTCACACACCCAGCCAGCTGGGTGTCATGCTTCGTCATAGGGCATGCTCCTTGTCAGGTCGGCGCTGCAATACCTGACGGGCACCCTATGAGGTGCTCTTTGGCGGAGATGGATTAGTTACTTACCTGTAATCCTAGTTCTCTTCCAGGGGTATACTCATCAAAGTCATAAGCACTGAATTATCCCCGCCCATCTGCGGGATCCCGGAGCATATAGAAATATACATATATATATGAGTATGTTGGGGGATCACAAGTGCATAGCACTTCCGCGACATACATATATACATGTATATAAATACATAAATATGCAGCCTAACAAATTCCAATAAGGCAAAATGCCAAAATTACAAAGGTTTTCCCTGTACAGACAATCTCCTATATACACTCTGTAATAGAGAACATACACTGTAATAGTGTTATGCAAGAAAAACCTTTATTTTCAGAAAAGAAAACATGTAATAGCAGGCAGTTGGCCCATAGGCTGCATAGCTGAATAAATATCACCGTACAGTAAAACACTGGCACCTTGCCTTTAAGGCTTCCAAGAACTTGGACACTTTGCCTTTAAGGCCTCCAGGAGACCCTCTGCTCCCATCATGCACCACAGGTGACAGTTAGGTCAGTTCTTTTTGCACGGTGTACTAACTTGTAACAATTACTAAAAAATGCTCGTCCGGGGAGGCGGGAGGGTTGCTTATGACTTTGATGAGTATACCCCTGGAAGAGAACTAGGATTACAGGTAAGTAACTAATCCTTCTCTTCCAGGGGATACTCATCAATAGTCATAAGCACTGAATAGAGTAGCAAGCCCATACCCACTACCTCGCGGACGAGCAAATAGTATTATAAAACAGATTATCTTAACATGACATTAAGCAAATAAATTCCTCAGTGAGGCTTGTCCCACTTGGGCATCCTCCTGAGCATCTGAATCTAAACAGTAATGGCGAGAGAAAGTATGAACAGACCGCCATGTAGCTGCTTTGCAGATTTCTGCTATAGGGACGTTCCTGAGGAGGGCCGTAGTAGAGGCCTTTCCTCTGGTTGAATGCGCTTTAGGCCTTCCCTGAAGAGACTTATTAGCTAATTGATAGGCTAGAGATATGCAGGAGACTATCCATCTTGAAATAGACCTTTTAGAGGATGCCAATCCTGTATTAATGGGGCCGTAGTTGACAAACAAGCGGTCCGTCTTTCTTATTACCTTGGTCTTATCCAGATAAAACTTCAACACCCTCTTAAGGTCTAACGAGTGTAAGGCCCTTTCAGGAGGTGTAGAAGGATTAGAAAAGAAGGTAGGCAAAGTGATAACCTGATTAATGTGGAAATCTGAAACCACTTTTGGCAGAAAACTTGGATGAGTTCTGAGAACTACCCTATTTGAGTGAAAAACAGTGTAGGGTTCCTTACAACATAATGCTTGTATCTCGCTGACTCTACGAGCCGACGTGATAGCAACCAAAAAAGCCACTTTCCAAGACAAGTGCTGCAAAGAGGACTTGTGTATTGGTCTCAAAGGTGCGCCCATCAGTTTGGTAAGGACCACATTGAGCTCCCAAGGAGGAGAAGGGGCTCGTACTGGTGGGTATACCTTTTTAACCCTTCAAGAAAATCTTTCACCACTGGCATTTTGAAAAAGAAACCTGTGAAGGTGATTTTCTATATGCCGTTATTGCTGCTAAGTGTACCTTGATAGATGTAAACTGCAGGCCCGACTTAGCCAGGTGTAAGAGACACGGCAAAATGACCTGTTCCTGCCCTCTAACTGGGTCATGACCATTATTCAAACACCATAAGTAAAAACGTTTCCACTTGAAAGCGTAGGAAACCCTGGTAGAAGGTCTTTTCGCTTCCTTAAGTATGTTCATACAGTCCGCTGGCAAGTCTAAGTGACCATACTGCAAGACTTCAGGAGCCATGCTGTCAGCCTGAGGGAAGGAAGGTTGGGGTGAAACACTCTCCCCTGGCTCTTGGATAGTAGGTCCGGACGACAAGGCAATCTCTGTTGCGGAACTTCGGAAAGTTGTAGAAGATCCGGATACCACCACTGGCGTGGCCACTCCGGAGCGATCAGAATCATCCTGGAGTTGGACTTGTAGAACTTCGTGATCACTGCTGGAATGAGAGGCAGTGGAGGAAAAGCGTAGAGTAAGCTCTGAGACCATTTTATCAACAGAGCATTCCCGCTTGAACCTGGTTGGTGATACCTGGACGCGTAGACGGGGCATTTGGCGTTTGTTGCATCTGCGAACAAGTCTATGTCCGGCACACCCCATCTTTGAAAGATATCCTGAGCCACTTCGGTGTTTAGCACCCAGTCGTGCGCTTCTACGAATTCTCTGCTTAGGAAGTCCGCCTGTACATTTAGGACGCCCGGCACATGGACAGCCGTGATGGTGAGATGCCGTGCCAGAAGCCACTTCCAAATGGCTTGTGCCTCCTGAGACAGAATTCTGGACCTGGTGCCTCCCTGCTTGTTCAGATAAAACATCGTCGTGGTGTTGTCTGTCTGAATCAAGAGGGAGTTGGACTGAAGAGAAGGAAAGAAGGATTTTAGGGCTAGTTGGACAGCCCTCAACTCCAGAAAATTGATATGGTATCCCTTTTCTTTGTCCGACCATAGCCCTTGCACTTGAAGGTGATTCATATGAGAGCCCCAACCTTGCAGGGAGGCGTCTGTCACTATAGTTTGAGTCGGAGTCTCTTGATGGAAGGGAACACCTTTCATTAGATGTGATCGCCTTGTCCACCACACAATGGAGTCCCTGGCAGACTAGGGTAGAGTGATCCGATCCTCCCAGCTGCCCGAAGCTTGCACCCACTGGTCCTCCAGAGCTTGCTGCAGGGGACGCATGTGCAATCTGGCATTGGGAACTATGAAGATGCAGGAAGCCATCGAACCCAGGAGAGAGGACACTTGTCGGACTGTTGGGTGGCGAATCCGCAGGAGTTCTCTGCATTTGATCCTGATTGATGAAAACCTCTCCGCCGAAGGACACACGCTTGCTTCCGCGGTGTCCAGCGACGACCCTAGGTAGTGAATGTTCTGGGTCGGATTGAGAATCGATTTTTTGAAATTGACTCGTAGACCCAACTTGTTCATTAACTGGAGACTGTAGGAAAGATGAGACAGAAGCAGGGAAGGAGTTGAACTCTTCAGAAGCCAGTCGTCCAGATACGGGTAAACAAATATTTTGTGTCTGCGGAGAAAAGCTGCCACCACTGCCATGCACTTTGAAAAAGTCCGTGGGGCTGACTTCAGTCTGAAAGGTAGGACTCGGAACTGGAAGTGACGTAGAGCAACCTGAAAACGGAGAAATTTTCGATGTTTTCTGGACACTGGAATGTGGAAATAAGCGTCCTGCAGATCTATGGAGCACATCCAGTCTCCTTGATGTAGATGGGGAAAGATCTGGTGAAGGGCAAGCATTCGAAATTTCTCTTTGCGGATGTATTTGTTCAAGATGCGCAAGTCCAGAATTGGTCTGAATTCTACTGTCGGACCTTTTTTTCTGACCAGGAAATATCGAGAGTATATTCCCTGACGCCTCTGATGAACAGGGACGTATTCTATGGCTTTTTTCTGTAGAAGACCGTTTACCTCCTCGTGTAAAATGTGATGACACAAGCGGACTCGTCCTTCTGGAGGAACCGAAGGAGGTGGGATCTTGAACCGTAGCAAGTATCCATCTTGAACAATGTTCAACACCCATTTGTCGATGGTTATGTTTCTCCACTCCTCCAGATGTAATGCGATACTTCCTCCTACCGGAGTGGAACACGTGTCTAGAGGAAGCACTCCCTCATTGTTTTGATGGTTGCTTTGAGGTAGAGGCCTGCTGTCTATTGGTCCCTCTTCCTCTTCCTGGTCTCCGTTGGTGGAAGTGAGACCTCTGCTGCTGCTGACCCTGAGCCGACCATTGAGGGGTTTGAACCCTCTGTTGGAACGGGCGTTTATCATAGGGACGGGAGCGCCTACGGAATTCCTTCCGTTTTTCGAGACCCACAGCTTTCACCGTGTCCAGCTCTGCTTTCATCTTTGCCATTTCTTCGTCCGCATGCAGCCCGAAGAGAGAAGACCCGTTGAAAGGCAGGTTGGTTATCTTCCGCTGGACATCGGGTTTGAGGCCAGTCAAGCGTAACCAAGCAGAACGCCTCGAACAGATACCATGGGAGTATCCGTGGGCAGCCAGATCAGATGAGTCAGCGGAAGCACTAATCACCTGATTAGCCACTCGACCTCCCTCTTGTAGAATTTCTCTAAAGTCTTGCTGGTCCTCTTTTGGGAGTTTGTCTGCAAAACGTCCCAGTGAATCCCACAAGGATCTATCATACCTCCCCAGCAGAGCGGAGGAACTGGAGACCTTCATGATAGAAGCTGAAGTGTTGCACATCCTTCTACCTAAAGAATCCATCAGTTTACTATCCTTATCCGGAGGCGCTGAGGAGGAAGACATAGCTGAGTGCGTCTTTCTAGCCGCCGCCACAATGATGGAATCCGGAGGAGGATCCGATCTAAGGAACAACGGATCTTGGTCCGGAGCCTTGTACTTTTTGGCTATTCGGGAAGGAACAGCTCCCACCGTTGCCGGTGTCAAAAAAGTTTGCATAGCAGGTTCGAGAAGGCCTGGGACAAGAGGAAGCAAAGGCCGAGTCGAGGAGCGATGATGAAGAGTCTCAAAAATCACTGAGGAGGTAACAGTCGGGACATACATAGAAATGTTCAGCTTATTCGCTCCTCTACAGAGAACTTCACTAAAAGTGCTGAGGTCATCGATTGGAGAAACTCTTGACGGAGGTGTAGCTGTCAAAGTTGGAGAATAGTCTCTGATAGAGGACCTGGTGGAAGAAGACCGGGTGGGAGACCTATGCCGCCTTCTCTTCGGAGAAGAATGATAAGAGCGAGATCTGTCCCTTGATCTAGCATGGAGAGCATGTGAAGATCGTGATCTGCTTGGAGTCCTCCTTCTGGAAGAAACCACAGTCGGTGATCTTGATCTTCTAGGCGTTTTAGGGGATGGAGAATCCCTGGACAAGCGTGAAGGAGAATAGGTACGGGAAAAATCAGACCCCGGGCTACTGAGGGCCCTAGGCTTCCTGCGCCGTGCATCTTCACCAACCACCGGAGAGCCTTCCGGGGAGATCTGGACAATATGCAGTCCTGGAAAAGATCCCGATTTTGACGATAGAGATGCAGCTCTAACCTCATCCGAGGCAACAGCAGGCTCTTTAGCTCTCGACGTCGAGCGCCTCGACGTCGACCTTTGTTTTTCCCTCGACGTCGACTTCTCCCTTGACGTGGGATGATGTCTAGGAGGAGTTAAGGACTTCGCTGCCCTCGACGGCGACCTCACCTCCCTCAAAGGTGTCCTCGACGTCGACCGTCTACTCAGGGACTTCGACGTCGAACGCACTCGCCTCCTCGACGTCAATAGCCTCGCCGTCTTCGACGCCGACTGGTCTCGCGGCACCCTTGCCGTCGGCAAACTTCTCGACGTCGACCTACGGGAGGTGACGGAGAGTGCCTTGACGTCGACGGATGTCTCGACGTCGATGGATGTTTTGACGTCGATCGGTCTTTGCCATGGCTATACCTCGAGCCCGAGGTAGCATGCTTCGACGTCAATACCTTTCTCGACGACGGAGACTCACGCCGTCTCGACGTCGGAGATTGTGTCGGTCGCTTCTTCGACGGCGGCAACGACGTCGACGGTGAACAGTCCGGAATCTGCCGTTTCCTCGATGTTGAAGAGGCAGAATGATGCTGGCGTCGATGTTCTTGAAGAGAGGAGGGCTCTTGACACGCAAGGCCACTTCCCAGCCGGGTTTTTCCTCTCTCGATCACAGCCTGAAGGCGAATCCTCTCCCTGTCGCGAAGAGTCCTCGTAGAAAACTTACTACAATGGTAACAAGTGTCAGGCTTGTGACTGGAAGGAAGACAGGCGATACACACAGAGTGTGGATCAGAGATGGCCATCTTCTTTCCACAGGATGGACATTTTCGAAAAGAGCTGGCATTCTGACAGAAAAAGTTTGAAATTTTGTCAGAGAATGATAATAAAACACTGCCAGCACAGGAAAATCGCAAAAAACCAAAGAAGAAAACAATTCCTGACAGAAAAGTCAGAAAAACTGTCGAGCTCAAGCTCCAGGATCCTCATAGAAGGAGCCGGAAAAAGAACTGACCCAACTGTCACCTGTGGTGCATGATGGGAGCAGAGGGTCTCCTGGAGGCCTTAAAGGCAAAGTGTCCAAGTTCTTGGAAGCCTTAAAGGCAAGGTGCCAGTGTTTTACTGTACGGTGATATTTATTCAGCTATGCAGCCTATGGGCCAACTGCCTGCTATTACATGTTTTCTTTTCTGAAAATAAAGGTTTTTCTTGCATAACACTATTACAGTGTATGTTCTCTATTACAGAGTGTATATAGGAGATTGTCTGTACAGGGAAAACCTTTGTAATTTTGGCATTTTGCCTTATTGGAATTTGTTAGGCTGCATATTTATGTATTTATATACATGTATATATGTATGTCGCGGAAGTGCTATGCACTTGTGATCCCCCAACATACTCATATATATATATGTATATTTCTATATGCTCCGGGATCCCGCAGATGGGCGGGGATAATTCAGTGCTTATGACTTTGATGAGTATCCCCTGGAAGAGAACTTTAATTCCTTGCCATATAATGCCGTGGGTGTGAGGGGCCTAAGAGTGTAGACGTGTTTTTTGTGAAGGTCAATTGACCGTGCAAGATTATAACAGGAAATGGAAGTCCAGGCAGAACAATTTTAATGACCATGGCTTCCAACCTGGTTAAAAGGTGGAGTGGCGAATACCTGAAGTAATGTTTCAGGATGTTGCGCTGAGTCAACATGTTTCTTGCCTAATAGTCAGGACGATCTGGCGGCAATTCCTCAGGACCTAATGTGAGAATATCTATCTACACTAAAAAAGTGGTATTCTGGTGTATTGGCCTAGATATACCGCATGTGGCACCTCAAAAGTGAAGTACCTATAGGTCTGGCGGCCAACCTAAAAACTTGAGACTGGCCCCATCAACTTCCGGCAGGTATCAGACACGTGAAAGTGAACCGTGTCGTGTGTGAACCGCAAATGTGGCGGTAGACCTACACCACACTGCCGGAGCCGGGAGGTCCTTTATCTGACCCCCAAGGGGAGCTATAAGTCGATGGCTCTTGTTTCAAATTACCAGATGGCACCACCAGTGCAGCATACGCGATGACTACACTGCACACGGTGGTTGAGACATCACGAGTTCCTTATCAGTCCGCCGAAGCAGCTGAGTTAGTAGCCCTTATTCGTGCCTGTGAGGTTAGCGAGGGACTGTCAATATTTATACAGACAGTCAGTACACCTTTGGAGTTGCCAATAATTTTGGGCGGCTCTGGGCAGAGAGCGGGTTTCTCACCTCCCACGGAACCAAGATTCAACATGGTCAGCTCATATATAGGTTTTTGTCGGCTTTGACACTCCAAGAGGTTGGCCATAGTTAAGTGCAGCACGCACAAGAAGGTTACTGATGAAGTAGGAAAGGGTAATGCGTTTTCAGATCAGACAGCTAAGGAGACAGCCCGAACCAAGATGAAAAGAATGTTTGTAGCAGGTCCCGCTAGGTGGGTGCCCAAGGTTACCATGTTCGAGGACACCCTAGAGAAAGTGAAGGAAATACAGAGTGGGGCCACAATAGAGGAGTTGGCAGTGTGGCAAGAAAGTACAGCAAGTTTGAATGATGAGGGATGCTGGATCGATAAGTCAGGGAAGCAGAGATGGATGTTGCCAGATGGGTATGTCCTTCTTGTAGTTACTATGGCCCATGGCACAGCCAATATTAGTGCTAAGGGCATTTGCAGGTTGTTAGAGCCTGTGGGGCAGAATGATAACATATCCAGGACGGCTGCCCATTTGGTGAAGTACTGCATGGTGTGCATGATGCACAACCCTGGGAAAGGTACTCCTACACCACCCGGAAATTTTGCACCACCTACATTCCCCTTTGAGGTCCTCCAGCTTGATTACATCGAGTTAGACAGGGTCAATAACTTTAAGTATGTGTTGGTAGTTGTCTGTGCATTTAGCAAATGGGTTGAGGCTTACACCACTAAAGAGAACACAGCGACGGCGAAGGTACTCCTAAAGGAGTTCTTTCCTCATTTCGGTTTGCCCCGCTTGATTTGGAGTGATAATGGAAGCCACGTTCATGCCAGGGTCATACAGCTAATTTGCGATGGTCTGCACGTAAAGCAGAAGTTTCACGCTGCAAACCATCCGCAGTCAGCAGGTTTGGTTGAGAAGTACAACGGTACTCTCAAACTGAAGTTGGCAAAGACTCAGGAGTCAACAGGACTAAAATGGCCAGATGCTTTACCGCTAGCTCTCTTGTCCACAAAAACGACAGCTCACTCTAGAACAGGATTGTCACCCTACGAGGTCGTGTTCGGACACCCGGCAACTGTCTGTTCTCAGAGATAGAGTACCCCCTATTGACATACTATCTCTATCAACTAACTGAAAATCTGCGTTTTATTCACCAACAGATTCGTGAAAGCCTCCCACCTGTAGCTGAGGGGCCCGGACATGATATACGGCCTGGTGATTATGTGATGGTCAGACGATTCCAGAGAAAGAAAAGTCTGGAGCCTCGCTGGACGGGACCGATCCAGGTACCCCTCGCAACCCGCACCGCCATAAAGGTAGACGGTCAAAAGAACTGGATTCACACGTCGCACTGCCGCAAGGTACCCCTGCCCTTACCCTACGACCAGTGGGTGAGGGATAGAGTAGGGGACTCGGAGTGGGAACAAGTCCCGTGATTTGTTCCTTTCTCCGATGCCAAGCTCATATGGACCCAAACTGACGAGGAGAATGATGAGGTGTTGAATGCGACGACACCCCCGGAGATCAGAGCTATCGAGTCCAAGCCTTCTTCAGCTGGCCCCTCAGTGTCTGATCCCTCTGAGCCCGACCCCCTTTTTCATGACCCCTCCGTGCCTGGAGTAGCTAGGTACAATTTGCGCCCTCGACGGAGGAATAGTGCACCAAAGGAAAAGTAAGATTAGTTAGGGATGGACTGTGCAAGTTAGGGCGTATTCTGCTGCACTACCAACAATGTTAGTTTAGACGGGGACGAGACTGGTGCACTGTTCCGGACATTGAACAGGGTAAGTTGAGTGTGCTCTCCAGGAGGGGAGTACATTACCCTGCAATGTGGGATACGGATCCGAGCTAGGACTGAGCAGCTCCACAGCCGGAGCTCAAGAGCGCCAACGTTGATGAACAATAGGAGCCTGCCAGTAAGGCTCCGACAGACACTGGGAACATTCACCTCAGTATCAGTTTCGTTATATACCTTTACTTGTCTCACCATGTACCCGTTTGGTCGACCTACTGAAGAGGAGGAACAGCCGTTTGCAGCACCGCATTTAGAGCGGGATTGGTCTAGATGGTCTGGTTGGTCCACAAAGAGTAAAATTATTTTTGTAGTGATCGTTGTTATTTCTTTAATAACAGTACTTGGGATAACATGGTTCCTGAAGGAGAAATATCCAGTGCATTGCTTGGTTGGTACAACGACTCCTTCCCCCGAGCACGTTTTTGTTACTCTGGCTCCACACAAGGCGATGCATAGATTGTCTTACACTGAAAATGTTTTTGTGCAAATGTTGCATCAAGTTCACAATGTGACCAAGAAAACAAATTGCTGGGTTTGCGGATTACTTCCCTCAGTGACTCACAAAGTTGAAAATTTGTTGTCCATGCCACTGTCATACATTAGTAGTTGCGAGGGCAGGTTCGAATTGCTTAGTATGGTACAGCAACATTCCCTACTCCCTGCTCTGAACAAGGCACCTGTCCATTCTCGCACTATGGTACAGAACGTACAATCCCGTCATAGGGTTCCTCTCGGAGGACAGGAGATGTTTGGTAGAATGTTTCTAAAGTCTTGTATGAACGCATATAAAACTGTAAAGAATGAGACATGGCTCCAAATGGAAATGGCTGATTTTCAGGGATTTAACACGTCTGAGTATTTCCAGTCTTTCTTGGATCGTAATGATGAGGACAAGCAGATGCCAGTCTCGGTGATCAACACCACAGCTAGTTTTTGTGACCAGGGGACAGGGAAGGTAGTGGTAGGGGAGAGCAGATGCAATTCCACATATGAATTGAGAACGACCGATAGTCCACCCTTAATTCCACCCCCCAATGTGTACTTTGTCTGCGGCTCCCACGCTTATGTATGGCTCCCAAGGGGTTGGTCGGGGAGGTGTTAACTCTTTCCTTCTTCCCCCTGTGTATGTTGCCCCGTCCAATTATCATAGAGCTCATCAGTTGCAGCGTAGGAGTACGCACCTGGCCTGGGTAAAAAGGGTTCTTGATCCGAAGGATGTAGATCAGACAGATACAGCCGCATGGCAATTTGAGGATGTGGCAAAGGGCCTTTTCCCCTTTTGGGGCAATATAGTCAATAGTATAGAAATTCGTCGGCTCACTAGAGTCGTGGAGGCAGTTATCAATACCACAGCAGGAATAGCGACAAATATTACAGCAGAGCTTCAGGCTACGAGATTAGTTACCTAACAAAACCGGATGGTGTTAGACGTCATCCTTGCAGACCGAGGAGGGGCCTGTCGTGTCATTGACAGTAGCTGTTGCGTGTACATACCCGATTACGCACCCAATGTCTATTCAGCGATACAGAAGTTAAATAGGTTATCAGCCGAAATACACCAGAAGACAGGTACCTGGACACTATCGGGGTGGTTCTGGAGTATACTCAAGACATGGGGTTGGAAAATACTTACCTTTTTGGTAATAGTTGCAGGCTTTATCTTGTCATGTTGCCTCTGCATACACTGCCTCCCAGCATGTTGTGCCTGTTGTATCAGTGCTTTGACACCCAAGAAGAAAATATCCATACCCAATGATAACACGATGATTATGCTGCAGAAAAGTGTCGAGGAAATGATGAACATAGATGAGGGTATATTTGAGTCGACGTCATCTCTTGCAATGTCTATTCCTGACCACGAGTATATGAACTGTTCTGCATGTTGATGTTTTTTGCCAACCTGAAAAAGTAATGTCATTTTTCCTTAGCATGTCGCTAAAAGGAGGGTCTGTTGAAAAATAATAAAACGTCTTCGCTGTATTGCTATGTGTTTCTCAGCTTAAGTTAGCATTTGCGGCACCATTTTAAATTTAGCCGCCATGTTGTCATGATCACAACTTATTTTCTTCTCAGCTCTGCTAGAAGCAGCCGTGATGTGTTTTCTCGCTCTGCTTCAAGGTTAGGCCTCGCTGTACTAATGAATATATTGTTATTGTTAGCGCATACCTTTCCCACAAGATAGAAGCCCGCTCCCGCTAGCTAGGCTATGGGCGCCGGCAGAGTGACCTTGGCACACAGATAGTGGGTGCCAAGTTTAAGGATTGAAACTTCTGCTACTGTACCTTCATTGTGTAGCTGGTCCCAACTGGAAATTTCCAGTTTGGGCGTGTTTTACTGATTCTGAATCCTACATAATGTAATACCACGAGTTCTGATGTCAGTTCCCTCTGCAGCACCCCAAGCGACTGGGCAGACGGACTCCACTATAGTGTACTGAATAAACTTATACTTGGTTTGTAATGTCTACTGTCTGATCGACTCTTCATTTGTGTGGAAGGCTGAGAGGTGGTCGCGAGTGACCAGAGTGACCCGAAACGGATCACTTCCTTGAAGACGGTGGAGCCTCTCTTCCTCTTTAGAAGGAGGCGGAAAGAAGGTGGGCAAAGTGACGGTCTGTCCTATATGGAAAGAGGTAACAACTTTGGGAAGATAAGAAGGCCTAGTGCGGAGGACAACCTTGTCCGGATGAACAGCCAGGAAAGGAGGCTTAGAAGAAAGGGCCTGTAGCTCATTCACCCTGCGAGCAGAGGTGAGGGCAACCAGAAAGGCAGTTTTAAGAGTTAAGAGTCTGAGAGGACAGTTATGTAGCGGCTCGAAAGGAGCACACATCAGATAAGTGAGAACCAGGTTCAAGTCCCAACTGGGGCATTATGAAAGGAGTTGGAGGAAACAAATGAGTAATGCCCTTAAGGAAGCGGTTTACAATAGGGAACTTGAAAAGAGAAGGCTGATCAGGCAGCCGAAGGAAGGCGGAAATGGCCAAAAGATAGCCTTTGAGAGTGCCCAGAGCAGAGCCCTACTGGGCCAAAGAAAGAATGAAGAGGAGAACCTCTGAAAGGGGGGCAGAAAGGGGATCCACAGCCTTTTCTGCGCACCATGCCACAAACCTGCTCCATCTACAGGCGTATACCGTTTTGGTGGAGGGATGCCTGGCTGCCAAGATAACATTACAGACTTCGGGAGGAAGGTCAAAATCTGTCAACTGTCACCGCTCAATTTCCACACAAGAGGTGGAGGCTGGACAGGTTCGGGTGGAGGACCGTCCCCTGCTGCTGCAATAGAAGATCCTCCCGAAGAGGCAGTCTGATCGGAGGATCGATGGCCATGTTCAAGAGCTCGGGATACCAGACTCTTCGTGCCCAATCCAGAGCCACAAGGATGACTTGGTCCCGGTTGCGCTTGATCTTCTTCAGCACTCTGGGCAGAAGTGGTATAGGCAGAAAGGCGTATTGAAGAAAGCAACTCCACTTGCGACGAAAAGCGTCACCTAGCGAGTGCCGCCTCTGAAATTCCAATGCGCAGAACTGCTGACATTGCGCGTTCTCTTCGGTGACGAATAGATCTAACCAAGGCTCTCCCCACTGCTGAAAGAGACCTTGCACCGCCTCCGAGTGAAGACGCCATTCGTGATCCATCATGCACCTGCGGCCAAGTTCGTCCGCCCTGGCGTTCAGAGAACCTGCCAGGTGTTGAACCACCAGAGATATGCTTTGATGTTCCAGCCATGGTGGTGTTGTCCGTGAACACCTGCACCACTCTTACCCGGACAAAGGGAAGGAATACTTTTAGTGCAAGACGAATTGCCCGAAGCTCCAGAAGGTTGATATGGAGCTCGGACTCCGCCGGAGACCAGAGGCCTCTGATCTCCACCTCTCCCATGTGGCCGTCCCACCCCAGCAGTGATGCATCTGTCACCACTGTTAACTCTGGTTGGGGAAGGGAGAGGGATCTGCTGTTGACCCAATCCCAGTTCTTAGCCACCACTGCAATAGGTGTGCAGTGCCCTCCGAGACCTGGATGCAATCCGAAAGATTCCCCTGATGCGGTGCCCACTGGAACTTCAGGTCCCACTGCAGAGCCCGCATGCGCCACCTGGCATAGTCCAGCAGCAGGAGGCCATGAGGCCCAGAAGCCTCAGGGTGAGTCTGATCGAAACCCGGGATAGAGGCTGAAAGATCGGAATCATAGCCCGAATATCCCAGACTCGCTGCTCGGAGGATAAGCCCGAAACTGCGCTGTGTCCAGAACCGCTCTGATGAAAAGGAGCTTCTGAGAGTGACTTCGGCACATTGATGGTGAACCCCAGCGAATGCAGGAGGTCGGCCGTAGTCTGGAGGTGGGAGACGACAGCCTGGGGCGAGCCCGCCTTCAACAGCCAGTCGTCGAGATAGGTGAAGCCTGGAACCCCTGATCTGCGCAGATGAGCTGCGACCACCGCCATCACTTTCGTGAACACCCGAGGGGCGCTGGTAAGGCCAAAGGGGAGCACGGTAAACTGAAAGTGCTCGTGGCGTACCGTGAACCACAGGTAACGCCGGTGGGCCGCAGGACGGGGATGTGAAAATAAGCATCCTGCAAGTCCAACGCTACCATCCAGTCTCCAGGGTCGAGAACAGACAGGACCTGAGCCAGTGTCAACAGCTTGAACTTCTTTCAGAGCAAGCGGTTGACGTTCCTGAGATCCAAGTTAGGACGCAGGCCCTTGTCATTCCTGGGCACCAGAAAGTAGTGGGAATAACAACCACAACTGACTTCTGGGGCAGCAACGCGCTCGATGGCTCCCTTGGCCAAGAGAGACATAATTTCCTGTTGGAGAAGGGCCAGGTGATCCTCTGACATGCGATGGAATTGAGGTGGCATGGATGGAGGGGTAGTCTCAATGGGGAGGGAGTAGCCCCTTCGGACTATCTGCAAAACCCACCTGTCCGACGTGATGTTGAGCCAGTTGGGGAGGTGATGGCGAATCCCGTCGCCCACTGGAGATTGATGGGCCTGAAAGGTCGGCCTAGGAGGGTCTGGAGGCTGTTTCAGAGGGGGCGCTGGTGGACTGGCCCACCCTCTGGCCCCCCGACCCACGGCGGTGGGATCCACGTCACCGGCCGCGCAGAGGCTGGACAGCTTGCGCAGGCCTGTGGCTCTGGGCGAAACTTGGCGGGGCACTCCTTCCGTAGCCACGAAAGGGGCGAAAAGCAGATTGCGCTAGCGGGAGGTGGAAGCGAGGCCTAAGGATCTGGCTGTAGCTCTAGAATCCTTAAAGCGCTCGAGCGCGTTGTCTGCCTTGTCGCCAAACAGGCGACGGCCATCAAAGGGCATGTCCAAAAGCGTTGCTTGGACACCCCCCGAAAAGCCAGTGGACCTCAACCAAGCGTAGAGGCTCAGTGCTACTGACCTGGAAATCGTCCTGCCCAGTGAGTCGGCGGTGTCCAGCCCACACCGGATGGTGAACTTCGCTGCGTCCCTCCCTTCGGCAACAGCACGGGAGAACACGGCCCAGGCCTCCTCCGGGCACTGTGGCAGCACCTACGCAACCGTGTGCCACACCGAGTGGGAGTAACGGCCCAATAGACATGTGGTGTTCACCAACCGCAGTCCGAAGCTTGAGGAAGAAAACATCTTCTTCCCAAGGTGGTCCAGCTTCTTGGATTCCCTATCAGGTGGTGCGTTAGGGAATGCACCTATGGACATTGAGGCTTGGACTACCAAGCTCTCAGGGGTAGGATGGGAAGAGGAAAATAAGGTCACCGGGCCGGGCGGTGGCGTCGGGCAATCATCCTGTCCACAGGCGCCCCTGTGTTGGGCTTGGACCAAGTGCCCAAAAGGATGTCCGTAAGGGCCTCATTGAACAGCAGCAAGGGCTCAGAAGAGGCCGCTGCCGGTTGAAGCGCACAAGTTACTAACTTGTGTAACGATATATCTGTAAGAGACAGTAGTTAGTGACAGATTCCTTACCTTAGAATATCCCCAGGCGTCAGGCTGGATCCGGAAAGTTTTTGCGTAGCAGTACCCTTGCGCGTCGGTAGGCGGCGTCGTGCAGCTCCGCGTCCGTCGTCGGCGTCGGGATCGCCGGGATGACGTCGCGGGCAGTACTTAGACGCCGCCCCTGCGCGCTGACGTCAGTTCTGTACACGACTTTCCGCGCCAGGAACGCAGAGCCATGCAAGAAGCTGACATAGGTGTCTGAAAAAGTCTAAGGCCCTGAAAGGGATGTCCTTAACCCTAGAAATCAGTTCGCAGAACGGGGAGGATGGGTGGGGCGGTAAGGAATCTGTCACTAACTACTGTCTCTTACAGATATATCGTTACACAAGTTAGTAACTTGTGCATCTGAAAGAGACATGTTAGTGACAGATTCCTTACCTTAGAATAGATACCCCAGCAATACCAACCCCGGTGGTGGGTCTGCGAACAGATTCAGACAAGGAAGTCTCGGAGGACAGAGCGGCCAAAGAAGCCGTCCCTATGGACCTGGCTGTCAAGGCAGTAATGCTTGGTAAACATGTGCAGCGAGGCCCACGTAGCTGCCTGACATATATCCTGCAGCGGAACCCCGCGGCCTAAGGCCGTGGTAGCAGCCGTTGCCCTGGTGGAATGGGCCCGCAGCCCAACAGGCGGCTCCTTCTTAGCCAAAGAATAGCAGGCTTTGATACACAAGATGACCCAGCGGGAGATGGTCGTTTTGTGTACCGCCCGACCATTTTTGGCGCCCACTTAGCCAACAAAGAGCTGGTCGTCCACCCGGAACTGTTGTGTGCGGTTGACGTAAAAGGCAAGAGCACGTTTTGGATCCAGACGGTGGAGCCTCTCTTCCTCTCTGGAAGGATGCGGAGGCGGAAAGAAGGTAGGCAAAGTGATGGTCTGCCCAATGTGGAAGGCAGTAACCACCTTTGGCAAGAAGGACGGACGCGTCCGAAGAACAACCTTGTCTGGATGAACAGACAGAAAGGGAGGTTTGCATGAAAGAGCCTGGAGCTCACTCACCCGCCGAGCGGAGGTGATGGCTACCAGAAAGGCTGTCTTCAGAGTAAGAAGACGAAGAGGACAGTTATGCAGAGGCTCAAAGGGAGCACACATTAAAAAAGTAAGAACCAAGTTTAAGTCCCACCGAGGCATTATAAACGGAACAGGAGGAAAGAGGTGTGTAATGCCTTTAAGAAACCTGTTAACAGGGGACTTAAAAAGAGAGGGCTGATCAGGAAGCCTGAGGAAGGCCGAGATTGCACAAAGATAGCCCTTGATGGTATCCAGGCCAGAACCCTGTTGGGCCAGAGAAAGAAGGAACAGAAGAACCTCAGAAAGAGGGGCAGAGAGGGGATTCACAGCCTTTGCTGTGCACCATGCCACAAACTTGTTCCACCTGCAGGCGTATACCACCTTAGTGGAGGGACGCCTGGCTGCCAGAATCACATCACAAACTTCGGGAGGCAAGTCGAAAGGAATCAACTGCCGCCGCTCAATCTCCACGCAAGCAGGTGTAGACTGGACAGGTTCGGGTGGAGGACCGTCCCCTGCTGCTGCAACAGAAGATCCTCCCGAAGAGGCAGACGGATCGGGGGATCTACGCTCATACTGAGTAGCTCGGGATACCAAACTCTTCGAGCCCAGTCCGGAGCTACAAGGATGACTTGGGCCCGGTCGCGCCGAATCTTCTTCAACACTCTGGGCAGAAGTGGTATAGGCGGAAAGGCGTACAACAGACCGCAACTCCACTCGTGACGAAAAGCGTCGCCGAGCGAGTGCCGCCTTTGAAATTCCAACGCGCAGAACTGCTGACATTGCGCGTTCTCTTCGGTGGCAAACAGATCTAACCAAGGCTCTCCCCACTGCTGAAAGAGACCTTGCGCCACCTCCGAGTGAAGACGCCATTCGTGATCCATCATGCACCTGCGGCTGAGTTTGTCCGCCCTGGCGTTCAAGGAACCTACCAGGTGTTGAACCATCAGGAAAATGCCCTGATGTTCCAGCCATGTCCAGAGACGCAGAGCCTCCTGACATAGGGTCCACGACCCCACCCCGCCTTGCAGTACCACATGGCGGTGGTGTTGTCTGTGAACACCTGCACTACTTTCCCTTTGACAGAGGGAAGGAATGCCTTGAGTGCAAGTCGGATCGCCCGGAGCTCCAGAAGGTTGATATGGAGCCGGGACTCCGCTGGAGACCAGAGGCCTCTGATCTCCGCCTCTCCCATGTGACCGCCCCATCCCAGAAGGGACGCGTCCGTCACGACTGTGTGCTCTGGCTGGGGCAGGGAGAGGGATCTGCCCCTGACCCTTTGCCGGTTCGAGAGCCACCACTGCAACTGTTTTGCAGTCCCCTCCGAGATCTGGACGTGATCGGACAGGTTGCCCTGGTGCTGCGCCCACTGGAACTTCAGGTCCCACTGCAGAGCCCGCATATGCCATCTGGCATGATCGACCAGCAGGATGCAGGAGGCCATGAGGCCCAGCAGCCTCAGGGTCATCCGTATCGAAACCCAGGATAGAGGATGAAAGATCGGAATCATAGCCTGAATATCCCGGACTCGCCGTTCGGGAGGATAGGCCCGAAACTGCGTCATGTCCAGAACTGCTCCGATGAAAAGGAGCTGTGGAGAAGAAATCAGGTGCGACTTCGGCACATTGATGGAGAACCCCAGCGAGTGCAGGAGTTCGGCCGTAGTCTGGAGGTGGGAGACGACTGCCTGGGACGAGCCCGCCTTCAGCAGCCAGTCGTCGAGGTAGGGGAAGACTGGAACCCCTGCCCGGCGCAGATGAGCTGCGACCACTGCCATCACTTTCGTGAACACCCGAGGGGCACTTGTGAGGCCAAAGGGGAGCACGGTGAATTGAAAATGCTCGAGGCGCACCATGAACCACAGGTAACGCCGGTGGGCCGGTAGGACGGGGACGTGGAAATAAGCGTCCTGCAAGTCCAACGCTACCATCCAGTCTCCAGGGTCGAGGGCAGTCAAGACCTGAGCTAAGGTGAGCATCTTGAACTTCTCCTTCCGGAGGAAGCGATTGACGTTCCGGAGGTCCAAGATAGGACGCATGTCCTCCTTGTTCTTTTTGGGCACCAGAAAGTAGTGGGAGTAGTAACCACGTCCTACTTCTGTGGTGGGAACGCGCTCGATGGCCCTCTTGGCCAAGAGGGCTGCAAATTCCTTCTGAAGAAGCACCAAGTGATCCCCTGACATGCGGTGGAATTGAGGTGGCATGGCTGGTGGGATGGTCTCGAAGGGGAGGGAGTAGCCCCTTCGGACAATGTCCAAGACCCACTTGTCCGAGGTGATGGCACACCAGTGGTGAAGGTGATGGCGGACCCTGCCCCCTTCTGGCGTGCTGTGCACCTGAAAGGAGGGACTAGGAGGGCTTGGAGGCCGCGGACGGGGCGGGTTGGTGGCCTGACCCGCACGCTGGTCGCCTGACCCGCCACGGCGGGAGCCACGTCCTCGGCCACGCGAAGGCGCTTGCTGCGCGGGCCGGTGGCTGGGCAGCGGACGTGACTAGGTGCCCCTTCCGTGGCCACTAAAGGGGCGAAAAGCAGACGGTAGCGGAGGGCGTACAGCAGAAAGGCCCAGGGACTTGGCCGTAGCCCGCGAGTCCTTAAAGCGCTCCAGCGCATGGTCTGCTTTGTTTCCAAAAAGACCGACCCCATCAAAGGGCATGTCCATAAGAGTGTTTTGGACATCACCCGAGAAACCAGTGGTTCTCAGCCAGGCGTGACAGCGCAGCGCCACTGTCGTCGCAAGCGATCTGCCTAGCGAGTCGGCGGTATCAAGGCCACATCTAATGGTGTATTTAGCCGCATCTCTTCCATCCGCAATGGCGCGGGAAAGCAGTGTCTGGACCTCCTCAGGACACTGGGGCAGAACTTGCGGCACCGAGTCCCACAGAGAGTGGGAATATCGGCCCAAAAGGCAAGCGGTGTTGACGGACCGCAAGCCAGCACTGGAGGAAGAAAAGACCTTCTTCCCAAATTGATCCAGGCGTTTGGATTCCCTATCCGGAGGAGCGGTAGGGAAGGCGGTTTGGGAAGCAGAGGCTTGGACAACCAAGCTCTCAGGGGTGGGGTGTTGGGAGAGGAACAGGGGTCGCCCGGAGCGGGGCGATGGCGTCGGGCCACGTTCCTATCCACAGGAGCCCCTGTGGCAGGCTTGGACCAGGTGCCCAAAAGAACGTCGGAAAGCGCGTCATTAAACGGCAGCAGTGGCTCCGAGGAGGTAGCCGCCGGCTGAAGCACTTCCGTCAGGAGGTTAGTCCTGACAGCCACTGTAGGCAATTGGAGGTGTAAGGCCCCAGCTGCTCTACGCAACACCGTTGCAAAATTTGCTCCCTCCTCCGTTGCCACGGAAGGAGGAGGAGACAGCATGCCAGAGTCAGGGGAGGTGTCCAGACCACTGGCATCCCCAAGCTCCTCAGCCCAGTCCTGATCGAACTCACACTGCTGTGTGAGAGGGTCATCCGACCCCTCCCAGTTCTCTTCGTCCTCCTCAGGTTCAAAATAAGGAGGAGGGGGGACATGCGGGACCCAAGGTCTCATCGGCGTCGGAGCCGGCGTCGAGCGACGCCGGTCCGGCGCCGTGTCCGGATCCGGAGAGAACCGGGGAACGCTGCCGCCCGGAGCCCCGGGCGGCGTCGGGAACGGCACCGGAGAGATCGGCGGAGGTGTCGTCAGGTCAACCGGTGTTGATCGGGGTTGCGGCAGCGCCGGGGTCGAGGCCGGGACCGAGGCTGGTGTGACAGGCGGCGCCGGCGGCGCCGGAGAAACCCCATCAGGGCCCGCGGGGCCCGAAGGCGCACCGGGGGGGCCTTGAGGCCCGAAGAGGCGGGCCATGGCCGACAGGAACTCCTGTATCTCGGCCGGAGTCGCCGCCGAACCCGGATAAGGGGGGTAATGCGGCGGCGGCCCCACAGGCACTCCCGGAGCCACGGGGACGGTGCCGACAGGACCCTCAGCCGAGTCGCGAGACCGGCGAGGGGAAGCCGTCGAGCGATGACGCTTCTTCGACTTCTTATGCTTCGACTTACCGGAGGAGTGCGAAGACTTGGACCCCGACGACCGATGAGGACTCCGCGACCGGCCCCTCGACCTCTCGCGTGACCGTGGCGCGGAGCCGACTGCCGGACTTCGAGGAGCTTTCGAGACCGCTCTCGCAAAGCCTTCGGATGCAAGGCCCGGCAGTCGGGGCACGACTTCGTGTCGCGGCCGAGGCAGTAGAGACATTCCTGATGCGGGTCTGTGATCAACATCATCCGACCACAGGCGTCGCATGGCTTGAAGCCGGGCATCCCTACCGACACCTTCGGAGTCGAGAGACTCGTTAAGAAAAACAGTGAAAAATCACCAAAACACTTAGTCAAAAAATGACAAGGGCACTGCTCTTCCCGGATCTGCGCTTACTGGCGCGGAAAAAGAAGAACTGACGTCAGCGCGCAGGGGCGGTTCTAAGTACTGCCCGCGACGTCATCCCGGCGATCCCGACGCAGACGACGGACGCGGAGCCGCACAACGCCGCCTACAGACGCGCAAGGGTACTGCTACGCAAAAACTTTCCGGATCCAGCCTGACGCCTGGGGATATTCTAAGGTAAGGAATCTGTCACTAACGTGTCTCTTTCAGATACCTCTGTCAGGAGGTTAGTCCTGACTGCCACCGTAGGAAGCTCGAGGTTTAAGGCCTCAGCTGCCCTACGCAACACCACTGCGTAAGACGCACCCTCCTCCGTAGCCACCGTAGGGGGAAATAGCATGCCAAGGTCTGGGGAGGTGTCCAGACCACTGGCCTCACCCAACTCCTCTCTCCAGTCCGGTTCTTCCAACTGGTCTGCAAGAGGGTCCACAGACCCCTCCCAGTCCTCCTCACCCTCTCCTGTGAACCACTCAGGGTGGTAGGAAACATCAGGGGCAAACAGGGGTACGTGCGACGTCGGTACGGCTCCGTGTCCTCATCAAGGGGGAGGCCGGGGCCGATGCCGGCTGGGGACACAACCGCCGTCGGAGGCGGCGGGGGTGTCGTCACTGGATTCGGTGCCAGAGGTGTCACGAGGTCGACCGGCGCCGATCCGGATCCAGGCCTGGATCCTTGGAGGCCTAGCGGCGCCGGAGCCGAAGCTTCCGACATCGAGCCCCCAACGAGTCTGCAGGGCCCAAGGGCGCGCCGGCGGAGTCGGGCTGCCCGAAGATGGAATGCAAGGCTTCGTAGATGTTGCGAAGCTGGGCAGGGGTCGCTCCGGCTCCGGGAAAAGGAGGGAGGGCCGGAGTCGACCCAACAGGACGACTACCTTCCGCTACCCGCGTCGCGTCAGCCGACGGACGGGGAGAACACGAAGAGCAACGATGCTTCTTCGCCTTCTTCTTGTGCTTCGACTTACCAGAAGACGAAGACTTCCATGAAGAGTGGTGGTGGTGGCCCCGCGACCGGTCCCGCGACCTCCCTCTCGACCAGGACCTCGAACGGAGCGGACTGCCGGGCCTCGAGAAGCTTTCGGGACCGCTCCCGCAAAGACTTCGGGTTCATGGCCCGGCAGTCGGAGCACGACTTCGGTTCGTGGTCGCTCTCCAGGCACCAAAGGCACACGGAGGTGCGGGTCCGTGACCGACATCAATTTGCGACAGGAGTTCTCGAGCCTTGAAGCGGGTCCGACGTCACATCCCTCCGTGCACCAGGAGTTGATAGACTCAAAAAAGGTGTCGACAAAAGTCGCAAAAACTGAGTCAAAAAGTGACTTGAGGTACCGCTCTCTCCGGATCTGCGCTGGCTGATGCGGAAAAATAAAGAACTGACGTCAGCGCACGAGGGCGGCGTCTAAGTAGATACAGCGACTTCATTCCGGCGACCACGACGCCAACGACGAACGCGGACTCGACCGACGCCACCTATCGACGCGCAGAGGTACTGCTGAGGAAAAAATTCTCCAGATCCACGAGCCAACAGAGCTTGAGCGTTGGCAATGCGCCAGTGATTTGCTGCCTGTGAAGCCACTCTTTTGCCCGAGGCATCAATAAGCTTGGACTCCTTATCAGGAGGAGGAGCCTCACCTGTGGTTTGTGAGTTAGCTCTCTTGCGAGCGTTGGAGACTACAAGAGAGTCTAAGGGCAGCTGGCCTCTAATGTAAACAGGGTCAGTAGGAGCGGGTTTATATTTTTTGTCCACCCTAGGTGTAATTATCCTTGCCCTTACAGGGTCTTTAAATACCTCATCCGTGTGTTTTAACATGCCTTTGAGCATTGGTACGGTATGAGTAGCTCTTTGGGAAGAAGTAAGTGTTTCAAAGAGGAAATCCTCTTCTAAAGGCTCCTTATGGAGCTCCACCCCATGATATTGAGCAGCCCTGTTTAAGGGGCTCAATGTACCCAATGTTGTCGTCAGCTGGGGAGGGTCTGGAGAGATACAAATCAGGGTCATTGCATGCGTTTGGGTCTGTATGATAATCCTCCCAAGGGTCAGTGTCCTGTGGCCTATCCTGATCCTCATCCCCAACCTTTCATCCTGTGGGTCAGGTGAAAGTGGTGGTGAATTTGATGGTGAGATGAGCAAGTTGGGATCAGTGGGAGAAGGAGGTGGAATAAAAGGGGGAGAAGGGTTAGTACCCACACTTTTCCTTTTGAGAGGAATGTGGTAGTCCTCTGATTGGTCAATCTTCAGTTTTTTTGGAAGAGTGGCATGAATATGTCTTGTTTCAGGGTTGATCACCAGTTTTTTCTGCTTTGGATCCGAAGGCGGGGCATCGCGCCGAGGCTCTTTAGAGGGAGTATCTTTCTCTTTATGTGCCGGTTTCGGCGTCGAAGGTTTCGGCTCCGAGCCTTTGGGCGTCGAAGGTTTCGACTCCGAGCCTTTCGGTGTCGAAGGTGGAATGTTCGACAACGGTGGTATTGTGACCAACACATGCTTGGACTTGTGGTTCGGCGCCAAAGGTGTTGGTTCGGCGCCAGAGTGGGGACGGCTCGAGCCCGAACCGGAAGGCTTCTCTTTCTGTTTCAGAGCCGGGCCCGAGGGCGGGGCGCTGGAAACTTTTCGTCAGTGCCGACCTTGGCCCGAGGGCAGAGGAGGGACCGGAGCCTTTGTTTTATGTTGAGGGGGCAAAGGGGTATCTTTACTCACGGTACGCTGACCCAGAGTAACCTGCTCCTATTCTTAAATGTCGGAGTCGGCTTCGGACACGGATATCAGTTCTTCTTCTTCGGCTCCTTGAGCTTGATGTTCAGTGTCGGAATCTTCGCCGAAGATGTCCGGTGCGGAGCTGCTCTGGTGTTGCATCTCGTGGCGTCAAGCCCGACGGTCACGAAGTGTCTTTTTCGATCTAAACAATCGACACGCGTCGCAGTCATTCTCGTTGTGTTCCGGGGACAAGCAGAGGTTGCACACTTCGTGCAAGTCGGTGCGTGGAAACTTAGCACGACACCTGGGACAGAGTTTGAAAGGAGTCCGTTCCATCGACTGCTAGCGCGGTCGGCGCGGGTAGGCCCGACGGCCTGCCACGAGTTTCCCGATTGAAGGCTTTCCGAGGTGAGACGATGCGCGTCGAATGGGTAACTGCGATCGATAACTATACCGTTGAGGGTAGTGGATTGCGCTTCGAAAGGGTCAGAAAACAGTACCGAACCAGTGCGCAACAATACACATCCGAACCCGATGGCAATCTAAGGATGGAGTCGATGCCCATGCGCACTATCACCGAAAGGAGGAGTCATCTACCTCGTGACTGGAAAGACTTCTTCGAAGAAAAACAAAAGTGCAAACATCCGGACCCAACACTAGATGGCGATCTATGCATAGCATGTGATCTACAGCTCACATGCCTCGAACATATCATTACTTAAAATGCATATCATAAAATAGAGTATTTACAGTTGAGTGTAATCGAGAATATAATTAAAAGGGCAATAATTATCCACATCAATTCCTTTGTTCCAATAACGATCAGTAGTAAACTATATAAAAAACGGACCTAATAGATACTTTAAAAACAGCAAGACCATAATAAAAATGTATCAAATATAAAATTCATCAGATGCAGTAAAACAATAATGGGTCCATAATAGTAACATCAAAGTATAAATGTGCAAAATACTACATAAACAGCCCCAGGAGGGCACCATCTGCAAAGGAATTTTAACAGTACTATGGCCTAGGAAAGACTTCACTTATTAATAGTCCTCTGGGCCCTACCCCTAATACCCCACATTTGACGCAAAACATTTGCCACCGCACAAGCATCTGACTTCAGGATTCGCAGTGCAATCCGATAGTTAGCTGTTCCTATTATCTTGCAAATTGGGGTAAGCCAATTTTTCCTTGGCGTAATGTACAATGGACAAGCGAACATTACGTGGGGTAGGGTTTCTTGATGGATTTTACAAACCGGGCAGCTAGGGCTAACTTCATTCCTATAATTCCAATTACTAGTAAAGACATTCAGGGGCAGTATACCAAACCTGAACTGGGTATATAGTTTCCTAACCTCAGGGTGTTGTATAAAATAAACGTAACCTTCCAGGGAACGATTTAATTTGTGATCCATAAAATCCAAAGTAAGCTTCCCCTGAGCCCTGTTCAATTCCTCCTGAAACACCCTCCCCCAGAAGGCATTCTTCAAGTCGCATTTCCGGGGGAGCAAGGTAGAATCATTAACTTCCCCTACCTCCCCCATCCCGATAGCTGTAAGCAGATTCTTGACCCCTCTCAGCCAGCTGATTTTATTGGCTGTATCCCTACATTTGACATCCTCTAAAGGACGGGCTTGATCTTAACCCAAAATAACAAAGGGCGTAATCTTACTTTAGAGGCAAGGGAATGTCTGCCCAAATCTAACATGAGGGGAAGAAGGAGAGTGCTCTGGGTAGCATCCCTAAGCCTTTTAAGTACTTAAAATCAAGGATACTTATCTCCTCTACACGATCCAGGCCCCATAATTCTGCACCATACGTCGCAGAGCTCACCACTTTAGCATCATATAACTGGAGTGCAGGGCCAATCGGTTTACTATGAGACAATCTATGCTCTCTCCCTAGAACCCCAGACAGCTGTTTATGCTTCAGAACCATTTTGCTAATGTGGGATTTCCAAGACAAGTTTTCTGCCATCTTTAAACCTAAGTAGTCAAAAGCACTGACCCTTTCAAGCTGAATGCCTCCAAGCCTCGGACAGCCCCGGAAGGATTTGTGAGGGTGCAGGGCCATAAATTTGGTTTTTGTTGTATTGATTTTTAAGCCTTTGGTATCGCAGAATTTTTGGAACATATCTAGCAGCAATGTATCATCTGCAAAAAGAAGGGTGACTACCTTTTCCCCGCCTAGCATAGGAGCATCTGCTGGTATCACACTAAGAAATCGTACCACACTGTTAACGATCAATGACTAAAGTGTTGGGGCCCAAACACAGCCTTGACGGACACCCTTGGTAATAGAGATTGGGTCTGTGAGTTGGTCTTGCAAGCCCCATTGCACCCTGGCAGAACTTCCTTCATGCAGGCGAATGAGTAAAACTATAATATCCTCCGACAAACCTAGATCTCCAAGGGTTTGTCACAGTTTCTTCCTAGGCACGAGATCAAAAAGCCGTCTTAAGGTCTATAAATGCGACATATAGAATGCCCTTCCCAATTAGCACCGTTTTCCAGCAGAGAAAGAGAAAATGGAACACTTGGTCTACAGTCCCTGTTTTCTCTCTAAACCCTGCTTGATATGGGGATAAAATGTTATTATCATTGGCCCATAGCTGGATTTTGTTAAAGAGCACCCTGCTAAAAACCTTCCGCATTGCGTCAATAAGGCGGATTGGCTTCTAATTACTGGGGGGATGACCGATCACCTTTATTAAATATTGGTATAACTTCTGCAACTTTCCAAGTGTTTAGGATGGGGGCACCTTCTGCAATAGCGTTAAATAGTATGTACATATATTGTGTCCAGCCAGCGGTGTCCCAAAGGAAAAGATCACCCGGTATCACTTCATGACCTGGTGCTTTGGACGGAACTATAGTGCCGATTGCAGACGAAATATCTTCCGTAGAAAAAAAGGGCCCAGTTGGTTGTAGGGTACCTTCTGGGTTGCACAGCCTGTTGGTTGGGCGCTTCTTGGTCGGTGTAAAGGGTAGAAAAATGAATGTACCAGACATCAGCCGGAATATGATTTTCTAATTCAGTATGCCCTGGTTCAGCACCCCGAGCCAGCAACGACCAGAATTTTCTGCTGCCTCTAGCTTGGCATGCAACCTTAATGGACTGCTATCTGGCTTCATCCCAGTCCCACTTTGCTCTAAAGAGTTCCAGCTTATAGGCCTTCCCCGCATTTTTTATCCCCTCTAAATCCCTGGTTTTGACTGCTTGCACTAATAGTGATCTGGAGTGCATACAAGCCTTGTTGTACCAGGTCTGTAACTTGTTCTTGTTTGGCCGCATATGTTTGGTATATTTATTAACTGTAAAGTAGTGGTTCAGCTGGGTGAAAAAGCGGCAATGGAGCCTTGTAGCTACAAGCCTCCCTTCCGCTGTTGCCTTCAATGCCGCAGCCTCAGCTGTGGCAGTCGCTGGATCGGACTGAATGCTCCTAAGTTTGTCCTTATTAGTAACTAAATTATGCTACTTAAGGCGGCGCCTATCATTAGTAGGGCAAACTTCTTTTGTAACCAGGTCCTTGGTCTTTGGCAGAACTACTAGAATGCCCCACAAAGGTTGCATTGTAAGGCAAAGGGGGTTATGATGACTATCTATTGTATCACCAACCACCATATCTTCTACCAAATACCACAACCTCAGATCCAGCATGATGTAAGCGATGCGGCTTTGCCCCCCTAGTCTGTTAAAGGTGTTGGCCCCAAGCCTATCTGATTTGGTCCTGCCATTAACTGCCCTAAGGCCAAACTCCAGAGTCATAGCTTTAACTTGCAGCACTATTTGGGTCCACTTTTTGACAGGATTCAAGTCCACTGGTGGGACTCGCCACTTCTTTTCTTCATCAAGTGCTTCCTGCATCTCGCCCCCATCTAGAGGTTCAAACGTTATGTTAAAATACCCCGCTATTATTACGGGGGAGAGGGATTTATCGAACTCAGATATTCCTCCAGTATTGTAGTAGCTGCTGAGGGGCTGCCCCCTCTGGTACCTCTCACGTAGACATTGAAGATGTCAATGGTAGTGTTTGTAAGTCCCTTGAGGCAAATTCCCATAATATATGGGTTATTCACAGATAGCTGTGAGATATTTCTGCAAAGGCCAAGCTTAACCCACATTAAGAGACCCCCCGCTTGACGGCCCATTTTGTTTTTGATTGCTGGTAAAAAAAATCTAGCAAAGCCTACCTTATATGCTGGGGCGATGCTCCAGGTCTCTTGGAATAGGCATACATCAAAGTTGTCCAGGATCTCAGTCCAATGCGGGAGCAACAGCTTGTTCTTAATGCCCACCACATTCCATGAGATCATCAAATCAGTGGGGGTGCTTCTACACTCATTTGCCTATTTAAGCTGGTCATCACACAGTTATGATTGATACTACCTATGGGGGTCGGGCCACTATCTAGTTTGTTCAGGTGTGAGGTCTCTAGAGAGATGCCCGGTGGATCAAAGGGCGCCTCCTTAGTCCTTAAGCCCGCGGGACATCTAGCTGCACCTGAAAGCTCTAGAGTATCTGAGGTAGCCAATAGTAGCATAGGGGGCTCTGGCAATACGTCTTGACAAGCAATTACAAAGTGGCCAGCCATCCTTCCACTATGCCCTGCAAGTCAATCGACCTCCCTCAGTGGTGACTTGGTTAGCGACCCCTTCGTGTGGTCATTCACCATCTGTAGTTGATCTGCGGGCGGTGGGCTACGTCTAAACTGGATAGCCGATGGGGCGGGTGAACATGTTCTAAACTCCAGGGCGATTAAGTCCTCAGACAGTTTTCCATTAACCAGATTCAACTCTAAACAATCAGTGCCAGAATGAGGAATCACGTGCCTTCTAACCCTAACAATGTCTTCCCTAATTAGGGATCTGCACCCTCTCACTTGCCGTATCCAGAGAGTCACTTATTTCTCAGGGAATCTTCATTCTTGAAGCCTGTCTGTGGGGCAAGCTTTTGGACATTAGTCAAATACTTTGCAAGGGTTATTGGTTGTTGGGCGCCAATAGGAAAGGGGTCTTGGCTCCATACATGTACTACTAGGTGGCCCAGCTTTCCGAGATCTAAAGAGGCATTCTGGCCCTGCAGCCTGTCCCCCCCCCAAATTGATTGTATTGCAAGAACAGGTCTCTTTCCCTGACCTGCGTTGGGTGCCATGTCCCACTAATGCAGCATCTTGAATTGGAGCAGAGTGTGAGGTTTGCTGCCCACTACCTGCATGTGCTACATGGATTTCCCTAGCAACAGATCGATTATAGTTTGTGCCTCATGGCATGGGGGTACCAATTTGTTGAAGGCCATTAGTTCCCTCAACAACCCCATAAGGTCACCTATCATAGATTCCAAAGTGGTAACCTCAAGCTTTTAGATCGCATGGGCGCTGGGGATAGTGTTTGGGATGTTATTAAGTTGGCTTGTGGTAAGGATCTCAGTGTGAATGTCCCTGTTTTTAGTGGGGCTCTGTAAAGGTGCAAAGCGATTACTGCATACAATTGGCAGATTTACTATGCCATTAGATTGTATGTCAGAATGCTTCCCACGGAGAGTTATGGCTGCTGCCTCTGTGTGTGTGTTCAACTGTTTGGTAATAAATGCAAGGTCCTTTTTATTCTTGGGCATCGAAAACATCTAAGGTATAGTTTGATTTGTACCATTATTAGTGATATTAGAGGAGCCATTATGATCAATTGTACTCACCTCCCCCCCCATTCGCATCTAAAATATCCTTTTTTTTTTTCTTTTTCTTTTTTAAAAGTATCATTTTGTAACGTTACAGTAATTCAAAGCACTAGTGCTCACTGTCATGCCATGATGTCTATGGAGTATAAAAAAGGTACATCATAATTAAAGGTACATATCAAAAAACACTGTCAGTTATTACATAGGCAGGTCGACCTACCCACATTCCCTGGCCTTTCCAATACTATCAATTGACTATGCAGATGTGCAGCAGCCTCTTCAGGTCCACAACAGGAACGTGGCATGAAAAAACGATCAAAAGCATGTAATAGCCACACAAATAACTAGTGTCTAGCATTATACATTTTCCCTACACCAGTTGGCACGCGCCCTTGTTCTAGTTGCGAATCAGATGCCAAATGAGTAGATGCCACATAAGTTCTAAGTGGACCCCAAATGTCTTTAGGGCGTGAGGTGCGAGGTAGCGTGGTAGCATATGTCTCGCTATTTATGTTGCAATAAGCTAGACTCTTTAACCAGTTTTGCAAGGTGGGAACCCTTCCACCCCCCCCAGTTAACAGCGATCTGTCTTTTGGCTAACCGGAAGCCGATAGCAGCGAACCTCCTAAGTCTTTTAGGGAAATTCACTACATACCCCAGGAGCGCTACCTCAGGCAGCGGAGAGAGAGTTAAGTCAAGCATGAGTCCCAATGTTCGATGTATCGCAATCCAGTTAAGCTGTATTTTGGGGCACGTCCAAGTTAAGTGTGCAAAATCAGCATGTGGGGCTAGGGCTTGGAATACCCTCCCAATACATCCGAGACGCATGACCAATCTAATGGCCTTTAGGAAGGCATTAAAAACTTGGCTTTTCACAAATTAGGCTGCTCAATACCCCAAACGCTTGATTCCCCAGTAGGTCTTCACTTAGCGCCAGGACACCTTTGGGTAACAGTTGCGCTCTACAAATGCAATTAACATTAACAATAACATGTGGAGCCCTACATTTCACGCAGTGATGTGATCTAGACGGGTCAATTCTGTGGGAGTACTCTGGTGTTACGTATATTCTACGCAAAAACTTAAAATGCAATAGTTTATGCCGACTATTCAATGAGATGTCTTTAGTAACTTCACAGCACTTTCCCCATTGGTCATCCAAAATGGGGTGTCCCAGATCTGTCTCCCAAGCCTCATGAACCTTGGCATCATTAATGGGTAGGAGGGCCGAGCAATCTCTATATAGTTTGGAAATCAGGTGCTCGCCCCCTTTAGTGTCAATGATGGTAGAAAGTGGAGTAAATGAGTCGGGCTCGACTGGGGAGAGTGGCTCGAAGCGCTGAGCGGACCCTATTCAGTACAAAGCGGTCCATGAAGGTGGCCGACCGAAAGCGGTCGTCTGCCAGGGAGAAAACATGGCCCCCTGGGAAAAGATCGCCGAATTTGACAATATCGAACGCAGCGAGTGTGCGCTTAACTAGTGATTCTCCCATAATGGGGAACCAACGGGGGTTGGGAATAGGCAGGGCCGATGAGTATAATAGGGGAACCCCCAGCATTCAGCGCAGTCTATCCCAGGCCCAACTGGTGGTGGACAAAGTTTGTATATCTATGGGGTCTCTGGGAACTCCCTTGGGGAGCACCGCCAACAAGGTATCAGGAAGTACAAAGTCCGCATCCGGATAGAGGAATGGGATCCTAGCGTCTGGGTGGAACCAGGCATGGGCGTAACTACACTGGGCAACGAGAAAGTACAATTGGAGATCAGGGACACTAAACCCCCCTCTGTTGTACGGCAATTTAAGAATCTGCCACCGGACCCGAGGGTGTTTGCCCCCCCACTCCCCCCCCATGTTAAACGGATTAGATGAGAACGCAGCATCTGGAAAAAGCTATTCGGAAGTGGGATGGGGATATTCTTGAACAGATATAAAAATTTTGGAAGGACGACCATTTTGATTAGTGCGACCCGCCCAGCAATAGAGAGTGGGAGCCGCAGCCATTTCTCTATTTGTCTTTCAAGGGCGTCCAAGGCCCGTCCATAGTTAAGACGAATAATTTGAGCAGAATCTAAATACAAATGAATGCCCAAATACTTAGTGGATTCAGTGCACCATTCTAACGAGAATTCGCAGTCCCATAGCTTAGTGCAAGGAGTCAAAGGGAATATTACTGACTTGGAAAAATTGATGTGGAGACCAGAGAAGCGTCCAAACCTGATCGTCTCTCTGATCAGAGGCTCAAGATTTACCTGGGGGTCTTGGACATATAAAATGACATTGTCCGCATATAGGGAAACTAATAGTGGGCCGGTATTAAACTGAAGTCCCCGCTGTAGATGCCGCTCCTGGAAGTGACGGACCAACGGGTCCATAGCCAGGATGAACAAAGGTGTCAGAGGGCACCCCTGTCGTGTGCCTCGGGAAAGAGAGAAGGGTTGTGACAATGTGCCATTCAAACGTATTCTAGCAGAGGGCTTATGATATAATAACGCTGTGGTAGCCAAAAAGCCCATGGGCATCCCCATCCTGCGCATCACCGATAGAAAGAAGGGCCACTAAAGGGAATCAAACGCTTTATCGGCGTCCAACAAAATCGCAGCAGCAGGGACGTCCGGGTTGATCCTGTGTAGGACTACGAAAAGTGTCCTGAGATTTAGAGACATGGATCTGTGAGGGACGAATCCCGATTGTGCGGGGGAGATAATGGATTCCAGAAGTAGAGATAAACGAAGGGCAAGCATCTTGGCCAATATTTTGTAAACTAAATTTAGGAGGGACAGGGGCCTATAGGAGCCACAAAAGGTAGGGTCTTTACCCGGTTTCGGAAGTAGTACAATAACTGCTTCTCGAAGCGTGGGAGGTAGTTCGTTTTTCTCGAGGGCTTCCTCGTATACCTCCACTAATTTGGGGGCTAGGAGATCTTGGTAGGTTTTATAAAAGTCCCCGGTGAACCCATCCAAGCCAGGGGCGGTAGTTCCGCTGAGAGCCTCAATGGCGCTAATGATTTCCTCTGCGGAAAATGGTTCAGCGAGAAACTCCTGTATATTTTTTTCCAAATATACCAGGGCAATTTCTGACAGGTAATCCTCTTGTGCTGATGAGTCCCCCTCCGTTCTAGTAGAATACAATGTGTTATAATAGTTGAAAAATTCTTCACGGATATCCGTAGTGTCCTTGAGTACGCGGCCGTCCGGGTGACGCAATTATGTGATATAAGCTTTAGCATACGGGGGTCGGAGCATCTGTGCCAACGTGCGTCCCGGACGCTCACCTTCCCCATAACGACGAGCTGTTTGGTATTTACTTAAAAAATTGATCTCACGATCAGCGGCATCCCTGTAGTCTGTAAGTAGGGAGAGGCGACACTGCGTGGTTTCTGAGGCCGAACCCCCCTACGTTTCTTCGTCTAATTTAGCCAAGTCTCCCTCTAGCCTAGTAATGGTGGCTCGCAAATCCTTCAAGACCCCGGCGTGTTTGGAAATGCATACGCCTCTAATGTAAGCTTTAAAAGCCTCCCATAAGACCGCCCACGTATCTACTGTTCCGGTATTTATACGGAAATACTCTATGGCCTCTCCGATCTCTGAATGGAATAAATCGTCATTAAGGGCTCGACTGGGAAATCGCCACTGACGTTCGTATCCCTCCAGCCGGGGAATCTTGAGATTCAGGAGCACCGGTGAATGATCAGAGAATGTTCTGGGCAGGGTCTTAATGGAACATATCCATGTGTAAGTTTCAGATGATAACAGCCAATAATAAATACGGGTCCACGTGTCATGTTGCCCAGAGTAGTGGGTGTATCCGGGCTCGGAGGGGTGGCGACGTCGCCACGCATCCAGAAGGGAAAAAGTGTCACAAAGGTCCAGTAGTACCGTTCGTGCTTGGGGTTTGGCAACAGGTGAGGTGGAAGTGCTATCTAGCGCAGGACAGATTAGCAAGTTAAAATCACCTCCAACAATCAGTTTGGTGATCTCAAGTGCGGCTAGTTGAACAAGTTACTTACCTTCGGTAACGATATATCTGTAAGAAACATTAGTAGTGATAGATTCCTTACCTTAGAATATCCCCAGGCGTCAGACTGGATCCGGAAAGTTTTCGTCAGCAGTACCCCTGCGCGTCGGTAGGTGGCGTTGTGCGGCTCCGCGTCCGTCGTTGGCGTCGTGGTCGTCGAGATGACGTCGCGGGCGCTACTTAGACGCCGCCCACGCACGCTGACGTCAGTTCTGTACATGACTTTCCGTGCCAGGAACGCAGAGCCATGCAAGATACTGACCACTGGTGCATAGAAACTAGGGGCCTGAAAGGAATGACCTTAACCCTAGAAATCAGTTCGCAGAACGGGGAGGATGGGTGGGGCGGTAAGGAATCTATCACTACTGTTTCTTACAGATATATCGTTACCGAAGGCAAGTAATTTGTTCATCTGAAAGAAACACATAGTGATAGATTCCTTACCTTAGAATAGATATTCCAGCAATACCAACCCCGGTGGTGGGTCTGCAAACCAAGATCACACCAGAAAGTCACTGAGAACAGAACGGCCAAAGAAGCAGTCTCTCCGGACTTGGCTGTCCAGGCAATAATGCTTAGTAAACGTGTGCAGCGAGGCCCACGTGGCTGCCTGACAGATGTCTTGCAGGGGGACACCACGTCCCAATGCAGTAGTGGCCGCAGTAGCTCTGGTGGAATGAGCACGCAGCCACACCTGAGGTTCTTTTTTAGCCAAAGAGTAACAGGCTTTGATACACAAGACAACCCAGCGGGAGACAGTTCTCTTGTGTACCGCCCGACCTTTCTTGGTGCCAACGTAGCCAACAAAGAGCTGGTCATCCACCCGGAACTGCAGTGTGCAGTTGAGATAAAATGAGAGCGCACGTTTTGGGTCCAGACGGTGGAGCCTCTCTTCCTCTCTGGAAGGATGCGGAAAGAAGGTGGGCAAGGTAATAGTCTGCCCAATGTGAAAGGCCGTAACCACTTTTGGCAAAAAGGAAGGATGGGGCCTGAGCACAACCTTGTCCGGATGGACTGATAGGAAAGGAGGCTTACAAGAAAGAGCCTGGAGCTCACTCACTCGCCTAGCGGAGGTGATGGCCACCAGGAAGGCAGTCTTCAAGGTCAAGAGACGAAGAGGACAGTTGTGAAGGGCTCAAAGGGAGCACACATCAAGTATGTAAGAACCAGATTCAAGTCCCACTGTGGCATCACAAACGGAATAGGAGGGAAAAGGTGAGTAATGCCTTTGAGAAATCTATTTACAACAGGGGACTTGAAAAGAGAAGGCTGATTAGGGAGCCTGAGAAAGGCCGAAATAGCAGAAAGGTAGCCCTTGATAGTGCCCAGAGCAGAGCCCTGCTGGGCCAAAGAAAGAAGGAACAGTAGTACTTCAGAAAGAGGGGCAGAAAGGGGATCCACAGCCTTTGCTGTGCACCATGCCACAAACTTGTTCCACCTGCAGGCGCATACCACTTTAGTAGAGGGACGCCTGGCTGCCAGAATGACATCACAAACTTCAGGAGGCAAGTCGAAAGGAATCAACTGCCACCGCTCAACTTCCACGCAAAGAGGTGGAGGCTGGACAGGTTCGGGTGGAAGACCGTCCCCTGCTGTTGCGACAGAAGATCCTCCTGAAGAGGCAGTCTGATCGGAGGATCGATGCTCATACTGAGTAGCTCGGGATACCATACTCTTCGAGCCCAGTCCGGGGCACAAGGATGACTTGTGCCCGGTCGTGCCTGATCTTCTTCAGCACTCTGGGCAGAAGTGGTATAGGCGGATAGGCGTACAACAGACCGCAACTCCACTCGCGACGAAAAGCGTCGCCGAGCGAGTGCCGCCTTGGAAATTCCAACGCGCAGAACTGATGACATTGCGCGTTCTCTTCGGTGGCGAATAGATCTAACCAAGGCTCTCCCCACTGCTGAAAGAGACCTTGCACCACCTCCGAGTGAAGACGCCATTCGTGATCGAGCATGCACCTGCGGCTGAGTTCGTCCGCCCTGGCGTTCAGAGAACCTGCCAGGTGTTGAACCACTAGGGACATGCCCTGATGTTCCAGCCATGTCCAGAGACGCAGAGCCTCCTGACAGAGGGTCCACGACCCCACCCCGCCTTGCTTGTTGCAGTACCACATGGCGGTGGTGTTGTCTGAACACCTGCACTACTCTCCCCTTGACACAGGGAAGGAATGCCTTCAGTGCAAGCCGTATCGCCCGAAGCTCCAGAAGGTTGACATGGAGATTGGACTCCGCCTGAGACCATTGGCCTCTGATCTCCGCATCTCCCATGTGGCCGCCCCATCCCAGAAGGGACGCATCCGTCACCACTGTAAACTCCGGTTGGGGATGGGAGAGGGATCTGCCGTCGACCCAATGCCGGTTCGTGAGCCACCACTGCAACTGTCGTGCAGTGCCCTCCGAGATCTGGACGTGATCGGACAGGTTCCCCTGATGCTGCGCCCACTGGAACTTCAGGTCCCACTGCAGAGCCCGCATATGCCATCTGGCATGATCGATCAGCAGGATGCAGGAGGCCATGAGGCCCAGCAGCCTCAGAGTCACTCTGACCGAAACCCGGGACAAGGGTTGAAAGATGGGAATCAGTCCCGAATATCCTGGACTCGCTGTTCGGGAGGATAGACCCGAAACTGCGCCGTGTCCAGAACCGCTCCGATAAAGAGGAGCTTCTGAGAGGGAATCAGGTGCGACTTCGGCACGTTGATGGAAAACCCCAGCAAGTGCAGGAGGTCGGCCGTAGTCTGGAGGTGGGAGACGACTGCCTGGGGCGAGCCCACCTTCAATAACCAGTCGTCGAGATAGGGTAAGACTGAAACCCCTGATCTGCGCAGATGAGCTGAGACCACCGCCATCACCTTCGTGAACACCCGAGGGGCGCTGGTAAGGCCAAAAGGGAGCACGGTGAACTGAAAGTGCTCGTGGCCTACCGTGAACCGCAGGTAACGCCGGTGGGCTTGCAGGACTGGGATGGGGAAATAGGCATCCTGCAAGTCTAGCGCTACCATCCAGTGGATCGAGAGCAGACAAGACCTGAGCCAGAGTGAGCATCTTGAACTTCTCTTTGCGGAGGAAGCGATTGACGTTCCGGAGGTCTAAGATAGGACGCAGGCCCTTGTCCTTCTTGGGTACCAGAAAGTAGTGGGAATAGCAACCACGACCTACTTCTGGCGTCGGAACGCGCTCGATGGCCCCCTTGGCCAAGAGGGCCGCAACTTCCTGCTGAAGAAGCACCAAATGATCCCCCCGACATGCGGTGGTACTGAGGTGGCATGGCTGGAGGGGTAGTCTCGAAGGGGAGGGAGTAGCCGCTCCGGACTATCTCTAAAACCCACCTGTCCGAAGTGATGGTGCGCCAGTGGGGGAGGTGATGGCGAAGCCTGCCGCCCACTGGCGTTTAATGGGCCTGAAAGTTCGGACTAGGAAGGTTTGGAGGCAGTGGTGGCCAGGGTGGTGGTGGACTGATCCGCCCGCTGGCCCCTTGGTCCGCAACGGCAGAACCCGCGTCCGCGCTGGGATGCTTGCTGCGCAGGCCTGTGGCTCTGTTGCGAACGCTGCGGGCGCCCCTTCCAATGCCACGAAAGGAGCGAAAAGCAGTAGGCGGAGGAGGGCGGACTGCAGAGAGTCCCCAAGGACTTGGCCGTAGCCCGTGAGTCCTTAAACCGCTCCAACATGCTGTCTGCTTTTTCGCCGAAGAGGCGACGGCCATCAACGGGCATGCCCATAAGTGTGTATTGGACAACCCCTGAAAATCCAGTGGTCCTCAACCAGGCGTGGCGGCGAACCGCCACCGTCGTTGCAATCGATCTGCCCAGTGAGTCGGCGGTGTCTAGGCCACAATGAATCATGAACTTAGCTGCGTCTCTCCCCTCTGCAACAGCCTGGGAGAGAGCTGACCGGGCCTCCTCCGGACACTGGGGCAGCACTTGCGTCACCGTATCCCACAGAGAGTGGGAATAACGGCCCAAGAGGCATGCGGTGTTCACGGACCGCAGCGCAGAACTGGTGGAAGAAAAAAATTTCTTTCCAAACTGATCCAGTTTCTTGGATTCCCTATCTGGTGGTGCGGAAGGGCAGGCGGTCCGGGAAGCACAGACTTGGACAACCAAGCTCTCGGGGGTGGGATGTTGGGAGAGGAGAATGGGGTCACCCGGAGGCGGGCGATGGCGTCGGGCCACGTTCCTATCCACAGCAGCCCTTGTGGTGGGCCTGGACCAAGTGCCCAAAAGAACGTCAGAAAAAGCTCAACGCCGTGTCCACTTCGGGGCTGAAACCGGGGTCGACGTCGTCCCGAGGAGCAGGCGGCTTCAGAAGTGGTGCCGGTGGGGGTCGGTGGAGGTGTTATAAGGTCAACCGGCGTCGACTGGGATCCAGGCGTGGATCCAAGGGGGTCCTGCGGCGCCGAGGCCGGAGCCGACAACAATGCAGAGGCCGGAGCCGACAATGCCAAGGCCGGAGCCGCCGGCGAGGACCCCAAGTCGGGACCGCGGGGCCCGAAGGCGCACCAGCGGGACCCGATGGCCCAAAGAGGCGAGCCATGGCCGACAGGAATTCCTGTATTTGGGCCGGAGTCGCCGACGAACCCGGGGAGGGCGGGTAGTCGGGCGGCAAGTGCATAGGCTCTGCCGGAGCCGCGGGGAGGCACCACCCGCACCCTCAGCCGCGTCGCTCGAGGGGAAGTCGGAGAACGATGGCGTTTCTTCGACTTCTTGTGCTTCGCCTTACCTGACCCAGAGTGCGAAGACTTGGATCCCGAAGACCGATGGAGATGACTCCGCGCACGGTCCCTCGACCTCCCACGGGACCAGGACCTCGAACGAGCCGACTGCCGGGCTTCCAGCAACTTTCGGGACCGCTCCCGCAAAGTCTTCGGCGCCATGGCCTGGCAGTCGGGGCACGACTTGGGGTCGTGGTCGCGCCCCAGGCAGTAAAGACTCACACAGTGCGGGTCAGTCACCGACATCATACGGTGACAGTCCCCGCAGGACTTAAAACCGGGCATCCTATCTGCACCAGGAGTTGAAGACTCGTTGAAAAACAGAGACAAAAAGCCTCAAAAAGTCAGTCAAAAATTGACTGGGGGTTCCTGCTCTTCCCGGATCTGCGCTTGCTGGCGTGGAAAAGGAAAGAATTGACGTCAGCGCACGTGGGCGGCGTCTAAGTAGCACCCGCGACGTCATCTCGGCGACCACAACGCCAACGACGGACGCGGAGCCGCACGACGCTACCTACCGACGCGCAGGGGTACTGCTGACGAAAACTTTCCGGATTCAGTCTGACGCCTGGGTAAGGAATCTATCACTATGTGTTTCTTTCAGATGAGCATGTATAGAATGGAAGTATTCAGGATCATCTGTGTTGGGTGCATATATACATACAAGTGCAAGTGCGTGGCCCATCAGAGTGCCTGTAACAATCATATAGCGACCCTCAGTATCATTGAAGAGTGAGTGCATGTGGAATGGGTTTCGCTTATGAATAAGAATCGCCGTTCCTCTGGCATAGCTACTATAATTAGCAAAATACCTATGTGGACCCCAGCTCAATGCGAATTGTGTTGAATCAGATTTGGGAAGGTGAGTTTCCTGTAGGAATGCAATATCCACTTTGTGGCGCTGAAGATAGTGAAGGACATACTTGCGTTTTCGTGTATTATTAAGACCTCTAACGTTCCAGGACATCAACGATCGATCTGAAGGGCCGCTAACATTACCTAATCGGGCCATACAGACGTGTCATACAACTTTATGTAGTATTTCAATCGCAAACTAAAAGCAACTAAGACAGTGAGCATTGTGATAAATAAACATGAACCAGCATCTCTGCACCCTAACCCCCCCACCACCCTCCTCCCAGCCTCGCTTTCCAAAGCGCGAGGACCATACCCCATTGAACCATCTACCGTAGTAACAATTTCACCAACAGAATGACTTTCACCCTGAATGTATCGATACATAAATACAAAACAAATCTTTATGGCATACGCCTTGGGGCGTAGCGACGCTACGCCAGACTACTGACAACCTGAAAAAAAGAACATGGAAGGAGCAATGTAATATCCCAAAATTAAGCACCACAGCAATAGGAACATATTGAACGTGACAGATCAGCTAACCAGGGCCACCGCTTGAGAATAGTTCCGCACTGGCGTTGGAACCGCTGCTAGGGGGAGCCGCTCCCGCAGCGCCTGAATGAGGGCAATTGTTATTCTGCTTGTATGAGTGACAAAATTCCTGCGCCTCTGTGGGGGAGTCAAAAATGCGGGCTTGGCCTGCAACATCCACCCAAAGCCGGGCCGGATAAAGCATACCGTATTTCAAGCCAAGGTTTCTGGGCGTAGCTTTAACCCCATTGTATTTACGCCGGGCATCCTGCACCATAGGTGTGAAGTCTGGGTAGAGCGCCAGCTTAGACCCCTGCCATGTAGTGTCGCCCTTTTCCCTAGCCAGGCGAAGGGAGGTGTCTGTCATGGTAGTTCATGATCCTGGCAATTATGGGTCTCGGCGGACATCCTGGGTTGGTCTGGGGCCCAGAGAACGATGCGCCCGCTCCACGACAAACCCAGGAGTGAAGGATTTCCTCCCGCATAGATCACTGAGGACCGTCTCGACAAACCAATCCAACCGTCCCGTGTTGGTCGGCTCCGGAACCCCCAAAATTCGTATGTTATTTCTGCGGCTGCGCGCTTCAAGATCCTCATTCTTCATCGCAACTTCCTTGAGGATACGCTCAGTGCGGTCCAGCCTTTTAAGAGATTGAGCCGTGCCATCCTCAATGTCTGAAATCCTCGCTTCTGCCATATCAAAACGACCATCTAGGGCCCTAAATCCAGCTTTCATTTCTTGTAGCAAGGATGTGGACAGGGCTGCTGCGTCATTGCTATGCTCAGAGTTCTGGGCACCTTCCGCCATTTTTGGATTCTCGTCCTGTGCCTTGTCAGTTAGCTTCTCGAATGGCAGGGTCCTTTGCCGGGGGTCCTTGCGGCCCATGCCGCTCTGTATGCCGTATAGGGGGGTCTAGCCCGAGCAGTCCGCAGATGCCGCAATGGGCGTCGACTGTAAAGGCCACAAGCTGTTAAGGAATAATGGCGTGATAGGGTATACACGTAGGGCAGGCAGCGCTCACCTCTGACGTTAACTCCACATCCCCTCTGGGGCGGCCTATCACAATAACCTGGAACCAAGGCACCAGTGAGATCACCGGGTGGCAGGTCCGTAAACAGTCTATGCAGTGCGAGTAGGCCCGTGCGCGCTCAATGCAAGCCTGGGGTTACTCTGCGCAGTGTCCTGGGGAGGATGTATTTACTCCCGTTGTTCAATGAGACCCCTTGGTGCGAGGGCCGCAAGAACCCGATGATGCAAAGGGTTCTGGGGTTGGCCGCATCGTGAATGGAGCACAAAGTAGTGTCCTGTGCGCTCGCTTCAGGACAACCCCTCAGTTGGATCAACACCCAGGCAGCCACGGAGATTTCACCGCCGATTCTGGTAGCAGCAAGGCCAGCCAAAGACAAATGACGCCCCAAAAGGACATGTGCCAGTGGATACTCCGGCAGGACCAGGCCAGGGGGAGGGTAAAGAGTGCCCAGTCAGATATCATACCCTCCCAGATGGCAGCACCCTTGAAGTGATCAGCTATCAAAGCGTCAGGGCTGAGTCAACTTTACAGCACGCTCTCAGGCTCCCAAGTAGTGCTCCAGAACTCTCCGATTCCAGCGTGGGACCTCAAGCCAGCTTATTGCAGGAGCAAATGTTATGCGGCAGTAAAAGTCCCAAAGTCAAAAGCCATGTGGGTGGTGCATGATGGTGCCACTCTGTGTGCCACCAAGTGCGCGTTGCGCTGATTGCCTCACCTCTCCTCCCCCAAGATGCCCACGCGACGGCCGGTCGGTCGCTCCCTAAGCTCGCCCGCGGGCCCTATCCCCACGGGCCTCCAGGATACACACGGGGGCACAGTGGCGCAGCACTAGGACGTTCCGCTCACTGCAACTTGTTACAGAGGGTACGGAGGGCACAAATCATGTCGCGCACCCGGCGCACTCACCGACGTTGTTGTGCTCGTCTCAGAGGCAGGCCGGTCTCCGCGCCGCCGGATCTCGGGAGAGCCGCTCATGCCAGGTCGAGACTTTTCGGCCCAGTTCCACCTCTACTTTCGTCTTTGCAGGCGGTCAAATAGCACGTTCCCAGGGGTCCCGGCCAGCGGGAAAGAGGTTATCAAGATCGCCACCGGCTCGGATTTCAATTGCCGTGGTGCAAGCAGCTATTCCAGGCGCATTTCAGGGGGATATTTACAGGATCGTCAGCTTCGTCCGGCGGAGCTTCACAGTCGCGCGGCCTTCTTGGTCGGCGGCTAGGCCACGCCCCCGCATCTAAAATATCTTCACACTTAACCAAGAAGGTATCAATGTGGTCAAGGACGCAATTGCTTCCAGCATGCATAGCTAATTTCTTCACTTTCTTAGATTTCACTGCGCTTGGCCCACCCCCACCCTCCCTCACCTTCCTTTTGGCTATCAAACTAAAGGAGCAGTAGGTGGAACTGTTACAGATGGTGACCTTGACCATGCCACACTACCACAGTGACAGTTAATCAATACTGGGGTTGTTGTACCTTTCCTGCTTTTATACACCTCCCACTAGTTAGCGTCCAAACAAATCAAATAGGAAGTTTGGCAGTGATGATACCTTATAGTCCAAGGAAGCAAGAATTAGGGGGGTGCCCAGCCCAGCCCAGCCTCCTCCGGGCTCTGACGGGCGCAGACGGGCCCGCCCGCGCTGCGGGAGAGTTCCGGCGCCTTTATGGCACGTCAGGAGCTTGGCCCCGCCCCCTGCCGATGTACTCGTTGTGCTGGGGGACCGAGTCCCACCCCAGCGAGGATAAAAGAGAGCAGCGATGTGAGCCACCCAGCAGGTAGATAAGTAGGGGCCTCCCCTGGCCCAGACAAGAGTCAATATCCCATTTTAAAGCCATTAGTGAATTAATCAATAAGACAATGTTAATGTGAAGTCAAGTAACTCAAATGAGAAGTTACTTAATAATCGATAGGGACACTAGTGTGCCGGACTATTTTCTTTGTCATGGTATGTGTATTTGTAAAGAGCACCCGCGAGGGTATCCTGGTGCTGAGCCGGTGTATATGCGTAGCCCTGCCTAAGGTAGGTGGGTTTATTGGAATGCAGGTCATCAGCATGTTGCAGAATTCAACAAGAGAGGAGCAGGCTCTGATGTGGATTGAGAGGCCATTCCATCCTTTAAGGGAGAAGTAACCGAAAACCCGTCCTCTGGTTCTGTGTATGTGCAGGATACGTGCGAGTAGGAGGTAGGTGAGGACTAAGTAGTCTAGTGCCTTGAATTTGCGTGTGAAGAGTTTGAAATGAGCTGTGAGAGAAGTCCGCGACCTAGTGGAGTGAGCGTGAATACCCTCCAGAGGTTCTTTTTTTGGCCAAAGCATAAAAGGACTTTGCAACCCAACATCAAGTGGTACCTATGGTCACCATCTTGCCATTCTTGGCTCCAGCGAAGCCCACAAAGAGCTGATCATCCACACTGTCTTGTAGAGCGCAGTCGATATAATAGGTACCACATGGATGGGGTCTGGTGTATTCAGCCACTCCTCTTTGGAGGGATAATGAGGATGGAAGACGGATCAACTGGCCCATGTGAAAAGTAAATGTGAAACTTTGGTGCCTGGAGTATACACTGGAGCAGTTAACGCCTGATTTCTTATATGATAGTTATGGAAATGTCTAGGGTGGTACAAACAAAGAAGGGTGACCACACAATTGCCCATCAAGTTCAAGATCAACGCAAAATATATTACAACTGTTCTTGTGAGCACTTGAAAGAATATGCTTGGTGTATATTCTTCTCTTATCCAGATTCCTGCTCTTTATTTTCTTCTTCAAAATAAACTAACCAACATATGCTTTATCCAGCATTATCGCCTGGACCTCATCAGGGTTAGAAAACATATACATAATCAACTTGCAAAAACATAATATCCCTAAATCATTACGCTCCCGACACCAAATATATAATCAGCCATAATTGTGAATCATGCTGAAAGTGGGGGATAATGTATACATTACAATATGAGAGTCTTCTGAATGTGAAACACTCCAAAAGTCTTAAATCATGAAGGGACAGTTACTAGGGGAGCAAAACCTTTACACCACTTTATATGGCATTAGAGGAGGACTTTCTAACAAAATAGGAGCACAGGCCTTTTTATTCATTCTGGCACTGAGACACAGTAACACATCGATCAAAGGGTGGCAAAGCCACTGGCACCCTGTCTTCATTGTGAGTAGAAATAAACTCTACTTCACTTACCTCCTTACAGCAAAGATGAAGCATACATGTGATACTGTGTGTACATGGAACAAGGTGCCCTCAAAAGGATTATGTAACTTACCCTGTAAGCATCTGTTTGCGGCATGTAGTGCTGTAGATTCACATGCTCTGCATACTCCTGCCATCTAGCATGGGTTTGGAGTTGTGCAACTTGTTTTTCTTCGAAGAAGTCTTTCAAGTCACAAGGTGAAGTGACTACTCCTCTTGGTGATAGTGCGCATGGGCATCTACTCCTTTGCTAGATTGTTTTCCCGCAGGTGGGTAAGAAAGGAGTCAGTATAAAGAAGTCCATGCTAAGAGAACTGAGTGAAAAATAACTGCAATGGCCAAAAGCTTCTGGGGAGAAGGGAGGGTGCATATGAACCAACAGAATTACATGCCACGAACAGATGCTTACAGGGTAAGTAATATAATCCATTTGGTGGCATGCGTGGCTGTAGATATACAAACTCTACATACACTGTAAAGCAGCCCCTCCTAAGAAGCGTAGGCTAGCATATGGGAGTTGCAGTAGTTTGTAAAAGTGTACGTAGCACTGCCCGACCTACATTAGCTTGTTGGCATGCTAACACGTCTACACAGTAGTGTTTAGTAAATGTATGTGGTGTAGACCAAGTAGCTGCTTTACAAATTTTAGCTATGAGAATATTTCCTACGAAAGCCATTGTTGCTCCTTTTTACGAGTAGAGTGTGCTCTGGAAGTTATAGGTGAAGGTCTTTTGGCTTAATTGTACCAAGGTTAAATGCATTTTACTCTCCATCAGGCTATGCCGGATTTGAATATAGTATTACCTTTATGTGGTGATGAGAGCTACAAACAGCTGTTTTGTTTGCATGAAGGTTTTAGTTCCATCTATGTAGAACATGAGTGCTCTTTTAACACCCAAGGTGTGAAGATCAATCCGCTACAGAATCAGGGTTAGAGAAAAAAACAGGTAGTTCAATGGATTGATTGAGATGAAATTGAGAAACTACCTCTGGTATGAATTTTCGATTAGTCTGAAGTTCCAATTTTTCTTAATGTATTTGAAGGAATGGTTCTTTCACGGTTTATGCCTGGAGCTCACTAATACATCTGAGTGACGTAATGGCAACTAGAAATGCCACTTTTCATGATAGAAATTGAAGTGGGCATGAGTGTAAACCCTCAATAGGAGGGCCCATGAGCCTAGTGAGCACAATGTTTAGGTTTCAGGAGGTTGCTGGAGGCACAAGAGGTGGAATGACTCATTTGAGTCCTTCCATGAATGCTTTAATGACAGGGATTCTGAAGAGTGATAGATGATGTCTATTTTGGAGATAGGCAGCTATTGCAGCAATGTAATTGAATGGAAATGTATGCCAAATTGGACTTTAGCAAATGAAGTAAATAGCAATTAATGTCCTGCGCACAGTGGCCTTAATAGAATTAATGTGTTGAGGTTGGCAATAGCAAACAAAACGCTTACATTTTGCAGCATAACAGGCTCTGGTTGTGGGTCTGCAAGGCTGTTTAATTCTGATGGTAAATTTAAATAACCAAACTCTAAAACTTCAGGAGCCAAATCGCTAGGTTGAGCATTCTGGGGTCTGGGTGTTTGATTCTCTGATCCCGAGTGAGAAGGTTCAGCCTGTTGGGGAGCTTCTCGTGCGGGACTACTGAAAGATCCAGGAGCGTCGTGAACCAGGGCGGACATGCCCATGTTGGAGCTACAAGGATCATGGTAAGAGTTTTTTGCCTGGGTTTCGGAACCAGAAATGGAATGAGAGGGAGAGGTGGAAAAGCGTAGGCAAATATCCCTGACCAACTCATCCATAGTGCTTTGTCCTTGGATAGTGGGTGTGGGAACCTGGTTGTGAAGTGAGGGCATTTTGCATTTTCTTTTGTGACGAACATGTCTATGTGAGGAGCCCTCCACTTTTGAAAGTAAGGACGGAGGACTTGTGGGTTGAGTTCCCACTCGTGAGTCTGTTAGTGCATCATGCTGAGCAGATCCGCAAGATTGTTTTCCGTCCCAGCAGATATTCCGCCAACAAATGAATGTGATGGTTTAGAGCCCAATTTCATGTGGCCTGGGAGATGTGTGACAATTGGGAAGACCGTGTGCCCCCTGCTTTTGTAGATAATACATGGCTGTCATATTGTAAGTCCGGACTAGGACAACTTTGTGAGATAGATGGGGAAGGAATGCTCTCAGTGCAAGGTATACTGGGGAGAGGATGTAGCCTTACGGCTAGAGCGGTCAACCTCGAAGCTGGGGAACCGGGTTAGAGTCTCAGCAGGGACGCTCAACATCCTGTGAATCTGGGCAAATCCCTTAATCTCCCACGCCTAACAAAAATGAATGTGTCCATCTGTAACGAAACTGGTGCTCAAGTAAAGCGCTCCGATACCCGACATCTTCGGGACGAGTTTGCACTATATAAAACAAAACAAAAAATATATACTGACTGGAGTTCCAAGTAGTTGATGTGTAGTGATTTATGTTTGGCATCCCACAGACCTTGTATTGTGTTGTTTTTGTGATGTGCACCCCAACCCATCTCTGACGCGTCTGTAGTTAGAGTGATTTGAGGTACAGGGTCCAGAAAAGGCCAAACCTTCAACAAATCTTTGGGATTCCACCAGGGCAGAGAACGGTGAGTTTGGCAGTCTATTAACACTAGGTCTTGGAGGGGACCCTGTGACTAAGACCACTGACAAGAAAGACATTAATGTAGTAGGAGCATGTTTAGTCTTGCACTGCCATAGTTCCAAACGCAAGATGCCATCATACCTAGCAGACGTATAACAGTCCGAACAGTGAGTGTAATGTTTGTCTGACATTGAGGTAGAAGCGTGTGAAAAATTTGTATCCAAGGTATTTGGGGACAGCTAGTCCAAAATGTGTTGAGGCTTGCTCCCAAGTATGGATGAAGTTGAAGAGGCTGAAGGCGAGACTAGTGGACATTAATGGTGAACCCCAATTTGTGTAGTAGGTTTATTGTTATCTGTATGTGTTGCTGACCCTGCAAATGGGTGTTGGCTTTGATTAGCCAATCGTCCAAGTACAGGAATACATGAATGTTTTGTTGACGTAGGCGTGCTGCTACTACTGCTAGGCACTTCGTAAAAACCCTTGGTGCAGTAGTGGTATGAAGAGAGAACCTTGAATTTGTAGTGTTTTCCTGCTATCACAAACCTGAGGTATTTGCGATGAGCAGGATGAATTGGTATATGGAAGTAGGCATCCTTTAGGTCCAAAGTGGCCATAAAGTCGCCTATCTGTAAAAGTGGAATGACATCTTGAACAGTGACCATGTGAAAATGTTCTGATAGGATGCAGTAGTTGAGGTCTGAGATCTAGGATTAGTCTCAGTGATCCGTACTTCTTTGGTACTTGAAAGTACAGGGCATATACTCCGGTGCCTTGTTGATGAAGGGGAACTGGTTCTATAGCCCCTTTGAGAAGAAGGGAGCTTGGACGTCTTGTTTCTGAAGAGTTAAGTGATCTTGTGATAGTCTGTGATTGCGAGGTGGGATGTTGGGTGGTGTGGTAATGAGCTCCAGACAGTAGCGATGTTGGATAATGGCTATAACTCATTGGTCTGTTCTGATGGTGTCCCAGAACGGGTGAAAGGATTGTTATCTTGCCCAGACAGGTGTTAAGTGTTCAGGGGGAAGGATAGGGTAGTCATTCTTTGGGGGCGGAGGCTGCACCACGTGTTGGAGCACTCCTACCTGTTCCTGTATTGTTAATGCCTCTAAAGGAACCTTAGTAAAATCCTTTTGTGTAAGCGGATTGCCCCTGCTTATGCTGGGAAGTGGAGGTATCTGTTGCAAAGAATTTGTATCAGCCCTTGCAGCTTGAGCGGCGAAAGGAACCGCAAGGTGTAGGAGTTTGTAGTGATACCATTGCTTTCGCTGTGTCTGTGTCCCTTTTCGTTTTGTCTAAAGTGGAGTCAACTTGAGAGCCAATTAAATGCTTCTAATCAAAAGGCATGTTCAAAACTGCCCGTTGAACCAGAGTGACTTTTTGATTCGAAAAGACTTAAAGGCGTCGCAGACAGCCTCGCGGAGATCTGGTGACAAGTAGAGGTTACACACCTGGTGGAGGTCGGTTTGTGGCTATTGAACAAGTTACTTACCTTCGGTAACGATATATCTGTAAGAAACATTAGTAGTGATAGATTCCTTACCTTAGAATATCCCCAGGCGTCAGTCTGGATACGGAAAGTTTTCGTCAGCAGTACCCCTCCGCGTCGGAAGGTGGCGTCGTGCGGCTCCGCGTCCGTCGTAGGCGTCGTGATCGCCGGGATGACGTGGCGGCAGCTACTTAGACGCCGCCCTCGCGCGCTGACGTCAGTTCTGTACACGACTTTCCGCGCCAGCAACGCAGAACCATGAAAGATACTGACCACTGGTGCATTGAAACTAGGGCCCTGAAAGGGATGACCTTAACCCTAGAAATCAGTTCGCAGAACAGGGAGGATGGGTGGGGCGGTAAGGAATCTATCACTACTAATGTTTCTTACAGATCTATCGTTACCGAAGGTAAGTAACTTGTTCATCTGAAAGAAACACGTAGTGATAGATTCCTTACCTTAGAATAGATACCCCAGCAATACCAACCCCGGTGGTGGGTCTACGAACCAAGATCACACCAGAAAGTCACGGAGAACAGAACGGCCAAAGAAGCCATCTCTCTGGACTTTGCTGTCCAGGCAATAATGCTTAGTAAAAGTGTGCAGCGAGGCCCACGTGGCTGCCTGACAGATGTCTTGCAGGGGGACAACACGTCCCAATGCAGTAGTAGCTGCTGTTGCCCTGGTAGAATGGGCGCGCAGCCCCACCGGAGGCTCCTTCTTAGCTAGAGAATAGCAGGCTTTTATACACAAGACAACCCAGCGGGAGAAAGTCCTCTTGTGTACAGCCCAGCCTTTCTTGGCGCCTACGTAGCCAACAAAAAGCTGGTCATCCACCCAGAACTGTTGTGTGCGGTTGAGGTAAAATGAGATCGCACGTTTTGGGTCCAGACGGTGGAGCCTCTCTTCCTCTCTGGAAGGGTGCGGAGGCGGAAAGAAAGTGGGCAAGGTGATAGTTTGCCCGATATGGAAGGCAGTAACAACCTTTGGCAAAAAGGATGGACGTGTGCATAGCACAACCTTGTCCGGATGAACAGACAGAAAAGGAGGTTTACATAAAAGAGCCTGGAGCTCACTCACGCGCCTAGCGGAGGTGAAGGCAACCAGGAAAGCAGTCTTCAAGGTTAATAAACGAAGAGGACAGTTGTGAAGCGGCTCAAAAGGAGCGCACATTAAATAAGTAAGAACCAGATTCAAGTCCCACTGCGGCATCACAAACGGAATAAGAGGGAAAAGGTGAGTAATGCCTTTGAGAAATCTATTTACAACAGGGGACTTGAAAAGAGAGGGCTGATCAGGTAGCCTGAGAAAGGCTGAAATTGCAGAAAGGTAGCCCTTGATAGTGCCCAGAGCAGAGCCCTGCTGGGCTAAAGAGAGAAGGAACAGTAGGACCTCAGAAAGAGGGGCAGAAATGGGATCCACAGACTTTGCTGTGCACCATGCCACAAATTTGTTCCACCTGCAGGCGTATACCGATTTAGTGGAGGGACGCCTGGCTGCCAGAATGACATCACAAACTTCGGGATGCAAGTGAAATGGAATCAACTGTTGCCGCTCAATCTCCACGCAAGGAGGTGGAGGCTGGACAGGTTCGGGTGGAGGACTGTCCCCTGCTGCTGCGACAGAAGATCCTCCCGAAGAGGCAGTCGGATCGGGGGATCCACGCTCATACTGAGTAGCTCGGGATACCAAACTCTTCGAGCCCAGTCCGGAGCCACAAGAATGACTTGGGCCCGGTCGCGCCGAATCTTCTTCAACACTCTGGGTAGAAGTGGTATAGGCGGAAAGGCGTACAATAGACCGCAACTCCACTCGCGACGAAAAGCGTCGCCGAGTGAGTGCCGCCTAGGAAATTCCAACGCGCAGAACAGCTGACATTGCACGTTCTCTTCGGTGGCGAATAGATCTAACCAAGGCTCTCCCCACTGTTGAAAGAGACCTTGCGCCACGTCAGAGTGAAGACGCCATTCGTGATCCATCATGCACCTGCGGCTGAGTTCGTCCGCCCTGGCGTTCAGTGAACTTGCCAGGTGTTGAACCACCAGGGAAATGCCCTGATGTTCCAGCCATGTCCAGAGGCGCAGAGCCTCCTGACATAGGGTCCACGACCCCACCCTGCCCTGTTTGTTGCAGTACCACATGGCGGTGGTGGTGTCTGTGAACACCTGCACTACTCTCCCCTTGACAGAGGGAAGGAATGCTTTGAGTGCAAGTAGGATCGCCCGGAGCTCCAGAATGTTGATATGGAGCTTGGACTCCGCCGGAGACCAGAGGCCTCCGATCTCTGCCTCTCCCATGAGGCCGCCCCATCCCATGAGGGACGCGTCCGTCACCACTGTGTGCTCCGGTTGGGGAAGGGAGAGGGATCTGCCGCTGACCCAATGCTGGTTCGTGAGCCACCACTGCAACTGTCTTGCAGTGCCCTCCGAGATCTGGACGTAGTCGGACAGATTCCCCTGATGCTGCACCCACTGGAACTTCAGGTCCCACTGCAGAGCCCGCATATGCCATCTGGCATGAATGATCAGCAGGATGCAGGAGGCCATGAGGCCCAGCAGCCTCAAGGTCATCCTGACCGAAACCCAGGATAAGGGCTGAAAGATTGGAATCATAGCCCGAATATCCCGGACTCGCTGTTCGGGAGGATAGACCCGAAACTGCGCTGTGTCCAGAACTGCTCCGATGAAAAGGAGCTTCTGAGAGGGAATCAGGTGCGACTTCGGCACGTTGCTGGAGAACCCCAGCAAATGCAGGAGGTCGGCCGTAGTCTGGAGGTGGGAGACGACTGCCTGGGGCAAGCCCGCCTTCAACAACCAGTCGTCGAGATGGGGGGGGAAGACTGAAACCCCTGATCTGCGCAGATGAGCTGCGACCACCGCCATCACTTTCGTGAACACCCGAGGGGCGCTGGTAAGGCCGAAAGGAAGCATGGTGAACTGAAAATGCTCGTGGCCTACAGTGAACCGCAGGGAACGCCTGTGGGCCGGCAGGACGGGGATATGAAAGTAAGCGTCCTGCAAGTCCAACGCTACCATCCAGTCTTGTGGGTCTAGGGCAGACAAGACCCGAGCAAGTGTGAGCATCTTGAACTTCTCCTTTCGGAGGAAGAGATTGACGTTCCTAAGATCCAAGATAGGACGCAGGCCCTTGTCCTTCTTTGGAATCAGAAAGTAGTGGGAATAACAACCACAACCTACTTCTGGCGTTGGAACGCGCTCTATGGCCCCCTTGGCCAAGAGGGCCACATTTTCCTGCTGGAGAAGTGCCAAGTGATCCCCCGACATGCGGTGGTATTGAGGTGGCATGGCTGGAGGGGTAGTCTCGAAGGGGAGGGAGTAGCCCCTTCGGACTATATGTAAAACCCACCTGTCCGACGTGATGGTGCGCCAGTGGGGGAGGAGATAGCGAAGCCTTCCACCCACTGGCGTTTGGTGGGCCTGAAAGGTCGGACTAGGAAGGTTTGGAGGCGGTGGTGGTGGACTGACCCGCCCGCTGGCCCCCTGGACCGCCGCGGCGGTTCCCACGTCCGCGGCCGCGCGTGGACTGTTGCGACGGCCTGTGGCTCTGTTGCGAACATGGTGGGTTGCCCCTTCCGCGAGCACGAAAGGAGCGAAAGGTAGAAGGCTGAGGAGGCCGAAAGGCCCAAGAACTTGTCCGTAGCCCGTGAGTCCTTAAATCTCTCCAAAGCACTGTCTGCCCTGTTGCCAAAGAGGCGAATGCCATCAAAGGGCATGTCCATCAAAGTGTTTTGGACATCCCCCGAGAAGCCAGTTGTTCTCAGCCAGGCGTGGCGGCGAAGCGCCACTGTCGTGGAAATCGCCCTGCCCAGCGAGTCGGCGGTGTCAAGGCCACAACGAAACGTGAACTTGGCTGCATCTCTCCCCTCAGCAATAGCGTGGGAGAGTAGTGTCCGAGCCTCCTCCGGACACTGAGGCAGCACCTGCTCCCCCGTATCCCACAGAGAGTGAGAATAACGGCCCAAGAGGCATGCGGTGTTCACCGACCGCAGCCCTAGACTGGCGGAAGAAAAAACCTTCTTCCAAATTGTTCCAGCCTCTTGGATTCCCTGTCCGGGAGTGCAGTAGGGAATGCGCTTGGGGAAGCGGAGGCTTGGACAACCAAGCTCTCAGGGGTGGGGTGTTGGGAGAGGAAGATGGGGTCGCCCGAGGCCGGGCGATGGCGTCGGGCCACGTTCCTGTCCACAGGAGCCCCTGTGTTGGGCCTGGACCAAGAGCCCAAAAGAACGTCCGAAAGTGCGTCATTAAAGGGCAGCAGTGGTTCCGCAGAGGTAACTGCTGGCTGAAGCACTTCCGTCAGGAGGTTAGTCCTGACAGACACAGTATGTAGCTTGAGGTGAAGAGCCCCGGCTGCCCTACGCAACACCACAGAAAAAGAAGCACCCTCCTCCGTAGCCACGGTAGGAGGAGACAGCATGCCAAGGTCTGGAGAGGTGTCCAGACCACTGGCATCCCCCAACTCCTCTGCCCAGTCCGGGTCATACTCGCATTGAGCAGCGAGAGGGTCCTCAGACCCCTCCCAGTCCTCCCCTTCCTCCTCATGCTGTTGTACAGGCAGAAAAGGAGGAGGATGGAGATAGGGAAACAGATTACCAAACAGCGTCAGAATCGGCGTCGGTCGACACCGTTCCGGCACCGTCTCCACTTCGGGGCTGAAACCGGAGACGACGTCGTCCGACGCGCCACGTGGTGCCGGTGGGGTCGACGTCGGTGGAGGTGTCACGAGGTCAACCGGCGTCGACCGGGATCCACGACTGGATCCATGGGAGTCCTGCGGTGCCGAGGCCGGAGCCACCGGCAACGCCGGCGTCAAAGGGCGAGGACTCCCAGTCGGGCCCGCGGGGCCTGAAGGCACACCGGAGGGGCCAGACGGCCCAAATAGGCGAGCCATAGCGGACAGGAATTCCTGCACCTGGGCCGGAGTCGCCGATGAACCCGGGAAGGGCGGGTAGGTCACCGGCGACTGCGTAGGCTCCGACGGAGCCGCGGGGTGGCACCACCCACACCCTCAGCCAAGTCGCGCGACTGGCGAGGGTAAGTCGGGGAACGATGACGTTTCTTCGACTTCTTTTGGCGCTTCGCCTTACCTAACCCCAAGTGCGAAGTCTTCGATTTGGACGACTTCTGATGGTGGTGGCTCCGCGACTGGTCCCTCGACCTCCCTCTGGACCGGGACCTTTCACGGCACGGAGCAGACTGCCGGGCTTCAAGCAGCTTTCGGGACCGCACCCGCAAAGACTTCGGTGCCATGGACCAGCAGTCAGGGCACGACTTGGGGTCGTGGTCGCGCCCCAGGCAGAAGAGACACACACGGTGCGGGTCCGTCACCGACATCATCCGATGACAGTCCTCGCAAGACTTAAACCCGGGCATCCCTAACTTCACCAAGAGTCTTATCGACTCAAAAAGGTGAGACAAAAAACTCAGTCAAAAAAGACTGGGGGTACCGCTCTCTCCGGATCTGCGCTTGCTGGCGCGGAAAAAGAAAGAACTGACGCCAGCGCGCGAGGGCGGCGTCTAAGTAGCTGCTGCGACGTCATCCCGGCGATCACGACGCCTACGACGGACGCAGAGCCGTACGACGCCGCCTTCCGACGCGCAGGGGTACTGCTGACGAAAACTTTCCGGATCCAGACTGAGGCCTGGGGATATTCTAAGGTAAGGAATCTATCACTACGTGTTTCTTTCAGATTGGCATGACGCTGCGGGCACAATCAAAAGGGTGTTAATTCCATCAGGAACACATCTTCTGTACCGACGATGAACGCGGAAGAGTAGGCCAGAGACGGGTGACGCCCCAAAGGGCGGTCGATCAATGTCCGGCTCGAAGATTATCAAGCAGCAACGGTTTGGAAAAGCACAATCAAGACTCACTATACCGTCAAAGACGGGATAGGACCGAAGACTCGTACCGAAACGGAGTTGACTACAATGGAGAGGCACACACATCCGATCCAGAGGGCGGAGAGAAAACAATCTAACAAAGGAGTCGATGCCCATGCGCACTATCACCAAGAGGAGGGGTCACTTTACCTCGTGACTCTAAAGACTTCTTATAATGAAAAACAAGTTGCACAACTCTGAACCCAACACTAGATGGCAGGAGTATGCAGAGCATATGTATCTACAGTCACACATGCCATTGAACTAGGGTTTTTCTCAAATTGACTGATTGGCCTCCAAGAGCACTTCTTTTTAGGGGTGAAGTTGGATCCAGTGCCAACAGCTCATATTGGAATCACAATGAGGATGGCGGGTCGTAACACTCAAGAGCACTCCCAGCCACAATTTTAAAAAAGGGCGACAATGTCAAGACATCCTGGGATACAGAATATGCCCGACTGAACAAAAGTACCCTTCTTCCTCTCTTATTAGAACATCCTCCTCAGATGCCATGTGCAATAGCCTATTCTGTACCTCAACACAATACAGATGGCAGAGGAATGAAGGTTTCAGTCCCCAAAAATGCAGACAAGATTTGCAGAAGCTATCAACGCTATGCAGGGCTTCTTGAATCGTCAAACACAGGAATAATCCACAGTGGCCTTTTCGGGAGGGACCTCAGATACAGCAAAGGGTTCACAAGACCGCAACAAACACAGAGGGTACTCACAGGGCAACAAAATGTTCACTATGGAAAAGGAGCGTCCGAAATGAGACAATAGGACTTAACTTCAGGAATGTTTAAATTAACATTTGTGTAATACTCACAAATATAATTTCAAAAAGAAGAGAACTATATCCTGAGTTACAATATCAGGGCTCACTGGTGACAGTACATATTCCAAGTTGCATGATCAAATTATCCTGCACCCACCTAAGATGCCGTATAAGGCATTTAGTCTGTCACCACAGGTGCTGCTTCTCCTGACACTATCTTATCTTCTTAACACTCCACACATTATTGGATAGCTGCAGCCTGCCAGCACTAGACCATTATTCTACAAAGCTATGACTTGGCTCAATACCCTGTGTAGTGTTGTGTGAGTTTGCAATGACGGAACCCTCATGACTCCTGATGGACTCCGTAGCACTGTGACGGACAAGTTACGTACCTTCGGTAACGCCTTAGCTGGTGGAGACATGATCTAGCCGCAGATTCCTTACCTTTGAACTTCCAGGCGTCAGGCTGGATCCGGAAGATTTTTCTTAGCAGTACCCCTGAGCGCCGGTAACCTCCGTGTGGCATCGTCAATATAACCACCAGTACTTTTCACGACTTTCCACGCCAGAAGCACAGAGCCATGAAGTGACTGACCATGGTGTGTTAAAAAAGACAGCTAGGGCTCTGAAGGGGAACAGCCCTGACACCAACAACAATTCCGCAGTGAGGGGAGGATGGGTGGGTCGGTAAGGACTCTGCGGCTAGATCATGTCTCTACCAAATAAGGCGTTACCGAAGGAAAGTAACTTGTCCATCTGATAGAGACATCTAGCCGCAGATTCCTTACCTTTGAACAGATACCCAAGCAGTACCTCCCCCAGAGGTGGGACTGCTGAAAGTTTTAGACCAGAAAATCCTGCAGAACTGAGCGGCCAAACAGGCCCTCTCTGCGAACCTGAGAATCCATGCAATAGTGTCTGGCAAATGTGTGCAGAGATGCCCAGGTGTCCGCTTGGCAGTAATCCGCAATTGGAACTCCACACTGGAGGGCTGTGGTGGCTGCCTTCGCCTGGTGGAATGGGCCCTAAGGCCTTCGGGAGGCTGCTTCTTTGCCAAAGCGTAACATCTTTATACAGAGGATAACCCAACGGGAGGTAGTCCTCTTCTAAACAGCACGCCCCTTCTTTTCTCCCATGTACCCTACAAAGAGTTTGTCATTCACCTGGAACTCTTTAGTGCAATCAAGGTAGAATGATAAAACTCTTTTTGGGTTCAGACGATGGAGACGCTTCTCTTCTTTGGAAGGGTGCGGAGGTGCATGGAAAGTGGGCAGATGGAAGGGAGTTGCAACCTTGGGCAAAAGGATGCCCTGGGTCTTAGTACCACTTTGTGCGGAAAGATTGTCAGGTAAGAAGGCTGTGATGAGGGTGCCTGCAGTTCGCTCACCACTACAAAGGCTGTTTTGATAGTGAGCAGCCTTAGAGGGCAGTTGTGCAATGGCTCAAACTGTGCACAGATCAAGAAAGCAAGGACCAAATTAAGGTCCCACTGTGGCATAAGTAAAGGAGTAAAAAAGTGAAGGCTGATCTGGCACCCGAAAAAAAGCTGACAGGGCCGAAAGGTAGCCCTTCAGAGTGCCCAAAGCAGAGCCCTGCTGGGCCAAGGAAAGGAGAAGACTCAAAAAATGGGGCTTCCGTTCCTGAGAAGAGACAAAAAGTATTCTTAACAGGTGTGTCTAGACCTAGGTCATGAAGACAGTCAACAAGACTGTCACATGTTGCCCTCACACACCCCAAAGGGGATGTCATGCTTCAATATAGGGTGGTGCTCCTCGTCGGGCCAGCACTGCAATGCCCAGTGGGTCCCCCGAAGAGTCACTTTGGCGGAGATCTTTATAAGACATGTCGTATGATGCGTGCAAGTGAGGTGATCAGTGTGGTGGAGTAGTGAAACGTGGTTGGGGGTTAAAACTGCTAGGGGAGGTCACAAACTATCCTTTAATAAGTAGACCGCCCTGTCAGGGATAAAAACCTATAACAAGCAAATGCTACCCTAGAGGTTTGAAAGGAACCCTGGTAGTCAGTGTGCAACGACTAGGCCGGGGAAGTACCCTATAGTCGTAAGGTGGAGGCCTCACTCGGGTCTCTCACTCAGTGATTTGTCAACATGTTTCACGCCTATCGTGTGGAAAGGATAAACAGGAGAATATCTGACAGAGAGGCAGATAAGGGGTCAATAGACAGTTCTGTACAATATTTACAAAATCTGTTCCATCGGCAGGCATACACTGATTTTGTGGAGGGACGCCTGGCTGCCAGAATAACTTTGCAAACTTCGGGAGGAAGGTCAAAAGAGTGTCAGCTGTCGCCGCTCAATCTCCACGCAAGGGGGGGGAGGGGGGGGGGGGAGAAAGAGTGAACAGGTCTGAGCTCCACTCACGATGAAAAGCGTTGCCGAGCAAGAGTCACCTTGGAAACTCCAACACGCAAAACTGCTGACATTGCACGTTCTCTTTGGAGGCAAACAGATCTAACCAAGGATCTCTCTACCACTGAAAGAGACCTTGTACCACCTCCGGATGGAGACGCCACTCGTGATCCGCAAGGCACCGTCAGCTGAGTTAGTCTGCTCTGGCGTTCAGAGAATCGGACAGATGTTGAACCACCAGGAAAATGCCCTGTTGTTTCAACCAAGCCCAGAGACGCAGGGCCTCTTGACAGAGTCCACGACCCCACACAGCCCTGCTTGTTGCAGTACCACATGGCAGTAGTGTTATCCATGAACACTTGAACCAGCCTTTCCTTGATAGATGGTAAAAAGGCTTTCAGTGCCAATCAGATTGCCAGAAGCTCCAAAAGGTTGATGTGGAGCTTTGCTTCCGCCGGAGACCAGAGTCCTCTGATCTCCACCTCCCCCAAATGGCCTCCCCATCCCAAAAGGGACGCATCCGTCACTACTGAGAGATCTGCGTGGGGAAGGGAGAGGTGTCTGCCTCTGACCCAATCGCGGTTTGTCAGCCACCACTGCAGGTCTTTCGCAGTGCCCTCTGATATCTGAACAAGTTCGGTGAGATTTCCTCGATGTTGTGCCCAACGGAACTTCAGGTCCCACTGCAGAAACCTGCATGCGCCACCTTGCATAGTCCACCAGCAGGATGCAGGAGGACATGAGGCCCAACAGCCTCAGTCACTCTCCCCGAAATCTCAATCCAGAATAGAGGCTGAAACATCGGTGTCATAGCCTGAATTTCCTGGACTTGCCGTTCGGAAGGACCGGTCCGAAACGGCAACGTGTCCAGAACAGCTCCAATGAAAGGGAGTGTCTGAGAGGGAATCAGGTGCGACTTCAGCACGTTGATGGTGAACCCCAGGGAATGCAGGAGGTTCGCCATAGTCTGGAGGTGGGAGACGACTGCTTGGGACGAGCCCGCCTTCAGCAACCAGTCGTCGAGGTAGGGGAAGACTGGAACCCCTGCCCGGCGCAGATGGGCTGCGATTACTGTCATCACCTTTGCGAACACCTGAGGGGCACTGGTGAAGCGGAAAGGGAGCATGGCAAACTGAAAGTGCTCATAGCACACCGTAAAACGCATGTAGCGACGATGGGCAGGAAGGATGGGGATTTGAAAATAATCATGCAGCAAGTCCAGCGCTACCATCCAGTCTCCCGGGTCCAGGGCAGACACGATCTGAGCTAGGATGAGCATCTTGAACTTCTCCTTTTTGAGGAAGTAGTTGAGGGCTCTGAGGTCGAGGATAGGACGAAGGCCTCCGTCCTTCTTTGGGACCAGAAAATAGCAGGAGTAACAACCATAACCTATTTCTGGCCTGGGAACCCTTTCTATAGCTCCCTTGGCCAAGAGAGTTTTGACATCTTCGCGTATTAAGGCAAGGTGATCCTCCGTCAGCTGATTGTACACTGATGGCATGGATGGATGGATGGGGTAGTCTCGAAGGGGAGGGAATAGCCCCTTCGGACTATTTGCAACACCCACCTATCCGAGGTGATGTCTCGCCAGTGGTGGAGATGATGGCGTATTCTACCACCAACTGGCCGCAAATGATCCTGGGAGATTGGACTAGGAGGGTTTTGCGGTGGAGGAGGGGATCGTGGCTTGGCTCGACTTTTGGCCTCCCGACCTCGGGGTCGTGGAGAACCGCGTCCACAGCCCTGACAAGGTTGCTCAATTTGCAGGTTCCTCTGCCCGGAATAGGGTTGTAGCGGTTGGTAGCCCCTTCCGTAGCCACGAAAGGAGTGAAAAGCAGACAAGCCATGATGCTGTGGTGAGGCCCAAGGACTTGGCCATAGCCTGCGAGTCCTTGAAAAGCTCAAGTGCAGCACCTGCTTCGTCTCCGAAGAGACGGGAGCCATCAAAGGGCATGTCCATAATATTAGCCTGGACAGCCCCCGAACAACTAGACGTCCTCAGCCAGGCGTGGCGACGTATGGCCACTGTCTTGGAAATCGCTCTGCCTAGCGAGTCTGTCGTGTCCAAGCCACATCGGATTGCTGCATCTCTCCCATCTGAAATAGCTTGGGAGAGTAGAATCCGGTCCTCCTCCGAGACTATGGGCAGCACCTGCGCAACCGTGTCCCATATCGAATGGAAATAATGGCCCAAAAGGCATGCGGTGTTCACCGTCCACAATGCTAGACTGGCGGAAGAGAACATTTTCTTCCCAAAGCTTTCCAGTCTCTTGGATAGCCTGTCCAGGGGTGTGCAAGGGAACGCACCACGGTACGTGGAAGCTTGAACCACCAAGCTTTGTGGGGTGGGCGGTGAAGAAAACTGGGTCGCCCGGTGCAGGGCGATGGCGGCTGGCAATCGTTCTGTTCACAGGAGCCCCTGTGCTGGGCTTGGACCAGGTGCCCAGAAGAACGTCCGTCAAGGCCTCATTGAAAGGCAGCAAGGGTTCCAAGCTGGAGACACCAGGCTGCAGGACCTCTGTAAAGACTTTAGTCTGGACTGCCACCTTAGGAAGCTGCAGGTCCAAGACCTCCGCAGCTCTACGCACCACCAGAGCGAATGATGCACCCTCCTCCGCATCCAGGTTTTGGGGGGGGGACATGGGGGGCAGGGGGGGGAGGCAGCATGCTAGAATCTGGGGAGGTGGCCAGGCCACTGGCATCACCCAGTTCCTCATACCAGTCCATGTCCTGGGGTTGCAGGATTTCTAAGGGGTTCTGCTCCCCCTCCTGTAAGAAAGTGGCTCTGTATATACTGCACCAAAGTAAGGTTCAGTGTGCACAGAGTCCACAGTCCCCAGAGGTTTGGCAGAGGCTAAAGTTAGATATAACCTTACTCTCTAAAGTGGTAGCTTGGTCGAGCAGTAAGGCAGTATCAGAGGACAGTGTAAAGCATTTGTTGTACACACTCAGTCAGCAAATGAAGCCACACACTCAAGAACTGAACTCTAGGCCAATGGTTTGTATATAAAAATATAGTTGTTTTATTTTAGAACCAACAATAGGTGTCAAAATATACTTTCTCAGAATGGGATGCTTTGTTCAAACACTTTACAAATAGGCAATAGACTTTTTGATGACAGTAGTCACAGTTGTTGCAAGAGGCAACACAATTTCAAACACAATGCAAAATGGAGCTCAATGGAAAGTTTTGGTTAAATGCAATTAATTACTTTGTAGATTACTTTTCTAACCGCAGGACTGGATCTTGGATTCAGTCCCGGGACACTTCCTGTAAACAGGTGAGAAAAAGCGTTTTGGTTATAGTAGTGATTTTTGAGGAATATTACTGTATTTCAAAAGTTGACACTTAGAAACTTTTCTGGGTAAAATTACCAATGTTATCCTATGGAAGGAAATACAGTTTGCAAGCAAAGTATGTTTACGTTACTTTTGTAATCCAGTGCTGGACTCCTAGGTTCAGCACTGGGACATTTACTTAAAACAGGTAAGTAATTACGTTTTTGTAGTTTGTACGATTTTTAAAGAATATTTGTAAGATTCAGAAATCGACACTTAGAAACTTTTTCAACAAAAAGCAGGCAATGATATCCTATGAGAGGAATTTCCAGTTACTGGTAAGTATGGTAAAAATTACTTTTCATGGTCGGTACTGGACTAAAAGATGCAGTACTGAGGTCTCTCCTGATAGTAGGTGAGTAATTCGGAATTCGTTACTGTTGTGATTTTTAAGCAATATTTTGGTATTTCAAAAGTGGACACAGAAGAAATTTCACAGAAAACCAGTCAATGGATCCCTATGTAAGAAAATTCAATTCGCCGGTAAGTTACTTTTAACGTTACTTTTGTAATCCAGTGCTGGACTCCTAGGTTCAGCCCTGGGACATTTACTTAAAATAGGTAAGTAATTACGTTTTGGTAGTCTGTACGATTTTTAAAGAATATTCTTGTATTTCAAAAGTTGACACTTAGAAACTTTTTCACAAAGAACCACCAATGTTGTCCTATGGAAGGAACTTCAATTCACAGGTAAGTTACTTTTTAATTACTTTTGTTACTCAGTGCTGGACACCTAGGTTCGGCACTGGGACCTTTCCTGCAAACAGTTGAGAAAATTCGGTTAGGTGATTTGTGCGATTTTTAAGGAATATTCTTAGTTTTCAAAAGTCGACACTTAGAAACTTTTTGGAAGAAAAAGTGTTCATGTTATCCTATGAGGAAAAATGAGTTATCGGTCTCGAGGTAAGTAATCGGTCTTTTGAGTTAGGGTTCTGGGGTTAGACTCAGGGGTCTCCCAGGGTCAGTGATGCACTGTTGTTGCACCCTCAGCGGCACTAGGGCGGCCGGGTGCAGAGTGTTGAGGCCCAATGTTATCCTCTGGAGGATAGGGGACTCCGGTTGGTGGCGGCTAGCAAGCAGGCCACGGGGTTGTGGGAGCAAAGCTCCTAGGGTTAAGCTCAGGGCACGTTGGGGACCAAGTTAGCACAGAAGGGGCACCCTCAGCGGCACTAGGGCGGCCGGGTGCAGGGTGCTGTTTTGAGGTCGGGTGCCCTGTTGATTTCAATGGAGATTTTCGGTTTTGGTTTTCAGCTGCAGGCTCGGTCCAGGAAGACTTCCAGGAGGAACCAACAGCTGGGCAAGTAAGTTGGAGGGCTCGGGGACGTAGGTGCACCTCGGGTTCCTTTCTCCAGGGCGCAGGGCGGCTGGATGCAGGGGTGTCTTTTGAGGTCGGATTTCACCTTACCGGGCCACTCGCGGTTGGGGGGGTCTCCGTGCAGAGGCTGCAGGCGATGTCGGGGAGTCCTGGAGGGGTCAACCCACGGTGGACTCGGACTCTGGAGAGCTGGGGGACCTCGCTGGGACCGGTGGGCCACTTGAACTCGGGCTGTAGGCGACGGGTGCAGTGGTGGTTCCAGGCGTCGGGTTTCTTTTTCCTCAGCAGGCTCGGAGTCTTTGTGTGGGGTTTCTTTTGAACAGAGCTGCTGTTCACAGGAGATCCGGTCTTTGTTGAAGGCAGTCAGTCCTCCCCAGGGTTCTGGAGGTCGCTGGCTGCAGGACAAGACTATTTTTGGCGCAGGATCTCTGGAAACTGCAGACGGGCCGGTAGGGATGGGGCCAAGTCAGTTGTTCTCTGCAGTCTCCTCTGCTGGGCGTCTTCTGTCGTCCTTTTTCTTCTTAGGTTGCGGGAATCTAAGGAAGGAAGGTTCAGGGTGCCCCTAAATACTAGATTTAGGGGCGTTACAGGTAGGTAAAGGGCAGGGACCAATGGGTCCCTGCCCTGGGGTGGGTACACCCCTATCCTGCCACTCTCCTGTGGGAGGGGGCAGGAGCCTAGTCCTGATTGGGCAGGGCTCCCCATCTTCAAGATGGCGAGAGCCCGGAGATGTGCTTCACCTCGCCTCCCCCACCTGAGGGGTGGGGTTGGCAGAGGGTGGCACACCCCCTTTCCTCCCTTGGTGTTTCCCGCCAGTCTTCCCGCCAGGATGGGGGAGGAACCGGTGGGGACCAGTTGCTGAGTACAGCAAGTGGTCTGGGGAAGCTCACAAAGGCGGAATGCCTTTGAAGCTTCCCCTGCCCATCCTGGGGGAGGGGGCCTAGCACCTCGCCCAGGACGTGCATTGTTGCAGGCCCGGGAGAGCGGATGGCTCTCTACCCAGGGGTCCAGCAACATGTCTGCTGTGTGGCAGCCTAGGCAGCCCCTCAGACAAGACGTGGATTGTAGGTTAGGTTCAGGGGGCAACTCTAAGTTGCCCTCTGTCGTGCATTTTACAGTAAATCCCACACTGGCATCAGTGTGGGTTTACTGTGCTGAGGAGTTTGATACCAAACTTCTCAGTCTTCAGTGCAGCCATCATGGTGCTGTGGAGTTCGTGCTGACGACCTCCCAGCACCATATACCCGGAATGGCAGCCCTGCACTTACAGTGCCCAGGAATGGGCCTGGGTACTGTAGGGGCACAGGGCTCATGCACCTGTACCCTCACCACTGGCATAGGGCACCCAGCTAGAGGGGTGACTGAGGTATGCCAGGGCAGTGTGTTTGTGGGCATGGCACACAGGGATGTGTGCCATGTCGACTCTGTTTTGTTCTGCACCAAGACACTCAGCCTGCAAGGGCAGTGTGTGTGTGTCAGGGTACAGGGCCTCTAAGGGTGGCACAATAAGTGCTGCAGCCCTTAGGGGTCTTCTCTGGTCACAGTGCCCTGGGTACCTAGGGTACCATTTACCAAGGGCTTACCTGTGGCCAGAGATGCCAATTGGGTTTAGGCTGAGTACAGTTTTTAGGGAAGGAACACAGGCCCTGGGTACCTGATTGGCAGGGATCCAGGGCACACCAAGGAAAAGTGCATCAGTTATCAGGCAAAAAGTGGGGGTTACTGCAACAGAAACCCACTTTCCTACACAAGCCCCCCCAGCCCAAAGGCCAGGAGACTCAGCCAACGCTGGGAGAGTCTGTCTAGTCTTTCAGGCGAGGAAGAGTTGGGGAAGTGGTTTGAAAGTTGCAGGGCCTACTCTGCCTTATATCCTTCTGTCCAGGTCAGTCCCTTTGGGGAGCTGGCCTACCTTATCAGTTTCAGGACCTAATTCCCAAAGCTCCTCTCCTTGCTCTTTAGTGTCTTCACCCCATCTTTTAAGTTTGGGTTCAGAGGTGCCCACCTCTGCAAAGTCTAACTTAGCCAGGGCAAAGCCCAGCTTACCCACAGAGGTCACCCACAGTTTGAGCAACCCCACCATGACCAATAGGGTCAGGGGGCCTAGCTTGTTATTTGGCAGGGGGTTAGGCCACCATGCCAAGGATAGGGCTGCCATGAAGGCTAACACCCAGCAGAGGCTGCTGAAAGCTGTCAGTGCCCAGAACCACACCTTTAGCTCCTGTCTGGCAAGTGAAGGGGCTATCTTACAGGTCTCTTTGGGTCCTGGCTGTCTGCCTGTTGCTTTAGGGTGGGGGGTCACTACACTTTGTAGTGAGCACCCTTCCTCCACCCTTTGTTCTGCCAGCTGAGGAGCCACCAACTCAGGCTGGACAGTTGCCTGACTAGTCAGGTCTTCTTGTTGGCTAGGGGGGGCTTTACCAGGGCCACTTCTGGAGTTTTCCCTCACTGGGATAGAATCTCCCTGGCCCTCTGGGACTGTGGCTAACAGTTGCCCACCTTTCCTACCCTGTTCCTTTTTACTCTTTTGGGGCTCAGCTGCACTGACTGCAGGTTGAGCCCCCCAGGTTTCTTGGGTGAGGCCTGGCATTGAGCCAGTGCCTCTCTTTGGCTCAGATCCACCTCTAAGTGGTCATTCCCCAGGAGACAATCAAGGGGGAGGTCTTTACTGACTACCACCTTTCTCCATCTAAGGGACCCAGCTATGACTAGGGGCACTACAGCCATAGGCCTAACAGTGACTCCCCCTGGGACAGCCCTTACTCTCCTTGATTCCCCTGGGACATACTGGTGTGGGAGTACCAACCTGTCATGCACCACAGTGTGACTGGCACAGGTATCTCTCAGGGCAGTGGCTGGGATTCCATTCACCAGTAGGCGGTGGAAGTGTCTACTCCCCTCTGGGATCTCCAGCTTACCTCTTGGGCCCATTTTCCAGTTGAAAGCTAGGAGGACTTCCTCATCTGAGGACCCTTCCTCCAGAGCTACACTGGCAACTCCTGGGGCTACACTAGTCACCCCTGGGGCTGTACTAGGGATCTTGTTTTTAGGACAGCTAGGGTCCTTGGTGTGGTGTCCTGACTTCTGACAGTTGTGACACCATATTCTGTTGGGATCCCAATTCTTACCTTGGTACCCTGGTTTAGTTTGTGAGGTGTCTTTGGGCCCACCCTCCTGGACAGGTTTTTGGGGGCTGCCTGGGACTCCTTACTTTTATCCTTAAGGGGTTCACTATCTTTCTTCTGGGGAGGCTTTGTGACCCCTTTCTTTTGGTCACCCCCAGTGGATGTCCTAGTTACCCTTGTTCTGACCCAGTGGTCTGCCTTCTTTCCCAATTCTTGGGGAGAAATTAGACCTAGGTCTACCAAATGCTGATGCAACTTTTCGTTTGTGCAATTACTTAGTATGTGTTCCTTCATAAACAAATTGTAAAGTCCAGGAAAATCCTGCACATTATGTCCAGCTAACCAACCATCCAGTGTCTTTACTGAGTAGTCTACGAAGTCAATCCAGGACTGGGTCTGGGTTTTGTGAGCCCCCCTGAATCTAATTCTATACTCCTCAGTAGTGAGCCCAAATCCCTCAATCAGAGTATTCTTCATGAGGTCATAGGACCCTGCATCTGGCCCAGAGAGGGTCAGAAGCCTGTCTCTGCAGTTACCAGAGAACAGTTCCCACAGGAGTGCCCCCAGAGAGGTTTCTTTACTTTTCTTATTTCACAAGCCCTCTCAAAGGCTGTGAACCATTTGGTGATGTCATCACCTTCCTCAAATTTAGGGACAATCCCTTTGGGGATTTTAGGATCAGAAGTTTCCTCCCTATCCTTAGTTTTAGTATTGTTGCCACCATTGATGGGTGCTAAACCCATCTCCTGTCTTTCCTTCTCTAGAGCCAGGAGTCTGGTCTCTAGGTCCAGTCTTTTGGCCAACCTTGCTAAAAGGTGGTCCTCCTCACTAAGGCTATCCTCAGTGTCCTCTCTGGGACCTGAACCACCTAGGTGGCCCCTAGGTCCCCAGAGGTTTACTCTTGGAAATAAGGGTGCAGTGACCCTGTCTTCCCTAGGAAGTGGTGGAGGTGGGTTACCATCCCCATCCTCCTCCCTCCTTTCCTCCTCTGCTGGGTCATCACCATGCTCAGAGGGGTGGGCCTTAGCATACTCAGCCAGGAGCTCCTGGAGCCCTTGTTTGGTTGGATGCTGGCCCATTGGTATATTTTTAAGTTTACATAAGGACCTTATCTCTTTGAAAGACAATTGAAGATAAGGGGTGAGGTCGAGCTCCTCAAACATGTCCTGTATGTCATTATTATTTTCACTAATAGCTGGGTTGTTTTCTTGAGACATTCTAACAAAAAGTTCTAACCCCTCTACCCTTGACTATAGTGACTTTTTATTTTCTACAATTCTAAAGGGACTTAAGCAAGGCCCTAACAAGACTTTTAGTAATTTGGTAAAAATGCCAATTTGAAAAAATCAGAATTTTAAAGGCAATTTAAGAGTTCTGTCGTGTGATCAGATGGTAACCAAGTAGTCCAACAAATGCAAGTTTGTATCCCACCGCTGATCCACCAATGTAAGAAAGTGGCTCTGTATATACTGCACCAAAGTAAGGTTCAGTGTGCACAGAGTCCACAGTCCCCAGAGGTTTGGCAGAGGCTAAAGTTAGATATAACCTTACTCTCTAAAGTGGTAGCTTGGTCGAGCAGTAAGGCAGTATCAGAGGACAGTGTAAAGCATTTGTTGTACACACTCAGTCAGCAAATGAAGCCACACACTCAAGAACTGAACTCTAGGCCAATGGTTTGTATATAAAAATATAGTTGTTTTATTTTAGAACCAACAATAGGTGTCAAAATATACTTTCTCAGAATGGGATGCTTTGTTCAAACACTTTACAAATAGGCAATAGACTTTTTGATGACAGTAGTCACAGTTGTTGCAAGAGGCAACACAATTTCAAACACAATGCAAAATGGAGCTCAATGGAAAGTTTTGGTTAAATGCAATTAATTACTTTGTAGATTACTTTTCTAACCGCAGGACTGGATCTTGGATTCAGTCCCGGGACACTTCCTGTAAACAGGTGAGAAAAAGCGTTTTGGTTATAGTAGTGATTTTTGAGGAATATTACTGTATTTCAAAAGTTGACACTTAGAAACTTTTCTCGGTAAAATTACCAATGTTATCCTATGGAAGGAAATACAGTTTGCAAGCAAAGTATGTTTACGTTACTTTTGTAATCCAGTGCTGGACTCCTAGGTTCAGCACTGGGACATTTACTTAAAACAGGTAAGTAATTACGTTTTTGTAGTTTGTACGATTTTTAAAGAATATTTGTAAGATTCAGAAATCGACACTTAGAAACTTTTTCAACAAAAAGCAGGCAATGATATCCTATGAGAGGAATTTCCAGTTACTGGTAAGTATGGTAAAAATTACTTTTCATGGTCGGTACTGGACTAAAAGATGCAGTACTGAGGTCTCTCCTGATAGTAGGTGAGTAATTCGGAATTCGTTACTGTTGTGATTTTTAAGCAATATTTTGGTATTTCAAAAGTGGACACAGAAGAAATTTCACAGAAAACCAGTCAATGGATCCCTATGTAAGAAAATTCAATTCGCCGGTAAGTTACTTTTAACGTTACTTTTGTAATCCAGTGCTGGACTCCTAGGTTCAGCCCTGGGACATTTACTTAAAATAGGTAAGTAATTACGTTTTGGTAGTCTGTACGATTTTTAAAGAATATTCTTGTATTTCAAAAGTTGACACTTAGAAACTTTTTCACAAAGAACCACCAATGTTGTCCTATGGAAGGAACTTCAATTCACAGGTAAGTTACTTTTTAATTACTTTTGTTACTCAGTGCTGGACACCTAGGTTCGGCACTGGGACCTTTCCTGCAAACAGTTGAGAAAATTCGGTTAGGTGATTTGTGCGATTTTTAAGGAATATTCTTAGTTTTCAAAAGTCGACACTTAGAAACTTTTTGGAAGAAAAAGTGTTCATGTTATCCTATGAGGAAAAATGAGTTATCGGTCTCGAGGTAAGTAATCGGTCTTTTGAGTTAGGGTTCTGGGGTTAGACTCAGGGGTCTCCCAGGGTCAGTGATGCACTGTTGTTGCACCCTCAGCGGCACTAGGGCGGCCGGGTGCAGAGTGTTGAGGCCCAATGTTATCCTCTGGAGGATAGGGGGACTCCGGTTGGTGGCGGCTAGCAAGCAGGCCACGGGGTTGTGGGAGCAAAGCTCCTAGGGTTAAGCTCAGGGCACGTTGGGGACCAAGTTAGCACAGAAGGGGCACCCTCAGCGGCACTAGGGCGGCCGGGTGCAGGGTGCTGTTTTGAGGTCGGGTGCCCTGTTGATTTCAATGGAGATTTTCGGTTTTGGTTTTCAGCTGCAGGCTCGGTCCAGGAAGACTTCCAGGAGGAACCAACAGCTGGGCAGGTAAGTTGGAGGGCTCGGGGACGTAGGTGCACCTCGGGTTCCTTTCTCCAGGGCGCAGGGCGGCTGGATGCAGGGGTGTCTTTTGAGGTCGGATTTCACCTTACCGGGCCACTCGCGGTTGGGGGGTCTCCGTGCAGAGGCTGCAGGCGATGTCGGGGAGTCCTGGAGGGGTCAACCCACGGTGGACTCGGACTCTGGAGAGCTGGGGGACCTCGCTGGGACCGGTGGGCCACTTGAACTCGGGCTGTAGGCGACGGGTGCAGTGGTGGTTCCAGGCGTCGGGTTTCTTTTTCCTCAGCAGGCTCGGAGTCTTTGTGTGGGGTTTCTTTTGAACAGAGCTGCTGTTCACAGGAGATCCGGTCTTTGTTGAAGGCAGTCAGTCCTCCCCAGGGTTCTGGAGGTCGCTGGCTGCAGGACAAGACTATTTTTGGCGCAGGATCTCTGGAAACTGCAGACGGGCCGGTAGGGATGGGGCCAAGTCAGTTGTTCTCTGCAGTCTCCTCTGCTGGGCGTCTTCTGTCGTCCTTTTTCTTCTTAGGTTGCGGGAATCTAAGGAAGGAAGGTTCAGGGTGCCCCTAAATACTAGATTTAGGGGCGTTACAGGTAGGTAAAGGGCAGGGACCAATGGGTCCCTGCCCTGGGGTGGGTACACCCCTATCCTGCCACTCTCCTGTGGGAGGGGGCAGGAGCCTAGTCCTGATTGGGCAGGGCTCCCCATCTTCAAGATGGCGAGAGCCCGGAGATGTGCTTCACCTCGCCTCCCCCACCTGAGGGGTGGGGTTGGCAGAGGGTGGCACACCCCTTTCCTCCCTTGGTGTTTCCCGCCAGTCTTCCCGCCAGGATGGGGAGGAACCGGTGGGGACCAGTTGCTGAGTACAGCAAGTGGTCTGGGGAAGCTCACAAAGGCGGAATGCCTTTGAAGCTTCCCCTGCCCATCCTGGGGGAGGGGCCTAGCACCTCGCCCAGGACGTGCATTGTTGCAGGCCCGGGAGAGCGGATGGCTCTCTACCCAGGGGTCCAGCAACATGTCTGCTGTGTGGCAGCCTAGGCAGCCCCTCAGACAAGACGTGGATTGTAGGTTAGGTTCAGGGGGCAACTCTAAGTTGCCCTCTGTCGTGCATTTTACAGTAAATCCCACACTGGCATCAGTGTGGGTTTACTGTGCTGAGGAGTTTGATACCAAACTTCTCAGTCTTCAGTGCAGCCATCATGGTGCTGTGGAGTTCGTGCTGACGACCTCCCAGCACCATATACCCGGAATGGCAGCCCTGCACTTACAGTGCCCAGGAATGGGCCTGGGTACTGTAGGGGCACAGGGCTCATGCACCTGTACCCTCACCACTGGCATAGGGCACCCAGCTAGAGGGGTGACTGAGGTATGCCAGGGCAGTGTGTTTGTGGGCATGGCACACAGGGATGTGTGCCATGTCGACTCTGTTTTGTTCTGCACCAAGACACTCAGCCTGCAAGGGCAGTGTGTGTGTGTCAGGGTACAGGGCCTCTAAGGGTGGCACAATAAGTGCTGCAGCCCTTAGGGGTCTTCTCTGGTCACAGTGCCCTGGGTACCTAGGGTACCATTTACCAAGGGCTTACCTGTGGCCAGAGATGCCAATTGGGTTTAGGCTAAGTACAGTTTTTAGGGAAGGAACACAGGCCCTGGGTACCTGATTGGCAGGGATCCAGGGCACACCAAGGAAAAGTGCATCAGTTATCAGGCAAAAAGTGGGGGGGTTACTGCAACAGAAACCCACTTTCCTACACCTCCCAATCCTCCTCATCCATTCCTAACCCTTCAAAATAGGGCAGGTTAAATGGCATGGAGCCGTACGGCTCAGTCGGCGCCGGTCTCTGCTTCGGTGGACGCCCGACCGGTTCAGTGTCATCGGGAATGAGGATTGGGGACGCCCTGCCGGGTTGGTGCCGGTGACGCAGAGAACCTCTGATGCGGACACGGCACCGGGGAAGGTCGCTGTGGAGATGCGATCGGCACCTGTCCGGGAAACGGGTTCAGTAGGAGGCCGTTGCGCCAGAGCAGACAGCACAGAACCCACTGGGACTCCTTCATCCAAACCTGCAGGGCCCGAAGGCGGGCCAGCAGGGTCAGGCCGACCAAATATGGCACACATGGGGCAATAAAACTCAAGTTGGGCGGGCATCGCTCTGGTCCCAGGAAGGGAAGGAAACGCGGAGCCGACCCAGGCATCCGCTCTGCAGAGCGGGGACTCAAACGCCGAGGTTTCTCCTTCTCGTCGCGCGACGGACGTGGCAATGCTGAAGCACGCTTCGACTTCTTGTGCTTATTGTGATGCCTCTTACCTGACGACTTGGAAGAATAGGACTTCGATCCACCAGAGCGGTACTCGGACCTTCCTCTCGACCGGGATCGAGACCGACGAGGTGACTTCCGAGTCGCCGGGCCACGATTAGCTTTAGGGACCGCTCCCTCAACACTTTCGGCGCCATGGCCAGGCAATCGAAACACGACTGTCTCGTGATCGCGCTCCAGGCACCAGAGACACACTAAGTAGGAGTCTGTGACTGACATGGCACGGTGATGGGTGCCGCACGGCTTGAACCCCGGCGTCTTCTTGCCAGACATCCCTAGCACACCAAAAGAAGTCGACAAAAAGTCAAAAAAACTGTGTCAAAAAATGAAAGGGGCTAAGCTCTCTTTGACGGATCTGCACTGGCTGGCGCAGAAAGAAAAGAACAGATGTCAGCGCACCAGCGTGACAGTTATATTGACCACGACACAAAACTGACGTCACGATGACGAACACGATGACGATGTCACGCGGAGTCGACAGACACCACCTACCGAGCGTGTAGGGGTACTGATAAGAAAAATCTTCCGGATCCAGCCCAATGCCTGGAAGTTCAAAGGTAAGGAATCTGCAGCTAAATGTCTCTATCAGATGTAAGCCTTAGAGCGGCTACACGTAGAAAAATAAAGACTTGCAATACTAAGGTCTGTGTATGGCAAAGTCATTGGCGAGTACCTAGTTTGGAAAGGATGCTACAACTGGCGACAAGATAGGGGATAAGTAACCTGAAGATCTACAGTGCTCTCCCGGAGAGTTTGCTGTGGCCAGCAAACTGCACGTGCGTGCCACGTGTGTCTCCGTCGAAGTGCAGAATCGACATTTGGCGTATGTGCAGTCAAGGCGCAGCCCCAGTTCCGAGCAAAGAATTTGAAGTTAACGAACCCTTCACTGAGAAATCTACACTTCGGTGGACGATAACCTGCTGGGAAGGCCGCAAAGAGATGTTGCGCTACTATGCAACTCAAAGCCGCACATTCATACAGAGTGATAACGCTATAGGCGGATGCAACCAGGTTTTGAAAGAGAAGCAAAATGCAAGATAATGCTGCGAACAGAAGCGCTGGCTGGCAGAGATCAACCAGTGTCAAGCAGTACAAAGAGCACCTGCAAGCAACGAAATTCAAATACAAGAAATGGTCATCTCCTTACCAGAACTGACCGAAGAGAGTCACTGTGCCACAGCGCTGGGGAAAGTAACCCCAGAGGAAGCATCCTGGGTTGTGGTTGCAGAGCTGTCAAAACCCAAAGCAGCAAACAACCAAAGCTGCAAACCACCAAAGCTGCTGGTGGCTCAGAACAACTCTCATGGCCTCCTAAAAGCAAAGGGCTCCCATGGAGACCAAGAGGGAAGTCAAGGTTCCACAGACTGTCCAAGATGAACGAGAACAGCACAGGGCCTTAGGAATGTTATGGATGACGCAGGTCCTTTCAGACAGCAGATGGTGTTGGAAAGAACTCCAACCTCAGTGTCAGCCAATCTCATAAATGGTTACAATGCAGCCGCCTTTTTGAAACCACCACTGCCATTGGATACCGCCAAAAAAACCTGAATATTGCCTACAGGTGTACTGCCTGGATAGAGACATTTGATGATTTCATTGATGTGACTGAAGAAGCAAATAAGAAGATTATCAAGTACCTTAAAAATCTTGCTGGTGAAGGTGTAAAATACATCATAAACAAAATGCAGCAAGCTGACAAAATTGCCTACAGTCAAATCAAAGCAGTCTTGCATCTCAAATTCAATCCAATGCTGCAGCTTTGCAAATATCATTGCGAGGGATATTTCCTAAAAAAAGTAATGAGCTCCTGGTGCATGTGGTAATGTTCTTTTTGCTTCTGCATAACATATTTGAATGCACTTAACAAATTCATTGATGTGACTGAAGAAGCAAATAAGAAGATTATCAAGTACCTTAAAAATCTTGCTGGTGAAGGTGTAAAATACATCATAAACAAAATGCAGCAAGCTGACAAAATTGCCTACAGTCAAATCAAAGCAGTCTTGCATCTCAAATTCAATCCAATGCTGCAGCTTTGCAAATATCATTGCGAGGGATATTTCCTAAAAAAAGTAATGAGCTCCTGGTGCATGTGGTAATGTTCTTTTTGCTTCTGCATAACATATTTGAATGCACTTAACAATCCATCTTGCTATACCAGCTTTGGATATAACATTTCCTTTTGCTGGATTAGTAAAGGAGACAAGAAGTTGGTTGGTTTTCCTGAAGGGTATTGTATGCTCCACATAGTACATAAGTACCCTTTTAAAATCTAAGGTGTGTAAGAACGCACTTTGCGAAGACATGGAATTAAGGCTCTTCAAGGGTAAGAGAATGCTAGTGGGGTCTATTTCATCGGACGTAAACAAGGAGGCAAGAAATGTTTGCAACTGTATGACTCGAGTATCAATTTGGATGCAAAATAATTGGCTGAAATTTTATTCTGAAAAAACCAGAGGTGCTGCTTTTCGGAAAATAGGCCACCTTCTGTAATGAGTCACGGTGGCCATCAACCTTAGGCACCTTACCAGTTCTGGTCCAGAAAGCAAGAAATCTAGGAGTCATTTTTGATACAAAATTATCTTTTTCTGAGCAAATAAATTCAATCACGTCTTCAGGTTTCTTTGTGTTGAAGGTTTCCGTTTATCCCCTTTGACTTGCAAAAAAACAGTGTTAACAGCTCTTATTTTTTCGAAGCTGGACTACTGTAATGCCCTGTATCTAGGTGCTCAAAAATATGTTGTTAGGAAACTGCAGTCTTTACAAAATGCAGCGGCGAGACTGCTGTTGAAAATCCCCAAGTTTACATCTGTATCCCAATCATTGCAAGGTCTCCACTGGCTTCCAGTGAGAAAAAGGACTGCTTTTAAGGCCATGTGCCTGGTCCATAAGGCCCTTTATCGGACCGGTCCAAAATATTCTCAAGACCGGTTCTCCTGGTACATGCCGAGCAAGGACCTTAGATCTAGCTCCTCACGAACCATCAACATTCAGAGTTCAATCAAAGCTAGATGGGGAGGCAGAGCTTTTTCCATCTGTGCTGGGAAATGGTGGAACTCTCTGCCTACTACTCTGCGTCGTCAACCATCCCTGATGCAATTTAGGAAGCAGCTGAAGACATGGCTGTTTACTGCAGCCGTGGAATAAGCTGCTGTTAGAGTTAGGAGTGTCTGAAACTACTGACTGGTTTTGTTTGTCCTCCCTTTAGCGCTAAGACACCTTAGGGTAATTGTGCGCTTTATAAAACTATTTCATTCATTCATTCATTTCACTGACCCTTTTTAATGATGTTATTGCTACTAGGAAAGCTACTTTCCATATTAAAAATTGTATATGACACTTGTGTAGTGGCTCAAATGGTGGTCCTATCAGCAGTGTTAGTACAATGTTGAAATTACGCTGGTATTGGTGGTGTACGAGATGGAATGATCCTTTTTAATCCTTCCATGAAGGCTTTGATTACAGGGATATAAAAAAGTGATTGCCGTTTTCAGTTTTGTAAATCCGCCACAATAGCTGCTAAATGTAGTCATATTGAGGTGCATGTAAAGTGCGACTTTTGTAAATATAACTTATCAGTGGCGGCTCCTCCGCTAAGGTAGGTGAGGATGTGGCTGAAAAAGGTCCAGTTGGTTCGGGAGATTGAGAACCCTTTGGGGACTGGGGTAAGCTGTCCCCGAAATGGTATTGAGAACTGACCCCAGATAAGGTTGAATTTAGGATGGTTGGAGATGTGATTTTGTCACATTGATTGAGAAACCCAATTGATGCAGTAAATTTATTGTCTTTTGGGTGTCTTCTATACATTCTGTTTGTCTGGACTCTTGATCAGCCAATCGTCAAGATAGTTTTGCTGCTACTACTGCTAGTCATTTTGTGAATACCTTTGGGGCTGTTGTTACTCCAAAGGGTAGTACCTTGAATTGATAATGATGTTCACTTACCACAAATCTTTGAAACTTTGTGTGCTAGATGGATTGGAATGTGCAAGTAAGCGTCCTTCAGGTCTAATGCTGTCATGAAGTCGCCTTTTTGCAGTAGTCGTATTACATCTTGTAGTGTTACCATGTGAAAATGTTCTGACAGTATGTAGCGATTTAGTTGCCGTAGATCCAGAATGGGTCTTAGGGTTCCATCTTTCTTTGGTATTAGAAAGTAAACAGGTTAAACCCCGTTGTTTTGATATTTGTATGGGACTCTCTCGATTTCCCCTTTTTGCAGTAATGTCTTTACTACTTCTTTTAACAGGTGTAGATGTTGTGGATTTAAACCTTGCCTCTTTGGTGGAATATTTGGTGGTTGTTGAAATAACTCTAGGCAATATCCTTTTTTCTAAGACCCATTGGTCTGATGTAATGTTTTGCCACAATAGCTGGAAGTCTTGTAGCCTTTCTCCAACAGGTGTTTTGTGGCCAAGGGGAAGTATTAGCAAATCACTTAGTTGCGGGGGTTTAGTAGCCCTTGTTGGGTGTGCCTCTTTCTCTAACTGTTGTTTTTGTATCCTCCCCGATAATAACTACACCCTTGTTGTTGTTATTTCTGTTGTTGGTGTTGATAGGAAGTATTTTCTGTGGTAGACGTTTTTGCTGCTCCTTTACCTTGGTACTTCCGAAAGGGCTGTTTGTGTAGTGGTTTGTAAAGCACCCATTGTCTTTGCAGTATCGGTGTCTTTTTAAAAAATCTTTTCAAGTTGATCATCTACTGCAGGCCCAAAAAGATGTTCACAAAAAGAATGTGTTGTAGTGCACCTGGTTTGAATCCAGAAATGCGTAATCACGCATGCCTTCTGAGCAGAATAGAAGTATTTATGCCCCTAGCCACAGTGTCACCTCCATCTACAGCATATTTGATGGTAGCATTTGAAATGATCTTCCCTTCATTAACTAGATCTTCCCCTTTCTTCTGATATTCCTCTGGAAGATGTTGCAAGAGTTCCTGTATTTCATCACAGGTAGCTCTGTTATAGCGTGAGAGGAGTGCCACAGAGTTTGCAATCCCCCAATGGTTTGCATGGCATGTAGCAACTCTTTTTGCTGCAGTGTCTATTCTTTTGCTTTCTTCATCTGGAGGTGCTTCTCCAGTGCCTTGTGTAACAGCTCTCTTCCTAGCAGTGGTGACAATCAGTGAATCTGCAGGTGGAAAACCTTGAATAAATATCAGCTTCATATTTCTTTTCAAAACGTGGTGTTAGGACTCTTGATTTGACTGAGTCCTTGAACACCTCTTTAGCCGCATTTAGAATGGATCCAATCATGGGCAAATATTGGATAGTTCTTTCCATGCGTGATCATGTTTCAACTAGAAAATCACTTTCTTCCTCTGTTGAATGCATGGGGAGCTTATGATATTCAGCAGCTCTTTGTAGGACACTGATAGGAGGAAGGGTCATCAGGGGGAGAATGTTTTGTGGGCACAGGTGGATCTATGTCATGATCTGGTAGCACCACATCATAGTCTTGGGGCAGGTGTCTCATCAGTATTGTGTGTACCCTGGGAGTCAGTGTCCTGTATTTCTCCCTCTTCTTCTCCTTGTGGAGATGGTGAACAAGTGTGAGGTGAAGCTGGTACACTAAAAAGTATAGGGATTGTGCTTCTATCTTCTTGGATTATAATTATTTGTGGAGGCTCAGAAAGTTGTCCCTCTTCTGGTCATTTTCTAGCCTCCTTTCTCTTTTTTAGCATGAACTGTTGTAGTCCCTCAAATACAACCCCTTGATCTTCTGTGGCTTTAGTACTTTGTGTTTTCTGTTTGTGTGCAGTTGTTGTTCTTTTAGAAACAGTCTGTGCCTTATAAGTACTGGAATCATGGACTTTCTACTGTTTAGAAGAGTATCCGTGGTGTTTTTGAGAAATCAGTTCCGAAGTTTTAGACTTCGATTCAGAATGCTTTTTCGACTCAGATGTGTGTCTTGCAGCTCTTCGGTGGCGATGCTTTTGTCAGTTCCGATTGATGCTAGGTGTCAAAGACATGGTCAGAGTCGATGTGGCCTTCGGTGCGTACTAGTTTCGGAACTGTCCCCTTTTTGATGCCTGGCCTCCCGATCAGGATTGAGAATACTCTCGCCCTTTCTCGGTTCAGAGTCTTGGTCACTGTGTTGGCCTCAACCCGAAGGTTGTGGCGCGCCACGTTAGGGTATTGGTGGTGGCGAATGTATAATCTTTTTATGGGGGTGGGGGGGTAGTAGTACTCACGGTACGTGGAGTTGTTTTGGTCCTCACTCCCGAGTCTGTGGTCAGCATCGGCAATTTGGCTTGTACCGGATCTAGTTCTTCCCCAGAAGATACTTCAGACGAGGAGTAGCGTGGGCTGGCTATTACTGTCCTGCCCCCTGTTGACGAGCTGGCTTCGCTGTCCGCGTCGCTGTCGTGACGTGAACTCTGCCTCAGCTGCGCGTTTCATATTATGTGGAAGCCTTCAATCCAGTCGTGATAAAAGAGTCTTTATTTTTAAACAATGTGCAGGCAGCGTACTGTTATTCTTTGTGCTCCGAAGAGAGGCACAAATTACAAACGTCGTATGTGTCGGAGTGTGTGAACTTGGCTCTGCACCGAGGACACTGTCTGAAGAGTTCTTTCTTCATCTCCATTACCCGGAGACGATCGTTCTTAACGGATGAGTGCATTCGGAATCCGGGAAGTCCTTCCCAGGTGTAGAAATAGATTCCGTTGATGACTTTTTCCCTGTAGGCTGTGCGGCATCGAATCTTGAACAGCTTCAATGTAATCAGTCTGAGCCCGATAGTGGAAAAACACTTTCTGAGGAACAAAGACTTCAACATGCGCAATGCCGTGAGGGGGAGGAGAATCGACGCACGATGCCGATCATAAATCTTCCTCGAGAAAAACTATTTGCAAAGTCTGGGCCCAACACTAGATGGCAGGAGTATGCATAGCACATGTATCTGCAGCCAACACATGCTACGAATATGGGGTTTCCTGTATGAGGGGGTGCCAGAGCAACAGAGTTTAGTTTTGTGAAATTCTTTGGTTCTGTCAATATAATACATTAATGCTCTTTTGACATCTAGTGTATAAAGAGCTCTTCCTGCCACAGAATCAGGTTGACAGAAGAAAACAGGTAGTTCAACAGATTGGTTAAGGTGGAAAGGGGACACAACGTTTGGAAGGAATTTTGGGTTGGAAGGAAGAGCCACCTTATCCCTATGTAGTTGGAAAAAATGTTCTTCTAAAGTTAATGCCTGGAGGTCACCGACACGCTTTAGTGAAGTGATGGCAATTAAGAAGGAAACCTTCCAAGATACAAATTGGATGGAGCAATTGTGTAATTGTTCAAAGGGTTGAACAATATCAAGACTCCATATGGGTGCAGGTGCGATTCTGGGTAGTATTACTCTTTTAAGGCCTTCCAATAAAGCCTTAATAATTGGCACTTTGAACAGTGTTGCTTGCTTTATAGCTAGGCAGCTACGGCTGCAAGATGTAAACGTATGGAAGTATAAGCAAGGCCAGAGCATCGTAAATGCAAAAGGTAACAAATAATGTTTTGTACAGATGCATTAAATAGATCAATATTTTGATTACAACAGTAGAAAACAAATCTTTTCCACTTGGCTGCATAACAACCTCTAGTGGTAGGCTTATGTGCTTCCTTAAGAATGGTCATACATTCTGGTAGCAAATTTAAGTACCCAAATTCTATGACTTCAGAAGCCAAATTGCAAGGTTTAAGTCCTTTGGGTTTGGATGTCTGACTTCGCCAGGGTTCTGAGTGAGAAGATCTGGGTTGTGGCAAAGCTTATCGAATGGAACTACTGAGAGTTAAAGTAGTGTGGTGAACCAAGGTTGACGAGCCCATGAGGGAGCCACCAGAATGAGGGTGAGAGCCTGAGCTTACAAACTAGAAAACGGAAGAAGAGGGAGAGGCGGATAAGCATAGGCAAAAATCCCTGACCAACTCATCCATAGTGCCTTGCCTTTGGATAGGGGTTGTGGGAATCTGGAGGCGAAGTTTGGGCATTTTGTGCTCGGTGTGGTCACAAAAAGGTCTATTTATGGAAACCCCCATTTGTGGAAGTATGGGAGAAGGACTTGGATTCTACTCGTGGACTTGTTGCCGCATTCTGCTGATGTCGTCTGCTAAATCGTTCTGTGCCCGGCAGATGTTCCGCTAACAGATGAATTTTGTGATGTATTGCCTAACACCAAATGGTCTGGGAGAGGTGTGATAACTGTATTGTGTGTCTCCCCCCCCCCCCCCTGTTTTTGTACATAGCCGTCATATTGCCCGCCTGGACTAAGACAACCTTGCCTATGAAGTGAGGTAGAAATGCTTTCAACACTAGGTGAACAGCTTGAAGCTCTAGGTAGTTGATATGGAGATTATGGTGTTTGGTGCCCCGGAGACCCTGAACTGCTAGATCTTGCAGTTGAACACCCCACCCTATGAGGGATGCGCCTGTTAGCACAAGTTATGGAATAGGGTCGATGAAAGGCCGCCCTTTGAACATGTTTTATGTGTTTCACCACTGCAGAGAATGAAGAGTGTGGCTGTCTACCAACACTAGATCATCCAGTCGACCCTGTGACTGAGTTCACTGTTGGTTGTGCTAAACATTCTTATAGAGGAACGCATGCTCAGTCTTGCATGAGGCATCATTCCCAAAAGATGCATGAAAGTTTTGACTGTCACGTATTGATTGACTAGAAATTGAGGTAGTGGTGTCTGAAAATGTTTAAATCTGGCTGCATTTGGATAGGCTAAACCTAATTAAGTGTTGGGCACAGCCCCTGAATGTGGCTGCAGCTGTGAAGGTTAAAAATAGGACTTTTGGACATTGATAATGAATCCCAATTGGTGTAGTAGGTTTATGGTAATCTGAGTGTGTTGACGAGACAGAAGGTGTGTATGGGCTTTGATAAGCCAGTCATCTAGATACAGAAATACATGAATGTTTTTTCTGCCTAACACTGATAAGCATTTGGTGAACACTTTGGGTGCAGTGGCTACTCCGAATGGAAGGACCTTGAATTGGCAGTGTTTTCCTGCTATCACAAACCAGAGGTATTTGCGATGTGCTGGGTGAATGGGGATGTGTAAGTAAGATTAGTGCGGACATGAATTTGCCTTGCTGTAGGAGTGGAAGCACCTGTTGAAGTGTGACCATATGGAAGTTTTCTGATAGTATGTAGGGATTTAGATGCGGTAGATCTAAAATCAGCCTCAGGAAGCCGACCTGTTTGGGAATAAGACAGTACAGGGAGTAAAACCCCTGACCCTTGATGTTGTAAAGGAACTGGCTCTATAGCTCCTCTGAGTACGAGAGCTTGCCCTTCTTGTTTGACTAGTTGTTTATGCTCCAGAGAGTATGTGGGTGCGAGGTGGAATATTGGAAGGAGTGGTGAGGAGCTACTGTTACGTTTCGTATAGAGGCCCTAATATAGACGCGTTCATATATGCCGTATATGGTCATAATCGTATATGCCCTATTATGGTCATGATCGTCTATGCCGCATTATGGTCATGATCGTCTATGCCCTATTCTAGTCATGATCTTCTATGCCCTAATATAGGCATGATCTTCTATGCCCTAATATAGGCATGATCCTTCACCTACATTAGTTCCCTACAGTACACAACGAACTCTGAGGGATGAACGTTATCTAGTCTGTGGTTAGAACACTGCAAGGTCTTTCCCGAACACAGGCCTACAATGTACTCATAAATTATGCATGAGCATTCACTAGCTACATCTCCCGCATATGTATGTGCAAAGTTAACCCCTGACGTCTTCCTCATGTCTAACAAAGACCAATACAAACCATACTGAGGGACGACACACTTTAGGGTATAAATACACCACATCTTGCCATGGTAAGGGAGAGGGAACCAAGAGGTCCATGCTGACACTGACCAGAGACGCCGAGGCTCCTGCATGCAGTCGCTCCAGCTGACAGCGGTCTAACATAGCCCTTGCGGGGTGTCCAACTCGAGACCAGGACGGGGTCCCACACTCGCTCTATTCAGGTAATGGGGCTCGACTAAATCCTAGAAGGATTCTTGGCTCTTAGGCTTTTAGACCTACACATATGCTAGGTACACTCAGGTACATCTATTTAGGCATCGTAGGAGTACGCGCACTTTTCATAATGCTTCTATATTCATGTATGTATTCATCATTCTTGCAATATGGTAGAACTGTACTATCCCTTCACTTTTATCGTACTGGTGATAATAGATCTCCGCTATTGTCTGCTGGTTGCTGCAGCACATATATTTTACACTAGAATAACAACTGTTCAATAAATACTTATTGAAACGCCCAGACTGTTTATTCTGTGTAACTCTCTGAGACAAACCGAATAAGTAAGCACCAGTGACTGAGCGAAAAGTAGTACATTGTTTCCACGATTCTGAGGGATCAGGGTTGTCATGATCTAAGGTTGCCAGGAACTAATCTCTCCCCGATAAGAGGAGATTCTAGTGGCACTGTGAGCTAGCTAATGCAAATCCGGCTAACATACGCGGTGGGGGTGCACAGAGTCAGTCTAACACCAAGCCCAGTTTATGTTATCCAAACGTGCAGGTCCTGCAGGGGTACTATAGGAACTACACGACACTACAGGCAATAACCATGTTGGATAATGCCCAACACCCACAGGTCCGATGTTATTGACTACCAGGTGGGAAGAAACAGCTGCAATTGACCCCAAAAAGGTGCAGTATGATCGGGGGAAGGAGAAGTAAGTCACTGTTTGATAATGTATGGGGCATTACGGGTTGGTGTACCTTTGCCCCAACCTTTGAAGTTACCTCTGTAGTTGCCTCTGAAATACCCTCTAGATGGAGAGGTGCAAGTTTGTGATCTGTAGGGGGATGCAGAGGTATCTGTAGATGTCGCTTTGGATCCTTCTCTATAAGAGAAGCGATGGAAGGCCCTACGAGGAGCAGGTGTTTGAAGTGACCCCATGGATGTTATGTTATGTTATTGTATTCTTATATAGCGCGTGTATACCGACAGGTCTCTTAGCGCTTCGGAAGAAGAGAACAGCGTCAGGGCCGGGTGGTCACCATGGTACTAGGGAGAATTAGGTCATGTCTAGAGCCTCTCTAAAGAGGATGGTTTTAAGCTGCTTCCGGAAAGGGAGCAGACCATGTTCTTTACGGAGAGTATCGGGCAGCCGGTTCCAAAGTTGTGGCAGGAGGACCGAGAAGGCTCGTCCTCCTTTGGAAACACAATTGCCCCGCGGGCAGACCAACTGGGCGGCCTCTGCTGAGCGGAGCGCCCGTCTAGGCACATATTTAATTAAACGTTCCCTAATGTACTCTGGGGCGTGACCGTAAAAGGCTTTATGGGCAATACAGAGTCCCTTAAACTTCGCTCTTTGCCTAACCGGCAGCCAATGCAGTTTGCGCAGCAAAGGAGTGGCATGGGTTCTTTTGGGTGACCTGAAAATCAGCCTGGCGGCGTCATTCTGTACCACCTGTAGCCTATTCATAAGTTTCTGGGGAGCCCGACATAGAGCGCATTGCCATAGTCGAGTCGCGAGATGATGGTTGCTCGTACAATGGTTTCCAGCGATGAAGTTGAAAGCAATGGAACCAACTTCCTCAGTTGTCTCAGCAGACCAGTGCAAGTACCCACCACAGCGTTGACTTGATTTACCATGGAGAGCTCGGAGTCGATCTTAATTCCTAAGCTTTTTACAACTGGTACTGGGCTGGGACAAGCCCCCAGCTCTTGGGGCCAGAACAAGCCGCTCCATGGGTTATTTTTTGCCGGAATTACTAGGACTTCGGTTTTATCAGGATTGATTTTTAAGGAGTTTGCCGTCATCCAGTTTATTGTAAACCTGAGGATGTTCTGAGCAGACTCTTGGGTGCGGGCCGAGTTATCGATCTTCAGGATAAGCTGAGTATCATCCGCATAGTTAAAGACCCGACAATCCATATCGGTTAGTGCAGCCACCAGGGGCTGCAGGTATATGTTGAAAAGGAGCGGGGACAGCGCGGAGCCCTGGGGGACCCCGCAAGAGATGTTACCCTTTTCAGATACCTGATCGCCCAGTTGGACCCTCTGCGAGCGTCCTAGTAGGAAGGATTCCAACCAATTATGGGCGTGCCCCCGGATACCCAGGTCCGATAGCCGGGACAGTAGTATTGTATGGCTGACCGTATCGAACGCCGCAGAAAGGTCTAAAAGAATCAGGGCGCTCGACTCTTTATTGTAGGCCTTAATCCTGAGATCGTCGAGTACAGACAGCATTACTAGCTCTGTACTATGGTGGGCTCTAAACCCAGCCTGGCGGGGTTGGAGTAGCTCGTATTCTTCCAGAAATGCCGAGGTAGTTTTCAGGACATGACGTTCCACAACCTTCGCCAGAAACGGGAGCTGAGAGATAGGTCTATAATTTTTAAGTACGGCCTTATCTGCTCCTATTTTCTTTAGTAGTGGGATAACTCTAGCCTCTTTCAAATTGGAGGGGACTAGCCCAGTTGCCAATGAGTTGTTAAGGAGGGTAAGAATCTGGTGGTCCAGGGCCGGAAGGGCCATTCGAAAAATCCTAGGCGGGCACGGGTCGGCCGGGGAGCCTGATTTGATACTGTTTGTCAGGGACGTCAAAGATTCTAGATCTAGTGGAGGGAAACTGGTCAGAAACTGGCCAGGAGGGAGCAAAGGTGTAGACAGCTCCATGGGGCTCAGGGTAGTAGGAGTTTTCCCAATCTCCAGAAGGATATCTGTTACCTTCTGGAGAAAGAAAGTCTGTAATACATTGCAGTCTGAGGGTATTTCTGCAGATTTTACGTCAGGTTTCTTGCTGAGTTCAATTAAGATCTTAAAAGTTTCCTTTTGTTTATTAGGAGCCTCAGTTATGCGTGCCTCATAGTATTCGGCTTTCCTGTTTATAATGGATTTTTTATACAGAGTGAGTGTGGCTTTGTAAGAGATTAACTCAGCAAGATCATAGGTTTTCCGTGGATTTGGCAGCCTCACCTCCTTTTTCATTTTTTCTAAAGCCTAACCTACCTGTGGGGCGAAGAGGTGCTCTTTATCAAAAGGACATCAATTAAAGTCTGCTAGACTTCTGGTTTAAATCCAGAGGCATGCCTGCATAGGAGCACACTAGTTTTAATGCCTCTGGCGGCAGTATCTGCTGAGTCCAATGCGCATCTAATGGAAGAATTGGAAATTAACTTCCTTTATGGAACTAGTTCATGCCCTTTCTTCTTATGTGCCTCTGGGGAATATTGGAGGAGTTCCTCCATTTCGTCCCAGTGAGTTCTAACGTATCTAGCCAATAGCCCTTGTGTGTTAGCAATCCGCAAATGATTAGCAGACAATGAAGCAACAAGTTTGCCTGATGCATCAATAAATTTAAAATCCCTATCAGGAGGCGGTGTGTCCGCTGTAACCTGTAAATTAGCCCGTTCATGTGCATTTGAGACAACTAGAGAGTTACGTGGAAGCTGGCCTCAAATAAAAATTGGGTCAGATGGTGCGGCCTTATGTTTTTTTATCTACCCTAGGGGTGATATTGCGATCTCTAAAGATATCTGCGTGACGCATCAAACATTTAAGCATTAGAAAAGATTGAGAAGCTCTGTATGTGGTGTAAAATGTCTCAAACTAAACATCTTCCCGAGAGTGAGGGTTTGGCAGGGTATAGATCTGGATCCTGTGGGGGGGTAAGGGGGAGGTCTATGTCGAGATCCTGCCAGGGGTCTGGTGGTTGTCGTGCGCCATAAGTGTCATCATCCCCTCCCCCCATCATACCCACCTGGGTCTATATGTGGAGATCCCGGAGGTGTAATATTTAAGGGATCCTGTGGTGAGTGAGTTGTAGAAGGTACAGGTGGAAGAGGTGGTGGTATGGGAGATGGAGAAGTAGAACCAATAGGGTGCAGAAGACTGGTAGCCTTGTCTTTTTTCTTCGTAGGCAGTGGCAAATCAATGGTATCTTGAAAAGTAGATTGCCGCTTTCAAGAAGACACTGACGCAACTCTTTGCAATAATGCGGCTCAGTATCAGCATGGATATGGATCCGTTTCTGTTTGGGATGGAGTCTCTCCTGCATTGTTTGCAAAATAGCTCTGGGAGCGTAGCGGGAGGCAATTTTATTTTCAGTACCGAAGGTTTCAGAGCCAAACCAATTTTGTTTTTTGAAACAAAGGGGTTTGAGCAGACGAGGTGGAGCCTCGGCTCTGTTCGGAAACAGAAGGCTTTAGACATGCTTTTGGTGCCGAGCAAGAGGCAGCCGAAGCTGCAGTTCTGTGCCGACCATGGCCAGATGGCAGTGGTGGCCTAGAAGCCTTTTGTTTGGAGGAAACTGAAGGTTTTGGTGTGGGCAGGTGAGGGGTTTGAGTACTCACCGCACCTTGACCCGGCACCAAATCGTGCATCTCCAGATTGACCTCCAACATGGAGTCTGAACTTGTACCGAAAAGGTTCTTTGAAAGGTTCTTTCAATGTCTTCCTGTCCGAAGATATCATGTCTCTGCATTTCTCTGCGCCGTACCCGTCGGTCCCGCAGGGTCTTCTTCCAACGCAACAATCAGTAGGCCTCACAGTCTTCTTCCCTGTGCTCGGGGATAAGCACAGACTGCAGATCTGGTGATGGCTGGTATGCGGGTACTTCAAGTGGCACTGGGGGCAGAATCGAAAACTGAGTCCGTTCCATCAGCAGAGTATCATCGATGGAGTCGAGTGAGTGTAAAGGTATGGCGATCCGACGAACGAAAGTCTTCCGAATTTCAATACGGAAGAAAGGAAACGCATTCGAAACAATATCAATGAGGGTAAGAGTGGATTACACACCGAAAGGATCCCGAATACGGTCTCGAACTGGAGCGCAGTAATACACGTACGAACCAGAAAAATAAACAATCTAATAATGGAGATGATGCCCATGCGCATTATTACCAAGAGGAGAAGTCACCTTACCTCGTGACTCAAAAGATTTCCTTGAAGAAAAATAACTTGCACACAAAGACCCAACACTTGATGGCAAGAGTATGCAAAGCATGTGTATCTACAGCCACACTTGCCTCGAACATAATGTTTCTTTTCTTTCGTCACAAGAATGCGAGAAAAGGTTCCAGAAAATCTAACAAGCTAATGAGAATGCTACTGAAATGGCATACTTTGAGCCCAAGCTTCATACTGAGGTTGTTGTTAACGATAGCCTGGTGAGGTTAGGTGCCATCCTTGCACAGCATACACCCAAATGCTCGAAGATGTATTGTGGCATATGCAAGTCGAAGTTTGTCCCAAACTGAACATGCTTAATAATAAACTGAGAAAGAAAATGTAGAAGTGGTGTGGGCTTGGGAACTTTTTAAAATATTTTTGTATGGGAAGCCTTTCATGCTTGTGATAGAACACCAATCATTGTTGACTATCTTTGGCAATCCAAAGACAAAAATGCCTCCTCGTATTGAACATTGGGTCTGCGATTGCAAGAATACAACTACACCATCATGCATCGTCCATGGGAAAGATGGAGTAGTTTCTTACCTGTTCTCTTGTAGGGGTATTTCCGTGATAGTCATAATCATATCAATAGTCCCGCCCATGTGCGTGGACCCCGGAGCACTTCATTAGATATATCTTCATATGAATAGTCCCGCCCATGTGCGTGGACCCCGGAGCACTTCATTAGATATATCTTCTTAAGTTGTCATCTTCTGCCTCTCTTCAGGAAGGCCTGTATAGACACTTAAGAAACAAAGACAACAATGCAGCCTAACCAACTAGGCTATGCTGGCCATTACTTCATCTTGAAGTGAAAAAAGATAGCCAGTATAACTTTTTAAATTTAGCAATTTGCTGAGTTTTGCACATAGAAAACTCTCCTTCACAAAACTTTTTTTTTCATGATAGAGATGAAAAGGAATGGATAGAGAAGCCCCCATAGGCTGCCATTATATGTCTGCAAATGGATACCGTGCCTTTAAGAGTCTCCAGAGACCCCCGGTATCCCATGATGCACAGCCAGAGGCAGTTACTTTCAGTTCTTTTTGAAGGCGTAAAGAAGCAGAGCCTGCTGAGACTTGGGGACAACTGTATCTGCCACCGGGGAGGCGGCCGGGTTGCTTATGACTATCACGGAAATACCCCTACAAGAGAACTGGAGTTACAGGTAAGAAAGTACTCCTTCTCTTGTAGGGGATTTCCGTGTATGGTCAATCATGTGAATAGACTAGCAAGCCCATCCCAAAAAAACTCTCCAGCAGTGGAAGAAACAGAGAAAAACCGCACTATTGTGCAAATAGATTTCGAAGTGAAGCCTGCCCGACCTGAGCATCTGCCTTAGCATCCATGTCTAGGCAGTAGTGCTTAGTAAATGTATGGACTGACTTCCAAGTGGCAGCCTTACAGATTTCCGAAATGGGTACGTTACGAAGTAAAGCCGCAGTTGCCGCTTTACCTCTGGTAGAGTGAGCCCTAGGCTTACTAACCAAAGTCTTGTTGGCTTTCTGATAACACAGCTGAATACAGGAAACAATCCACCTAGAAATGGATTGTTTGGAGGTAGCTAGACCAGTTCGGACAGAGCCATAGTTTACAAATAATTGGTCTGATCTACGGATATCCTTAGTCTTGTCCAAGTAGAACTTCAAGACCCTCCTAACATCCAGGGAATGAAGCGACCTCTCAGCAGTAGAAGAGGGATTCTGAAAAAATGTAGGCAATGTAATAGTTTGGTTCAAATGAAACTCTGAAACAACTTTCGGGAGGAACTTAGGTTGAGTCCTCATAACTACCTTAGAGGAATGAAAGACTGTATAGGCTCTTTACAACACAATGCCTGAAGTTCGCTAACCCTGCGGGCAGAAGTTATGGCCACAAGGAAAGCCGTCTTCCAAGACAGATGCTGAAGAGAGGCCTTATGAATGGGTTCAAACGGTTCCCTCATCAGTCGTAAAAGGACCACATTGAGCTCCCAGGGAGGCGAAAGACGCCTAATGGGAGGAAACACTTTCTTCAATCCTTCAAGAAATTCTCTGATGACTGGGATTTAAAAAAAGGAAGTTTGTGAAGGACATTTCCTATAAGCAGTTAAAGCTGCCAGGTGAACTTTGATCGAATGAAACTGAAGGCCAGAATGAGCCAAGTATAGCAAGTAAGGAAGGATGACATCTTCCTTGCAGGAGATAGGATCCACGTTCTTAGATGCACACCACATGCAAAATCTCTTCCATTTATATGCATAGGACGTGCGTGTGGATGGTCGTTTGGCCTCCTTCAATATCTCCATACAGTCCTGAGGGAGATTCAAATGTCCGTACTGTACTAACTCAGGAGCCATGCCGCCAAATTCAACGACGAGAGGTTGGGGTGCACCATCTGCCCGCCGAACTTCGTCAGAAGGTCCGGCCGGCATGGAAGACGGAGATGTGGCAGGAGAGACCGGTGGAGTAGGTCTGTGAACCACTACTGACGGGGCCACTCCGGAGCAATAAGGATCATCTTGGCCCGTGATTGCGAGAGCTTGATCAGTACTGTCGGGATCAGGGGAATTGGCGGAAAAGCGTAAAGAAAGCCGCCTGACCAGTTGATCCATAGTGCATTCCCCAGAGTCCCTGGTTGGTAAAACCTGGAGGCGAAGTCGCGGCATTTTCTGTTTTCCGCGGTAGAGAACAGATCGACTTCTGGAGTACCCCATCTTTCAAAGATGTCTCGCACCACTTTGTCGTTTAAGACCCATTCGTGATTTTCGTAAATGATTCTGTTGAGCGCGTCTGCCTGAGCATTCTGAACACCTGGGAGGTGAGTTGCTGTGATGGTCCGGTTCCTGGCTAACAGCCAGTTCCAGATCTGGGCTTCCCGAGATAACGCTCGAGATCTCGAGCCCCCCTGCTTATTGAGGTAGAACATTGTGGTCGTACTGTCCGTCTGAACAAGCAGGGAACTGGTGTGAAACGATGGCTGGAAGGCTTTCAGCGCCAAGTGAACTGCTCGAAGTTCCAGGAAGTTGATGTGGTACGTGGCCTCTTTCCTGGACCACGTGCCCTGTATCTGAAGGTGGTCGGAATGTGCACCCCAGCCGTGGAGAGACGCATCCGTCACTATGGTTCGTGTCGGTATCTCCTTGTGGAAGGGAATACCCGGAGGAGATTGCGGGGAGAACACCACCATCAGATGGACTGGAGGGCCTGCCGTGACAGCTGAATCCTGTCTTCCCAATCTCCCAGTTTCTGGTCCCACTGATCCTCCAGACATTCTTGCAGGGGTCTCATATGGAGGCGTGCATTTGGAGTGAGGAAGATGCAGGAGGCCATGGAGCCCAGGAGAGAAGATACCTTCCTCACCGTCGGGGAGGGCATGGTCATGAGAGCCTGAGCCTTCCGAAGGATCGATAAGCGTCTCTCCTCAGAAGGACACACGTTTGCTGTGCGTGTATCGATGGTGGCTCCCAGGTACTGTAGACATAGGACAGGAGTCGAGACAGACTTCGTGAGGTTGATGTGGAGGCCCAAACAAAGAAGGAGATTGGAAGTCCAATTGAAATGCAGTTACGCTTCCTGAGACGTAGCTGCCTTGATCAGCCAGTCGTCTAGATATGGGTAGACGAACACCTTGTTCTTCCTTAGATGTGCAGCAACTACAGCCATGCATTTGGAAAATGTCCGAGGCGCCGACTTCAGGCCGAAGGGAAGCACGGAGTATTGATAGTGGTTGTTGCCTACGGTGAATCGCAGGAACTTGCGATGTTTCCTTGCTATGGGCACGTGAAAATATGCGTCTTGCAGATCTACTGCGCATAGCCAGTCTCCCTGATGAAGTTGAGGGTAGATTTGATGCAAGGACAACATCCGCAACTTTTCTCTGCGAACCCATTTGTTGGTCTGTCGCAAGTCGAGGATGGGTCTGAACTCGTTCTTGTCTTTCTTGCGGACTAGAAAGAACCGAGAATACAGTCCTGTTCCTCTTTGTGCCAGAGGAACGGGTTCAATCGCCATTTTCTGTAAGAGGGTGTTGGCCTCCCTCTGCAACTCGAGTAGCATGTAGCGTGATCGAGTTGGAGGAATCGACGGAGGAGGACTTGTAAAACGTAGCGAGTATCCACTGCGAACAATATTCAGCACCCAATTGTCCTGAGTTATTTTCTGCCACTCTGCCAGATAGTTTTGAAAGCTTCCCCCCACCGGAGTGGATAACGGACGAGGGGGAAGAAACCCTTCAGGGCCTGGAACCAGCAGGAGCCTTGGTCCCTTGTCCAGACTGCTGGTTGGATCGTCCTCGCTGTTGGCGTTTCCGAAACAGCTGAAAAGACCGCTGAAACTGCTGGTGTTGGTTGGACTGACGGCCCTGAGACTGCTGAAACCTCCGAGAGGAATAACGCCGCTGGAAAGGGCGGAAGGTTTTTCGCTGTTCTTTAGGTTTTTCTAAACCTACAGCCTTCAAAGTCTCCATTTCAGTCTTTATGCGGGCCATCTCGTCGTCCGCATGAGAGCGGACGAGAGTTGTGCCAGAGAGCGGAAGATTGGAAATGCGCTGTTGCGCCTCCAGCTTCAGAGAAGTAAGAAGAAGTCAAGCATGTCTCCGTAGAGCAATTCCGTGGCAATATCCGTGGGCTGCCAGGAGTGAAGAATCCGCTGCAGCGCTGATGACTTGATTAGAAACCATCAGGCCCTCATTCACTATCTCCTGAAAATCTTCCCGCTTGTCTCTGGGCAGGAGATCCACAAATTGTTGAAGGGACTCCCATAGGGATCTGTCATAACGGCCCAGCAAGGCAGTAGAGCTGGCCGCCTTCATGGATGTAGCCGCGGTGCTGCAAGCTTTTCTCCCCACCGAATCCAGCTTACGGCTTTCCTTATCCGGTGGCACCGTGGAAGTCGGAGCCATAGCATGTCGTTTCTGTGCCGCCACCACTATGACTGAGTCCGAGGTGGGGTCCAGTCGGAGGAAGGCAGGATCCGACTCAGGTGGGCGATATTTTTTCTGTAACCTGGAAGGTGCAGATTTTATAGAAGATGGCGTCAAAAACAGCTCCATAGCCGGTTCCTCCAAACCAGGTACCAACGGGAGCAATGGACGTGATGTTTGTCTCTGCTGGAGAGTTGCAAATATCACCGATGTCGACGGCACAGGAGCAGACAGGGGAATGTTCAGCTTTGAAGCCCCTCTGACCAGAACCTCCTGGAAGGTGGAGATATCGTCAACAGGAGACACCCTCTGAGGGGGAGAATCCGTTAGAGTAGGCGAGTACCTCCCCGTACTCGTGGAAGACGTATCCCTGGTATGCCGGGAGCGAGATCTCTCATATCGATGACGACTGGATCGTGTGGAAGACCGGTGGTGTCTATGGGAACGATGTCTCGAGCGAGACCGTGTTCTTGGTCTTAGAGGTTCCACAGGGCGCATGGGTTGAGGAGCCGTGGGCCCAGGCGGAGGAGGCGGTGGAGGAGCAGGAGGAGGAGGAGGAGGAGGACTTAGCGGTGGTGGCGGTGTCACCGGTTGACGAGTAGCAGGAGGTTTCCTGGATGGTGAATAGGTACGCGAGTACTCCGAACCTGAAGAAGAGACCAACCCCCTCCGTTTTCGGGCTGGCCGAGAAGACGGGGCCCTGGACTCCACCTCAGACCTCCCCCTCTACGTCGATCCACTGCTCGACGGCGAGCACCGACGTCTGGAACGCGAACTTCCTGTCGACGACGATAGGCTCACTACGGAGCGAGTCCCAGAGCGGTACCTCGACGTCGAACGTCTGTGTTGACCCCTCGACGTCGACCTTTCCATCGACTTCGATCTTCTCCTCGACGTCGACCTTCTCGTAGACGTCGACCTTCTCGTAGACGTCGACAGCGATCGGCGGCGACGCATCGACGGCGACCGCCGTTGTCCGTGAGACTCCAATCGACGACGATGATGCCTCGACGGCAATCTTCGTTGAGTCGACGTCGATCGCGGAGAAAGCCGCGACGGCAATCTCGTCCGAGACCTCGCCGTTCTTCTCCTCGACGTTGAACATAGACGTCGCTTCGACCCAGAGCCCTGAGTCGACGGAGAGCATATAGTCGTCATACCTGCTCTCGACGTCATCGTCGCTGTCCTCGACGTCGATCGGGACCAGCGTAGTTTTTCTGCCGTTTTTCGACTGGGGAGCCCCCCAGAGGTCGAAGCATGGGTCTTGGTAGAGGACTTACCCACTCCTTGCCCAGAGGCTGAAGATGCTGCCTTCTGTCTTCTCTGCTCCAACCCTTGGAGCCAAATTTTCTCCCTGTCACGCAGGGTGCGCCTGGAAAAGGTCTTACAAATAGAACAGGTGTCAGGCACATGAGACACAGGTAAACACAGAATACAGACTCTGTGAGCATCAGACTTGGCCTTCTTCCTACCACAGTCAGGACACTTGTCAAATAGGGATGGCATTAGGACAAGAAAAATGCAGAAAATCCGCCAAAAAACTACAGCAGAAGGTAAATAAAGGCCAAAGACGTCGAGTGAAACTTCAAAAATCCAAATATATAACTAAGTTTGTAATGCAATACCAAAAAAGGTAGAGCTCAATGCTCCAGGGTCCTGCTAGCAGGAGCTGGAAAAAAGAACTGAAAGTAACTGCCTCTGGCTGTGCATCATGGGATACCGGGGGTCTCTGGAGACTCTTAAAGGCACGGTATCCATTTGCAGACATATAATGGCAGCCTATGGGGGCTTCTCTATCCATTCCATCTCTATCATGAAAAAAAGAAAGGAGTTTTGTGAAGGAGAGTTTTCTATGTGTAAAACTCAGCAAATTGCTAAATTTAAAAAGTTAAACTGGCTATCTTTTTTCACTTCAAGATGAAGTAATGGCCAGCGTAGCCTAGTTGGTTAGGCTGCATTATTGTCTTTGTTTCTTAAGTGTCTATACAGGCCTTCCTGAAGAGAGGCAGAAGATGACAACTTAAGAAGATATATCTAATGAAGTGCTCCGGGGTCCACGCACATGGGCGGGACTATTCACATGATTATGACTATACACGGAAATCCCCTACAAGAGAACAGCACATTGCCGACTACTTCTCACGAGTTACTCTACAATGCCCTGGCACCCATTCTAAGACGAATAAAGCTTACATAAATTTCATAGTGAAATCAAGCACCCCAGCTGTCATTTCGTTGGAACAAATTGTCACTGCCACGAGTCAAAATAGTGAAATGCTGAAACTGAAAGACATTATTACACATCTGTATTGGTACCAGCAGCCTCAACTCTTACCAGTGATAGTGAATATCAGAGATGTCAAAGATGAACGGTCCGTTACTCAGGAAGATATTATTCTAAGAGGTTCGAGAATGGTCATTCCGGAGAGTCTGCAAACACAGATAATTGAAGTGGCCCATGGAGGACATCATGGAATTGTTGCCATCAAACGAGCTCTCTGAGACAAAGTCTAGTTTCCACATCTCGATGAGAGAGTTGAAAGAGAATTAAAGGCCTATCATCTATGCAACTGCCTGTCATTGAAAACCACTCAAAACCGTTTAAACATGTCAGAGTTGCAAACACATACATGGGAAAAAATTGCAGTTGACTTCTTCGGTCCTCTTGACAAAGGACATCTCCTGATGGTGATTGCTGATGAATACTTCCGTTTTCGATTGATAGAAGATCTCTCATCAATCACTCAAGAACGGGTCATTGAGAGATTAAACAGCATCTTCGTGACTTGGGGTGTTCCTGCGATCTTAAAATCTGACAATGGCCCACCTTTCAACAGTTGAGAATTCACAGAGTTTCTCAGTCATCTTAATGTAAAGCATCAGAAGGGCACACCGTTTTGGCTACAGGCTAATGGCCCTGTAGAGCGTTTGAGTACTCTTAAGTAAGCTGAACAGCGTGATATACTAGAAAAGTTCGACCATAAGCCTGTCTTAAATTCGACTCTTCAAGCTTACTGTTCAACCCCTCACTCGACCATTGGTGAAATCCCTGCAACCTGGACGTTCAGGAGAGCAATGACGACCAAGTTACCTCAACTGACCAACAAAAGATCAAACACAGAGGAAAAGACCCACATGAAAGACTTGGATCGCAAGAGGAAAATGAAGGCCTATGCAGACAAGCCTTGACATCAAAAGACGTTGCAATCACTGGAGGAGATAGAGTGTTTGTTCGTAAGCATAGAGAACGAAAGTCTGGTGCTCCTTTTGATGCTGAACCATTTCACGTTGTGACCAGCAAAGGACACATGGTGACTGCCCAGAATCCTGGGAAGTCCATTGCGCAAGATTCCTCACATTTCCAGCATGTAGCTTCAGGCCCTAATGTCAATGTAAAGACTGGGTCTGAAAGGACAAGACCCTGTGACTGCTGTTTCTATATCACCAACACCGGTCATGGACACTTCCACTACCTGTCCCCAGTTTCCGATGACACCGTCAGGAAGTGTGATCAGAGTGCCACGAAGGCTCATTGAAGAGCTATGACTGTGTATATATTTGTAAAAATGTTAATTTTTTTTATATAAAATAGGGGGAGATGTAGTGTTGTGGGAGTTTGTAATGGCTGAACACTTATGGCTCTTGATGGACTCCGTAGCACTAGGACGTAAGAAGTGAATGCAGGTTTAAAATGTTGAGTTTACGGTTACATGCAAAAGAATAAAGACGTGTTATACTAAGCTCCGTGTGTGGCGTAGTCAATAGAGAGTATACGGGCTAGGGATGACGCTACACCCTGCATATATCTGTCAGTTAGCTTCCCAAGCTTTGTGACACTGCTATGCTCCATGAGTGCTTCTGATGCTCATTGCATGTGATCTGATTATTCAGGTGCTGGGCATAAAATGATGCCAATCTGTGCAATAACCTTTGTTTCCCCTCCCTTCACACTCTACAAACTCTCAGTAGTTGATTTACTTTAATAAGAAATGGTTTCTATTTTGAATGTTCACAAGTATCACCGATTATACTGTGTTCAAATCAACCAAGGATTTTCATGTCAAATTTAATAATAAATCACATTACCTATTTTCCTTCTCTTCTATATCAGAGGTACTTGCTAGCCGCCTTGGAACCGTTGGTGCAACATAAGCAAATCTAGTTCCTTTACCATCTCTCTCCTGTAAAAGTTAAACAAAATATGAAGGACAAACTTACAAATTATTAGACAGTGAGCTACCAGCAACTTCAAGCATATAAAAACACAAGTTTTTTTTTAAAGTTGCATTTAAATTCACATAAGACATAACGTTTAGACAGTCTACATGAATTACCTGAATAATAACTTGTGTTTAAGTAGTGCTTAATACCACACTTTTTCTATCTTTAAGCACTATACATAAGCATTATTACTATACAACCTAATGACTCTAAATTTCCCAATCTCAGAAGGATCAATCAATCAGTAGATTTGTAGAGCGCTTCTTGTCACACGCAAGGGTATCCAGGCTGTAGCAGGTTCTAGCTGATTAGCCAGGTCTTCAGGGACTTTCAGAACTATGGAAGAGATGGGGAGGTCCTTAAATGAAAGGGTAGCCCATTCCATGTTTTCGCTGCAAGGAAGGAGAAGGAGCGACCTCCGCATCTAGTACATCGAATGCGGGGTGTGAGGGTTAAAGAAAGGGACACGGAGAGGAAGCGTCTGGTGGGCTGATGGAAGTTTAAGTGGTGGTTCGAGTAGGTGGGTCCGCAGGTGTGTAGGGCCTTGTATGCATGGGTCAGACGTTTGAACTAACATCTTTTCTGTACAGGGAGCCAGTGGAGTTCCCCGAGGTAGGGGGTATTCTGGGTTCATCTAGGGAGATCCAGGACGAGTCTGGATGCGGCGTTCTGTAGTCATTGGAGGAGGTGATATGCGAATTCTGCGTAGAGAGCGTTGCCGTAGTCCAGTGGACTGGAGAGGAGTGCCTGGGTGATGGTGCTTCTTGAGCCTGTGAGTAGCCATTTGAATATCTTACGAGCACACAAAGGATGAAGAAGCAGGAGGAGAAGACAGTTTTTTTTTTTAATTGTGTTTATTGATTTTCAATTGTCACAACATCCCCTTTCAACTTCGCCACTCGTGGAGACATTCCACAATTTCGCAATTCACATGATATACAGTATAATATGTTATGGCTACATCTGTTCAGAGGTACAGACATCGGAGATCTTGTATCTTCAAGGTACCTACCACGCTATCTGTCAGTTATAGCAGGCCATGGCTACCGCGGTGAGGGAGGGAGCGTGTCAAGCGTTTGGTTGTGTGGTGGTTGTGTCGGGGTCAGGTGTATTTGTTCCATCTGTATCGGTCTGTCTAAGGTAAGATACAGAAGGTCCCCAGATATTTTTGGGTCGTTTAGCTTGGGGCATCAGATCCCAATATGTTGTCAGTTGTTCCTAGCAGTATGAGATGTCTGCAATCCAGGCTCATTTGGTTGGTGTCGGCCTTCTCCCCCAGTGCATCACCACTCTGCATTTAGCCAGTAGCAGCAGCATCGCAGTGAGGCGTCGGCACCCCTTTGGGACATTTTTCACGTATCCCAGCAGGCACACAATAGGGCCTGGCAGGAGTGGCGCCCAAGTGATGGTGCTCACAGTATCGCACACCTCAGCCCAATACCGAGCTACTTTAGGGCAGGACCATGCTAAGTGTGAAAAGGTGGCTTCCGGGCTTTGGCATCGGATACATGTAGAATCAGTCGTTAGGCCTTGCCTTGGTCCGGAGTCCCCTGAGATTCAAATCCCACTGCAAGGCTCGCCTATGTCATCTACATGGTCGGCGATAAGAATACAGGAGGCTAGCAAGCCAAGAAGCCAAAAGCCATCCTCACACACAGAGGACACAGGCTGAAACATCGGGATCAAACCCTGAAAATCATGGACTCATGGGTCCAGAGGAAAGGCCCAAAGTACACTGTTATCATGGATGGCTCTGATGAAGGAGAGTTTAAGTGGAGGAGTCCGGTGTGATTTCAGCAGGTTGAATGAGAACTCCAACAATGTGAAAAGGTTTGCCATCGCCTGGCGGTGGTCCTTGACTGATTACGGTGAGCCCACCTTCAGCAGTCAATTGTCAAGGTAGTTGCCGAGGTAAGAGTGGTACTCCTGACCTCTGAAGATGGGCAGCGATCACCACCATCACCTTTTTGAAAGCCCAAGGTGCTTGAGGCCCACCTTGAACCGCAGGTATCACCTGTGGGCCTGCAGGACAGGGGTGTGAAAATAGGAGTCCTGCAGGTCCAAAGCCACCATCCAGTCTCCTGGATCCAGGGAAGATAGGACCTGGGCCAGCATGAGCATTTTGAAATTTTCCTTGCATAGGAAGGCATTGAGAAAGCAAAAATCTAGAATAAGACAAAGGCCCTCGTCCTTTTTCAGCACAAGGAAGTAGAGGGAATAACATCCAGTCCCCATGTCAGAGGCTGGTATACTCCTCCTTTGGCCAAAAGACCCTGCACCTCATTGGCGTCAAAACATACAGATGGTCTGCCTCCAGGAATGCTTCCAAAAAGGGATGGGTACCAAGGGGTTGCTTTTTGGACAGGGAGAAGCAGATTTTGATACAGAGAGCTATCTATCTCGACAACGTCCTCCTCTACACAGCCTTATCGTTCTTTGTTCCTAAAAATGCGAATAAAAGGTGTTCAGTGATTAGCCAACCGATGGTCTGTGGTGCAATCAAAGTCAAAACCTGGATCTTTTCAGGTCAAGGCGATGGACTCTTTCTTTTTCAAGGGATGAGATGGCACAATAAAAGCAGGCAATGTGATTAATTAGCCAACATGGAAGGGCATGACGACTTGAGGAAGGATAGCTGCCAGGTTCTCCTCTGGGAAAAAGGTGGTATAAAGAGGATGGACCAACAGTATCTACTTTGCACTCATGCGGCACGCTGATGTAATGGTAATGAGGGAAAACGTTTTAGGAGTCTTAAAGAGCAACTGTGCATGACAAAACACAGAAAAGCGTATAAGTAACCTCTTACCATCGCAGTTGGAAGACCCTGCTTGTCCAATGAAGCACAAACAAAAAGACTTCAGACAGTTTAGTCTGCAAGGGATTGATATTCTGGGCACCACACCAGGCAACAAACTAGTCCCAAAGCCCAGCTCAGATTGACTTGGTTGAAGGGTGTCTGACAGCAAGGATGACATCCAATTGTCGCCTCTCAATGTACACGCATGGAAGAATAGGTTATGGAGACTCGGATGCAGGACCCTGCCCTGTTGCGGAGACAAGATGTCCTCTCTATGCTGAAGCCTCCATGAACGGCAAATGCTCAGGTTCGAAACTTCCGGGTACAACTATCCTGGCCAAGTCCAGGGCAATCAAAATGACTTGGCCCCAGTCTTTCCTGATCTTTAGTACCAGTGACAGGAGATGGAGAGGTGGTACTGCGTAGAGAAGTCCTGCTCTCCATTCCAACCAGCATGCATCCCTTAGCGAAAGCCTTGGAAGAAATTCGATTGTGCAAAAGTACTGACTGCATGTTCTCGGAGGTGGCGAATAGATCCAACAAAGTCTCATCTCATTGACTGAAGACCTACGGGTGGAGATGCCACTCATGATCCACCAGACGACACCTGCTCAACTTGTCTACTCTGGCATTCACGGGCTATGTGCTTGGTGACCAGGAAGATGTTCTGTTGTTCCAACAATTTCAAGATATAGAGCCTCCTGGCACAATGCTCATGGCCCCACTCTTCCTGTTTGTTGCAGTACCTCATGGCGGTGGTATTATCCATGATGACCTATACCAATCTTCCCCTGATGGACACCATGAAGGCTTTCAGGGCTAACCAGATCACCTGCAGCTCCAGAAGGTTGATGTGGAGCTGGATCACTACAGGAGACCACACTCCTCTGATCTCCATATACACTAAGTGATTCACTCCCTCCCCTACCCAATAGCAAGTTATCTGTCATCACAGTTTTGAGATTTGGGTGGGGAAGGGAAAGCTCTTTGTCACAGGTCAGGAGAACATCTACTATCTACCAGTGCAGATTCTGAGCCACGGTGATCATCTTCAATTTTTTCTTGGTAAAAAGGAATACAGCAAGCAAAGACCCAGAATGGGCCTGTGTCCCCATCCATTTTCAAGATGAGGAAATACTGGGAATAACATCCCTCACCTGTTTCAGAGTCCAGTATCTGCACATTAGCAACTTTGGGGAGCAGAAAAAATATTCCCTACATCAGGTTTTGCAAGAGCTCCTCCGAAATTCATTCTAGTGTGAGAGGCAAAAGGAGTGAGCAGGAAATGAAGGGTAGGGTGCAGCCCCTATAAACTTCTGGTAAGACCCATTTGTGCGATGTAATGCATCCCGAGCTGGGGAGGAAATGTTGAATCCTGCTTACCCCTGCCTGACATGGGCCATTGAAGACAAACTAGAGCGGTTCAATAGCCTCTGCAGCAGGAGAGGAGAAGTTGGAGGACTGGTGTTCCTGCTGCCCTAAGTGTCTGCCCGATCTAAGTCTGCAGTCCCAAAAGTACTGAACTGATTGCAAAATCACTGGTTGGGATGGCTGCCACTGCCTATAGGCCAACCGCCTGGAGTAGCCTATGAACTTACAGAACTGTTGGAGAAATTGATTCGCTGGTGTCAGCATCAGGCCATCCATAAGCGCCAGCAGTGCTGGGTGAAATGGAATGGATCTCTGAACTGGAACAGGCTCGGGAACAGGTTCTAAGAGGGCAGATGTCACGGGAGGACCGCCACCTATAATTTGACTGGGTACCCCTGATGCTACCTGGGGCCCAAAGGAACTCCAGAAGGGGGGGCCTGGTTTCACACTGAAAATTTGCAGGATGGCCTCTCTAAAGGCTGCAATCTGCTGCAGTGTTGACGACGGCCCAGGGAACTCTGGGCACGAGGGATTAACCGAGGTGAAATGGGTGTGAGGCTCATCTTGATGCGGTAGGAAGGGGTCGTCTTTTTATGTTTGTATATGGAATTTGATTAACCAGGGACTTCGAGCGGGAAGTGGACCATCCAGGGGAGCGGGCTTGTGACCAACACCAGGAGCGGGACTTGTGCTTCCAACAATACCTCTTCTTGTGTTTGGCGATGTACAGCATTGCCTCCCAGATCCAGATCACCTCCAGGTGAATAAGAACACACTAAGCTGTGACTGGAGCCCAGGAATCACAAATACTTCTTGAGGGACCATGATGGACATCAGCTTACCGCAGTCATGGCATGGTTTGATGCCTGCAAGTTTTAGAGGGGACATGACCTCCTAGCACCCTTCAGAAAGTTTTAGGGGTTGTTGGAACACTGACAAAAGTAAGGAGAGAAGCTCCAGTTCCTTGTCCGAAAGCGTGGAAAGAAAGGAATAGATGTCAGCACGGCAGAGGTGTTTTATACGCGAATCTGCTCTGTCACCTTCTGGCACTGCTGTGAAGTTTTCTGGAACAATTCTGGAGAAAACTGTTTTTAGAGGTAAACATCAGAGCAAGCATTGTTTAACAGCTGTCAGCTTGCATATTAATCTTGAAGAAAAAAGTAAAGGAATGGATGAAATCACTCTGAGAAGTTGGTATGGCACTAGATTTATTGACTTTCCTAAACCAGTGTCCACAAATAATTTCTGTTAAAACTTTGATGTTCATAAGGGTGGTTGGCTGGAAGAGAAAACTCTTCCTTATCGCAGAGAGTAGAAATTAAACAGAGCTAAAGACTATGCCCAGTTTAAAGGCCACTTTCACAGCACACTTAAAACTGAGGCAGAGCAAACAAGGAATGATATCAAAACATGTGAAGCACTTTTGTCTTAATCACTTAAAGAATAGATCTAAGAGATGAGAGAGAATTTAGAATCATATCCATGTTTGAAATTCCATAATGAAAGGAAGAAAAAGATGCCTAGACGCATAAGAAGTGCAGCCACTTGTTCATTTTTAGATCACATTTAAGGATGAAATGACAAAATACAAATCAGTCTCAACTTGTTACAGAGCTGTATTTGAGTTGTGTACGCATAATTCATTTATGATGGCGCTGAAAAAAGCGCGCACAATGGGGCAAATCTGGGGGTGAATAATTTAACAGTAAGGAAAAAATAGAAATTCTGATGGAGAGCAAAGTTTAAAGAGACTTGCTTACATGGGGATACCGGGAATTTCTACACACTCCAAGAACCTGAAAAATCTGAGTGCGCTATGTACATATCCAGAGCAAAATCCATATCCAAAACAACAATGGGCTCCAGGTGAATACAACTCCTCGAAAGAGAAAAAAAATGGGCTCTTTGAGATATATGATGATTTGTCCATAAGAAACATTGTTTTGGAAAACATACCGAATCATTAGGACAAAAAACTCCAGCACACACAAATCCGTGGGAGGCTTCAACTATATAGAGAGCTGATAAAACAACTCATTTAAGCTTGATTCAAATAACTAGGTGGGAGTATCAATATATATTAGGTGAAACAAATGTAAAATAAGAAATTACCTTTTCTTTGTTGTCTATAGTGGAGGAAAGCCTTGGACTGGATGCAGAACGCATAACACCAGCTGAGTCCTTGTCTTTGTGAGCTTCTTTTACTGATGTTATTTCAGCCAACGCTCCATAACTACCAGTCTTTCGAAGACCTAACCTCCAAGATGCAGGAGATTCATCTTTTCTTTCTTCATCCTTAGGCGAAACCTTACTGGCTGGAGTTGGGATCTGCAAAAAGGAAAAAAGATACAGTTCAAGAAATTTACTATTAAGCTATCCAAACTGTTTTAGAGGATGGTTTTATGGATGGTTAACAGTATAAGAAGAATTGCATAAACACCTAATACGACATTAAAAATTCTGAGGTTAGAAAAATTAAATAAATTTAGAAGGAAAAATCACACTGACTTAGAAATGCAAAATATTAATAAGCCAAACCCAACTGAAAACCATGCATGATAGTCTCAGTGTGTTAACTGAAGTGGTTACTCAGCAACCTAAAACAAATCTTTCAAGATATTAAGCTCTCACCATAGACTCTCCTCCCTTACTGGGGACAAGAACAATGCCAGTTTTGCGCAAGCCCTGCCTCCATGATGTAGGGTGCACGGACTCCACCACAGGCATGAGATGAGCAATGACATCATACTAAATCCAATTAAGACACAAAGGAGGTAAACATTTAAAGAAAATCAACAAAATACAGGCGCTAGAATTCAGCCTTATAAGTGCACATATATCTACCCTTTACAGTATATAATTATTTTTCACACAAGTAATAAGATATCTAACCTGTTATATAGCTCTCCATCAATGGAATTTTGTTCACATTCAGAAACAGACCAATATGTTGATGCGTCGTAAGGATCGTGTAGCACATTTTAAATATAGCGATTTTTTTATTTTTTTTTAAATGCATATAGTAAACACGCCTATTTGATTTGTATATTTTAAAAAAGTAATTTAGGTTAAAATTCAGTCACTATGAATTATACGCAATTGGAAACAACTTCAAAATCTTTAAAACAATTAAAATTAATAAATGCTGAATAGTGCTACAAGGCACAAACTTCCAAACGTGAACTTGGATGCTGTGTCCTTAATTCATTCAGGCATGACCAAACAAGAACCTATACATTTCCAATCCAAAATATCATCTTAGTTCGATGGATGGGTTGTTTATCAATTCATAGAAAACGCTCATGATGAATAACAATAATGACTGTAAAATAACATTTCCATCTCCATCATGGCATTTTCTTTGATATCCATAACATCAGACCAGAATAGCTCATTCTCTTATTTCTAGAGACAAACACAATAAAGCCCACATTGTTAAAAAATAAAAAGGTACAGTCTCTACTTGGCATGTAAGAAGGTCAACCATATTCTACAAACACTAAGTTTTGAATTGATCCTACTTTAAAGTGTGTGATGTTCATGAGGTCCTTGCAAGGGTATTGGGGATTCAAATGTTCATAATGAAGTTACTCTGGATTCAGGCTGTACAATTCAGCCATGGAACACACTGTTGTGGGACCATAACTAATAACTTGGATAAGAGATTCAGCCTGGCTGGAAGCCTTCTGTTTGACTCTTGGGACAAGAGAAGATCATCTGAATACCACTGGCATAGTTAGTCAAGAGCAAATAGAACAATTCTAGACTTCTGTTGTTTCATCTTGATGACTGCCTTGGGGAGTAGAAGAATGTAATAAAGAGCATAAGGAATTGCTCTTCACCAGTTAGGAGAACAGGCACTCCCCTTGAAGTTATGGTCTGAAAACCTGGAGACACCCCCCAGCCTCCCGCCCGCTCCCCCCGGTCTTGTCATTTTCCACTTCATGTAGTAGCCAGCAAAGTAAAGTGTAGAGATTGTTAGACCACAAAGAAGAAGTCTTGAAAGCCTTTGCTGTTCACAAACCTTTTGTGTCTTAACTGTAGATGATCTGAATGCCAAGCAAATGGATCGCTGGACTTGGCAGATTCAGAAAATATCAAACCGCACCAGATCTTGCATGACTCCTGCAAGAGAAATATGGAGCAAATTCCTCCCCTGCTTGTTCAAGCCATACATGCCTTCGTTCATGACATTCTTCCTGAAGGTAGGAGAATAACCAAGCTGAGGAGCACCCAGATCTGCGATCCACGAAAACTGCAATGTTGTGCTGTTATTGTTCTGGCTCAGAATGAAGATTGATGCTATGGGTTACAAGAATTACTTCAAAGCTAGACGCACTGTTTTTAAGATCCAGTATTTATGAGGTGATGTGTGTGATTGTTCCTTTGTGTAGTAAATTACTTGAGCTGTTAGTTTTGAGAGCCACTGAAGACTGCTACAAGTGGCAGCCATGGGAATGGAGTCTGGTAGGATATACCTGGCACTGCTAGGTAAAGTATAAAGGCAACAGGCCAGAAGGACATCTTGTCACACCAATCTTCTGTACTATACTACCATAGATACTCTAGACATTTGTGTAAAGGTTGTTTGTGAAGTCTGACCTTTGAGACTAAGATGATGTACAACATCATAGATGACAGGAGAAAATGTTTTATGTCCTGATAAAAGATTGCCTAAAGTTGATGGCAATTTAGATGCATAAGATAATCTTTGCTACAAAGGACACACTTGTGTCCAGGATTGCTTCCTATTATTGCATCAATTGCACTGGACTGATTCTGGAACTGTTTAATTTTTTCCGCAGGCAGTCTGAGCATCCTCTATTTTGTGCTGGTTTTTAACCACTTTTCGGTGCAAGTTGACTTTAATCGGCCTGCCATTTAAGTATGACTTGATAAGGATGCCTTGTTAAAAGTAGAAAGCTATCACCATTGTCAGGAATTTTAGAAAAGGCATGCGGGGTAAATTGCAGGCCATACTGCAGGACTCTATACTAAGAGATTTGAAATATTCTGTTTACTTTTGGTGAATAGTGAAAATATGTACCCTACACTCCCAGTCCAATGTAACTAGTGGTAAAGTTTGTGCATAGTCAGCATACTGAACTGTCCTTTCTTGATCTAATTGTGATCTTAAAATCTAGCATTGGTCTGAAGTTTTGTTTGCCTCTTCTTCTAGATCAGTAAATAAAAAGATCAGATCCCTTTCTAGCTCTGATCCTCAGGAACTGCTCCGTTTTTCGCTTCAAGTTTGCACCTCCTTTACTGAACCATCCAGGAGGAAGGGTTTCAACCATGGTTGAGGAACAGGAGGAGACCGCCAAAATTGGAGTTTGTAACCACTCAGTGGAAATATAGAACTATTTTCATTTTGCTCTAAATTGCCATGCTGGAAGACTGGTGCTAATGCTCCCTCCCAGGGTGCTAATCAACATGGGCAGAACAGAGGAACTGTTGTCTGGTGACAAAGCAGCATGAAACCCTGGACTGCTAACGATGGCTGCCCTCCTGTGACCTTGGTGGACTCCTTTTGGTAGATCTAGTATTGTCACTGAGGATAATGCTCATTTGCAGGACCAGCCAAATATCGCGTCTTAGTACAAGGGACTCCACATATATTTACTGACCACTTAGCTTTGAAAAAATTCATCGATAAAAAAGAAGCAGCACTTATGGACACCTCAAATCTCCTTGCCACTAGTTCAAGAGCCTAGCGTTACATTACCTCCATAAACATTGTCTCGCGTCAATCTGCTATTTGTATACCTACATGCTCCGAATCAACCAGCAAGGTTCTTCACTTGAACGGAATTAACCTGCTAGACAAAGCCTGGTTTAACCAGCAAGATCCTACATCTCCTTCATAAACACTACCTCCCATCATCGTGCTGTCTACACAGCAATATGAACTAAAATCCGAGCAAGCCAGTACTCCAGACTCCTAAGGATGAACGAGCGACGTATGTGAGATGCAGTTTTTCACCGTTGATATTTACTTATAAGTGCATGACCACATAGGGTTATATGTCGTCAGTCTAGCAGAGAGTTAGAGGAAAAGTTATGGGGTAATTTGCTTTTCCAGATTTTGTAGCTACAACTCCTACTAGCGTTAAAAGTTGCCTGTCATTTGTTTAGTACAGTGACCTAGTTAAGGAAAAATGACCACTGTCGTTCACACTCTTACTTCTTACTACTCGATGTAATAGTTAAATGCTGCCAATGTTGGGAACGTTGGGCTTCAGGCTCGAAATTTACAGTTGAACATGCCTTTACTTCATAAGATATTCACAAATGGCAAAGAAATTCATACTTGTTTTCATGGGAGAAGGATTCTTCCCCTGTCACCATACCGGATCACTCATTTGTAGGGTGGGAGGGAGGGGGTGGGGGAAGAAGAGGGGTTTATGGCGTTATGTTCTCTTCTGCATATGCTTTGTTCTCCTTTGTTGCCTTATTCTTCTGTTTACTTCACTATTATTTCTGCAGCCTTCGTTTTTGTAAATTCTTTATTCTCACAGATGGCCTTACTAAGGATAGGATTGTCAGTAATTTCAGGCTCATGTTCATGTCACCCCAAGTGGTTCTAAGCATTGACACAGCTACCTCTATTCCCATCCCCACATGTATTAAGCTACAACTTGGTAACCCCTCCAGGATGAAACTTCCCTTAGTTACACTACACCTAGACCGAATCTATGGATTCTATAGAAGGCTTCTTAATACTCAATGTGCCCCAAGAGTCTTTCAGATACACACCCGCGAATGGAGATGTACACTAAGCGCAATCTCAAGTTCCATAACTTCACTCATTACCGATGACCGCTGCTCAACAAAACATTAAGATAATTTCGCTAAATGTCAAAGGCATCAATCATCCAGTCAAGAGAAGGAAAATCCTTGACTATATATACAAACAGAAAAGCAACATTATCCTATTGCAGGAAACGAAAATTGACTCCAAACAATTTAACTCACTTAGAAATAACTTGCACTCTGATGTCGCAGGCTCTGCAGCAATTGGGGGGGAAAAAAGGGGTCCCAACTCTCGCCGCAAAAAAGGCTAACATCAACCTAGTTTTAAGTACTGCCGACTCGCAGGGTAGATGGGTCATCTCGAAGCTAAATAGACACAATACGGAATTCTATATTACTAACATATATGCCAAGGACGACCCGGGTTTCTGGGAAGAACTCACCAAACAAATTAAGACAATTCCGGACTATGCCACTCACATACTCGCGGGGAACTTCAATCTACCCCTAGACCCAGCCTTGGACAGAAACTCACACTGCCCCTTTCGTACCAATAATCACACAAAATTCTCAGCAACCTATGCAAACGATTTAACATGATTGACACTTGGAGAATACAGAATCCCACAGAAAGGGAGTATACCTTCTATTCATGCCCCCATAATTCATACTCACGCATTGACTATCTGCTTATTACCGGTAACGCCGTTAATAGGATAGACCAAACCTCTTTCGAACCAAGAGTAATATCAGATCATTCTTGCATCACCTTATCCATAACTGATCCGACATCTTTCAAGAAGCAACCTCTATGGAGATTTAATGACGAAGTTATTGCAGCGGAGTCAAATAGGCAAAGTATTGAAGACGTGATTCACAATTTCCTCAATGAAAATAACATTGGTGACACTTCGGATCTTATGAGGTGGGAGACACTAAAAAGTACTTTAAGAGGAGAGATCCTCAAAATAAGATCCACCATGAATAGAGAAGCTAATAGTAACCTCCGGAGACAAGAAAAAAAAATTACATTGCTTGAGGAAAAACATATTTCCTCTAGAGATATCCTAGTCCTGAACGAAATAGTGAAAAAGAAATACCAGTATAATAAATTAGTAAGCTCCAGAGCAGAGGTCTGGATTAATAAACAAAAAAGTATTAAACTCTGTGAATCTAATAAAGCTGGGAAAAGTCTAGCATCTTACTTTTTTTTCCCCGAAGATTTATACAGCGTGAACTTGACCCGAAATTAGGTATCAGAGCGCTTTACATGAGCACTAGTTGCGTTACATGAGGACACATTCTTTTTTGTTAGGCACGGGGAGATTAACTGATTTGCCCAGAATCACAGAATGTTGAGGGTCGTTGCCGAGACTCGAGCCCAGTTCCCCAGATTTGAGGTCGACCACCCTAGCCGTTTGGCTACATCCTCTCCCATCTCCTTGAAATTCAAATTACAGAAAAATACAATAAAGACATTACTAGACCCTAGCAGCGCAGCTCACTCCAAACCTGATAAGATAGCAGAAATATTCGAGGTATTTTATCAAAATCTATATGAAAAAAAACCTGATTTGAATGTCTCTAAAGCCCCAAACTATTTAAGTAAGTGTGATCACCCTCTTTATCAGAACAGAACAAAGTATCAATCAATGGTCCAATAACCTCAGACGAAATTCTGGACACAATCAAAAATTTTAAAATGGGGAAAGCCCCTGGTCCGGACAGTTACAATGCCAAATTTTTTAAAACATTTGCTACTCCTCTGATTCCTCCTCTCCTAAACCGTTTAACTACTTTGCTTAATCTGGCCAGGTGAGTGGTACCCCGGCAGAAGCAATCATTGCAGTAATACCCAAGGACGGGAAAGACCCCTCACAGCCTAAAAAATATAGACCAATATCATTGATAAACCTAGACTGCAAGATATATGCCATGATCATGGCTAAGCGACTCCAAAAGCATATTTCCAAACTCATTCATCCCTCACAAGTGGGTTTCTTAAAAAATAGACTCTCCAGTGACAATACACGAATATTATGCCATGCTCTAGAGAAGGCCAAACTAACAGACTCCCCCACAGTAGCAATCACATTAGATGCCGAGAAGGCTTTCGACAAGGTTGACTGGTCCTCTCTGAAAGCAACACTTGAGAAATTCAACCTGGGCGAAAACTTAATTCGCATGATAATGGCCCTGTACTGCAAACCGCCTGCTAGAGTTAGAGCCGGAGGCACTATTTCTTCACCCTTTAACCTAGAGCAAGGTACCAGACAGGGCTGCCCGCTTGCACCCTCCCTGTTTCTATTAGCGATAGAACCCTTCTTACATCAAATACGGAATAATAAAGACATTTCAGGGCTCCGATTCAATAATTGTACGATTAAGATCACCCCATATGCAGACAATGTCCTGGTCATCTCGGAAAAGGCAGACACCACCATACCTGCCCTAATGTCCTTAATACAAGAATACTCTGATGTATCTCGATATAAGCTCAACTGAGGTTAAACTGCTCAATAATATCGGTAATGAAGAAATAATTGGTAGTTCGGGTCTGACATGGCAGCCAAACGGCATCAAATACCTTGACTTGGATTTTACCAAGGACCTAATCACCACCCTCAAGACGTACGAAAATGCCCTTCTCAAAAAAATCACCACGCTGTTAGAAGACTGGTCACCAAAATGTTTATCCTGGTGGGGAAGGGCAGAAACATTAAAAATGATGATTACTCCATTAGTAAACTACCTGTCCAGCATGCTACCCATGACCCTTTCTAACGAGTTCTTAACCAAGATATATAATACCTTCAACTCTTTTCTACGGCAAGGGAAGAAACCCAGAATCTCCCTTAAACTCCAACTAACCAAAGAAAAAGGAGGCTTGGGTCTCCCCAACTTCAGGAACTATCAAACTGCTTGCCTTAGTAAACGAGGATTCAGTTGGCTCGTAAACGACCCAGAGTATCTTCTAGTCTGGGTGGACATAGAGAAAGCACGCATCAATGACATCCCTCTGCCTGCTCTTCTAACAATGAACAACTCTAACCTCCCGCACTCTAAATATATCATTCAGAACACGAGACGAGCCCTCCTACGTCTAGATCACCTTTCGACTATGAAAATCAACAAGTCCAATCTGTCTTCTCTATGGCACAACCCATGCCTAAAGATAGACGGGGAAATGATACACTGGCAAAAATGGTCACACAATGGCATAAACCTAGTCAAAGACTTCTTTGTGGGAAAACTCCCCTCCCCCTTCTCCAACCTTCAAGCTCGTTTTGGCCTGGACACCTTGGATTTTTATAAGTTCTTGAAACTTACAGCACAACTCACTTTACACTCACAACTGCCCATTAACCCATCGATCCTTACACTTATGGTTCAACTCCTAAAATCAGGACACATCGTATCTAAAATCTACAAATTACTACTTCCAAAACCACGCAAATCTCACTCGCGTGACGAACTGAAATGGGAGTCAGACCCTAACACTAAGAATATTTCCTTCGATTGGAATAGGATACTTAAAACCCCTTTCTCAAATAAAATCTCCCCTGTACTATCCCAAACAAAATTCACGTTATTAAATAGAACAGATTGGACTCAAGCGAGAATTTTAAGCTCAACCTCAGTCAAAGCCCTACATGCTGGAATTGTAATGCACAAGAAGGCGATTTAGCCCATATGTAGCCCACTGTATAAAAAGCACTTTTAATATTGAACCTCCCAGGGAATTCTCCTATATCCTCTTGGGCTTCTTAGACCCCCGTCTGAAAGAGGAAAATGACAGATTCCTTTTAGACCTAATGCTTACACTTGATTGCAAAATAATTCTTATAATTGGAAGAACTCAAAAGCAGTCTCCTTCAAAAAGTGGCAAGAATGGCTGTCTTTCCTCAGAGGACCGGATAATATCTCCCTACACTTCTTTCTGGCGCTCTTCCCATAGAAAACTATGGAAATCTCTTGATGCCTTCTCCTTTAAATATAAACCACCATGAACTCAATGGGTATTTCTCTTTAATCCCGCATGGCTGTGCAACACAAGAACAAAATCACAGGGGACACATATTATCGGTCTTCTTGTTGGTAATTAGACTACAATTCCTATGTAATGCTGACAATTCTTCCTTCAGGCTTATGCTACGAACATGCTTCCTTTCCTTTGTTCCATCACACAGAGGTTGTACCAAACTGGACATATCTCACGTTCCCCCTCCATAAGGTCTTCAAACTAATACTCAAGATGTAATAATGTTGGGATATGGGTGAAATATGTTAATTTTGTATGCTAAGACAATACATAGAATATATATGCGATATACTCCTACGTATAACAATACTCTGTAGGATGTTATGATATTTACTTTAACTGATGTCTGTAGTACCAACCCATATGTCGAACAAAATTATGTCCTTCATGCTGTACTCATATGTTTTACAAACATAAGCTTGTCTGTAACAGGGAAACTTTTATACTTTCATTTTATTTGGAATTAGTCTCTCGTATTCATTATAGTTTCTTATTCTTTCGACACGAATACGGATGCCACGCCACCGTGCCGGCTGACTGATCGTCAGAATTGCTCATGAAATAATATAGAGGACGTTTTTGACTCGGAATTGGTTGACTACCAACCGTGCTAATTCGGCAAAGGAAGATAGATTAACATCCTACACTTTATATGAAATATCAGATACAATTATATCTCACCAGATTTTAGAAGGAGAAACCATATAAGTGAAAGAATACAGTAAAGATTTCCAGACAATGTGTTTTTTGCCCAGAAGAAGTCCGAGAGGACGAAACGCGTTGGCTACAGTCTTTTTATCTTGTCGGGAAAAAAAGACGTCATGAATAAAGAATTTGAAGAAAACTCTGCTGAATTGCCATTTTTGCCTTTGAAATGTGAATTACAAATGTTTATATAAGATTAATCACTTTCTGTAACCTTTAACTGAAATTAGTGTGCTGGACCATTGTGTTGCTCATGGAAATTTGAAATACTTTGTGTCTTAGGAGATTTAGGGGTATTGGATCTCCGGTCCTTAGCACCTTGTATGTCTAGACAGAAATTACTCCACTAAGGATAGGTGCAACTTCTCTTTGCCTCAATCCCAGTTCTATTTGCATTATAGTTTCTTATGTCTTTTTGTTTCATTACTGTTCTCGTTTTGGAAAACCCAATAAAAATTTGAATAAAAAAAAAAAAGCTGTTCCTTTTACTATTAGGTGCATAAAGCTGCTAGTATGCCACAAAACCTGAGTTTTACCCACGAGCAGTAACTACTATAATCAGTCTAATGTTCATGGGGGTTAATAGTAGGTTTCCATTTTTGCTACCGTTTCCTTCTCACTGAAGTGTAGTCAACAAAGGTCATGCTTTCCTGAAAATGTAGTTTTAAAGAAATGAGTTGAGACTTTGACAAAGGTCTCAGGAATATTTCAAGGCATTAGTTGTGAACAGATAAACAATAAATCTCTGGCCATGCTTAAAGATTGGTTGGTTGGTTGGAAGTGACCTTCCTTTAACATTTCTTCAGCGTTCTCTTGGCGATAAAATCACAGGAGATCAGTAAATTACTCCAGTAAGTCCCAAACAACACATTCACAGAGGCAGAAAAGAGCTGCTGAGTTGGACGCACACAGATAGAATTCCTGTTATTTGCCACAAACATTAGATATGAAACAGTACTTAATCTGACTCAATCACATGAACCATTACAGCTTCGAAGTCCAACTTTCACTGAATGCCAAGTCACTTGGATTTGGTCTAGGCACCAACCTCAACCTCAGGGAACAAGCTGCCAAATAAACATAAGATAGCCTGGTAACAGTTCTCTCTTCTAAAGAAAGTGAAGCCATTTCTTCCAGAAAGTAACTTCAGAACCACTGGAGGGGATTGTGTGGCAGCAGGTAAAAAGTAATCAGATTAACAGATCACAGTTCTCTTCTGGTGTAGTTAGGGACAGGCTTTAGTCCCACAGATAAAATGAGCATATCCTTCATAATGACTGCATTTCTTGAACACCATACAAGTGGGCAGTCGGTATTTGTATGGAGGAGATTCAAAATCTATAACCTCTAGAACTGTCTCACACTCACTTTTTTCCATAAACACTCTTTGGCTGCTTGGTTTGCAGTGCCCTGTCTGAACCCCGGGTTTTCACCAGTCTAAAACTGTTCATCCCCTCCAGAAAGCAGGGCCACTGGGAAATATCTGAAATGAACAGATTATTTTCCATTCCCATTCCCATGTATGCTATTTGAGAGACGAGACGCAACGCTGAAATATTGGAAGCAGTGAATACAACCACCGCTCAGACTGAATACAAATCAGTTAGATGTCCATACAAAATTGCTCCTATAGAACAAAATGGCCTTAGATTACCTCATGGCATCAAAGGGGGGTGTCTGTGAAATCGTGGGGATAGAGTGTTGCATGTATCTTCCCAACACCACACTCCGCATACATAACTAAATAGATCAAATTAAACATACTGTTAAGAAATTACATAAACCTCAACATGGATTAGATTTTAATCTAAGTGGTATCTGATCGTGGTTGTATGGAATTAGAAATTGGGGAATGAAAATATTTCACCGCATACCGAGCAGCCAAAGTGTGTTTGTGGATTGCAACCAGCACTAGCCATACGGTGGTTTGGTCAACATGCCTCATAGTAAGAGGACGTTTAGCGCAGATGAGTTGAAGGCTTGCAATGCTTTGAAGTTCTGTAAACAGGCATTATATGTAAGCAGTCTTAAAGGGACAGTTTCCTGTCTGTAATGCCACAAGGTGATCCATATTTTATCCAAAAACGCCAGCAAAGAGGAAAAGAGTAAGCAGCTGCTTTTGGCTTCCTTGGGTGACAGTCAGAAGGCCAATGCCAGCATACCAGCTTAAGGTCATGCCTAATTATTGCACAAACTTTCCCCAAACATGCGGTAGACATTTATGAGATTGCTTCCTCTAACAAGTGGGATGCAATCATTTTGACAGAAACTGAGATTTCGGAGTCCTTCTTCCCCGATATTGCTATGGTCATAACCCTAAATTTTTCAATCCAGCATTTATATAAACAAAAAAGTAAAGGTGGTGGGGTGGCCATAATTTTCCATTCTGAATATACTTGCACTATCTGCAACGCACAACACACTGAATAGGACCCCAGCAGAAGGCGTCATCTTCTCTTATAAACTCACTGCTAACTTTTCTTTCTCCGGAGCCCTAGTTTATCAGTCTCCAACACATATGGCCAATTTCGTACAGAACTTTTTCAAAGAAGTGGCCATTAGCAGTGTACAATTTGTCAAGTTTACCTTTCTGGGGGAATTTAATATTCATGTTGAACTATGTACAAGTTTGGGCATGTCTCAAGTTATTGATGCTCTGTCTTCCATTACTTTGGTCCAAAGTCAGAAGACCCTCTCTTGACCTGGTTTAACCAACCTACCTGATTTACTACCTCATGGACTGACCCATTTGTTTGCTCCCTCTCCTTGTCCCTCTTCAGCATAGGGACCTTGTGGATAAGCCTCGGATTTATATTTCACACCCTTGGTATAATGTAAATGAGACTAATTTAGCAAATTATCTTGCTAAAGACTCAACGGCACTTAAAGGGAATTTAGATCAAAATGCAAATGTGATCAATAATTGGTTGCATAATGCAAATGACTAATGCCCCAGCTTCATGTAAAGCATCAGCTAGATTACGTCCTATGGCTCCCTGGTTTAATAGTACACTGGCAGCCAAAAAAACTAAATGTAAACACTTAGAACTATTGCTGGAGGAGGAAAAATTATGATGATAAAGATACATAGATTTGTATGGCAGCTCTTAAGCTCAATCATGCAGCCATTCGAAGGGCCCAAGCAGATTTTTTCAGAACAAATCACTACACCATCTAACAGCTCTAAAGAAATGTTCAAAATTGTTCAATGTTTCATGAATTCCAAAGCTTGCACTAGGGGCAATTCACCCTCTAATGAGCTACGTGAAAGTCTTTCTACTTATTTCTATGAAATCTGGTCCTTAATGAGTTATTTAATCAGTGTCTTCAACAAGCCATAGTACCTAGGATCTGGAAACATGCACATTTGGTTTCAATTTCAAAGAAGCCCTCTGCTGACCCTGAAGTCCTGGCCAAATTTCACCTTTTCCAAAATGCTGGAGAAACTGGTAAACCAACAGATTTCTCATTATTTAGAATCTAATAACCTCCTAGATAGTTCCCAGTAGGGTTTTAGACAGTGTCATCGCACGTAGTCTGGACTGTTAGAAGTTATAGAATTTATTTAAAAATATAAATTCAAATAGGGGCAAATCAGCCATTGTGGTAGTATTAGACCTCTCAGCTGCATCTGACACTATCTCATCAGACACTGATACAACGTCTAGCAAATTGTGCAATATGCAGATCGGCCTTGGCATGGCTGAAGGCTTTTCAAACAAACCGGTTCAAATACGTTTCTTTGCCACCTTGACGTCTTCATCAAAGGGCTTAAAACAAGGAGTTCCACAGGGCTCAGCCTTGAGCTCTACATTGTTTAATGTATACATGGCTCCTCTAGGAGAGCTTGTTCAGCCTTTTGGTCTAAAAGGAGTGTCATATACTGATAAGCAACTTATTCAAAGTAAACAATGAACTTCGGAATTGATTTCAATCTTGCATGATTAATGTTGCAAAGTGGATAAATAGCAGCTGCCTGAAACGTAATTCAGCCAAAATTGATGCATTACTCTTTCACCGCTCCCCTACGGTTTGGTCCACAGCTTGGTGGCTATCCGCGGTAGGCATTCCTCCTAGTCTGGCTAAGGAGGTCCGGAATCTGGGGATCAAATGTGATTATGAATGATCTTTTACGCATTAAGAGAAAACAGTGACAGGTGTCTGCTTTGCCCTTTTAAACAGTGTAAAAAAAAAAAAACTAGTTCCAGAATTTACGAGGAAAACTCTGGTTCATTCTAATATCTCCAGGTTGGACTATGCCAACATACTCCACTTGCGTCTACTAAAATATCTCCTGCATCGGTTACAGATGGTAAAAGATTCCGCAACCAAGCTCAGTTTAGAAATTCCTAGGCTGAGCAGTTAAAAAACCTTTACTGGCTCCCTCTTCATCTGCACATTCATTTTAAATGTCTGCTTTTCCCTTTCAGAGCAGTTCACACCAGAAGACCTTGTTATCTGAGAGACAGAATCCAAGTGTATCATCCTACTAAAACAGTTCAAACCGCAAACATGTTTCAACTGAAGAATTTGCTGGGCTTGAACAGGTGGTCGATCTTTTTTCTTCTTAACACCACCCTCTCCCCCTCCTGACTCTGGAATGCTTTGCCTTTAAGAATTCGGGAAATATCTAACAAATTAACTTTCAAGAAACAATTGATGATTAGGCTGTTTCAGCTAATCTAGTTAGCCCTGGATAAGAGACCTCCTTTTGTCTGTAGGCGCCGGGACGTCTGTCTGACAGCTGCATACTTTATAAATATTTCATTCATTCAAATAGTTAGTGCTGCCATTTTAATTTTTGTTACTCTATATGTTTTAATAAAGCTAATAATGTGTATCATCCTATATACTTGTGCAAATAAAAGCCCTGCCCACACAATTATCCACTTGCTACTTTTGAGGATGATGAAGACCATGATAAGGATGTAAAAGCTGAAGGTATTAGACTATATGCTATTAAACTGCTGTGAAGGATACTGCCTTCCGACAAAATAAAAAGGAGGGCTGAGAAAGTAGAACCATTTATTTGTGGTCTTTGTTACCAATGTATCTTTAAGAACTTTGCAATTTTTCTTCATCTTTACAATTATGAATTATTTAATTACTTTATTGCAATGTTCTTACAATAGCTTAAAGAGCACGTTAACCTTAACATGCATGCTTAGTTTTATGAATCTGAGGCCCAGAGACAGTTTTATTTGGTATCGTACAATTGCATATTTTCTTGTGCCATGTAGAGTACCCTAGTTCCGAGGACTGGCACCATGAAGCATGAATTTTATGGTTTAAATCTTTTTATTAATTTAAAAGAGTACAATAGCCGCCACCTACATCCACTGGCCGGTGGGTAAAGAAACAATGATCAACAAACGAAAAAGGAAGATAAAGAAAAAGAGAGAGATGGGCCTATGTCGTCTAGGGAGAAGGGGGAGTGTAACATTAGAGTCTGCTGTAGCCATCCTGGGGGGATCGCGGCACCTACTCGCTTAGTTGTCTGCGGGAGGAGGCTCTTTGGTGAGTCTTAGTAACCGGAGGTATCTCGGGCAAGTAAGCTCCACAAAATCTGTGGATAACAATGCTAGAGTAGCTCCCCAGGTTGTGTCAAATTTGGGAAGAGAGTGTGTAACGCCTGCTGTAATCTTTTCCAGACCCAACTACTCCCACAACCTATACAACCAATACAGCCGGGTCGGCACCTCTTCTGTACCCCATCGGGATAGCAGCACCTGTTTAGCCGCGCCTAGCGCTAGGGTGATGGCTCTCCCTCGGCATGATTTAAGAGGATAAGTAATAGCATTGGGGAGCCCTAACAATACATAGCTAGGGAATCTGGGAATTTCGGTTTGGTGTATGTTGTCTACATCGTTCAAAATCGAGTTCCAAAATGTTTGTATCGTCAGGCAGTGCCACAGGATGTGTGAGAGGGCGCCCCGCAACCCGCATCTACGCCAACACTGGTCATCCCCTCCAGGCATCCATCGCGCAACCCTAGCGGGAGTATAGTACCAGTAGTGCGCTATTTTTAAAAACATTTCCTTACCCGCTGTGCTGCATGAGGATGCTCTGGCTCTGTGTATAATGTCCCGCCACTCCTTGGGGAGAATTCGCGCTCAAGCTCTGATTCCCACCGGCGTTGCACGCTGCACGGGAGACTTGTTGCTCTGTCTGGGAGGTCCGGCTAATGAACCATCGCTCAAACTTGGTGTGTGGTCGGCTAGCATGGGGGAGCACCTGTGGCTGGGTCACCCAGTGGTGAAGGGCGGGGTATTGCCAGTAAGCGTTCCCAGGAACACCTAAGTCGGAGTTCAAGCTAGTGAACTCCATCACCCCCCTTTCGTCAATCAGATCCCCAATTCTTTTGCAATTAGCTTCTTGCCAGCGTAAGTATCCATTTCCCGTCCGTGCCCAAGGGAAATCCGGATTCCCAATAAAGGGGGTCAGCGGTGACAGAGGTCGAGAGGCCACACGGTTCCTGCACTCTATCCCACACTCTGAGGGTAGTTCGCAGGACCGGAGAGACATAACCACAGTGGACGGTGTCACTTCGGAAGCCAAGGTACCTTCCAAATATGCATACCCGCTATCGAGCGGTCGATAAAGCACCAATGTTTCTCCGACTCCAGCTTGTACCACTCAATCATGTATCTCAGTTGCACCGCCTGAAAGTAGCGCTCCAGGTGTGGGACACCAAGCCCACCCTCCTCCAGTTGCAAATATGTCAGATATCGAGCCATCCGTGCTTTTTTCCCTCCCCATATATAGTTCCCAATGAGCTGTTGCAGTTGTGCCACCAGCGTAGGTGGGGGCCGAAGTGGGAGAGTCTGCATTATGAACAGGATACGCAGCCAGATGGTCATTTTAATGGCCGCCAACCTGCCCAGCCACGATAAAGTGTGCCGTTTCCAGTTTAAAAGTTCCCCCCTGATCTCAGCTAAGAGTGTGGTGTCGTTTGTCTGTGCTATTTTGTCGAGTGCGGGAAATATCTGTAGCCCTAAGTAAGGGATGCTTTCGGAAGCCCACTTAAATGAGAACTGTGTCGCCAGCTGCTCTTGCATATTCTTGGGGAGCGCCAAGCCAAGGGCCTGAGTTTTGTGGATATTGACCTTAAAGCCCAAGGCCCGACTAAAAGTTTCGATCTCACTCAACAAGGGGGGTAACGAAGTCATTGGGTTCGTAAGGAAGAGTACTAAGTTGTCCGCGTAAAACGATATTTTATGTTCCCCATCCCCCATTCTAATCCCTATGTCCAGGTTTTGACGGATTCTCTCTGCGAATGGCTCCATATAGAGTGCAAAGAGCAGAGGCGATAAAGGGCACCCTTGCTGTGTCCCTCTCCCTATCTTAAAGTGGCTTGAGGCAACCCCGTTCACCCTAATCCGCGCCTGCGGGTTATCATAGATGCAGTCCACCCATCCCATAAAATGGTCCCCGACTCCGAATCTGCGTAACGCCTGTTTCAGATATGGCCAATGGACCCGGTCAAAAGCCTTCTCGGCATCCACCGAAAGTAGCACCACGGGCTGTTGAGTGCGCTGGGTTTTGTCTATGAGATGGCACATCCTCCGCGTCCCATCGCTACAGCTGCGCTCTGGAATAAAACCCAATTGATCCGGATCCACCAACCATTGCATATAAGGCGTCAGTCTAGCCGCTAATATGGTCGTAAAGATTTTCAAATTGACGTCAAGTAAGGATATGGGGCGGTAGGATGCACAATACAGTGGATCTTTGCCTGGCTTCGGTATTACGACCATCTCTGCCATGGTCATGGTAGGAGTCAGGATTGTGGTATCGCTAAAAGAGTTAAAAAGGCGGACCAAGAGCGGGGCTAGGTCATGGGCAAAAGTCTTATAGAAGTCAGCCGGAAATAAGTCTTCCCCAGGAGCCTTCCTGGAGGTGAGTCCTCTGATCGCTCGTAGAACCTCATCTAAATGGAAGTCAGTGTCCAATGATGCCGCATCATTGGGGGGGGGGTGAGGGGGGGGAGGGGGATACCAGCTCATTCCGCACATAGGCCACCGCCGCCTCCGGGTCCAAACAGTCCGCCGAATTGAGGTCTGTGTAGAAGGACTCGAACGTCGCCGATATGTCAGCGTCTGCCCGAAGGATCTCCCCCAGGGGACTTCTGATCTCTGCAATACGGCGCGCATTTGTTTGGGCGCGTAGCAGGTTAGCGAGGAGCTTCCCAGCCTTGTTTCCCCCTTTGTAGTAGCACTCAGTGCGCAAGATAGAATACTCTGCTCGATCATAGTCCAGTGCTTTTAGCAGCTGCCTGGCCGCATTCAGCTGTTGCCTAATTTGGACGGACCTGTGCGGCGGTGCACCCCTTCCAACTCCCTAATCTGCGATTCCAATGGTTCTCTCTTTTCTCTCCTATCCCTATTCAGGCCTGCGGCGATTGCTAGAAAGCGCCCTCTGATGACGGCTTTCGGAGTATCCCATAGCAGGGAGACTGAAGTCGAGCCATCGTCATTGATCTCCAAAAATGCCTGCAATGTAGCCTGTATCTCCCTGATATTGGCCTCAGATGTGAGCAGTTTATGGTTTAGCCTCCACTTTCTCTGTCTCGGGGGGGGCCCCCCTCCAATTGCACCACCAGCGAGATTGGTGAGTGATCCGAAAATCCAGCTGTCCCTATCAACACTTCACAGGTGTCCCTCGTAATCCGTGGGGAAGTTAAAAATAAATCTATACGCGCATAGGTTTGATGGGCTGCTGAGAAATACGTATATTCCCCATCGTTGGGATAGTGGTGTTGCCAGGCATCCGTCAGCCCCAGATCCCTCAATGTTTGGAGCATGGAGTCCGAGAGAGCCCCGGAGTGACCCACTCGCTGCGCGGACCGATCTAGTTGTGCGTCTGGGACTATATTAAAGTCTCCCCCCAGGATAAGATCCTCATCTGGTGATTCTAAGATTGAGTTCAGGATATCTCTAAGGAAGGTTTCTTGGTGGTCATTTGGGCCATATATGGATGCAATTGTGTATGTGTGAAACCCTACGGCTATCCTCAACGCTAGCACTCTGCCCGGTACCTCCGTGTGCAATCCCAGGACTGAGCCCACAAAATGCGTTGCGAGTAGAATTGCCACCCCTGTTTTTTTCCCTGATGTAGAAGAGAAAAACTGCCTATCAATCCATCTGGAGAGTAGGCGCTTCCAGTCAGCTTTTAGTAAATGGGTCTCTTGCAAGAGGCAGATATTGCAGTTTGACTCTTTCAACAAGGCAAGAAGCGCGCATCGCTTGACCGGTGAGTTAAGGCCCCTCACATTAAGGCTCAGTATCTGCACCCTATTAGCTGTCATATGGTCTGTCTGGAGGATCTATTCGAAGGCCTGATTTGGGTGTTTCAAGTGACTCTCCCCCAACCCGGCCTCCCTTTGGTTCCCCCTCCCTCCTCTCACCAACGTTTACACCTGGTTTGCAGCGCCTCTACCCCTCCCCATCCACCACTTTGCTGTACCTAAATGGAGGCCCACCTCTAAGGGGGGTAATCGCACAACCCCAAGAGTAGAATAGAAAAGGAAATAGCTAGACAGAAATGCAAAACTGACAAATTGAACAAACCAGGAGGGTGTCCTCCAATGAATATTACACACAAAATTGTGTTTGGGTCCATGTGGCCTACGGTCGGTTAACATCTCCAGAAAAGGTGAGCGTCTAGCTTACGGCCTATATCGGTTGTTTTCGGGAACCCAACGTCAAATTGCCAAGTCAAGGGGCACGGTTTGCCTACAGGTTGGCACGCTTCAGTCTCTGTTAGGATCCTCCCGTTCAGCACTGTTCTGTAGTTGTCGGAGCAGGGCTTCTCTCTCCTTCTGGCATTCTTGTTCCGTAGGTTGTACATGTTTCCCTCTGCCAGTCCTCAGACGCCGCCTTGGACTTGTTGATCTCTGGGATGACCTATCCTCCAGGTGACCGCTCCCGGGCTCAACCTCATACAGAGCCACACCAAGGGCCTCGTGGGCCTCTTTCAGTGAGCGCACCGTCCGCAGCTCTTTATTCCAGATGAAAGATAGTCTGAAGGGGTGCCCCCACTTGTAGCGTATTCCTTTCTCCCTAAGAAAGCTTGTGGCTGGCTTCAGGGCTCTGCGACGCTGAAGGGTAAGGGGCGAAAGGTCCTGGTAGAGTCCGACCTGGAGGCCCTCGAACTCGATGGTGGCCTGGTCTCTGGTGGCTTTCATTATAACTTCTTTGTCTGAACGAATGGAGGCAGGTGAAAATATCTTGCTGTTGACTCGGGCCAGACGCCGGCTTCCCGGCCCGGTGCGTACGGTCCAACACGATCTCGCTGTCCCCCAGCTCCGGGGCTGCATGCCTGAAGAAGCGAATCACCCAGTCCTCCAAGTTCCCACCATCTGCGTGGAGTGGCACACCTTTGAGACGGATATTGGACCTCCTCGAGCGGTTTTCCAGATCCTCCAAGCGAAGGTGCAGCTCTTCATTAGGGTCCCTGAGATCTAGTAACTCTCAGACTTGCTCCCTGAATTCTTCGTCTCTGCGGTCCCCCGCTTGCTTCAGAGTCCACACGGTCGCCAATTTCCTGGACGTCGTTCTTGAGTTGCTTAATGTCCGACGCGGCATCTTGTCTGAGGGCCGCAAAGTTATCTCTTAGTGTACCAAAAAGCTGTTCAAGGAAGCCTCGAGAGATCGGCTCTGCCGACTGACCACCTTCAGGCGCCTTGTCGTTCTCTGGTAGCTGAGTCGTTGGGTGCTCGGGCACCGAAGCTTCCGCTTTATTAGAGGTCGGCTTCTGTAGGAGGTCCTTAATCATGGCATCCTATTTCGTCCTGTGAGTGGACATCTTGGTGGGCCACTGCCTTCAGGTCCAGGGGGGTGGGCGCGGTGGCAAACCTGACTCCGGGTCCCCTTTAGCGATGTAGACTGCGCGAGTGCTTCAGACCCTTGCCAGTCCTTCGCCCGCCGAGGCCTCACCACTCTGACAGTTGCACCCTAGTGGCCTCCAGTCCGTCTCTCTACACCGGGGGGGGGGGGTGTAATCACTGTCGGGGTCAAGCAAACCAATCTGCGCACCTGACCTGCAGCCTCTGACCTGATGCACCCACGCAGGCCTCTCTACCTCAGGGGCCCTCCCGGGCCAAGTCCTGCTCAGGTCCTTCCTGTGGCTCTGTGCTGGGCCACCGCTGGCCCTTAAACACGGCCTGGCTCCTCTTAGATCTGTGTGTGGAGGCAGTCCTCACTTATGGCCTAACCCCAGGCTTCAGGCCCAGTGAAGTCAGTCCACCGCCTTAACAGACAAAATGGCCGTGGCCCGGGCCGTTCTCCTCTCTGCCCGCCTCTGCAGAGTTAGGCTCTCCCTGACTCCAAAGGCAACGTCTCACGCCTCCTTTCTGAACAGCGTCAGAACCGCTCCTATTCTTAAGGAGGCCCCACGTGAGCTATACAGCACCATTCACTACTCCCGGCCCGGTCTCCCGCTCTCGACTCTATGCCGGCCTGGGCCACGGAGTCTCTGGCCCAGCACTCACTGCGCCTAGTCTTCACGGGGTAAACAGAGCTATTCCTTGCGCCTCAGCCCGGGATACGGATCGCCAACACCGCCACACTTCTCCGAGCACGGCCTCTGGTCTGGGCTCACCACTCGTGGCTCCCAGCGCCGTGCTCCGCTGGATTGGGCGCAGCCTCCCTGCGGCGAAACTTCGGCCTCTCCCACCACAGTCAGAGCACCGCAGGGGTCTCGTCTTGCCCCACGCCACCTCCGCAGTGGCAGTCTCACCAATGGCGCTAGGGACACCAGCCCACACTACCAGCGCTTGTTCCCCCGCAAGTCGCTCGGTGAGGGTCTGGACCGACTGCAGGCCGGTGCCTCGTCTCGCCACTCCTTTGCGAGGCTGGGTCCACGGTCACCGGGGTGTCATCGGCCTCCACCGCGCGCCAGACAAGGTACGTGTGCCCTGTGGAGCTGTTTGGGGGTCCCGGGGTGCCTTTAGTGCAGCTTTATTCTGCCCTGGCGAGCGGAGCTCCTGGAATTCACTGCTGCTCCGCCGCCATCTTTGCCACGCCCTGAAGCATGAATTTGAGAAAATAGTGGAGTCAGGCACTTGTTTGAGTGTCTATATGTGGTCCAAGGGCCTCTTGCAGTCTTTCTCGTGAGAAGATCCTGCCTCCTGCTCATCGATTAGTTTTTTTGAAGCAACAGTTTCAAGCACACATTTAGGTTTCCACTGACCTGTTCTGAGAGGAAAATGTATAAAACTGCACCTGAAATGTATGGATTTTAGTATTTATATGCTTCAATTGGATTTTGGGTGTAAGCTCTGGTCCATTGAAAAGACAACTGATGTAATTGTTTTGCTAGCTTTTTTGTTATTTTTTCCATTAAATGCATGCTAGACTTTAGGCTTCCCAGATGTATTTTGTTTAATTTTACAAATGGTGTACTGGAACCGAGCTATGAATAACTTGCCCTCCTACTCCCTAATAGCCATGGAACGCATGGAAGCCAACAGGTTGCAGGACAAGAAATCATGGACCGCCCAGACAGCACATGCAGATGTGTGTGGGGAGGAAGGAAGGGAGGTCAGAAAGACACCTGCTTGCAACGTTTTTGCCAATGTTTAAACCATGACACTTACGGAAGAGGCACTTGTCCTAGTCTGATAATGTTGAAAATAAACTGTTGAATTTGGTAATAACCAAAATAACCAGACGTGCTCCATATCTAGGTCTGTTACATGCAGAAAAACAGGACTGATGTCAAAACTATATCATGTCGTCAATTTGTCCTGTGGTTATGGGAGCCATGACTGGAGTCATGTGACGCCACCTAGCGATGCTGGATTGCTATTGCTTTTAGAAGATTTCTGGATCCAGTATGATGCCTGGCATGTTCATAAGGTGAGGAATCTGCGAGAAAGAAACAATCATCAGGAAGGGCAGTAAATGCAAGCTGTGGCAGGACTAGATGTCGTATGCAGAGCACCAGAGTACAGATTAAAATCCTAAAACTGCATCTCTGGAATGGGATTGTCTAAAAAAAAATAATAACTATTTTATTCAAAACCTAATTCAATAGTGAAGTCAGTTTCATAAATATTAAACAAAAGTAACTTTTAGAAAAATACATTTTTCCTTCCTGTAGTTCCTGGAGCCTATTTTGCATTTTCTCTCCAACTTCTCTCAGCCAGTACTTAGCATGTGAATTCCTCCCAATTCTACACGATAGGTCACTGTGATGGACAGGTTGACCTGAATGGGCAGGGATGACTCCTTTGAGCTCAGCAGTCGTCGAGGTAGGGAAAGACTGGAATCCCTGACCTCCGCAGATGAGCTGCAACCACCACCATCACTTTCGTGAACACCTGAGGGACACTGGTAAGGCCGAAGGGGAGCACAGCAAACTGAAAGTGCTTCTGGCCTACTGTGAACCACATATAGCCCCTGTGGGCAGGCGGGATGGGGATGTGAAAATAAGCATCCTGCAAGTCCAGCAATACCATCCAGTCTTCTAGGTCTAGGGCAAACAGGACTTGTGCAAGCATGAGCATTTAATTTGCTCATTTTTCAGGGAGAGATTGAGAAGGAGCAGGTCTAGAATAGGAGGAAGTCCTTCGTCCTCCTTGGGCAACAAAAAGTAGCGGGAATAGCAAACACGACCTACTTCCGATGCCGTCAGCTTCCCTATAGGTCCTTTGGGCAAGACAGCTAACACTTCCTGACAAAGAAAGGAAAGGTGGTCCTCAGTCAGCTTGTCGTAAGTAGGTTGCATGGGTGGGGTCACAAAGGGGAGAGAGTAGCCCCTTTGGTTGAGCTGAAAAACCCAACAGTCTTATGCTATTGACCTCCAGTGGTGCAGGGGATGGTGTATCCTGCTACCCACTGGATGGCCATGATGGTTGGAGGGCATACTAAAGGCTCCTCCACGGATCTGCACTGACTGGCACGTACAGAAAAGAACGGACGTCAGCCCACTGAGGTGTCACCTATATAGGCACCGAGCACGTAACGTCCGATACTAACAACGCTACACGGAGCCAAACATAACCACCTACCGGCGCACAGGGGTACTGCTCATGAAATGTTTCCGGATCCAGTCTGACGCCTGGGGAATATTCTAAGGTAAGGAATCTGCAGCTAGCAGTCTCGATCAGATAATGTTGCTCTAATGAGAAAAACACACAAATTGACTTTTCTACCCTGCAATCACGTTCACATTTATTTATTTATAAAGTTTTATATAGCGCGAACAAGATCCCGAAGGATATCAGAGCGCTTTAAAAAAGGATGGAAGGAAGATAATAAATGCAATATTGACATAAAAAAAAAGCATAATAAACATGAATAATTACAGTACAAAGGGGTCAAAGGAGAAAAATACAACAACTAATACATATCGGGCTAAGAAGGGCACAAACGATGAGGTAAAGAAGAGTGGCATCAAATGAAGGTTTAACGGTTGTAGGATCAGAGACTTCGAGTGGATGCATCAAAAGGGATGCTAGTACAACCAAGAAGAATTATTTACTTTTGAATACAGGCATGAGGAGATTAATCAATGTTCATATCAGCAGCAAAGTCAATGGCACCCAATAAACTACTGTGGAAATCAACAGGCTTGCTGGTGCAATGTTCAATACTTAAGCGTACCAAACTAGAGCACTCCCCTAAACGAACCCGCATCCACATTAACAAAAGACAGTTCTCATCAGAGTTTTTTGACATACTCCAAATCTGTTACAGCTTGAAAGAAATTAAATAGAGCAGGAGGAGTTATCTCTATGAATGTGTTATGCATAAGCTTTCTATGGCCGCAAATGAATACAACACATCTAGGCTAATTATGATGGTTAAGTATATTTTTGGGAAGCTTTGAAATTCCACTCTGGTCATGGCAAGCAGATTCACTAACTCTTCCGTCACTAGCCAAGTCCATTCCAGACATGCTTTTGCATATTTTAAAACACCTCTGGTAGCATACAATAGTAACACATGAATCTCAAAAGCATGTATGTTCTAGGAGAAAGTGGAGGGTAACTGATGTAATATTTCCTTTTTGTACTTTTATTTTAAATATTTAGTTTGAGCTGTACAGTACATCTAAACCATCACAACCACCACATTTCGTTCCAATTACATATAGCTGAGGCTACAAGTATTTTAGTTCCCAAGTTGACACCATCACATTTCCACTTGGCAATGAACTATTCACGTCTTCACAAAAAAAAAATTGAAAACATCTAACTAGTAATGAGGAACAGTGTCAAGTGTTTACAAGAAACATACACCACAAGCAAAGTGAGTAATCAAGTCACCTATGATGTGTTCAAATAGTGCTATGATACTCCAAGTGGAGGTATAAATGGATCCAATGAGGTGCACGTGAAAGCGAAACATTTCTATATCTACAGGAAGAAATAACAGCAACCAATAGTCGTAAAAATACAAAGTACCATGCTCTCAAGGCAGGTCACCGAGGTAAAGTACCTATAGTATCTGAAAGCCCGATGAGGGTCAGAAAGAGGTTATAAAGGGGTCACATGTAAACTCTTGGAAACATAGGTTCATGTCGAGCAGCTGCCAATTAAGAATAAGAAATTAAAACACTTGGGTAATAAATCAAGAACAGTATCCTAAAAGTACAAACAGAATGATGTTCACAAATACTGATGTCCGAAATAAAAGTGAGTCAAAAATGATACCCGTAAACATAGCCATTCCTATGATATGTTGATTTCAGCAATGACTTAATACAATACAAATGCAAAAATAAAAAAAGCGTCAGGCTCAAGGAGACCAGGAATCTTCTTTGTAGCAAACGACATTACTCAGACAAGTGTGTTCACGTGAACCTTCCTGTCTAATACTCTGCTGGTTAGAGGAACAGACGAAAAGAGGAACAGACGAAAAGAGGAACAAAGGAGAAGGCGTAAAAGACAGTTTATCAAGTCTGGCAGAATCGGACAGTCTTAACCTTCCCCATGCTGATAAAAGACAGCTGGTGTTAAGCCAATAGGAAAAGTAAAACAAACCGATGCAACAAAATGTTGCAACAATCTCTCCATTCCCAACCACTGGAAAACATATTTACTGCCACCAACATTTCAATCATGATATCCGCGTTATGCACTGATCATTAATCCAGAGACTGTGGATTAATGATCAGCGCATTCCCAAATCTCTAGGTGCAAAGAAAGAAGAAAGGTTAAGACAAGACATTCTATTGGGTGCTTTTTTGCTACTATGAACCGCGTTTATTGATTCACCGAGGTATTTAGGCAAACCTCAGATGAAAAGATAAAGCACATGGATGGCTAAGTGGAATGTTGATATTTTTATATTCTCGTCCCATTCTAGTGGATGTTTGTTCAGTCACGATTAGGATCGAAAAAGTCCAAATAACAGCTGGAGTGAAATAATTTTTTCTACAAACGCAGGATAAGGAAAATACATTTCCCGGTAGATTTCTGGGTTTTTCTGTTATCTGGTGCCTTAAGGCTTCAAGACAAATTAGGTATTTTAAGTGACAAGCTAAAAGATTAAAAAACAAGACTTGGTGACAAATGCATCACTGCTAAACTTGGATATCAAGAGATTTTTTAGAGAATTGTGCACTAATACTGCAGCCATGAAAATACCATATGTTACATCAACCTCAGATTTTATGGAAATCCACGCCCACATTTGTTCTCTATTAAAGTAGGTATCTGAAAAGATACAAATGTGCATCCAAGAGAGTTTTCATGAACTTTGAATAATATGAAGAGGAACCAGTGTGGTGAAAAACACTACAGGCAATTATATTTGTTTTTTTGTTAGGTTAAAAAAGTTACAGTTGGAACAGAAGACACAAGGGGTTATGTCATAGTCCAGTGTGGACCGATTTACAGTTTTTCGGTATATGAGAACATTTGGTTCCTGTCTTTACCAACCATAACGCATTCATTTAATGATCACTTAATAGGTAACGCCCTTCAAAGGTATCTTCCAAATGTTTCCTAATCAGGAAACGTGCATTTCCAATGTAAGAGTACATCACTAATCTTACTTTCAGAATGTGGTTGGCAGCATACTTTTTCTATAATGAGCTGTGAATTTTATTAATAGATACTTGACGGTATACTGTTTAAGAAATGAATTTTTTTATCTACACTACACAGCATTTTGTGATCATTTTGTACACTGATTACGGACACAAATCGAAAATATATATATTTTGAGTGTTCAGGTGTCCTTTTGGAGAACCTTTGAGTTCTATCCCTAAGCTCGTTTGTGGCATTGCTTTAAGGGACAAGAAACTATGCAGGGAAATCTCTCCTCTGCAAGTACAGACATTGTGAGAGTGCTGTATAGAATTTCTTTAGTCTACAACGTATTGAGAGAGAGATAACTGATTGAGCTTTATTAACTAAGGTTCAGGTCCGCATCCTCAGTTCCATATCTCTAGACCCTCTAGACCATCTTTCTTATTTCGCTCTTCTAGGGGCTGAGAGTTGGACAAATTGTTGACGATCTCAGATTTAGGGCGTACTTAGATGTAGGATAGGCCACTCCATGGAGCAGGGAGGCAGGAAGACAGTGAGGAATTTGCTGTTATATAAGTATCCATCAGAAAGAGCATTATCAAAGGTAAGGCACTTGTTTTTCTGATGGATGCTTGTAACCGCTTGCGCAGCACTTTTAAAATAGATACTACAACCGTACCTCCCTGAGGAGGTGGGTCTGGGGAGTGTACTCAGACTAAAAATATCATACAGAACCAAGCAGGTAAAATTGCCTGGTGGTCAAGGAAGCAGTGTTTCATTAACATATGCACCAACACCCATGCATCAGAATGGCAGATGTGCAGAAACGCAACACACAAACCAATGACCTGGTGATGTGGTCTCTCAGCCCTCAGAGGGCTGTTTCTTGAGCAGTGCTTTTCTCATCTTAATAAAAAAGGACTAGCTACCTTACCAAGGTCCTCTTTAGCACCGCCTTACCATTATGCCCACTAGAAAACTTCACAAGGCGCTGATAATCTATCCTATGGGTCTATTGTGCAGTTGATGAACAAGTTACTTACCTTCGGTAACGATGTATCTGTAAGAGACATACATTAGTTATAGATTCCTTACCTTAGAATGACCCCCAGGTGTCAGACTGTATCCGGAGAAATTTTTTCGTAGCAGTACCCCCTGCGCGTCGGTAGGTGGCGTCTGTCTACTCCGCGTTAGTCGTCGGCGTCGTGGTCGCCAGGATGGCGTTGCAGTGTCTACTTAGACGGCGCCCCTGCGCGCTGACATCAGTTCTGACACTACTTTCCACGCCAGAAGCGCAGAGCCATACAACACACTGACCACTGGTGCAGAAAATGAGGGCCCTGTAAGGGAGTCCCTATACCTAGAAGTCAGTTCGCAGAACGGGGAGGATGGGTGGGGCGGTAAGGAATCTATAACTAATGTATGTCTCCTACAGATACATCGTTACTAAAGGTAAGTAACTTGTTCATCTGAAAGAGACCATTAGTTATAGATTCCTTACCTTAGAAAAGATACCCCAGCAATACCATCCCCGGAGGTGGGTGTGAGAACTAAGTTCACACCAGGAAGTCCTGGAGAACAGAACGGCCGAAAAAGCGGTCTCTCCGGACTTGGCTGTTCAGGCAGTAATGCTTTGTAAATGTTGTGCAGTGATGCCCACATGGCTGCCTGGCAGATGTCATCCAGTGGAACTCCACGTCCCAAAGCAGTAGTTGCTGCCGTCGCCCTGGTAGAGTGGGCACGCAACCCTACTGGAGGTTCCTTCTTGGCCAAAGAATAGCAGATCTTGATGCATAGGACAACCCATCGAGAGATGGTACGTTTATGCACTGCCCAACCTTTCTTGGCACCCACATAACCCACGAAGAGTTGATCGTCCACTCGGAAAGCTTTAGTGCGGTTAAGGCAGAAGGACAGCGCATGTTTTGGGTCCAGACGGTGGAGTCTCTCCTCTTTGGAAGGGTGCGGAGGCGGGAAGAAGGTGGGCAATATGATGGTCTGACCTATGTGGAAAGAGGTAACCACTTTGGGCAGAAAAGAGAGGGCCTAGTTCGAAGGACCACTTTGTCCGGATGGACAGCAAGAAAGGGAGTTTTGGAAGACAGAGCCTGAAGGTCACTCACCCTGCGAGCAGAGGTGATGGCAAGCAAGAGGGCAGTCTTAAAAGTAAGAAGACGTAGAGGACAATTATGTAGCGGCTCAAAACGAGCACACATAAGATAAGAAAGGACAAGATTCAAGTCCCACTGGGGCATTATAAAAGGAGAAGGAGGAAAGAGATGAGCAATGCCTTTCAAAAATCTAGTTACAATAGGGGACTTGAAAAGAGAAGGCTGATCAGGAAGGCGAAGAAAGGCCAAAATTGCCGAAAGATAGCCTTTAAGAGTGCCCAGAGCAGAGCCCTGCTGGGCCAAAGAAAGAATGAAGAGGAGAACCTCCGAAAGAGGGACAGAAAAGGGATCCACAGCCTTTGCTGTGCACCATGCCACAAATTTGTTCCATCTACAGGCGTATACCGTTTAAGTGGAGTGACGCCTGGCTGCCAAGATGACATTACAGACTTCGGGAGGAAGGTTGAAAGCGGTCAACTGTCGACGCAAGGAGGTGGAGGCCGGACAGGTTCGGGTGGAGGACTGTCCCCTGCTGCTGCGACAGAAGATCCTCCCGAAGAGGCAGTCTGATCGAAGGATCGATGGCCATACTCAAGAGCTCGGGGTACCAGACTCTTCGTGCTCAGTACAGGAGCCACAAGAATTACTTGGGCCCGGTCGCGCTTTATCTTCTTCAGCACTCTGGGTAGAAGTGGTACAGGTGGAAAGGCGTACAGGAGGCCGCAATTCCACTCTCGACGAAAGGCGTCGCCGAGCTAGTGCCGCCTTGGAAACTCCAATGCGCAGAACTGCTGACATTGCGCATTCTCTTGGGTGGCGAATAGATCTAACCAAGGCTCTCCCCACTGCTGAAAGAGACCTTGCACCACCTCTGAGTGAAGACGCCATTCGTGATGCATCATGCACCGGCGGCGGAGTTCCTCCGCCCTGGTGTTCAGGAAACCTGCCAGTTGTTGAACCACTAGGGATATGCCCTGATGTTCCAGCCACGTCCAAAGGCGTAGAGCCTCTTGACATAGCCACCACTGCAACTGACTTGCAGTCCCCTCCGAGATCTGGACAACATCGGAAAGATTCCCCTGATGCTGCGCCCACTGGAACTTCAGGTCCCACTGCAGAACCTGCATATGCCATCTGGCATGATCCACCAACAGGATGCAGGAGGCCATGAGGCCCAGCAGCCTCAAGGTCATTCTCACCAAAATACGGGCTAGAGGCTGAAACATCGGTATCATAGCCTGAATATCCTGGACTCGCTGCTCGGGAGGATAGACTCGAAACTGTGCTGTGTTCAGGCCCGCTCTGATGAAAAGGAGCTTCTGAGAAGGAATCAGGTGTGACTTCGGCACGTTGATAGTGAACCCCAGCGTATGCAGGAGGTCCGCTGTAGTCTGGAGGTGGGAGATGACAGTCTGGGGCGAGCCCGCCTTCAATAGCCAGTCGTCGAGATAGGGGGAAGACTGGAACTCCTGATCTGCACAAATGGGCTGCGACCACCACCATCCCTTTCGTGAACAACCTAGGGGTGCCAGTAAGGCCAAAGGGGAGCACGGTAAACTGAAAATGCTCGTGGCCTACCGTGAACCGTAGGTAACGCCGGTGGGCAGGCAAGACGGGGATGTGAAAGTAAGCGTCAATCAAGTCCAACGCTACCATCCAGGGTCGAGGGCAGACAAGACCTGAGCCAAGGTTAACATCTTGAACTTCTCCTTCCGGAGGAAGCGGTTGACATCCCTGAGGTCTAAGCTGGACGCAGGCCTTTGTCCTTCTTGGGTACCAAGAAGCAGTGGGAGTAGGAACCACAACCTACTTCTGGCACAGGGACGCGTTGATAGCTCCCTTGGCCAAGAGAGCAGTAATTTTCCAGGCGGAGAAGGGCCAAATGATCCTCCGACATACGATGTAATGTTGGTGGCATAGAGGTAGGGGTAGTCTCGAAGGGGAAGGAGTAGCCCATTCAGACTATCTGCAAAACCCACCTGTCCGACGTGACGTTGTGCCAGTGGGGGAGGTGATGGCAGATCCTGCCGCCCACTGGCAACTGGTGGCCCTGAAAGGTCGGACTAGGAAGGTTTGGAGGCTGCTGCAGAGGGGGCATTGGTGGACTGGCCCGCCTGCTGGCCCCCAGACCCACGATGCTGGCTCCCACGTCCCCGGCCATGCAGAGGCTGGGTAGCTCACGCGGCCCTGTGGCTCTGGATGAAACCTGGTGGGGCACCCCTTCCGTAGCCACGGAAGGGGCCAAAGGCAGACTGCATGGGGCGATAAGTGGCTGCGAGGCCCAAGGACCTGGCCGTAGCCCTAGAGTCCTTGAAACACTCTAGCGCATTGTCCGCCTTGTCACCAAGCAGGCGACAGCCATCAAAGGGCTTGTCCAAAAGGGTAGATTGGACATCCACAGAGAAGCCAGGCGTAGCGCCTCAGGGTTACTGACGTGGAAACCTTTCTACCCAGCGAGTCGGCGGTATCCAGCCCACACCAGATGGTGAACTTTGCTGTGTCTCGACCCTCAGCAACAGCGCGGGTAGCACGGCCCGTGCCTCCTCCGGGTACTGTGGCAGCACTTGCGCGACCGTATCCCACACCATGTGTGTATAACGGCCCAAGAGACATACGGTGTTCATCGACCGCAGTCCTAAGCTGGCAGAAGAAAACATCTTCTTCCCAAGATGGTCCAGCTTCTTGGATTCTCTATCTGAGGGAGCAGTAGGGAATGTGCCTTTTGAGTGCGAGGCTTGGACCACCAAGCTGTCAGGGGTAGGGTGTTGGGAGAGGAAAAGTGGGTCGCCCGGGCTGTGGCGTCGGGCAATCATCCTGCCCACAGGAGCCCCTGTGCTGGGACCAAGTGCCCAAAAGGATGTCGGTGAGGGCTTCATTAAAAGGCAGCAGGGGCTCCGAAGAGGCTGCTGCCGGCTAAAGCACCTCAGTCAGGAGGTTAGTCCCGACAGCCACCGTAGGAAGCACGAGGCCCAAGGACTCAGCCGCCCTACGCAACACCACAGCGTAGGAAGCTCCCTCCTCTGTAGCCACGGTAGGGGGAGAAAGCATACCAAGGTCTGGGGAGGTATCCAGACCACTGGCATTACCCAACTCCTCTCTCAAGTCCGGTTCCGCAAGTTGATCTGTTAGAGGGTCAATAGACCCCTCCCAGTCCTCCTCACCCTCCTCTGGCTGCCACTCAGGGTGGTAGGGAATGCCAGGAATGAACAGTGGGAAAAAAGTACCCTCCGGCGCCGGTACAGATGTCGGTCCGGCGCCGTGTCCACATTGGGGATGAGGCTGGGGTTGACACCGGTTTGGGGCGTCGTCACCGGGGAAGGTACCGTGAAGTCGACCGGCACTGATCCGGATCCAGGCCTGGATCCGTGGGGGCCCTGCGGTGCCAGGGCCGGAGCCGCCGGCATCGAAGGCCCAGGGCCCCCAACCGAGTCCACGGGGCCCAAAGGCACGCCGGCGGAGTCGGGCTGCCCAAAGATGCTGTGAAGCGCTTCGTAAAAAGCTCGAAGCTGGGCAGGGGGCGTTCTGGCTCCGAGAAAGGGAGGGAAGCGCCGAGCCGTCCGAGCGGGCTCCGAGGAAGGTGCCGGAGAGTGACGACGCTCTTGGCCCCAGGTCGCGTCGACCGACGGGGAGAAGGCGAAGAGCAACGATGCTTCGTTGCCTTCTTCTTGTGCTTCGACTTACCCGAGGAGTGCAAAGACTTCAATGACGAGTGGCAATGGCTCTGCGATCGGTCCCACGACCTTCCCCTCAACCGGGACCTCGAGCGGAGCGGAGCAGACTGCCGGGCCTACAAAAGCTTTCAGGACCGCTCCCGCAAAGACTTCGGGTTGAGGGCCCAGCAGTCGGAGCACAACTTCGGGTCGTGGTCACGCTCCAGGCACCAAAGACACACGAGGTGCGGATCGGTGACCGACAGCAACTTGTGACAGGAGTCACAAGGCTTCAAACCGGGCCGACGGCTGGACATCCCTCATGCACCAGGAGTTGTAAGACTCAAAAGACGTCGACAAAAAGTCAAAAAGGGTTAGTCAAAAAGCGACTGAGGGGCACGCTCTCTCCTGGTCTGCACTGGCTGGCACGGAAAAAGAAAGAACTGACGTCAGCGAGCAGGGGCAGCGTCTAAGTAGACACCACAACGCCATCCCGGTGACCACGACGCTAACGACGAAAGCAGAGTCGACCGACGCCACCTACCGACGCGCAGGGGTACTGCTACTAAAAAATGTCTCCAGATCCAGTCTGACGCCTGGGGGTAATTCTTAGGTAAGGAATCTATAACTAATGGTCTCTTTCAGATGTAAAACTTTCAGGCCTTCTTCAGATCAAGGTAATGGAGTCCTTCCTCCTCCTTTCAGGCATGTGGCAGAGTAAAACCACTGTGAGAGTGATCGTTTGGCCAACATGGAAGGTGTGTCACAACTTTGGGAAGGAAGGCCACCTGTGTTTTTAGCGTCAACTTGTTCAGAAAGGTGGTGGTGGTGTACACAGTGGTTGTACGGACAATGACTGCAGTTCACATAAGAGCTGTGCATGATGTCATAGAAAATAGTTTTCCTCTTTTGCTAAGTTAAGAGCCTTAAGGAGCAGGTGTGCAGAGCCTTAAAAGGCATTTACATAAGTGTTAAGGCCAGATTCGTGACCCGCTGATGCATCACAGACAGCTGAGGGGGGAGAGGATATGTGGGTCGAATCTTTCAGAAAAAGCATCACAATAAGCAACTTAAAAAACAGACCGTTGATCCGGTAAACACAGAAAGGCTGTAAGAGCTGATAGATGACCCTTCACGGTACCTACAGGAAGACACTGTTGGGCTAACAAAAGAACATCAGAAATTGCGTTCTGTAAGGGATCAGTATTTCGGGCACCACATCAACCACCTTGGTCAGCAAATCAAACACTTTTAGGTGCTGCTATTCATTCTCCATACAGAAGTGGGTTGTGGAAACTCAGATACAGGAGTCTTCCCTGTTGCGGAGACAGAAGATCCCCCTAAAGTGGTAGCCTGATTGGATGACAAATGTTCAGGATAAGGAGCTCTGAATACCACTCTCCAAGCCCACTGGGGGGCAATGAAAATTACTTGTGCCCAGTAGGTCCTGATCTTCTTCAGAATCAGAAGACCCAAGAGGGAGTAACGGGAATGCCCGTAGAAGCCTCTTGTTCCATTTCAGCCAGAATGGGTATCATACTGCATGCCTTAGAGGTAACTTCAGTGCACACAATTGTGGACACTGCATGCTGTTGATGGTCATGAATGGATCTAGGGTGCTTTGCACTGATCCAAGAGACTCTGCATTACATTGAGGTAGATAAACCACTTGTGACCTGCCTCATAACTTCTGCGTAGTTCGTCCGCTCTGGCCTTTAGTGACTCTGCCAGGTGGTTGGGGTCCAGGCAAATGTTCTGCTGGTCAAGCAATCTCCAGAGTCATAGAACCTCCTGGAACAGGATCCAAGACCCCACTCCACCCTGCTTGTGGCAGTACCACACTGTGGTAGTGCTGTTTGTGAGCAATGCACCAGCCTCCCTTTAGCAGATGGGAGAAGGCTTTGATGGCCAGACAGATCACTCAAAGCTCCAGTAGGTTGATATGGAGCTGGCTCTCATCCAGAAAACAGAGGCCTCTGGTCTAATTCTCTCCCAGATAGCGCTCCCAATCGAGCTGCAACGAGTCAGTCACCACTGTGAACTCTAGTTGGCATCCACCAGCCACCACTGCAGATCCTGTGTTGTCTCCTTTGAAATCTGAATGGATTCTGAGAAAGAGCCCAGAGTGTGGACTCACTGTGATAAAAGGGTCTATGGCAGAGCCCAAATGTGTCGATTGGTGTTAGGGACGAGGAGGATACCCAAGCAATGAGACAAAAGTCTTACAGCCATCCTCACCAAAACTCAGGACTGATCACGAAACATAAGGATCATATCCTTAATGATCCCAATTCACTGTAGTAAGCCCCGAATGCCTCCATCCCCAGAATAACCCCAATAAATGGAAGCCTCTGTATGGTAATCATAAGGGACATAGGCTTACTGATTGTGAAACCAAACAACATCAGGCATTCAGCCATCGTCCAGAGGTGGTCTAGAACTCACTCCAGCCATCCCACCTTTAGCAGCCATTCTATGTCCAGGAACATCTGTACACCCAACGTCCAAAGACCAGCAGAAAACCCTGCATTTACGTTTATGAACACCCGAGAAGGTGAGGCTGAAGAGGAGCATAGCAAACTGAGAATGGACTTGGACCAACTTGAACTGCATGTAGCAAATGTGGGTCTGTAGGACGGGTTTGAAAAACGTTGTGCAAGTCCACTGACACCTTTCAATCTCCTATGTCCAGAGCAGAAAAGATATGAGCCAGTGTGAATATTTTGAATCTGAGCTTCCACAAAAAGGCATTCAATCGCCAGAGATCATGAATAGTCTGGAGGCCTCATCCTTCTTTGGAATGAGGAAGTAGCACGAATAGCACTTTCATCCGAGTCTGGTATCCACTTGATGGCCACACCTTGGAGAGTAGAAGATTGACATCCTGCATGAGGATAACAGACTACTCCTCTGAAACTTGCTGTAGTGTGGGAGGAAGGTGCAGTGGGGAGGAAATTTTTGGGAGGGTGCAGCCCTTTTTAACAATGTGTGAAATCCATCTGTAGGATGGATCACCAGTCAGGGAGGAAAGTTTAGATCTTGCCTCCTATAGTCCTGGCATAAATTGGTAAACACAAACTAAAACTGCTTCGTAGCCACTGCAGTAGGGGAGAAAGAATGGGAAGACTTCAGTCTCTGATGGTTTGTATGATTTCTACCTCTGCCGCATCCAAGACCTTGAAAAGACTTGACTGGCTGCTATATAAACTGGTTGAATGGGCTGGCATTGCCAGTGAGCTAGCCTTCTGAGGTAACACCTGCATTTCCTAAACTGGTGGGGAAATTACTTTGCAGGCATCACTAACCCTTCGGATCACGCAGGAGCACGACTGTCTTTGAATTGTTCTGGCACTGAATGTACCTTTTCTCTCAAGAGCCTGGACCTATCAAATGGCAAATCTGTTGGGGAAGCTTATACGTTATCAGAAAAACATGATGACTTCATCCAGGTGTGCGTTCTGAGCACAACACTGGTGCCAATAGCTATGCCAATGCAGTTAGAAGTGCCCAAGGCAGCACGGAGTATGCATTTTGCAGCATCCTGGCAGCTGTGTATTGTCTAGCCTAACAAAGCTGTGAGGTCCTCGGAGACCACCATCAAGATCTAGCTGTTTCACATGTCCCTTAATGCATGTGTATCGGCCTAATAAGCAAATCATATTGATGGACCTAAGGGCCTTTTCCTCCTCCTGCATCCCCACACGCTCCTCACCTGTTTTCCCACCACCTTTGCTCTTCTGCTTTCCACACCCCAAGCTCTTCTCGCCTCTCCCAGGACCTATTTAATGGCAGCCGCACAGAGATAAGCAGTGGGCACACTCATCAGATGCACCAAGGAAAGGCCATCTGTACTTCTCCGCACTCCGCTCCAGGAACCCAGGTCCTTCCCCCACCCACTGCGACCCTCCATACTCATATTGCCCTTGCGATCAGACCTGGCTACAGGATTTTCAGAAAGGACAAACAGCACAAGCTAGGAGGTGGGACGGCTATCGTATTCAAGCACACCATCAGTTGCCTCACCTTCATGGACATTTTCCCTAGCAACATGGAACATCTTTCCTTTAAACTCATCACAACAAACTTCACCTTAAGCGGTATCATCTACAGACCACCAGGACCAGGCACAACTTCGCAGACACCATTGCAGACTTCCCTGCATCTCTCATCCATGATTCCAGCGCATTCATTCTCCACAGAGACCCAAGCTTCCATCTGGAAGACCATGCCGACCCAAACAACTGCACTTTTCGAAGACCACTGGAAGCTCTGCATCACCCAATGTGACCAGGAGCAACACTCTGCCGGACCGCTACTGGACCCAATCTGCACCACTTTTGACAGCATCACAGTTGACAAGCCAACACCAATCACCTGGATAGAGCAACACCCTCGTCAAGTACAGCATTACCTCTGAGCACTATCACAGATCCATCACCAACAGGCCAACCGGACGGAACTGGAACAACATCCCAGAAGAAGTCTACTATGGCACTCACAATCCACTGGACTGAACACAGCAACAACCTACCTGAATCAATCTGTACCTTCAACAACTGGATCACCACCTGTGCCGGCAGCCTGGCATTCCTCAAAGCCCAAGAAGGCTACAAGATCCTGGTGTTTACAGAGGAATTCAAGGTGATGAAGCGTCACTGCAAACAACTGGAGTAAAGATGGTGAACAAGCCAAGACGAAACAGACAGGAACACCTTTAAATCCTGCCCTAAGATGTTAACACCAGTTAGATCTGGTCTCCCAAGCGCATCGCAATAGCAGATCGCATCGAAACCTGCTCCAACTGCAGCGAAGAGATCTTGGCCATCGTGAAAGATTTCACCTCACCACAGGCTACCTCCAATAGCATATCCTCCTCACAGAACCTCTGCAACAAGCTCTCACAGTACTTCTGCAACAAGATTACCTCAATACATAACTTCGACCCTCAACCAAACCCAACAGACCCCGCAACACAACTCTGTGCCTCGCCCAAAGACAAGACCCTGACCACAATGGCAACCATCACCATGGTCGAACCACCACCACCATGCAGACCATCCACTCCAGGGCCTGAGATGACACATGCCCGCCTAGCCCCGCACACCACATCTTTGCAAAAAGACTTCAACCCATCAGTACAGCACTCATGCCAATCCTGAACACATCCATTTCATTTTTTTTAAATATCTTTATTGGTTTTTTCTGTAAATTTTCTCCTCTTTACATCAGGTCTGATAATACATAATTATCAAAAAGTAGCGTATAGGTCTGCACAATACAAACATGTTAATTCACCTTATAAATTGACATTGCACATTACAAAGGCATAGTCAGTATGTGTCACTGTTCTCATATGTGGCAACTGCAAGTAGTAAACCATGCAGCGCTGCAATTGTCCGCTTACGCCTCTGCATCTCAGTTGCTAGTTAACAATTCAAAGCATCAGCTTTATGTATTCGTGTGATCGATTTAAAAAAAAAAATGCGATACTACACAATATATTTGCCGCCAGTAGACATGTTGAAAATCAATGTACAGTCCTTACATCTCCCAGCAGGGGTGTTACGCAGAGGAAAAGAGGGTGTAGAAATGGAGATGTACCAATAAGATATATATTATTCACTAAACATCTACTAACAACATATTAAAAATGTGAAATAAAAAGGCTGTCATTGATTGATAAAAGAACACATCCATTTCATAGTGAAACTCTTCAATAAACGCTTCACCAACCATCTCAACAACCAAAAACTCCTCCACATCATACAGTTCTGTTTCAGACCCAACTATAGCACGGAAACAGCCTTCCATGCTGCAAAAGAGGATATCAGCATGATCCTGAATTGAGGATAAATGGTAGACCTCATCCTCCTGGCCCTCTGCAACGTTCAACATGGTATGTCACCCCACCCTAATTCGAGGCCTGCACAAGATTGGAATCCAAGGACCTGGTCTCAACTGGATATGCTCCCTCCTGACAGGAAGGATAGTCAGCCTCGCCACCTCCTATGCTTCGGACACCCACAACCAAACCTGCGGGATATGGCAAGAATCATAGTTCGAGCCCAACCCTCTTGAACGAATACATGATTCCTCTCGCTAGCATCATCCACCCCCACTACATCGATGCCCTTTCCTACACAGACAACATCCAACTCATGAGTTTCCAGACCACCTAAGGAATGAGTGGGAGAGGTGGAAAAGCGTATGCAAATATCCCTGACCAGTTCATCCATAGAGCATTTCCTTTGGATTGTGGATGCGAGTGCCTGGATGCAAAGTTTTGGCATTTTGCATTTTCTACGGCGGCGAAGAGATCTATTGTTGGAGTGCCTCACCGTTTGAAGTATATTTGTAGGATTTGAGTTTGGACTTCCCTGCTTAGCAGGTCTGCTAACGAGTTGTCCACCCCTGGTAGCATGTATTGTGCCAGGAGTGGAATTTTGTGATTGATGGCCCATTTCCTTATGAGTTGTGCTAGTTGAGATAACTGCAATGAATGGGTCCTGCCTTGTTTCTGAATGTAGTACATTGCGGTCATATTGTCTGTGCACAGCACAACATTTTTCCCTGTTATGTCAGGTAGAAATGCTTTGAGAGCCATTTGTATAGCTAGTAGCTCTAGAACAATGATGTGAAAAGTCTGTTGTACACTCCAGATCCCTTGTACCATAATGTCCTACATGTGAGCACCCCAACCCATGAGTGATGCATCCGTTATTACTGTCACCTGCGGAACTGGGTCCTTGAAGGCTCTTCCCATTTGTGTGTTCCACAATTATAATGCCTGATGGACCTTGGGTGAAACCAACACTAGATCCTCCATGTTGCCCCTCGCTTGTGACCATTGTGATACTAAGCACTCTTGTAGGGGGTCTCATAAATGGCCAGGCATGTGGAATTATTGCAATGCAAGAAGCCATCATACCCATGAAGGCGCATCACCATTTTGACTGATAGGTGAAAATGTCGCTAAAAAAGAGCCAGCTGGTTCTGGAGATTGAATACCGTTTGTGCATTGGGGTAAACTTTTGCTGTGATCAAATTGAGTATGGCTCCAAGATAAGGCTGCATCTGGAGCGGTTGTAAATGAGATTTGCTGGCATTTATTGTGAATCCCAACTTGTGTAAGAGGTTGATTGTGGTTTGAGTATCCTGCAGATATTTCAGTTTGCTGGAACTCTTGATCAGCCAATCGTCCAGATAAGGAAAGACATGTATGTTTTCCCTTCTTAGATTTGCAGCTACTACAGCGAAGCATTTTGTGCATACGTATGGGCTGTTATCCCGAATGGTAGGACTTTGAACTGATAGTGATGTCCACTTACCACAGACCGGAGGTTTAGGCGATGTGCCGGATGGGTGGGGATATGGAAGTATGTGTCCTGCAGATCTAATGCAGCCATGAAGTCGCCTTCTTGTAGTAGTGGTATCACATCCTGAAGTGTCACCATGTGAAAGTGCTCTGATATGATGTATTGAGTGGGCGTAAGTCCAGAATAGGAAGGAGCGTTCCATTTTTATTGGGTATGTTAGAAATGGGGGTCTCTAGTTGGCTAGGGTTTGCCCTTTTGTCCAAGTAGGGACCCTTCCTTCTAGTCAGGATAAGGGAGTTACACTCTTAAAATAAACCCTGCTCACCCCTTGGTAGCTTTGCACGAGCAGTCAGGCTTATCTTAGAGGCAGTGTGTAAAGCAATTGCACATAATCAACAGTAATACAGTGAAGACACTACAAAAGGACACCACACCAGTTTAGAAAAATATCCAATATTTTTATATATCCAAAACAAGAACAAGAACAATAAAAATCCACCATACAATTCTCAGAAATCTTCAGTAATCAAAATAGACTTGAAGGAAAATGCTACTTACCAGTATGCATCTGTTCTTGGCATGTAGAGCTGCAGATCCTCACACTGTGCATTAGATCGCCATCTGGTGTTGGGCTCGGATGCTTGCACTTTGTTGTTGTCTTCCAAGAAGTCTTTTGTAGTCATGTGATAGGTGACTCCTCCTTTGGACAATAGTGCGCATGGGCATCGACTCCATCCTCAGATTGTTTTTCGCCATAATGGGGAGTGATGGAGTTAGTAGAAAAAGATGTCCATGTGTGTATATCTAAATAAGATAGGACTGGAACACATACAGGTCCCGGGGAGGTGGGTGGGCGTGTGAGGATCTGCAGCTCTACATGCCAAGAACAGATGCATAACGGTAAGTAGCATTTCCGTTCGAGGCATGTGAGCTGCAGAGCTCACACTGTGCATAGACTGTACAGCAGTATCTCCCCTAGCGGTGGTCACCTGTATGTGTTGCACTAGTTTGAAAAAGTGTTCTAAGGACAGCTTGGCCCACAGAAGCTTGTTGCTTGGCTTGCACATCAACACAATAGTGTTTAGTGAAGGTGTGTGTTGTAGACCATGTGGCTGCCTTACATATGTCTTCTAGGGGGATGTTCCCTAAGAATGCCATGGAAGCCCCTAGTTTGCATGTTGAGTGCGCTCTAGGGGGAATTGATAATGTGCGTTTGGCTTTTTGGTAGCATATTTGGATACATCTAACGATCCACCTTGCAATCCCAGCTTTTGAGATGGGGTTACCCTTATGTGGTGGAGAGAAAGCTACAAACAATTGTTTTGTTTTGCGAAATGACTTGGTTCTGTCAATGTAATACATTAGGGCTCTTTTGACATCCAGGGTATGGAGAGCTCTTTCTGCTACAGAATCTGGGTTTTGAAAAAACACGGGTAGTTCTACAGATTGGTTAAGGTGGAAAGGTGGAAAGGCGAAATGACTTTAGGAAGGAATTTTGGGTTTGTCCTGAGAACTATTTTGTTATGATGTATTTGTAAGAAGGGCTCTTGTATAGTTAAAGCCTGGATCTCACTGACTCTCCTGAGAGAGGTGATTGCAATTAGGAACGCGACTTTCCATGTAAGGAATTGAAGTTCACATTTATGCATGGGTTCAAATGGTGGTCCCATGAGCCTAGTAAGTACTATGTTAAGATTCCACACTGGGGAAGGTGGTAATCTGGGAGGTATGATCCGTTTAAGGCCTTCCATAAAGGCTTTAATGGCTGGGACTCTAAAGAGTGATAAGTGTTGCCTGTTCTGTAGGTAAGCAGCAAGGGCTGCTAGATGCAGACGTATGGACGAGTATGCAAGATTACATCTTTGCAAATGTAGTAAGTAGCAAATGATGTTTTGCGTGGAGGCCTGTAATGGCTGGATATTATTGTTAGTGCAGTAAATAGCTAATCTTTTCCATTTTGCTGCATAGCAAGCTCTGGTAGTAGGGCGTCTAGCCTCTTTAATAATGTTCATACAGTCTGGCGGTAGGTTAAGGTAACCGAATTCTAGGACTTCAGGAGCCAGATCGCAAGGTTCAGTTGGGATGGATCTGGGTGCCTTATGTCTCCATGGCTCTGCGTTAGCATTGATGGGGAGAGGTGTAGTTTTTGATATGGGACTACTGATAGTTCCAGCAGTGTGGTGAACCACGGTTGGCGTGCCCATGTGGGAGCTACTAGGATTATTTTTAGAGACTGTTGTCGGAGCTTGCGTACCACAAGTGGAATGAGTGGTAGTGGTGGAAAAGCGTACGCAAATCTGCCGGACCAGTTCATCCATATCGCATTGCCCTTGGACTGCGGGTGTGGAAACCTGGCGGCGAAGGTTGGGCATTTTGCGTTTTGGTGTGTGGCGAACAGATCTATGTCTGGCTGGCCCCACATCTGGAAAAAAAGGTAGAAGAACTTGTGGATGTAGTTCCCATTCGTGAATCTGTTGTGTCTGTCGACTTAACAGATCGGCAATCTGATTGTGAACTCCTGGTAGGTGTTCTGCTAGAAGGTATATGTTCTGTGGAATGGCCCACCTCCAAATGTCCTGTGCCAGTTGGGACAGTTGTGGAGAGTGTGTCCCCCCCCTGTTTTTGTATGTAGTACATGGCTGTGATGTTGTCTGTTCTGATCAGGACAGCCTTGTTTTGTACGTGGAGTTGAAAGGATTTGAGAGCTAGGAATATAGCTAGTAACTCCAGATGATTGATGTGGAGCAGCTTTTGTTGAGTGGTCCATTTGCCTTGTGTTGTATGACGTAACAGGTGTGCTCCCCATCCTGAGTGATGCGTCCGTTGTCAGTACTATTTGTGGAACATGCTCTAGGAACGGCCGCCCTTTGGACACATTTTTTGTGTTCCACCACTGCAGAGAGCGATGTGTGCGGCTGTCCACCAACACCAGATCTGTAAGTTGTCCGTGAGCCTGGTTCCATTGGTGCGCTAGACACTCTTGTAGGGGACGCATTTGAAGTTTTGCATGAGGGACGATGAAAATGCAAGATGCCATCATGCCGATTAGTTGCATGAACACTCTGGCTGGGAGAGAGTGTTGTATTTGAAACCTGGTGATGAGGGTTTGTATACTGGCTATCCTGGCTGGGCTGGGATAAGCTAGAGCTGTGGAAGTGTTTATTGTGGCTCCTAGATATTGATGTATATGGGATGGTTGGAGGTGCGACTTGGTGTAGTTGATTGTGAACCCCAAGTTGTGTAGTGTTTGTATAGTTTGATGAGTGTGTTGGACACACTGGTTGAATGATCTGGCTTTGATGAGCCAGTCGTCCAGGTATGGGAAGACATGTATTTGCTGTCTTCGTAGGTGTGCTGCAACTACTGCAAGGCATTTGGTAAACACTCTTGGAGCAGTGGTGACTCCGAATGGAAGTACTTTGAACTGGTAGTGCTGTCCATCGAGTACAAACCTTAGATACTTCCTGTGAGCAGGATGTATGGGAATGTGGAAGTAGGCGTCCTTGAGGTCTAGTGTGGCAAGGAAGTCTTCTTGTTGTAGTAAGGGAAGCACTTGCTGGAGAGTGATCATGTGAAAATGATCCGAATGTATATAGTGATTGAGGGGTCTGAGGTCTAGAATAGGCCTTAGAGTCCCATCTTTTTTGGGGATTAGGAAATACAGGGAGTAAACCCCTGTACCCTGGTGTAGTAGAGGGACTGGCTCTATGGCGTGCTTTTGAAGCAGGGAAAGAACTTCTTGCTTTAAAAGTATAAGATGGTCTGCGGACATTGGACGCTGCTTGGGTGGTATGTTGGGGGCAGCTGTAAGTTCTAGGCAGTAACCATGTTGGATAATTTGTGTCACCCACTTGTCTGTTGTAATGGAGTTCCAGACAGGTAGGAACTGTGCTAGTCGTCCCCCGACAGGAGTGGAATGGTCGGGGGAAGTGGAGGGAAGTCACTGTTTAGGAGTGGGGGAGGTACGGGTGTTGGTACTACCTCGGCCTCTGCCCTTACTGTTGTTGCCTCAGTAACCACCTCTAAAGTATCCTCTATTGGGAGATGTTTGGGTGGTGTTTCTGTAAGAAGAGGAATTGTCTGTGTTGGTGTTCCTAGAGCCTCCTCTGTAGGAGCGGCGAAAGGAGCCACGTTGTTGTGGAGACTGCAATGCTCCCATTGATTTGGCAGTGTCAGTGTCCTTCTTCATTTTTTCAAGTGCCGTGTCTACAGCCGGACCAAAGAGTTGGTTCTGATTAAACGGCTGGTTTAAAATGGTGGTTTGAACTTCTGGCTTGAAGCCTGAAATGCGTAACCAGGCATGCCTTCTAATGAGTACGCTGGTGTTGACAGACCTGGCGGCGGTGTCGGCCGCATCAAGTGCACACTTAATGGAGGCATTGGAGATTAATTTGCCCTCCTGAATGAGATCATTTGCCTGCGTCTTGTACTGGTCAGGTAGGTGTTGCAATAGGGTTTCTAGTTGGTCATAGTGGGCCCTATCGTATCTTGCCAGCAGTGCCTGGGTGTTGGCTATGCGCCAGTGATTGGTGGCCTGCGCAGCCACTCGTTTGCCAGAGGCATCCAACAATTTTGACTCCTTATCAGGGGGCGGAGCGTCCCCTGAAGTCTGAGAATTAGCTCGTTTACGAGCATTGGAGACGACCAAGGAGTCAAGAGGGAGCTGGCCTTTGATGTAGGCAGGGTCATCAGGGCAGGTCTATATTTTTTGTCGATCGTAGGGTTAAGAATCCTGGCCCGTACAGGATCTTTAAATATTTCAGGAGCATGTTTGATGACTCCTTTAATCATGGGCAAAGTCTGTACAGTTCTTTGAGACTGTTCGAAGGTATCTAAGAGGAAATCTTCCTCTGGTGGGTTGGTGTGTATATGTACCCCATGAAAGACAGCAGCCCTGTGAATAAGTTGCCCAAAACCAATGTTATCATCTGGGGGAGATGGTTTTGTGGGATATGGTGGAGGGCTTGGGAGGTCTGGAAGATCTATGGGATCATTGTAGCCCCAATCGTCCTGTGGTGAGTCATCTGGGTCTGGGAATACGTCATCAGGGTCACCACCGTCCCCCATGTCGTCCTGATAGTCATGTGGTGGAGATGTTACAGGCTGAGGCGGTGTAACATGGATGTAGAGAGGAGGGGTGTTAGGTGGAAGGACAGGGGAAGAAGGAGGCATAGGGGAAGTAGCAGAGTCCTTCTTTTTGACAGGGACGGGCTCGTGGCGTGGCACAGTAGTGACATATCTAGTTTTAGGGTTAATGTAGAGTTTGTTGTTTAGGATCGATAGGATCCGGTTGAAACAGTTCCTCCTCCTGGAGATTTGGCTTCGGTGCCGACTTTTTCGGTTCCGAGCGCAGTGATGGCTGCTTTGTGTGCTCTTTGGCCTTAGAAGGCGTGGAAGAGTCCTTCGGCTTGGCAATCGGCTCCGACAGCTTTGGCTTAGGGGCTGTGTCGTGGAGCCTTGGTTTCGACGCAGACTTATCCGCATGCTTGGAGGCGGGTTTTGGGACCGAGGTGGATTTCGGAGCAGAGTGTTCCTTTGGCTTCGGCGCCGAAGGTGCCGGTGGAACTGATACATGCGGCTTGGTCGGTGCCGAGGAACTGGGAAGGCTTTAGTCTTTTCTTCGGTGCCGAGCCGGAAGGCGGGGCGTCCAAAGCATGTTTTCGGTTTCGACTGGGGCCAGCAGGCGAAGTCTTGACCGGTGCCTTTTGTTTTGATGGGGGGGTTGGGGCAGGGGCAGTAGTACTCACTCGTTGCCCAGGAGTGATGGAACCGTCTGAGTCCTCTGCCTCCGACACGATGGTTAGTTCCTCGGAATCTTCCTCCGGGACATCGGGGCCCTCGTTGAAGATGTCGACAGGTTCTGGAGCGGACCGCTGCGCCATAACGTGTATTCGAGCTCGACGATCCCGAATAGTCTTCTTCGAGCGGAAGGAGGTGCAAGCTGGGCAGGTGGCCTCGTTGTGGTCGGGCGAGAGGCACAGGTTACAGACCTCGTGATGGTCACTGTGGGGGAACTTTGCTCCACACTGGGGGCATTTCCGGAAGGGCGTCCTTTCCATTAGCTGTAGGCCTTACGGCGTCGATGGGCCCAGCGGCCCGCGTCGACGGCTGGAAAGGGGATCGAAGAAGAGACGCGTCGAGATGTGGATATCGATAGAAGTTGTAGAAGTTTTGAAGTATGAAAAAACAGTAGAAGTAAAGTTTCGAACCGGAGTGTCGAAAGTTGCATCCGAACCCGATGGCGGAAAAAAACTATCTGAGGATGGAGTCGATGCCCATGCGCACTATTGTCCAAAGGAGGAGTCACCTATCACATGACTACAAAAGACTTCTTCAAAGACAACAACAAAGTGCAAGCATCCGAGCCCAACACCAGATGGCGATCTAATGCACAGTGTGAGCTCTGCAGCTCACATGCCTCGAACATACAGTTCCTTGAAGTCAAAAGCTCCGTCTGGGGCTATCACGGCATCGTGAACAACAAATCCAAACAGTTCTGGCTGACCCCTGGGTCGCGGGCCAGCTACTGTGTCGGGAATACCCGCAAAACAGTACCTTTAGAAATGTAGGGTATTGGCGACCTTTCGATGAGGCCCGAAGGGCCAGCGTCCGCAGGCGTCTGTTCCGGAGGGCGGTGCAGAAGTTGTCGGGCCCTTGAAGTCACACGTGTTGCAGATGGAACTCCTCGCGTTTGAAGTCGGGAGCGCCGGCATCAACAGGAGTCGGAGCTGCGGTGCAAAGTGCAGCGGTGCAGCATGCGGTGCCCTCAGGTCGCGGTGCAGGCAGCAGCTCGGTGACGGTCGTCCAACGGCGTCTGTGAGGCCAGGGCTGCGGTGCAAAGTGATGCGGAGCTCGTCGCGTTGCTGGCAGTTCACAGTACAAGCAGCGTCGTTGTTGTTGAAGCGCTGTCATCGGCTGACGAACTGGAGTCAATGGCGCTGGCGGGCCAAGGTTGCGGTGCAGGAGGAGGACGGTGCGTTGTGTAACTTACGAGCGGTGCCCTCAAACCACGGTGCAAGCAGCAGCGGCGATGTCGGCGTGAAGCGGCGTCGCCGGGGATACCAGGGCGGTGTTGTGAAGCGAGCCGGTGCAAAGTGCGGTACCCACAGGTCGCAGTGCAAGCAGCGGCTCGGTGGCGGCGGTGAGACCAGGGTTGCGGTGCCCTCTGCGGTGCCTTCAGGACACTGAGTCGGCAGCGGCGTCGTAGACGCGTCAGGTTGCTTTTTCTTCAGTTGCAGCACAAAGCACACAGTCCGCAGTGCTAATGGAGAAGAACTTGAAATCTTTGCTGTACCTGAGACTTCTTGAACAGGGGGCAAGCTCTACCTCAAGCCATTGGAGAAACTCACAAAAAGGAAGTTGCAGAAAGTTCAGTCCAGTCCTTTTCACTGCCCAAGACAGAAGTAGCCACTGCAGGCCAATACAGCAAAGCACACAGCAAAGTGGTTGTCCATCCTCACAGCTTCTCCAGCTCTTCTTCTTGGCAGGCTTCTTGGTTCCAAAAGAGTTCTAAAGTTCTGGGGTCTGCGCCCCAATATTTATACTCCAAATTCCTTTGTCCTCTCAGGCAGAGTGTGTCTGTGCTTAGTCCAAACCAGTTTGGTTCTCTCTGGCCCAGCTTCCCAGCAGGAGGCGGAGACAGCATGGTCAAAGGCAGACCGGGCCTATTCAGATGCTAGTGAAAACTCCTCCTACTACTCTAAATGCAGCAGAGGTCTGTTCAGCCCAGCCCTGACTCATGCAGATGCTCTGGAGCCACTGCACATCCCCAGCCCCTGTCACTCCAAAGCCAGACAGTCAATACACATCCTAGCAGAGGCACACAGGATGGATAAGCAAGAAAATACCTACTTTCTAACAGTGGTATTTTCAAACACAATGTAAAAATCACTTTTACTAAAAGATGCATCTTTAGATTCTGAGTTCAGACATACTACACTTCATTGTCCTATCTGGTCCCAATGGGAAGTTATATTTATAAGATGTTATAAATTAACTCCCATGCTTTCCTATTAACCAGATAGCCTTTCAATAGTGAAAAACGAAATTGGCAGTATTTCACTATCAGGACATGCCACACACATCAGGGCATGTCCTACCTTTCACATACACTGCACCCTGCCCACAGGGGTACCTTAGGCCTACCTTAGGGGTGACTCACATGTAAGAAAAGGGAAGGTTAGGGCCTGGCAAGTGGGTGCACTTGCCAAGTCGACATGGCAGTACTAGACTGCACACAGACACTGCAGTGGCAGGTCTGAGTTACATGTGAAGGGCTGCTTGTGTGGATGGCACAACCAGTGCAGCAAGCCCACTAGCAGCATTTGATTTACAGGTCCTGGGCGCACACAGTGCACTGTTAGGGACTGACTAGTAAATCAAATAACCAATCATAAAATCACCAATCCATAACAATTTACAACAGGAGACTTGCACTTTAACACTGAACAGCAGTGAGGAAGTGCGCAGAGACACTAAACCAGCAAAAACAGAGTCAAAACCGGGAGGTCAGAAAGCAAAAAGACAGGGGAGTCACGCCAAAAGATGCCAAGTCTAACACATGTCCCCTCCCGCTGAAAGGAGGGAGAACTACCCAACCTCCTGGGAGTTCTCTTCACTAAGGCGGAAGAACCTGGACAGGCCATCAGCGTTGGTGTGTTCTGTTCCAGGGCGATGTTCCACAGTAAAGTCCATTCCCTGTAGGGAGATGGACCACCTCAACAGTTTTGAGTTTTCACCCCTCATTTGCATCAACCATCTGAGGGGCCTGTGGTCTGTCTGAACTCTGAAGTGAGCCCCAAACAGGTAGGGTCTTAGCTTCTTCAGTGCCCAGACCACAGCAAAAGCTTCCCTTTCTATGGCACTCGACCTCTGTTCCCTGGGGAGTAGTCTCCTGCTAAGGAAGACTACAGGCTGGTCTAGGTCCTCATCGTTCATTTGTGAGAGCACTGCTCCCACACCAGGCTCTGAAGCACCAGTCTGCACTACGAATTCCTTGGAGAAGTCTGGTGCCTTGAGCACGGGCGCCGTGTACATGGCTGCCTTCAGGGCATCAAAAGCTTTCTGGCAGTCATCAGTGCAGATCACCTTCCTGGGCTGCTTCCTAGAAGTCAGCTCTGTTAAGGGGGCAACAATGGTGCCATAGCCCTTAACAAATCTCCTGTAGTACCCAGTGAGACCTAAAAAGGCTCTCACCTCTGTCTGCGCCTTGGGGGGCTCCCAAGCCAGAATGGTGTCAATCTTGGGCTGTAGGGGCACCACCTGTCTGCTTCCTACCTGGTGTCCCAAGTACACCACAGAGCCCTGCCCAATCTGGCAGTTACTGGCCTTGACCGTGAGGCCTGCCCTCTGCAGAGCCTTCAACACTTCCCAGAGGTGCTGGAAGTGGTCTTCCCAGCTGGAACTGAACACTGCAATGTCGTATAGGTAGGCGGCACTGAAATCCTCCAGTACAGCCAACACCTGGTTGACCAACCTCTGAAAGGTGGCAGAGGCACTCTTCAATCCAAAGGGCATCACCCGGAATTGGTAATGCCCCTCAGGTGTTGAGAATGCTGACCTCTCCTTGGCCCCATCGGTTAAGGCAATCTGCCAGTACCCAGACGTCAAATCAAACGTGCTGAGGAACTTGGCAGCTCCCAACCGTTCAATGAGCTTATCAGCTCTGGGGATGGGGTGCGCGTTCATCTTGGTGATGGCATTGAGCCCACGGTAGTCCACACAGAATCATAGTTCTGGAGTGGCACTGGGTGCAGCAGCCTTTGGGACCAAGACCACTGGGCTGGCCCAAGGACTGGTGGAGGGCTCTATCCTCCCTAACGACAACATCTTAGAGACCTCCTCTTTGATGTTGGCCCTGACCCGGTCAGTCAACCAGTAAATGGTAAATGCTACTTACCAGTATGCATCTGTTCTTGGCATGTAGAGCTGCAGATTCGTACACTGTGCATTAGATCGCCATCTGGTGTTGGGCTCGGATGCTTGCACTTTGTTGTTGTCTTGGAAGAGTCTTTTGTAGTCACGAGATAGGTGACTCCTCCTTTGGACGATAGTGCGCATGGGCATCGACTCCATGGTTAGATTGTTTTTCGCCATGATGGGAAAAGATGGAGTCAGTAAGAAGAAAAAGATGTCCATGTGAATGTATCTAATTAAGATTATGCTGGAACAGATACAGGTCCCGGGGAGGCGGGTGGGCGTGTACGAATCTGCAGCTCTACATGCCAAGAACAGATGCATACTGGTAAGTAGCATTTACCGTTCGAGGCATATGAGCTGCAGATCGTACACTGTGCATAGACTGTATAGCAGTGTCTCCCCTAGCGGTGGTCACCTGTATCCGTTGCAGTAGTTTGAAAAAGTGTTTTAAGAACAGCTTGGCCCACAGCAGCTTGTTGCTTTGCGTGTACATCAACGCAGTAGTGTTTGGTAAAGGTATGTGGTGTAGACCATGTTGCTGCTTTACATATGTCATTTAGGGATGTTCCCTAAAAATGCCATAGAAGCCCCTAGTTTACGTGTGTAATGTGCCCTAGGGGGAATTATTAAGGTGCGTTTAGCCTTTTGGTAGCAAATTTGAATGCATTTGACTATCCATCTAGCAATGCCAGCTTTTGAGATGGGATTACCTTTATGTGGTGGGGAGAAAGCTACAAATAATTGTTTTGTCTTTCTGAAAGGTTTGGTCCTGTCAATGTAGTAAAGTAGGGCTCTTCTGACATCTAGTGTGTGGAGAGCTCTTTCTGCTACAGAGTCTGGGTCTTGGAAAAAGACAGGTAACTCTATTGATTGGTTAAGGTGAAAAGCAGAAATTACTTTAGGTAGGAATTTGGGGTTTGGTCTGAGAACTACTTTATTACGATGGATTTGTAAAAAGGTTCTTGTATGGTTAAAGCCTGAATCTCACTGACTCTTCTGAGAGAGGTGATTGCAATTAGGAAGGCTACTTTCCATGTAAGAAATTGTAACTCACATTTGTGCAGAGGTTCAAATGGGGGACCCATGAGCCTGGTGAGGACAATATTTAGATTCCATGCTGGAGAGGGTGGCAATCTAGGGGGAATGATTCTTTTAAGGCCTTCCATAAAGGCTTTAATTGCAGGTACTCTAAACAGTGACAAATGCTGTCTGTTTTGTAAGTATGCGGCTAGAGCAGCAAGATGTAATCTGATGGATGAGTATGCAAGGTTACATGTTTGTAGATGCAGCAAGTAACAGATAATGTTTTGTATGGAGGCATCTAGTGGGTTGATATTGTTGTTATTACAATAAATAACAAACCTCTTCCATTTTGCTGCATAACAAGCTCTGGTAGTGGGACGTCTGGCTTCCTTAATGACATGCATACATTCTGGTGGGAGGTTAAGGTAACCGAACTCTAGGACTTCAGGAGCCATATTGCCAGATTCAGTTGACCTGGATCGGGGTGTCTGATCTCTCCATGGTTCTGAGTTAAGAGGTGTGGAGAGAGGTGCAGTTTGTGGTGTGGAACCACCGAGAGTTCGAGAAGTGTTGTGAACCATGGTTGTCTTGCCCATGTGGGAGCAACTAGGATCATTGTTAGAGACTGTTGCCTGAGTTTGCGTACCACTAGGGGAATGAGTGGGAGAGGCGGAAAAGCGTATGCAAATCTGCCTGACCAGTTCATCCATATTGCATTGCCCTTGGACGACGGGTGTGGGAACCTGGCGGCGAAGGTTGGGCATTTTGTGTTTTCTTGTGTGGCGAACAGGTCTATTTGTGGATGGCCCCACATTTGAAAGAAAGGTTTCAGAACTTGCGGGTGCAGTTCCCATTCGTGAATCTGTTGTGTCTGTCGACTTAACAGATCTGCAAGGTGATTGTGAACTCCTGGAAGATGTTCTGCAAGGAGGTATATGCTTTGAGGAATGGCCCATCTCCATATGTCTTGCGCTAGGCGAGACAGCTGCAGAGAGTGTGTCCCCCCTGTTTTTGTATATAGTACATTGCTGTCATGTTGTCTGTTTTGACTAAGACAGTTTTGTGAGTAAGATGCAGTTGGAATGACTTTAGCGCTAGAAATATTGCTAATAATTCTAGGTGGTTGATGTGGAGCAGTTTTTGTGAGTTGGTCCAGTTGCCCTGCGTTGTGTGGGTAAGGAGGTGAGCTCCCCACCCAGTGAGAGATGCGTCTGTTGTGAGCACTATCTGTGGAACTGGCTCTAGGAACGGCCGCCCTTTGGAAATGTTTTGTTTGTTCCACCATTGCAGAGAGCGATGAGTGCGGCTGTCTACCAACACCAGATCTGTAAGCTGGCCTTGAGCTTGGTTCCACTGACGTGCTAAGCATTCTTGCAGGGGACGCATTTGAAGTCGTGCGTGAGGGACAATAAAGATGCACGAGGCCATCATTCCTACGAGCTGCATAAACACTCGAGCTGGAAGGTAGTGTTGAGGTAGGAATTTTTTGATGAGGGCTTGCATACTTGTTATCCTGGTGGGATTGGGGTATGCGAGAGCTCTGGAGGTATCTATTGTGGCTCCTAGGTACTGATGTATGTAGGAGGGATGGAGATGAGATTTGGTATGGTTTATTGTGAACCCCAAATTGTGTAGTAGCAGAACTGTTTGGAATGTGTGCTGTACACATTGATTGTGTGACTTGGCTTTTATTAGCCAGTCGTCTAGATACGGAAACACGTGAATGTGTTGTCTTCGCAAGTGCGCAGCTACTACTGCTAGGCACTTGGTGAAAACCCTTGGTGCTGTTGCCACCCCGAATGGCAGGACTTTGAACTGATAATGTTGTCCGTCCACTGTGAACCTTAGGTATTTCCTGTGCGCAGGGTGAATGGGAATATGGAAATAGGCGTCCTTGAGATCTAGTGTGGCAAGGAAGTCGCCTTGTTGGAGTAGTGGAAGTATTTGTTGAAGAGTGATCATGTGGAAATGATCTGAGTGAATGTAATAGTTGAGGGGTCTGAGGTCCAGTATGGGCCTGAGGGAACCGTCCTTTTTGGGGATTAGAAAATACAGTGAGTAAACCCCTGTGCCGTGATGTTGTAGAGGGACTGGTTCTATTGCTTGCTTTTGGAGCATAGAGAGAACCTCCTGTTTGAGGAGCGTTAGATGTTCTGTGGACATGGGACGCTGTCTGGGTGGTATGTTGGGAGGAGTAGAAGTGAGTTCCAGGCAGTAACCATACTGGATAATTTGTCTTACCCACCTGTCGGTGGTGATGGAATTCCACGCAGGTAGGAACTTTGATAGTCTTCCCCCGACTGGAGTGGAATGATCGGGGGAAACGGAGGGAAGTCACTGTTTGGTGGTAGGGGAGGTGCGTGTGTTAAACCCGCGTCCTCTACCCCTGTTGTTGTTACCTCTGTAATTACCTCTGGAGTAACCTCTATTAGAGGAGGTTTGGGTGGTATTTTTATAATTAGCAGAGGTGGTGTCTGTGGCAGTAGTTTTGGAGCCGCCTCTGTATAAGGAGCGACGAAAGGAACCTCTACTAGTTGTAGCTTGCAGGGCTCCCATAGCTTTGGCTGTGTCTGTGTCCTTCATTTTTTCTAGAGAAGTGTCCACATTAGGCCCAAACAGGTGTTCTTGGTCTAAGGGTTGATTGAGGATGGTAGATTGTACCTCCTGCTTAAAGCCTGATATGCGTAACCACGCGTGTCTGCGTAGCAAAACGCTTGAGTTTATTGCGCGTGATGCTGTATCTGCTGCGTCAAGGGCGCACTTTATTGAGGTGTTTGTGACAAGCTTGCCCTCCTGTATGAGATCATTAGCTTTGGTCTTATGCTGATCTGGAAGGTACTGAATGAGCTTTTCGAGCTCATCGTAATGTGCCCTGTCATATCTCGCCAGTAAGGCTTGTGAATTGGCGATGCGCCACATGTTAGCTGCTTGAGACGCAACCCTCTTGCCAGATGCGTCGAGCAATTTGGACTCTTTATCTGGTGGTGGTGTCTCACCAGTAGTTTGCGAGTTTGCCCTTTTTCGTGCATTAGCAACTACTAAAGAGTCCAGAGGGAGTTGACCTTTAATATAAGTGGGGTCAGAAGGGGCAGGCTTATATTTTTTTCTCAATCCTTGGGTTAAGAACCCTAGCTCTAACGGGGTCCTTGAAGACCTCAGGGGCATGTTTAATAATGCCTTTAAGCATAGGGAGAGTATGTGTAGACTTTTGAGGCTGGCTAAAAGTTTCTAATAAAAGTCTTCTTCCAGGGGGTCTGAGTGTAACTTGACACCATGGAATTGTGCTGCCCTGTTTATGACCTGTGCAAACCCTATAGTATCATCTGGGGGTGAGGGTTTGGATGGGTATGGGTCAGGGACGGGTATATCTGGGAGATCATAATTGTCCCAGGGGTCCTGGGGTGGGATACTGTGAAGGTCGTCATCAGTATCTGTGTTGTGAGGTGACTGTATGTCATCATCATGATCATCCCCGTCTGTATCCCCTTGTGGTGAAGAGAAAGGTAGGGGAGAGTGAGGCGGGGAGTGAATAGGGCTAAAGTGTTGTGGAGGTGGAGAAAAAGACCTTATAGGTGATGTGGAAGAGTCTTTTTTCTTGAGAGGTGGCTCAGGTGTTGTTGGTTCATGTAGCTTCCTTTTGTGAGGTATTACGGATTGGACCTGTCCGGTAGTGGGGTCAATGTGCAGAGTTTTCTGCTTTGGGTCGATGGGAACAGAGAGTTCTTCAGTGCTAGCGTGTTTTGTCGGCATCGAAGATTTGGGCTCCGAGTGTTGTTTATGCTTGCGAGGTTGTTTGGTGTCCTTTGGTGAAGTTTTCGACACCGAAAGTTTTTTCGCCGACTCCGAAGGTTTGTTAGGCTTCGGTGTCGAGGCGTCGGGGACCTTGGTCTTCGGCGCCGAAGGGTCCTTGTGCTTTGGTGCCGATGGGTGTTTGTCGGCACCGGGATGTGGCTGGCTCGATCCCGAGCTGCCAGAAGGCTTTGGGTACTTCGGAGTCGAGCCGGAAGGCGGGGCTCCTGAAGCTTTGTGATGGTGCAGACCTAGGCCGGAAGGCGAAGGTGTGACCGAAGCCCTTTGTTTCTTCGGGAGAGGGGCATCGACGTCAGTACTCACGGTACGTTGGCCCGGCGTGAGGGTTTGGTCGTCGGACCCCGAGTCTTCGGCTCCGGAGGTGTCGATTTGCAGATCTCCGGTGTCTGGGTTGTCGGAGCCTGTGTCGAAGATGTCGTCCGGTGCGGGAGCGGCTGACCTGGACATTTCGTGTCGTCGGGCCCGGCGATCACGGATGGTCTTTTTGGACCTGAAGGAGTCACAGGCCTAGCAGTGTCGACTCTCGTGTTCCGGAGAGAGGCAAAGATTACAGACCTCGTGGAGATCTGTGTGTGGGAATTTAGCCCCACACTTGCATTTTTTAAATGGAGTCCTTTCCATATGCTGGATGAGGGCGTCGACTCGCCCAACGGTCCAACGTCGGCGACCGGACTCGAAACAGTGTTGGAGTGGAGACGCGATGAGAGGATTGCGGTCGAAACAATACCGTCGAACGGTGGGAGTTTTCTGCGCGTCGAGAGGGGAACCGATCGGTGTCGATCCGGAGCGCAGCAAAGTACATCCGAACCCGATGGCGGAAAAAAACAATCTAACCATGGAGTCGATGCCCATGCGCACTATCGTCCAAAGGAGGAGTCACCTATCTCGTGACTACAAAAGACTCTTCCAAGACAACAACAAAGTGCAAGCATCCGAGCCCAACACCAGATGGCGATCTAATGCACAGTGTACGATCTGCAGCTCATATGCCTCGAACCTTGTGTTTTACAGGAGGGATGTCACCAGTGTCCACGTCATGGGCACACCAGTGAGTAACACCTGGGGTCAGAGAGAACTGTGTGGCAAACTGTCCCAACAACTACTAACAGTCACCCTGCTGCTCTGGGGTCAGTGTAAGGGAGAGGATCACACCTTCCACTGTCCCATTGTGCTCCTTGGTGGACAGGAGGTCAGGGAGAGGTTCACTCTCCTCTTCCACCACATCATCTGTCGCCAAGAGCATGCTCACTTCGGACCTCTCAAAGTGCAGCTTGAGGCGGTTCACGTGGAGGACCCTCACAGGGTTCCTGGGAGTCTGCAAATTCACCATGTAGGTGGCATCACCTTTGCGCTCCACCACCTCAAAAGGCCCAGTCCACTTGTCCTGCAAGGCACAAGGTTCCACTGGGGCCATGACCCACACTTTCTGGCCAGGCTGAAACTCTACCAGGGTGGCATTCTGGTCGTACCCGCGTTTCACCTCCTCCTGGCTTACTTCCAGGTTCGCCTGAGGGAGTTTCCTGAAGTGGGCAGTTTGGTTCCTGAAGGCCAGCAAGTAGCTAAATACATCCTGGGGAGTTTTCCTGGGAGCTGCCTCTCAGCCTTCCTTGACCAAACTAAGAGGTCCTCTCACAGGGTGCCCATACAGAAGCTCAAAGGGACTGTACCCTAGAGACTTCTGTGGTACCTCCCTGTATGCAAAGAGAAGGCATGGCAGGAGGATGTCCCACTTACGCCTCATGGGTTCTGTTAGACCATTGATCATGCACTTCAAGGTTTGGTTGAATCTCTCCACCAAACCGTTACCTTGTGGGTGGTAAGGAGTGGTGAAGTTGTAGGTCACACCGCACTCCTTCCACAGGGATGTAATATACTTGGATATGAAATTGGTCCCACGGTCAAAAACCACCTCTCTGGGGAACCCCACCCGGGAAAAGATTCCCATTAACACCCGGCCCACCACTGGCACCATCGTTGTACTGAGAGGGATTGCTTCCGGGAACCGGGTGGCATGGTCCACCAAGACCAGGATGTACCTGTTGCCCATGGCTGTCTTACGATCCAGTGGCCCCACAATGTCCATCCTAACTTTCAAAAGGGGTTCCAACAACTGGAAAAGGTTGGAGAGGAGCTTTACCCTTCCTCCCACTCTTACCACTTGCCTGGCTAGTTTGGAAAGACCTGCAATGTCCATCTGACTTCCTTCGCATTTGGGGCCAAAAGAAGTGGGTGACAAGCCTGTCAAAGGTCTTGTCCTGCCCCAAATGTCCTGCCAAAGGAACGTCGTGAGCCAGACCCAGTAGGCAGGTCCTGAAGCGCTGGGGTACCACCAGCACACGGGCTGACCCAGGCTCAGCGACCTTAGGCTTGCTGTACAGGAGACCATTCTCCCAGTAGATCCAATGTGATCCAGACTGATCACCAGCTTGCTTGTTTGCAGCCTGCTGCCGCAAACCCTCTAGAGAAGGGCATTCTTTCGGCTCCCTGCAGAATTCTTCCCTGGTGGGACCACCTTCTTGCTGCCAATGGGTCAGCTCAGATAAGTCCCCCAGTTCAGCTACCTGCTCCCCTGTAGGTACTGGGGCGACCCCCTCAAGGTCAGCCTCCTCCCGGACCGTGGGAACCTCTGGGGCCGGTTTCCCACGCCCCCTGCCCTTTCTCTTGGCAGGAATCTGGGCCACTGTTTCAGGCTCCAGGTTCTTCTGATCACCCTTTCCGGCCGCCACTGACCGAGTGGTCACGCATGCCCACTCTGGCAACTCAATTATCTCCAAGTGAGACCTGAGCTCAACATCCTTCCACAAGGACTGCTCCAGGTCGTTCCCAAGCAGACAATCTACAGGCATGGTAGGGCTCACAACCACCCTCAAGGGACCCGAACCCCCTCCTGCCCCCCATTCAAAGGGAATCTGCGCCACCATACACTGACGCTCTGAGTTGTCCACAGCAACTCCTTGGTGGATTGCCCCGGGGAATACCTGCTATTCAGAGACCAGGTGACACCGGACTGAGGTCACACTGGCTCCAGTATCTCTGAGAGCCTCTAACCTTTTCTCATTGATGGTCACCCAGGTGCAGTATTTCTTTGTGTTAGGGGGCACCTGGTTTCCTGGGACCATCTCACTGTCCCCTAGCGAGACAAGGGTAATTTCTGCGGGATCCCCACCCTCCTGTGGGCACCCCTCCTCCCCAAGCGCTACACTAGCCAACACCTTGGTCTACCCACCGGTGGGTGGCTGGTCCCTCTTGGGGCACTTGGGATCCCCCCTTATGTGACCCACCTGCTTACAGGTGAAGCACGTCCGGGGGCTGGTCTCAGCAGGCTCTCCTGAAGAGACCCCTTGTTTCTTATCTCCTGGGGGATGGGAACCTTTACCCTGGCTATTAGTTTGGGGCCCTTTAGAGAACTCCTGTGCTTTACCCTTGTCCCCCCCCACTTTTCTTCTGGGGACCCTGCCCACCTTTGGCTGATTCTCCCCCAAACACTTTCTTGTGCACTCTGGTCTCACCCAGCGGTCCACTTCCATAGCAAGCTTCTTGGGGTCAGTCAGCTTACTATCAACCAAGTGCTGGCGCAGCTCTGCAAAACATAGACTAGATAAGTGCTCCCATACAATCAAATAGTAGAGCCCCTGATAATCTGTCACATTACTGCCCTTCACCCAGCCATCCAGTGACCTGCAAAACAAATCCACACATTCCAACCAAGTGTTGGCATCGGTCTTCTTATGGGACCTAAACTGGTCCCTGTACTTCTCAGGAGTGAGACCATACCTGGTGAGAAGGGCTCCCTTCATGTCAGCGTAGGTGAGGTTACAAACCTTACCCAAAGCCACTAAAGTGTCCCTTGCTTCTTCTGGGAATAGAGGCCACAATCCTGCGCCCCAAATCTTCTCAGGGACCCCATTCAAGTGTATAGACGCCTTATAACCCTGAAACCACCTTTGTATGTCATCCCCCTTCTTGAATTCCTTGCCTACATTCTTGGGGATGTGCACAATTCTATCTGCCTGCCCTGATGACTTGCTGCCACCATCTAAACTGGGCCTACTCCTTAGCTCCAGCTCCTTAAGACTACGTTCATGATCTAAGATCATCTTCCTTTCCTCCATGGCTATCCTTTTGTCTTCCCTTTCATTCTCCATCCTGAGTTTTTCCAACTCAAACTTCCTTGCTTCCCGCCTGTCCTCAAGGTCCTCTGGGGACAGGCCACTGCTGCCTGGCCTGGAGGGTCCCCCCCCTCCCAAAAGCACATCCACCCTAGGAAGAGGCTCCTCCGCCTCCCCACAGAGATCTCCAGATTGCCCACTGGCATGTCAGGCTGCTACTGAGGTCCTCAGCGCCTTTTGTAGCTCCTCCTTCCTGGTGAGGCCTCTAACTTGGACTTTTAGGTTTTTGCAAATAGCCTTCAACTCTTTCATGCTGTAGGATTCCAACCTATCCTCCTCAAAGGCTACTTCCAAGGATGCAACAGATGATGCTCTTGATTCAGGCATGATGAAGTAGCAAGTTCAAGTTCTCAATAGACTGGCAAGATCAAAAATAGGCCAAAAGGAAAAAGAACCATTATGTGGCACGTACTGGTCTGTGATATGGTAGTAGTGCACATCAATCACTGCAAGTCAAGTGCAAACACAACTCCTATCCTCACCACTGACAACCAATGTTAGAAATGGGGGTCTCTAGTTGGCTAGGGTTTGCACCTTTGTCCAAGTAGGGACCCTTCCTTTTAGTCCGGATAAGGGAGTTTCACTCTTCAAATAACCCCTGCTCACCCCCTTGGAAGCTTGGCACGAGCAGTCAGGCTTATCTTAGAGGCAATGTGTAAAGCATTTGCACATAACTAACTAATACAGTGAAGACACTACAAAAGGACACCACACCAGTTTAGAAAAATATCCAATATTTTTATATATCCAAAACAAGACCAAAAACGATAAAAATCCACCATACAGTTCTCAGAAATCTTCAGTAATCAAAATAGACTTGAAATACAATTTCTTGAAGTCAATAGCTCCGTCTGGGGCTATCACAGCGTCGTGAACAACAAATCCAAACAGTTCTGGCTGACCGCGACACAGCTACAGTGTCGGTAAGACTCATAAAACAGTACCTTTAGAAATGTAGGGCGTCGGCGACCTCTCGATGATCCCCGAAGGGCCGGCGTCCGCTGGCGTCGGTTCCGGAGGTCGGTGCAGGAGTCGTCGGGCCCTTGAAGTCACACGCATTGCAGATCGAACTCCTCGCAGTTGAAGTCGGGAGCGCCGGAGTCGCCTAGCATCGGGGCTGCGGTGTGAAGTGCAGCAGTGCAGCGTGCGGTGCTGGCAGGTCACGGTGCAGGCAGCGGCTCGGTGACGGTCATCCAGCGGGCGTCGGTGAGACCAGGCCTGCAGTGCAAAGTGATGCGGTGCTCGTCGCGGTGCTGGCAGGTCACAGTGCAAGCAGCGGCGTCGTTGTTGCTGAAGCGCTGTCGTCGGCTGATTAACTGGAGTCAATGGCGCCGGCGTCGGTGGGCCAAGGCTGCAGGATGAGGGTGGTGCATCGTGTAACTTACGAGCAGTGCCCTCGAACCACCGTGCAAGCAGCAGCATCGATGTCTGCGTAGAGCGGCGGCTTCGGGGATACCAGGCCGGCGGCGTGAAGCGAGGCGGTGCAATGTGCAGTGCCCACAGGTCGCAGTGCAAGCAGCGGCTCAGTGGCGGCATCGGGTGGCGTCGGCAGTAAGACCAGGGTTGCGGTGCAGCGCGCCCTCTGCGGTGCTTTCAGGACACGGAGTCGGCAGCGGTGGCATAGACGCATCGGGTTGCTTTTTCTTCTGTTGCAGCACGAAACACACAGTCCCCAGTGCTGATGGCAGAAGAACTTGAAGTCTTTGCTGTTCCTGAGACTTCTTGAACAGGGCTAAGCTCTACCTCAAGTCCTTGGAGAAACTCACAAAAAGGAAGTTGCAGAAAGTTCAGTCCAGTCCTTTCACTGCCCAAGACAGAAGCAGCCACTGCAGGCCAACACAGCAAAGCACACAGCAAAGTGGTTGTCCCTCCTCACAGCTTCTCCAGCTCTTCTTCTTGGAAGTCTTCTAGGTTCCAAAAGAGCTCTAAAGTTCTGGGGTCTGGCCCCCAATATTTATACTCCACTCCAAATTCCTTTGTCCTCTCAGGCAGAGTGTCTGTGCTGAGTCCAAACCAGTTTAGTCCTATCTGGCCCAGCTTCCCAGCAGGAGGCGGAGACAGCATTGTCAAAGGCAGACCGGGCCTATTCAGGTGCAAGGGAAATCTGATCCCACCACTCTAAATGCAGACTGGGCCTATTCAGCTGCTAGTGAAAACTCCTCCCACTACTCTGAATGCAGCCCAGGTCTATTCAGCCCAGCCCTGACTCATCCAGATGCTCTTGAGTCACAGCACATCCCCAGCCCCTGTCACTCCAAAGCCAGACAGTCAATACACATCCTAGCAGAGGCACACAGGATGGATAAGCAAGAAAATACCTACTTTCTAACGGTGGTATTTTCAAACACAGAATGTAAAATTCACCTTTACTAAGATGCATCTTTAGATTCTGAGTTCAGGCATACTACACTTCATTTTCCCTATCTGGTTCCAATGGGAAGTTATATTTATAAGATGTTCTAAATTAACTCCCATGCTTTCCTATGTGCCAGATAGCCTTTCAATAGTGAAAAACGAAATTGGCAGTATTTCACTATCAGGACATGCCACACACATCAGGGCATGTCCTACCTTGCACGTACACTGCACCCTGCCCACAGGGGTAACTTGGGCCTACCGTAGGGGTGACTCACATGTAAGAAAAGGGAAGGTTAGGACCTGGCAAGTGGGTGCACTTGCCAAGTCGACATGGCAGTACTGGACTGCACACAGACACTGCAGTGGCAGGTCTGAGTTACCTGTGAAGGGCTGCTTGTGTGGGTGGCACAACCAGTGCTGCAAGCCCACTAGCAGCATTTGATTTACAGGTCCTGGGCGCACACAGTGCACTGTACTAGGGACTGACTAGTAAATCAAATAACTAATCATGGAATCACCAATCCATAACAACAATTTACAACAGGAGCACTTGCACTTTAACACTGAACAGCAGTGAGAAAGTGCGCAGAGACACTAAACCAGCAAAAACCGAGTCAAAACCGGTAGGTCACAAAGCAAAAACACAGGGGCAACACGCCAAAGGAAGACAAGTCTAACAGGGTATTAGAAAATGTAGTGAGTATACTCCTTATCCTTGATGTTTGTATGGAACAGGTTCCAAGGCTCCTTTTTGTAATAATGTTTTTACTTTTTTCTTCAGCAGGTGTATATGCTATGGCTGTAGGAAGTGTTTTCTTGGTGGGATATTTGGAGGTTATTTTTTGAGCTTCAGACAATATCCCAGAGTGATGATGTCGAACACCCATTGGTCTGATGTCACTTTTGGCCACAACTGATTAAAGTGTTGTAGCCTTCCCAAGACAGGTGATGTGTAGTCGAGGGGAATAGTTGGGGAGTCACTGTTTGGTGACAGAGGCTCCCTTTGTGGGTGTTTCTCTACCTCGTGATTTATAGCCACATCAGTAATAGCCTTTTAAATTGCTGGTGGTATTGCAGTTGTTGGTAGCTTGGTGTGTCTGGTGTGGTACTCTTTGAGGTCCCTCTCCCTTGGTAGCGCCGAAAGGGCTGTTTCTTTTGCATTGTAGACTGCAAGGCTCCCATTGACTTGGCTGTTTCTGTATAATTTTTTACCTTTTCCAGTTGTGTGTCAACCTCTGGGCCAAAAAGATGTTCATCATCAAAAGGAATGTTCAAAATGTCGTGTTGCACTTCTGGTTTGAACCCAGATATGCAAAACCATACTTGTCTACGGAGCATTACTGATGAATTAATGCCTCGTGCTGCGGTGTCTAACGCACATCAGATGGATGCGTTTGATTTCAGTCTCCTTCTGCAACTAGATCTTCCCCTTTTTCCCTGTATTGTTCTGGAAGACATCGTAGTAAGGCCTCCATGCCATCCCATGTGGCCCTGTTATAGCGTGACAATAGGCCCACAGAATTAGCAATCAGCAAAAGATAGGCATGTCCCACAGCCAACCTTTCCCCCGCTTCAACAATGCATTTACTATCCTTGTCGGGAGGTGGAGCTTCCCCACTGCTTCGTGATGCAGTTCTTTTATGAGCTGTAGTGACAACTAGGGAGTCTGCAGTAAAGTGTCCACTGATATATATAGGGTCTGATGGAGGAGGGCTGTATTTATGTTCTATCCTTGGTGTAAGCACTCTGGCTTGGACAGGATCTTTAAAAATTTATTTGGCTACATTTAAAATGGAACCTATCATCAGTAGAGATTATACCAGTCCCAAGCTGGAGGAAGAAAACATCTTCCCAAGGTGGTCCCGAAGCTGAACAGGGGTCGCACCGGGTCCCGGAAAGGGAGGGAAACCCGGAGTCGACCCAGCGGGCTCCGCACGCGGAAGGAGCACCACCCGCATCCCTCGTCGCGTCGGCCGACGGACGGGGAGAAGTCGAAGAGCGACGATGTTTCTTCGACTTCTTCTTGTGCTTCGACTTACCTGAGGAGTGCGAAGACTTGGAACAAGACTGGTGGTGGTGGCTCCGCGACCGGTCCCTCGACCTCCCACGCGACAGGGACCTCGAGCGGAGCGGACTGCCGAGCCTCGAGAAGCTTTCGGGACCGCTCCCGCAAAGACTTCGGATTCATGGTCCGGCAGTCGAAACACGATTGGAGTCGTGGGTCGGGTTCCAGACAGAACAGGCACACGCGGTGCGGATCCGTCACCGACATCAACCGTCGGCAGGAACCGCAAGTCTTGAAACCGGGCATCCCTGACGTGCACCAGGAGTCGAAGACTCAAAAACGACGTCGAAAAAAGTCAGCAAAAAGTCCGTCAAAAAGTGACTGGAGGTACCGCTCTCTCCAGATCTGCGCTGGTTGGCGCAGAAAAAAAGAACTGACGTCAGCGCGCGAGGGTGGCGTCTAAGTAGCTACCGCAACGTCATCCCGGCGACCACGACGCCAACGACGAACTTGGAGACGACCGACGCCACCTTTCGACGCGCAGGGGTACTGCTGACGAAAAATTCTACGGATCCAGTCTGACGCCTGGGGGTAATTCTAAGGTAAGGAATCTATAACTAATTGTCTTTCAGATATACCGGATTTAGAGATAGGATTTCCTTTATGAGGTGGAGCAAATGCAACAAAAAGTTGTTTTGCAAAAATCTTTTGTTTTATTAATATAGTATAATAGTGCTCTTTTTACATCAAGTGTGTGTAGAGCCCTCTCTGCTACCGAATCAGGTTGAGGGAAGAACACAGGTAACTCAACTGATTGGTTAATATGAAAAGCAGAAACTACTTTTGGAAGGAATTTTGGATTTGTACGAAGAACCACTCTTTATGAAAGTTGAAAGAAAGGTTCTTCTAAAGTTAATGCCTGTAGCTCACCAGCACGCCTTAACGAAGTGATAGCAATGAGAAAGGAAACCTTCCATGACAGAAATTGTAATCCACAATTGTGTAATGACTCAAAAGGTGGACTTATAAGCCTTGTGAGAACAATGTTTACTCTTCCCCTCTTCCTTCTATACCCCATAGGATGTGTGGATATGTTAAGCTATGCTCTAGTAACTCATGTTACTGTGTAACACTGTTTTTTTTTCTCTATGTTATACTAACTGTAACTGACGTAATTTTGTAACTCGCTAATCCTCGTGTAAAGCGCTCCGATACCTTTAAATAGGGATATAAATGTTGTCTGTTTTGTAGATATGCAGCTACTGCTGCAAGGTGTAGTCTAATTGATGTGCAGGCTAAGCCAACTTGCTGTAGATGCAAAAGGTAACAAATAATATTTTGAATAGATGCATCTAATTGATCAATTGTGTTATTATTACAATATATAAAAAACTTTTTCCACTTTGCTGCATAACATGCTCTAGTGGTAGGTTTCCTTGCCTCTAAGAATTGTCATACAATCTGGTGGTAGGTTTAGGTATCCAAACTCTATGACTTCAGGAGCCAGATCGCTAGATTGAGCTCCTTGGGTTTGGATGTCTGATTTCTTCAAGGTTCTGTGTGAGGTTGGAAGTGAGGTGCAGCTTTTGGTGTGGAACCACTGACAGGTCTAGTAGTGTGGTGAACCATGGTTGACGAGCCCATGTGAGAGCCACTAGAATCAATGTGAGAGATGTCTGCCTGAGTTTCCGAACCAGAAATGGAAGGAGAAGGAGAGGAGGAAAAGCGTAAGCAAATATCCCTGACCAGTTCATCCATGGGGCATTGCCTTTGGATAGATGGTGTGGGAATCTGGAGGCGAAGTATGGGCATTTTGAGTTCTCTGCTGTGGCAAAGATCTAGCTGTTGAAACCCCTATTTTTGGAAGTATGGAAAGAGAACCTGGGGATAAAGTTCCCATTCGTGTACTTGTTGCCGCATCCTGCTGAGGTCGGCAAATTGGTTGTTGATGCTTGGAAGGTGTTCCGCCAGAAGATACATTTTGTGATGTATTGCTCAAATGGTCTGAGAGAGGCGTGACAACTGTGGAGAGGGTGTCCCCCCCCTGGTCTTTGTACATAGTACATAACTGTCATATTGTCCGTCCGGACGAAGACAACTTTCCCTACCAGGTGAGGCTGAAAAGCTTTTAGTGCTAGGTAAACAGCTAGAATCTCCAAGTAATTGATGTGGAGACTTTTATATTTGGCATTCCATAAACCCTCAATTGTTAAATGCTGAAGATGGGCACCCCAACCTGTGAGAGATGCATCTGCTGTTAGTACGACTTGTGGAATTGGGTTGATGAAGGGCCGCCCTTTTGATTGGGTTTGTGTGTTCCACCACTGCAGAGAGCGATTAGTGCGGCTGTCTACCAACACTAGATCTGTTAATTGACCCTGTGATTGATTCCACTGACGTGCTAAGCATTCCTGTAGAGGATGCATGTGTAATCTTGCATGAGGCACTATTACAATGCATGATGCCATCATCCCTAACAGTTGCAAAATAAACAATTGATGGACGGATTGCTGGACAATGCAAACATTCACCCCCAGTCACAAGGATCTGGGTTTAATCCATCATTCTTTTGCTCACCACAACACCCCAGTTTGGACCCAGCCATATGCAAATCAGTCTTGACCCTGTGGGAACAGTCCAGCCCGAACTGCCAAGCCAGGTCCTCCCTGGACCGGAAACAAGCATCCTGGGACCGGTTTCAGGGCATCACCCTTCATCAGCCAGGCTAGCTTGAATCCAGTGGTGTAGTGAGCACGGGACCCACGTCTGGGCATACCCTTCCCACTTAGGGCAACATATGCAAAAGAAACAATTGATGGACGGAATGCTGGACAATGCAAACATTCACCCCCAGTCACAAGGATCTGGGTTTAATCCATCTTTTTTTGCTCACACCACCACCCCAGTTTGGACCCAGCCATATGCAAATCAGTCCTGACCCTGTTCCTTGTGGGAACAGTCCAGCCCGAACTGCCAAGCCAGGTCCTCCCTGGACCAGAAACAAGCATCCAGGTCGGATGGTGGGGGTTTATATTTTTGGTGTTAATATACGTGCTCTAACTGGGTCTTTAAAAATATCATTAGTATGCCTCATCATACCTTTTAACATAGGCAACATTTGTGTTTTCTGTATGTTTCCTAAGGTTTTGAATAGGAACTCATCTTCTAGTGCTTCCTTGTGTAAAGGTACGCCGTGATAATTGGCTGCTCTAGCAATTAATTAGTGATATGCGGTATTATCATCAGGAGGGGGTGGTTTTGTTGGGTATAGATCAGGGTCTGTATCTTGAGGTGGGTCTATATTATAGTCATCCCATGGATCAGGTGGTGGCTGATTATAATTATCGTCATCCGTTCCTAAATCAGGATTTGCGTTAGGAGAACCTGATGGTGTAATGTGTAGAGGATCTATATCTGGTATAATGGGAATTGGTGGAGGGGTTTGAGGAACGTTAATAGGGGTGGTAGCCATGTCCAGTTTCTTCTTTAGAGGGATTCTGTATTCAGTGTCTGCCTTCCTTTTTGGAGGAATTACTGGTTTAGCTGTTATGTGTCCAGTATCAGGATTTATATGAATCTTCTTCTGTTTGGGATCCAGCTTTTCCTTCTTTTTTCCTAAAATCGGCTCTGGTTGTTTTAAGTGAGCGTCTTTGTTTTAGTGCCAACATTTTCGGTAGTGAGCTGGATTTGTCCTTTTTTCCTTTCGATCTGGAATGTTTCGGAACCGAAGGGGTATTGTCTCAGCTCGGGCCCGAGCCGTAACGCTTGATTGTCTGTTTCGGTGCCGAGGGCAGGGCATTGAAAGCAGTCTCTCGGTGCCGACCATGGCCAACAGGCAGTGGTGGCCCAGACACCTTTTGTTTGGTGGAAGAAAGTTTGGGGGACAAATGGGCTTTATTACTCACGGCACCCTGTCCCGCTGGAACTTCTTCGGACTCCAACTCAATCTCCACTTCCGAGTACGATTCTCGACTAGAGAAGGTCTCCTCCTCTTTCGCTGCTGACGCCTCCATTTCTGCCTGCTCGGTATCTTCTCCGAAGATAACCGGGGTGTGTTCAATGCTCTGCACCTGCATGTCCCTTCGTCAAGCCCAAAAGTCCCACAAACTCTTCTACGATTGGAGCGATCGACAAGCGTCGAAATCTTCCTTGTGCTCCAGTGAGAGGCACAATTTGCAGACTTCATGCAGGTCGGTGTGTGGATACTTGGAATGGCACCGAAGACAAAATTGAAACGGAGTCCGTTCCATCGGCAGAAGACTGGATAATAAGGAACTGAGTTTAAGTCGACTGACGCGGCTAGGTCCGAAGGCCAACAACGATGTCTTCGATACCAAAGACAGAGAGTTTTCCTATATTTTCAACACACAGAGAATGGTGATACACACACAAAACAATACCAACGAGGGATCAGTGGGTTGCGCACCGAGGGGATACCAAAGAACGGTTTTGAACCGGAGCGCTGCAAACCACGTCCGAAGCAGACAGCGGAAAGAAAACAATCTAACAATGGAGTCTATGCCCATGCGCATTATCACCGAAAGGAGGAGTCACCTTACCTCGTGACTGGAAAAGACTTCTTCAAAGAAAAACAGCTTGCAAACATCCGGACCCAACACTAGATGGCAGGAGTATGCAAAGAATGTGTATCTACAGCACACATGCCTTGAACATTGTGGTCTTAAGACCGATTGCCCAATATGTGAAATAAACATTGTTAGATTTTCCGACGGTCTTAAGCAGTAACATTTTCCTGGATTTTGGCAAATGTTTTTCTTAATTTCCCCAATGTTTTCCCCTAAAATTACGATTTTGCTAAATTCAACAATAATTCCAACTTAAACGCAGCAATAAATGGCAGTATACAAGCACCATGATTGACAAAAATAGACCTTAGCTGATCACTCCATCTCTTTAATGCAGTGTTCCTCTAATACCCTTCTCAAAAATATTTTTGAATACTGTACTAAAAATACAAATAAATCAAGCATCAGTGAAGGATGTGATGCTAGTCAATCTTCAGAAAAAGTATTTGCCATATTTCATATTCTAAATGCAAAGCACATCAGGAGTGCAATAAAAATACAACTTTATTAAACAGTACACAATTTTAGAAAGTATCCCACTGCTGGTATTTCACAGGTACCAAATGCATGCCAAAACATTCATCATGCAAGAGAAAACAAGTAGTGGATTTTAAATAAAAGTAACGAGCATGGTCTTACCTTTTTAACAGGTGATATAGGGGTGACCTGTCCAGTGGGCACGGATGGTGCTGTAACCACAACAGGAGATAGCAGTGCACTGGTGTTATTTGTGGTGTTACTCACAGGTGCCAATGGTTTGATTTTATCTAAAAATAAAATTCAAATTAAACGTTACACATAAATCTTGTTTTTCCAGACTTTCTTAAAGTGGTTGTGTTGCCAGGGCAAACTAACCTTTGGATCCATCAATTTGTTACCTGTATTTAATTCTCTTAGCACGAACGCTGATTAACGCAACTCTTGTCCTGTGTAAGACCCCATAAAGATAGATCATGTAACACCTGTCTCCACTACACATTTCTAAACTGTATTGCCTTCAACGAGATGCAGTATTAACATGCCACTAGCTTGTTAATTCTTGCCCGTGTTAAGGCAACGGATTCTTTAACCTCCATTTGAACCAGAATTATCAGAGGGGAAGAGTAGAAGGGTTTGGTAATTAGCTATCCTGGCATCTGGTAAGAGAGGCTATGATTGGTATTTACAGCGCGTCATGTTAATATTCCAAAAGAAAGTGTGGAACTAACATTTCTTAATTCACATAACTAGCTTTCTCCCATTTTTTTAGTATTTCACAAGTCTTTCCATTTCTCCGATTCAATTGTGTAGGACTAACCAGTTTCCGTTTCAGATTCAGAATCTTCCTCTTCTTCCTCTTCACTAGAACAACTGGATTCATCTTTCTTCCCTTCCTCTTCATCATCAGCCTTTTCTTGCTCATGGGAGTCAATACTGAGTGTATTCTTTTCTTGTTCAATAATTAGTGCCTCTTTACTAGAGCAGAAAAATTGCAAGGTGAAAGATTAGCATTCAAAATTGAGCACAATTCCACATGATACTTAACTGGCAACTGGTGACATTTGTGAAATTTTAATTAATGTGTTACCTACTTTTTTAATGGCCTTTGTGGCTGATTGTTTTCCACGGTTGAAGATTCAATTAATGGTGATTTCTTTTCCCGTTTTTCTGCAAGAAGCTTCAAAAATAAACGGAAATGTTGTCAATTATTGTATTGGTATATCGATTCCACCATAACAGTTTAAATGATCATTGCTATATTCGAAAATGCATGGACAATTTCAATGGTCACGCTCCTCTAAAATACTTAAGTTTTGAATAACCAGTTATAGATTACAAGAAGATGAAAATCACATGCATGTGTGGCACACTGACAAGCTGCGTTGGGTAAAAGGTAATCAAAAGATAAAATATATGAAACAGAATATGCTTCACACAGCTAAGGCTCATCTAGCAGAAAATTGTGACACTTTGGTAAATGAGTACCACAACCTCTAAGAAAGTAGGGAATGAGGCTTGGCGTAGGAGGAGCACAAGGACTACTACTGACATAAGATTGAACTATGTTACCCATGACCAGATCTTGTTTGCATTGCGGGTAAGCAAATCAGCCATTTCAACTGGAAGAAACATACGTGCAGAGCAGAACTTAAGATCAATAAGATGACCTAAGTTTCAACATAACAGGCAGTACTTTAAAAAGTAATTGAAGGCATTATATAACACTGTGAGGAACTCTGGCTTTCAAACTTCTATAACCCAGCAAATTACCAAGCACTTGAGGTGGATACAAAAAAAAGATTGCATAAATACAACACACGAATACTGACACAGTTGCCCACTTGAAACAGTCCACGCTGCACTGCAACATGCAATCACTCAAAAACATTCAATAAGAAACAAAATCTCAAATTCAAAAACATTTTGCTCTGTAGAAAGGAAAACGATGATAGTTTATGAGTAAGAAGCCTTCGTATGCATCATAACACAAGCTGGCTGATAGGCTACTATTAAATACAGAATAAAAGAAGAGAATGTAGCCTTATGGCTAGAGCGGTCTACCTCGAAGCTGGGGAACAGGGTTCGAGTCTTGGCATCGACGCTCAACATCCTGTGATTCTGGGCAGATCACTTAATCTCCCCGTGCCTAACAAAAATGAATGTGTCCATCTGTAACGAAACTGATGCTCATGTAAAGCGCACTGATACCCGATGTCTCGGGTCTAGTTTGCGCTATATAAAACTCTAAAAAAAATAACAAAAAAAAGAATACTTTAAATGTGTCTACAGGGCATAATTGTGGGACAGGATGCCTTCCAGCACAGAAAGACAAGGTGTTGACTGAAGCACAAGTAATGTTCGTTCAGATCAATTTTAGGGGATCCGCATTCACCCACCTTTAAAAAAAAATACAACACATTGGTCGCTTCCCCAGCAGGAATCAGTAAGGCTTTTATAGTGTCTTGTAAATAAAAGAACGCCGGAACTCTCTTGATTCCCACTGAACGCCGCAGACCTGTGTCGTAAGCATTGGAGAGATGAGTTGAAGGCAGGTTTAGAATGTTGAGTTCTGACTTTCACAGAGTGGAATAAAGATATGTAAAACTACTCTCCCTGTGTGGCGTGGTTATTGGCGAGTACCTGGGCTGACAGGACACTACAACTGGTGATGAGATAGGGGATTTGAAGACCAAACACTGAAAGCGCTCTTTCAGAGAGTTTGCTGTGGTCCAGCAAACTGCTCATGTGTGCGACGTGTGCGTTCACTACATTGAGTAAGAACGATAAAGGCGGATAAAACCAAATTACAGCCGGGGCGTGGTGTGGCCACGAACGGAGATGGTCGCTTGATCCAGGAGCTCCGTGCGAGGATGGGACCTGGAAGGTGGTCGCGGCGTCTCCCATCACGCAGGGACTACTCCAACTTGTTACCCCTGCCTCTACTGCCGAATGAGACTCCCACCACCGGCACTGCGGCGGTGAAGGATGTCAGCGCTGAGCCTGCGGACCTCCTCTCCTGGTCCCGCACGGCATGGGGCGAACAGGACCTACGTCGTGGGGCGGAGCCACGATCCACAGCTTCAAGAGAGGCCTGGCAGGGCCTATCGTCAGCAGGCCACTTCGCTGGCAATTACGCCAACTGCTTCTCCACTGGAAGCGGTGGGAGCCTGAATCACCGCTGCACCCCCACCGCACCTGCGATAACATCTACATAAGGAGCCGCAGCCCACAGCACCAAAAGAGGCCCGACCAAGGCCGATCATCACCAAGCTGCCCCGCCAGCACTTCAGGAGGGCATCAGCTTTCACCTACAGAACGGTGGGGGCCTGAATTAACAGTACACCCCCACCATGTCTGTCACGCACATTACTCATGGGGCACAGCAGAAGGGCCCTGACACACCACCTGGGACTCTCCGGCCCGGATGATGATGCCGGCAGCACTGGGCGCGCCCTGAGCGGGCGGTTTGCAGGGAACTGTGACCTGCCTCCTGGCAGCGTACCACACACTTCTTCTGCCCCCGCCCGGAACAGACCTCACCAGAGCCCAGCAGTGGACGCTGCCCACGGCTAACATACCTACTAGTACTAGAGGGACTGCTACCCTGCCAGCTGGCCCACACAACAAGCCGGGCTTCTGCCAGCAAAATCCATGATGATCCTGAAAACCATGTGGCCGGGCCGGTAGTAAGTGACCCCTGGAGTGCGGCACAACGAGGGGTGCACCGCCTGGATGCGGTTACTGTGCCCCCCACCACCCCGACCTACATCCTCCAGATCCGGCGTCGGAGTTCCTGCTACCCCATGACATTGCAGACCCACCGCCATCGGGTGGGCCAACCAAAGCAGTCATCTGCAGCCGTGGCGGCCTCTCCGCCTTAGACCGTGTGAAGACACCACATCCCCCGTCACCAGGTCCCCACTGGAGGCAATCGAGGACACAGCTTGTGAAGATCGGCGCCTCCCCTTCACCTCCTGCATGACATAGGACACTGCCCAAGCGGAGTGGCGCCTGGAGGTTCTTGGCACACGGAGGCGAGGGATCACAGAAACCGTGAACTGTTGCGCCTGGGACTAGACCGGGGCCTGTTTGTCCGCCCCCTACCACGGATTTTGTATCACTAGCGCCAGGGCACCTGCCAACTCCCTGCACAGCCTGCGCATGGTCATCATCAAATCCTTGGGGGTCCTCCTACAGGTGAAGCTTCACCACCTAGGACCTAACCCGGGTCCCCGGCCATCACCAGCCCACTGACCCATCAGGGAGAGCCCACCAACTGCAGCGCAGAGTCAAGGGAGGCCTCCTGAGAAGACCAAGGGAAAACCTGCCCGACAGCTGCTGAGGCCCTCAACTTGCCTCGTTCTAGGTCCGCCCCCCCCCCGGGCACAACTCCCTCTGCACCGGAACCGCCTTGATCCGCAGCCGCTAGCGCCCCGGACACCACCATGGAACGTATCTTACAGGAGATCACTGCTGTGGGCTGACGTCTGGAGGGCATGGACGCAAACATTTCCGCTTTGACGTCCGAATCAGAATCCATCCACTTGGACATCGCAAGCTTCCAGACCAGGGTGTACGGTCTATCCCAACGAGTTTCTGTGCTGGAGGACCGCATCCATACCATACCAGAGCGAGACCAGGAATGCCTACATCAGCACTGCGTGCCTTTCAACCCCTGCGTTTCCTTTCCTGGAACGTCCATGGCCTCACGCATTATATTAAAAAGAAAAAGGTGCTCACGTACCTGCAGGCCAAAAGAGCGGATGTGGCCCTCCTACAGGAGACACCTGTACGATCTAGAAGCCGACAAACGGCGTCACGACTGGGTGGGCAAAGTAATACATAGCAGCACCTAGACGCCCTCCACCTCCGCAAACAGTCCACAGCGAACATGTGGAGTAGCGATACTCATCCGCAAATCGTTGCCCATTAAGGTGGTGAAGACGTGGTCCGACTCAGATGACAGATACACCTTTGCAAAGCTAAGGGTGGGAGATAGGTCTCTATGTGTGGGTTCAGTATACGCACCAATGGGGGCCAAACGTGCCTTCATTCTCCAGTTAAATCGCCTCTTTGTGGAGATCAGCGCATCCAAATACATCGGCGGGGACTGGAATGTTGCTCGCGATGCGGTTCTCAACAGGATAGGCCCCCTAGATTAGGGAAACGATGCAGATAGAGCCTTGCTGGGGGATATCCCCTCCGACCACAGCTTCATCGATCATTGGCGTCTTTGCCACCTGGAGTATACCTTCCTGTCCTCGGTACATGGCACACAATCCAGGCTAGACTACTTCCTCATCGCCCACCCAGCAGTGGCACTTGTTGGGGAATCCCGTATACTAGAAGCAGCCTTATCCAACCATTCCCCGGTCCTACTGTCCTTAGATGTGGGCTTGGCCTCCCCGGGTCGTAAACCATGGCTCCTGAACGTAAAAAGATATCGCTCCCCCCCAGGGGAGGGCCCAAATCCGTGCACGTGTCTTTACATACATGACGGATAACAAGCACTCTGAGACTCCCACAGGGTGCTCTGGGCGGCCGAGAAGGCAACCCTCCGTGGCCAAATAATGAGAGACGCTGCCGTGGCCAATAAGCAAGCTTCTCTATGCAGTGCCGAGTTGGAGACACAAATCGCCACCCTCAACCATCTCTAATCCTCCCACCCCACTGTGCCCAATCGCCGCCTGGAGCAGGCCCGTATGGCCCTCAACAGCCTTTATAGCTCTAAGGGAAGAGTATGCCCTCCAGCTCCTTAATGGGAGGACCTATGAGCAGGAGGAGATGGCAGGCCGCTTGCTAGCGGCCCAGCTCCGTCACCGGGAGGCTGCCATGGCCATACCGGCTATCAGGTCAACGTGCGGGGAGATACTCACGTCCCCCTTCTGTTTAAAAAGGCTCCCTTGAGCCACTGAGCTGACTAGCTCTTGGAGAAGCACCTGTGCGCCAGGGAGAGGTACAGAGACCTGAGAGGATTGTGGCAGCTTTCTCAGCAAACCCCAGATGAATTTCGTTTTATCTCTACTGATGAAGGATAAAATCCAGAAACACATGTGTCTAGAGATTAACAGCACTAACCTGCACCAACTTTGGTGAAACACTCTGCAAAATTTCAAGTAAGCATTTAAATTGAACTGTATTTACCAGGATGCAAAGGGGCGAACTGTGCTGGGAGGTGAAGCAGTGTGCTCCCATCCCCCTTCTGTTTAAAAAGGCTCCCTTGAGCCACTGAGCTGACGAGCTCTTGGAGATGCACCTGTGCGCCAGGGAGAGGTACAGAGACCTGAGAGGATTGTGACAGCTTTCTCAGCAAACCCCAGATGAATTTCGTTTTGTCTCTACTGATGAAGGATAAAATCCAGAAACACATGTGTCTAGAGATTAACAGCACTAACCTGCACCAACTTTGGTGAAACACTCTGCAAAATTTCAAGTAAGCATTTAAATTGAACTGCATTTACCAGGATGCAAAGGGGCGAACTGTGCTGGGAGGTGAAGCAGTGTGCTCCCATCCCCCTTCTGTTTAAAAAGGCTCCCTTGAGCCACTGAGCTGACGAGCTCTTGGAGATGCACCTGTGCGCCAGGGAGAGGTACAGAGACCTGAGAGGATTGTGGCAGCTTTCTCAGCAAACCCCAGATGAATTTCGTTTTATCTCTACTGATGAAGGATAAAATCCAGAAACACATGTGTCTAGAGATTAACAGCACTAACCTGCACCAACTTTGGTGAAACACTCTGCAAAATTTCAAGTAAGCATTTAAATTGAACTGCATTTACCAGGATGCAAAGGGGCGAACTGTGCTGGGAGGTGAAGCAGTGTGATATATATATATATATATATATATATATATATATATATATATATATATATATATATATATATATATATATATTCACTGAAAAAAACCATAGGTTTCAGGGACGTTTTAGTTAGTTGGACATTTCTCTCGTACAAAACCATAGAAACTCCCCCGTTATAGTTAGTTCAGGAACTATAACTCGCGCACCCGCAATGCACTGCTGATGACGTCACATATTACATCATTCATGACATGGTCAGTGACATCACTGATGGGCACCCCGGGACACTGCAGGAGCCGGCCCTGGGGGGTGGCGGTCCCCAGGGCCATGAAGGGCTCCAGGAGGGGGGCCGCGCGGCCCCACTCCCTACCATTGCAAAGCCCCGGGGAGGTGGTGGTCCCCGGGGCTCGGGGGTCCGTGACGGACCCCCGCATTTACATATTTAGTGCCCCGGGGACGTGGTGGTCCCCGGGGTGTGTGGGGGGGGCTCGAGCCCCCCCACACAGGTTTTAATTAAAAAAAGAGCCCCGGGGAGGTGCAGGGCTGTGTTGCAGAGAGGTGGTCCGAGACCACGCCCCTTTTTACACCTCTCTGCAACGCAGCTCTGTGGCGCTTACTGGAGGTACCTGGTGGGCTAGTTGGACCCCAGGGACCCTCAGGATTCAAGGGGACTTAATCCCCCAACTTAAAACGCATCCTTGTGGGACACCCTGAGCAGGCCTAGGGGGTCAGGGAGTTTCTACCCTGCCCCCCTTTTATTGTTTTTTAACCTCTTTTTTCTGGCTGCCAACACTTCCTGGTTTGGAGTGTTGACAGCCAATTAGAATGAAGCTCGTGGTCGGGAGGGTTCGCAAACCCTCCTCGGCCACAGATAACGATATATATATTTTTTTTTATTTCTCAGGAACTACTGACCGGATTTACATACTGGAGGTACCCGGTGGGCTAGTTGGCCCCCAGGGACCCTCAGGAATGGAGGGGACTTAATACCTCAACTTAGAACGCGCCAGGAGGCGCGTTTGCAGAGTGGTGGGGAAAGGGGGCGTGGCCTTTGTCCACCTCCCAGCAATCCCACTGTGTGGGGCTTACTGGAGGTAAGACATAGGCTAGTTGGCCCCTAAAGGACTCCCAGCAGCGAAGGGGACTTCAATCCCCATCCAAGAGCGCATTTGCAGAGTGGTGGGCAAAGGGGGCATGGCCTGCTTAAGAATTTAGCAATCCTGCTGTGTGGGACTTACTGGAGGTAATAGGAGGGGTAGTTGGCCCCCAAGGGTGTCGTTTGTGGCCAACTACCCCTCTTGTTACCTGCAGTAAGTCCCACACAGTGGGATTGCTAAGACGTCTAAGGAGGACATGCCCCCCTTTCTCCAACACTCTGCAAACGCGCCTCCTGGCAGACTACGGGATGGGGGATGAAGTCCAATTTACTCCGGAGGGACTTTGGGGGCCAAGAAGCCCTCTTGGTACCTTGTCTAAGTCCTATGCAGCGAAATTCCTGAGCGCTGGTCGGAGGCCCAGCACCCTTTGTCCACCACTCTGCAAATGTGACTACTACTTAAAAAAGCGTCTTTCTGCACCTCCGACTTAGAGGTAGTTTTAATCCCCCTGCCCTATTATGTACTAGGGCCTTACAGAGGAGGTCATGCCAATCACAGGGGTACCCCAACGCATAGTGTTCCCTAGTGTATGTAGGTGTTTTCACTGTATTCCAAGTGTCTTTTAGCATAGCACTGGCTCTCGGCCTGGTTAGTCAGAGTCAGTTACCACCAGTACCAGTCAGCAAAAAGTTGGGGGCACAGGATGACTTTGCAACAAGGCCTCTTTCTGCTCCTCTGTCGGTTCTTTGTGTACATCTCTTGCTTCTTTCTGCACCTTTCTTTGTCTTTCTGGACTTCTGTTGCCTCTTTCTGCATTTCTGTTGCTTCTTTCTGCACATGTCCTACCTCTGTAGGCGTAGTTAGAAATTAGCATTTAAAAAACCTTTGAAATTCACTGAAAAAACCATAGGTTTCAGGGACGTTATTGTTAGAAATTAGCATTTAAAAAACCTTTGAAATTCACTGAAAAAACCAGTTTTCTGGGACGTTATAGTTAGTTGGACATTTCACTCGTACAAAACCAGCGAAATTCGGACGTTATAGTTAGTTCAGCTAACTATACCTCGCGCCCCCCCAATGCACTGCTGATGACGTCACATATTACATCACTCATGACATGGTCAGTGACATCACTGATGTCACTGACCATGCCGGAACCGGAGTCGATGCACGCAGCCGGCTCCGAGGACTGATCCGCCGGCGAAGACCCGACATGAGTGCCTTCCTCCTCTGTGTGACCCGAAGGCGCACCAGGGAGAGGGGGTGACCCAAAGAAAGACTGGAGAGCCTTTGAATAGGCCTCCATTTGGGTCCTTGTCGCTCCGACACCCGGGAAGGGTAGGTATGGGGGAGACGACTGCTGGGCGCCTGTGCCTGGCAAAGACCAAGAGCAGCGGGCCCCAGCGTCACGTTTACGGGAGGACGACCTACGACGACTTGTGCTTGTCTGTCTCCGAACGACGTCCGCGGGAACGACCCCGTGAGCAGGCGCGATACCCAGAGGGAGATCGGCGGCGTGAAGGCGCAGGACCAGACATCCGGGCGGCCAGCAGCTTCATACGACGCTCCCTTAGGAACTTTGGTTTCATCTGCTGACAGGCGTCGCACTCTTCGGAGTCGTGGTGCACTCCCAGGCACCACATACATATGGCGTGCGGGTCCGTGACAGACATTTGCCGCGTACAGGTCTCACACGCCTTAAAGCCCAAAGGCATCGCACACTGTTCCGTGATGCCGAAGGCATCGAGAAGGCCTGAAAAACAGGCCAAGGAACCGCTGTTTTTCCTGGACCCGCGTTGGGACGCGGAAAAGAAGAAAACGGACGTCAGCGCGCCGGGAGGGACTTATATGGCTCCACTGACGTCACGTCCGTGGACGACGTCAGGGCAGAGCCGTGCGGCACCGCCCCCGGTGCGCAGATTTGCTGCTGCGGAAAGTTTTCCGGATCCAGTCTGACGCCTGGGGATATTCTAAGTTAAGGAATCTGCGGCTAGATGTCTCTATCAGATACACATATATACATATATACACACATATATATATATACATACATACATACATACATATATATACACACACACACACACACACACACACACACACACACCGTATAGTTTCTTACCTGTCGGTGTAGTTTTGCAGCTTGATGAATTTTCTGGATTCCCATGCTGTGCATTATTCCACCATCTAGTGGTTGGGTCCGGAATTGTAGTATTTCTTCTCTTTTTTTTGTTTGTTTTTTGTAGTTGGTGGGCGTCGACATACCACCATTTGTTGTCCCTCTGTGACGTCGACGTGCTTCCTCCGGAAGCTCCCACATTTGGTCGCCATCTTCAGATTTGTTTTTTTTTTTGTTCTTGATTTTTCATTCTCCTTATGTTTTTTCCCTCTTGTCTCATCCTTCTGGCGGAGGATGGTGGGTTCGCTAGTGAATCCAGAAAATTGTTCAAGCTCCAAAACTACATCGACAGGTAAGAAACTATACGTTTTGCAGCGTGAAACTTTTCTGGATTCACATGCTGTGCATAGACTTTGTAGCGGTTTGCTAGTCCTGTGGTGGTTGGGTGGAAGATGGTTTGTGAATATATGTTGTAAGACCTTTTGTCCTACTTGTGCCTCTTTATTTATTTGAATATCCACGCAGTAATGCTTTGTGAACCTGTGCACTGAAGACCATGTTGCTGCTTAGCAAATGTCTTGAATAGGAGTATTTGCTAGAAAAGCGACTGTTGCTCCTTTTTTCCTTGTTGAGTGAGCATGTGGTGCTCCTTGTAATGTTTGACCTGCCTGTTTGTGGCATAACTGTATGGCTTGTGCAATCCATCTTGCAATGGTATTTTTGGTCACTGGTCGTCCGAGAAAACTGTTGCTTTGTCGGGGGGCGGGCCTGGCGTCTGCCAAGATGGCCGTGTAAGAAGCGAGCTCCGCCGAGGCCGGGACGTAAGCCCGGAATATCCTGCTTTTATCCTGCAGTTGTACGGCTGATACTGTGTGCAAACCTGTGGGAAATGAACTGCTATTGAATGCTGCCACCCGCGAAGAATCGCTCCCTATACTCACCGAGATACGACGACGGAGCTGGTGGAGGGGGCGTATGCGGAGGCCTTCGGGGCGAGTCTGCGGCGACACCTGCAACACGCAGATACATCAACCTGCTGCGAGTGGTGCTGGGGCCATCGTGAGTATCCTGCGGGCTCCGGATTTGGGCCCTGAACTTGGAATGTCACGCTGCCTTGCCCGCCCGGTCGGGACCTGAGTACCGGGTGGTGCCGGGTGGCTGAGAGCTGGCGACGAACTAGACGGAGGCAGCGACCTCCTATACGGGCCCTGAATGGGCAGGAAGGACTGGACCCCCCAGGTGCCACTATTTGAAACTGCCGACTCCGAACGGGTGTGCGAGGGGCGGCCCCACCGCAGTGGACCTGGGGGAGCACACTGCCACATCGTTGTCGCCCTCTGTGTTGCGAGGGCTAGGTGCTGGCAATTTCGTAGAGGACGGTACAGCTCGTCTGACGCCTGGGTTTACGCCGGTTGCCGGAGGGCCGCAGATTGCGGATCAGGATAGGAAGGATCAGCTGCACGGTATCCAGCTGCCCCGCTGATTGGGGGTCTGAGCGGTGAGTGAGTTGGGACCCCACCCTATTGACATTCTCTACCCGGAGGACATTTGGACGCCTATGACGAAAGTCCTGGGAGCTGGGGGGCGCCCTTTGGTTTGGTGGATTTGCCTGATCTGGGTTCCTGGAGCTCCGGGGAGAGAGCGCTCCTATTTGCTTAACGGTGGCTCTGTAACTGTCGCACACACCCGGGCCATTCCGTTGGAGTCTGCTGCCTGATTCCATCGTGTCCTGCTCTCATCGCCACAGCTCCGTGGGACCGATTGGTGATCGGGCTGTTTAGCGGGATGATTGCCCCATATAACTGGCTACACGGCGACGATAAGTTTCGGTGTCCCTGCGCCCAGTGGTGCTTTCTGGACGACGGCGGGCAGTTACAGCTGAGGGAGGCCTACCTGGAGATTTGGCCAACGTGGAGCGGCGACACCCGTGCCCTGGCACTTTTCCCCCCCGCGCAGTGGGTGCGGGACTCGTGGGGCCCCGAGTTGGGGACCCCCCGGTGAGGCCTTCATACTGGGGGTGACCCACACTTGCAACCAGTGCCAGTTGCCAGCAGTGGAGGGACACGGGGCGGCGCTGAGACTCATCGTGTGCAGCTGATCCGATCTCCAGGATCTCTACGCCATGAAGCCAAAGGGGACCCCTTCGACACAGACAAATAAACTGGACAAGTATACAGTCCCAAAGCAGTCATCCTCGGAGGAGGGTGCTACAGGCGACCAGACCGACACCCCGGAGCCGTCACTAAGCTCTATTATGGCGGCCATTCAGGCTCTGGAAACGACGCTGGAAACCAAAATCGACTAAGTATCAATCGAAATGAACCTTCTCAGAGCAGATATGAATAAAACTTCGGAGCGTGTCACCACGACAGAAACGAACATAGCCGAGCTTCAATCTACCACTCGTAAGCTGGAAGAAAAAGTTCAACAGTAGGTCCATCAACACCGCCAGGTGGCTCTAAAGCTGGAAGACCAGGAGGGACGGGCCCGCCGCAACAATATCCGCGTGGCGGGGGTCCCGGAGGGGGCGGAGAGCCCCAGTATGGACCTTTTTCTTGAGGACCTAATATTAAATCACCTAAAGCCCAAACGACTATCTACCTTCTTCACGGTGGAGAGGGCGCACAGGGCGCCGGTCCCCCCGCCAAAGCCTGGGGCCCATCCCAGAACGATCATAGCAAGAATCCTCAACTGTAGGGACCGGGATGCCATATTACAGACAGCTCGACAACATGGTGACCTCCCGTATGAGAATACGACAGTGAGATTCTTCCCGGACTTTACACTAAAAGTGCAACAAGAGCGGCGCCCCTTTGATGGAGTGAAGCGAGCCCTAAGAGACAGGGGCATTAAATATATGATGTTCTTTCCGGCAAAGCTTAAAATCATCGCGGATGGGAAGTCTTGGTTCTTTACAAATCCATCTGATGTGCAGACCTGGCTCGATGAGGGACGATCGCAGAAGGACAATCTACGTGTGGCCGGGAGCTGGAGAGACTTGTGAACGCTCCCCAGGCTCGTCCTGCGGCCGAGAAGGAATGGATCTCCGCGACCGACACGCCCGACGATCCAAATCATTAAGTCCAGTGAACTCCGAGTCGCATCGAAAATGATCCCACCGCTACAGATATCTGATTCTGGGACTGATTGCTGTATAACGTAATGTATATCATAGTGGGTGGTAAGGTGACACACGCACTCCCTAAGAGGTCTAGTTTTGTAGATTTATTGCCACACTGCAACTGGATTTTTCTCCTGGACTTGGGCTGGAGCAGGACCTCACGGAGCCAAGTGTAGGCGACGCTCGGCAACCCCTATCTTAGTTAACTGACTCTTGGGCGACAGGCGCTCTGCTAGTTGGGGATGTGGGTAGTTTCAAGCCTACGCAGCAGGGTAGCAGGGAGGGGGGTTGGGGGTTATGAGGATTTCCCTTTTATGTTTGTGTTTTATATGCTTCAGTTCATCAATGCTTCTTGCACAGACTTGGGTGATGGAACACATGACACTACACGGATGCCTGGGGGTGGGGGGTGGTCACAGGCTGGGAGGGCATGGGGGGAGGTGACTCGATAGTTGTCACATTGCAATGACTAGACGACATAGTAAGCACCTGAAGGCACTATCCTGGAATGTGAATGGTTTGGGCGACAAAAGAGGACCATGGTGCTGCAATACCTACGACGACACTCCCCGGACGTGGTGCTCCTTCAGGAGACACACATGAAGGGGAATAACTATCTTGCTCTTAATAGGTTTGGGTATATGGTGGCAGTACATGCAGGGTTTACCACGGGCTCAAGGGGTACGGCGATTCTGCTTAAGAACACATTACCTTTGGTGATTACTCGCTCGTGGGTTGATCATATGGGGCGGTATGCTGCACTATCGGGGACATGCAAGGGTCTCACCCTTAACATTTGCTCAGTATATGTCCAGCCCAGATTGCATGGGATGACTTTCCCAGACCTGGGAGACCTTCTGTTAGATATGCCAGTGGGCGTTCTTCTCCTGGGTGGGGATATGAACGAGACTATGGAGGCGGCCTTCGACCGCGACACTAGCTCCCACAGGGCTGGGGGTCCACAACCATTAAAGGGCTTTGTGGAGGCGATGGGACTGGTGGATTTGTGGCGACTGCATAACTCCAAATCCAGGCAATACACTCACATTTCCGCGGCACACGGTAGCGGGTCGCGACTTGATTACATTTTTTCGCATGCTGCCTCAGCTACCCTTTTTCAAGCGTTTTGTGATAGGGCCCGCAGAATTTCTGACCACTGCCCGGTGGAGGTAATTGTCCGGGGCCCGAAGAAGGACTGGTCTCTACCCCCACGCTTAGATCCCTATTTGTTTAGAGACCAGGAGTTTAGGGACCGCTTTGAGGAACGCACGGAGCTCTACTTCTCAGAAAATTAGGGATCAGTGCGCTCCCATTGCATATTATGGGAGGCATACAAGACCGTAGCCAGGGATTACGTGCAAGCTGCTGCTGGGGCTCAGCGAAAGGAAAAGCGAATAGCTTGCGACAGTTTAGAACAGGAGATAGCTCTGCTCGAATCGACGCCAGAAACAACTCCAGGGGACGAGGCTGAACGCATGAATACACTCAGACTCAAACAGAAAGAGCTCAGGGACTTAGCGGAAGATACGGCCCGCGCCCACGCAATAGCCACACAACGTCACGTTCATGACCTTGGCGGCAAGGCAAATACGCTTATTGCATGGTTAGAAAGGAGAGATAGGGGCCGCAACTGGGTCTCGGAGATTCGCACTCTGGAGGACGTGGTGCGGGAAACGGGTACAGATATAGCTGAGGCAGTTGCCAAATATTATGAAGGGATCTACCGGCCCCAATCAGATAGGGATGAAGAGGATTGCGTGGAATTCTTGAAGGACATCACACTACCGAGCTTGACGGATGCCGACCGCGATGCGGCGGACTCAGACTTTATGATGGAAGAACTTGAGGGTGCCATATGGGATCTCCAGTCGGGGAAAGCAGCGGGGCCCAACGGGTTCCCCGCGGAAATGTACAAATGTGTGGCGAGCAAATTGGCACCGCATACGCTTAACATGTTTCGCGAGGCGCGGTCCGAGGGACAGTTGCCTCTGGACTTGAGATCGGCTACTATTGATGTCATCCCGAAGAAGGATAAACCGCGGGATCTATGTAGCTCGTATCGTCCGATCTCGCTCCTGAATTTCGAGGCCAAGGTACTCGCTAAGGCAATTGCAAACAGATTGACTTCGTTAATGCAGTTGCTGATTCATCCGGACCAATCCGGGTTCATGCCCCACAGAAACACTAGATTGAATCTCCAGCGATTATATGGGGTTATGCACGCAGTACGGCAACGCCCAGACGTCCCGGCGGCACTCCTATCCCTTGATGCACATATGGCATTCGACAGTATCGAATGGCCTTACTTATTTGCAGTTCTCACAAAATTCGGATTCGGACCGGAATTCCAAAGATGGGTCAAGCTTCTTTATGCGGCACCGCTGGCTCGAGTTCGGGTTAATGGGTCGATGTCCAGACTCTTCCGGCTTCATAGGGGCACGAGACAGGGCTGCCCGCTCTCGCCTGTGCTCTTTTCGCTGGCCCTTGAGCCACTGGCTTCATGGGTCCAGTCAGATCCGGCAGTACGGGGGATTGATATCGTGGGGAAGTGGGAAGAACGTATCTCCTTGTACGCCGACGATATCCTCCTATATGCCCACAGACCCCGACAGACCTTTCACAGATTAATCAATATTATATGGTCATTTGGGCAATATTCTGGGTACCGCATCAATTGGGGAAAGTCTTTGGTCTTCACCCTAGCGGGGGAGCCATCGACTTTAACGTCGGGCTGTACGGAGTTGGTTCATAGGGATCTCTTCAAATATCTGGGCATATGGATCACTCATACGAAAGAGGAGTTTATTCGTCTGAATGTACACTCCCAGCTAGAGAGGCTGAAGGGTGATGCTGTGCATTGGCGGCGCCTGCCAATCTCCCTTATGGGAAGAGCGGTCCTGTTCAAGATGATGGCCCTACCGCGTCTTCTATATGCTATACAAAATACACCGTTTTTAATCCCTGAGGTTTTCTTCCGTACGGTTGAATCCGAACAACGGACAGTAATATGGGGGGTGGGAGCCCCAGGATCGCTTTGAAGAAACTGCAAAGGGGGGTTTATGATGGAGGACTGGCGGTTCCGGACATAAGGAAGTACTACTGGGCGTCACAATTGATCAACATCAATGGTTGGGTCTTCTCACCTATGGATGAACCGGCCTATCGGGTCGATCGCCACGCTATGGGCAAGGGTAGTTTCCTCTCAGTGTTATAAGGAGGTAAGAAAAGGTTCCCGTCCCTTCCACCCCACACGCAGACTGTGGTCATGGCCTGGCGGAAAGCTACTAAGATGACTGGACGGGAGGCCCGATTGACGGAGCAGACCCCCTTATGGGAGGGAAATTTGTTGAGCGAGGTTAGCAGCCTGAGGGGATTCCGTGGTTGGAGCAATATTGGTATTGATCTCCTAGGAGACATCTGGAAAAAAGGGGAAATTATACCATTCGCTAGCCTACGGGCGGAATTCCAGTTACAACCCACTGAGCATTTTAGGTACTTGGAGTTACGTCACGCACTACATTGCCATTTGAAAGAGGGGACTCCGCTGCCGGAATACACGCCACTCTTAGATAGAAATGTAACAACTGCAGGTTGCACCACTTTACAGAAGAGTCCATATGAAAATACATATACGAATGTCCGTCCAGTATTGAAATAACAAAGAAATCTTTATTCTTCTTTACAATGTTGACAAGTGTAAAGCAAACAGCCACAACAGCCAACGCGTTTCGTTCTATCCCAAGAACTTCATCAGGGCTGTAAAACAATGTTTAAAAAATATATAGTTTACTTTATTACAATGCATATTACAGTTCATTAAATACATGTAATAGACACATAACATAAAAACATACGAGAAAATTCGCCTAGACACAATATTGACAAGGCTCTTGTTTAAAACCTAAGACCTCACAGTTAAAAAAATGTTTGCATAAAAAAGAGAATACTAACATCATTCACTTGTATTATCTAACTGTCCTTTTACCAATGACCTAATTATCTACTCGTGGTCACACACCCTAATATTCCTTATTTTGGCCCTCTGTGTGTCCATTGCATTATTTCCCACCCAAAAATTGCATACAAAATCCTCAAGTGTACTCCACTGGACAATCACCATAGACCACCAATTTTCTTTTTAAAGAGCTGCAGGCAAAGACTGAGTAAGTCGAGTTATGCCTGCAAAAGTATTAAAAAAGAAAGATACAAATGGTAATCAAAGCTAACTACATATTCTCAGACACTGAGAATATCCAATATAAAAAACCACTCGCTTACCTATTAACTGAACTGCATCCGACCCAAATCCGGCTCGGAGGCTCTAATATAAAAACGGCTGATGTGCCTTCAATGCAATTTATGAAGCAATGAGAAACCAACCATATTGTAATGTAGTGTTCAAAATCTTTATATGAGAAAATACAATATACAGAGATGACTTCTCAATTAAAGTAAATAATAAGATATTGTGATCTATACTAAAAGACTATCCACACAACAATTCCCCCTCGCCAAACAAAAAATGGCAATAACCCTTAGAAAGGACTGTAAAGCCCCAGAGAAGCGATGAGTTCTTTGCATCAATCCGATCAAAAAACACTCGTTTACATAATACCTTAGAGTTATCCATAAAACCGTTCCCAATCACCCCCAGTATATTTCCAAAAAGAAAAACATTGGCAATAAAAACACTCGTTTACATAATACATAATACCTTAGAGTTGTGATTGGGAACGGTTTTATGGATAACTCTAAGGTATTATGTAACCGAGTGTTTTTTGATCGGATTGATGCAAAGAACTCATCGCTTCTCTGTTTTGAGTGGTTTTTTTATATTGGATATTCTCAGTGTCTGAGAATATGTAGTTAGCTTTGATTACCATTTGTATCTTTCTTTTTTAATACTTTTGCAGGCATAACTCGACTTACTCAGTCTTTGCCTGCAGCTCTTTAAAAAGAAAATTGGTGGTCTATGGTGATTGTCCAGTGGAGTACACTTGAGGATTTTGTATGCAATTTTTTGGTCAACTTTTTGGAACCATTCAATATATTTGGTAGGTGCAACATTGTGTCAATATATAAGGGGCATGATATATAATTTGCCAAATGACATATGATATAGTCCTGGTTTCGGATCATTATTTGTATGATAGTAGAGAATATGGGGAATGCTCTCTCAAATGTTTTGATGTTGACTCTGGTGGGCTTTGAAATGGGATTACAATGTACCAATTTTTGTCTTTGCTGAAAATGATTTGTGTTCGATTTGTGGGAAATAATGCAATGGACACAGAGGGCCAAAATAAGGAATATTAGGGTGTGTGACCATGAGTAGATAATTAGGTCATTGGTAAAAGGACAGTTAGATAATACAAGTGAATGATGTTAGTATTCTCTTTTTTATGTAAACATTTTTTTAACTGTGAGGTCTTAGGTTTTAAACAAGAGCCTTGTCAATATTGTGTCTAGGCGAATTTTCTCGTATGTTTTTATGTTATGTGTCTATTACATGTATTTAATGAACTATAAGTTTAGTAATATGCATTGTAATAAAGGAAACTATATATTTTTTAAACATTGTTTTACAGCCCTGATGAAGTTCTTGGGATAGAACGAAACGCGTTGGCTGTTGTGGCTGTTTGCTTTACACTTGTCAACATTGTAAAGAAGAATAAAGATTTTTGTTATTTCAATACTGGACGGACATTCGTATATGTATTTTCAAATGGACTCTTCTGTAAAGTGGTGCAACCTGCAGTTGTTACATTTGTATCTTTGGTTTTTCTAACCGCCCCCAGAGGAACGGCAGGGGTAGCAGAGTTGCACACAATGCGAGTATAAGGCTCTGTGTTGGATTCTAACTATTGGGAAGGAAATATAGGGTGGATGGTGCATCACAAAAACCGGGGAGTTTTTGTATAGGTTGGCTGTTTCCTTGTTGCTTTAGACACTCTTGGATAGACTCCTCCTCGATCCAATGATTGACAAAGCAATATCCCTTACGTACAAAAAACTCGTAAATAATACCCCTGACTGTCTGGGTCCCCTGCGGGCAGCGTGGGAATCAGACGTGGGCCTCCTGGAGGAGGATGACTGGAGGACGTGGGCCTCCTGGAGGAGGATGACTGGAAGGAGGCCATGCAAAGCCCCAGAGAGATAGCTATACGGGCCAGGTTTAGACTGATACAGCACCGCATTATCCATAGATCCTATGCTTCACGATCTGCGCAATACCACATGGGCCATTGCACTTCAGAACATTGCGTGAGGGGCTGTGGGGAAATAGGAATGTTCTTTCATATATTGTGGGAATGTCCCAAGACCCAGACATTCTGGAGACAGGTGTCCCGGGTTATGGCAACGGTAGTGGGTGAGCAAGTCCCGGTAGAAGCGAGATGGCATATCCTGGGGTGACGGGGGACATAGTCTGGCCTACATGGGCCACTACATGGCTAGCTCTTGCGGGAGCGGTAGCGAAGCGTAACATTGCCCGCGCATGGGGAGCCAAGACACCCCCGACAGTGCGAGCTTGGGAGAGCGATTTGGACTGGTGCCATCGGGCTGAGCAGACAGTATATCAGAGCAGGGGGTGCCCGCGCAAATGGGAGAAGATATGGAGGGCGTGGACGGTCTACAGAACCGGTCAACCCACACCATAAAGTGAACATTGTTGATAACTTAAGCTATTTGGCCTCGGCCCTGATCGCCTCTTGGGATGAAGGGACATGGGGAGAGGGGGGGGGAGGGGGGGAATTGATTTTCCCTGTTCTCAACGCATCTGTGTATGTTGACCTAAATACTATGTATGCTGTAATGATTTCTGAAGCAAATGTTATGTTTTCCTTTTTATTTTTCTCGTTAAATAAAAAATAAAAAATAAATAAAAAAAGAATTGCTTGGTCTTTCTGTATTCTTTGGTTCTTTCCATGTAATACATGAATGCCCTTCTGGCGTGCAGGGTTTGTAATGCCCTTTCGGCTTGTGATTTTGGCTTTTGAAAGAAGCTTGGTATTTGTATTGTTTGGTTTATGTGGAACCTTGATACCACCTTTGGCATAAAGTGTGGATCTGTTCTCATGACGATGAAAACAAGTTACTTACCTGTAACTTTGGTTCTCCAGTATTGGAAGCTTTCATAGATTCCCATGCTTGGAATCATTCCCCGTCATCGAGATGGGAGTCTCGGTAAATATAAAATAGTAGTAAACCATTACAAAAGAGAAACAGGCCTAGGCCTAATCCCATTTTGCAACCAGACCATGTCTTTTTGTAAAAGAGACCAAAAGGAACAGGCAGCCAATCAGCAGCCTCACCCTCTAGAACCTTGGTGAAAGAACCTCAGCTCCTCAGATTTTCGTATACGTTGTGAAATAATCACAGAGAGAGATGCTGAGCTTTCCCAGGGGAGGAGGGTGGGTCGCATGGGAATCTATGAAAGCTTCCAATACTGGAGAACCAAAGTTACAGGTAAGTAACTTGTTTTCTTACTCCAGTATTGGAGCTTTCACAGATTCCCATGCTTGGAATCAGAGTAGCTAGCAGTAAACATACACATTTTATCATAAAGCATAACCCTTTGATAAACGTTCGTTAAAACATACTTCTACATTAATAATATGCAGAGAGATAGTTACGAATGAACATGCAGTACACAGGGTAATAGTAAATGAATTCAGAAACAAGATAAAATGTGTAAAAGCTGAAAAGCAGGAAGGAGGGATGCAAAGGAAAGCTCACCACTCATTGGAAGAGGTTCCTCAGGACTGCCTGGCCCACAGCTGTGTCATCTCGCAGTGAAGCGTCCAGGCAGTAATGTTTCGTGAACGTGTGAGTGCTGCTCCAAGTCGCAGCCCTACAAATGTCTTTAATCTGCACACCAGCAAACAGAGCCGTCGAGGATGCCACAGACCTTGTAGAATGCGCCCGGACTTTACCCTCCAGGGGTTTGCCCGCTGCTGTATGACAGTATCGAATAGCGCTAACAACCCACCGAGCTATCCCCTGCTTGGAAAGGGGAAAACCCTTGCGAGGAGCGCTGAATGACACAAAGAGTTGAGAAGATTTACGAAAGGGCTTAGTCCGGTCCAAATAAAACTTCAAGCACCTCTGTACGTCCAGAGAATGAAGAGCTCTCTCAGCAGGAGAAGAAGGCTGAGGGAAGAAGGTCTTAAGAATTACTGGCTCGTTGAGATGAAAAGTACAAGGCACTTTAGGAATGAATTTAGGATTAGTTCTCATGAGGACTGTATTGTTCTTGAACTGAAGGAAAGGCTCCTGAATTGTAAGAGCCTGCAACTCTCCAATTCTCCTGGCTGAAGTGAGTGCTAGCAACAGAGCTAGTTTCCAGGAGAGGAACTTTAGATCCGTTCGATGAATGGGTTCGAATGGGTGTCTCATCAATTGAGAAAGAACCAGGTTCAAATGCCACGTAGGAGGTGGAGGTCTCACTGGCAGAAACACCCTGAAGAGGCCCTTGAGAAATTGCTTAACAATTCTGGCTGACCAAAGAGAAGGCCCAGATGAGGTGCGCCGAAAGCGAGAAACCGCTGCTAGGTGTACTTTAATGGAAGAATGAGCCAGACCTGCCTTAGCCAGGGACAGGAAATATGGAAGTACGTGGTGTGGCTGCGACAAGAAAGGATCCAACCCTGCACCCTGACACCAGATGCAGAATCGTTTCCATTTCAAGCGGTAAGTCTTGTTAGTGGAAGGAGCTCTCGCCTGCGAAAGGACATCCTTAACCTCCTCCGGAAGATCTAAGTCAAGAAATTCTCGCTGCTCAGGAGCCATGCTGAGAGCTGTAACGAGCGAGGATCTGGGTGCCAAAGCTGACCCTGAGACATCGTGAGGAGGTGTGGAATCTGATGTAGTGGTTGAGGACGATCCAAGGAGAGAAGGTGAAGTTCGGTGAACCAGAACTGCCTCGGCCATGTTGGAGCTATGAGGATCATTCTGCACGGTTCTGCTTTCATCTTCATGAGCAACCTGGGAATTAGCGGAATGGGGGAAAAGCGTATACAAATGCGCCTGACCAGGCGATCGAAAGCGCATTCCCCAGCGACCCTCGATGGTATAGCTTGCTGGCGTAAGACAGGCATTTCCTGTTCTCTGGTGTGGCAAACAGGTCTATGGAGGGTCTGCCCCACCGGCGAAAGACACCCTCCAGCGTAGCCTGATCCAGCTCCCACTCGTGGGTGACAGATTTCAGCCTGCTGAGCCTGTCCGCTTTGTCGTTGAGCACTCCGGGCAAATGTTCTGCTTTCAGAGAAATCTTGTGCAGGATAGCCAACTCCCAAATCGCCTGGGCTTCTTGTGACAAGAGAAAGGACCTGGTCCCGCCTTCCTTGTTGATGTAATGCATGGCTGTGGTGTTGTCCGTCCGGACAAGAACCGACAACCCCTGCAATCTTGGAAGAAACGCTTGAAGAGCAAGACGAATCGCTCGTAGCTCTAAGAGGTTGATGTGTAGGAGGCGATGTTCCGGAAGCCAATGACCACTGACCTGCAGATCTTGCAACACTGCGCCCCAACCCTCCAGAGAGGCATCCGTCGTCACCACTTGAGGTGCTGGAGTGTTTACGAAGGATAGACCTTGGGATAAATTCTTTTTCCTTGTCCACCAGAGGATGGCTTGCTTCATGGCGTGAGTGATCACTAGCTGGTCGTCGAAGGAACCGCTCACCTGCTTCCACTGCAAGTTCAGGTGCTCCTGCAAGGGACGCATTCTCAGTCTGCAGTGAGGTATTAAGGGAATGCAGGAGGACATCATCCCTAGAAGGGATTTGAAACGGCGAACAGAAAGACACTTTTTTCTTCGCACTAAATGAGCCATGGAGATTAGATTTCTTTGTCTCTCCAGAGATGGAAACACCTTGTTGAGAGATGTGTTTAAAACCGCTCCCAGAAACTGAACCTTCCTGGACGGGCGGAGAGAAGACTTGGCGTTGTTGAGAGTCAGGCCCAGATTGGAGAGGAGACAAGTGCAAGCGTCGACCGCTTCCTCTGCTGCCTCCCTGGACGAGGCCTTTAGTAACCAATCGTCCAGGTAGGGAAAGACCTGGAAATGCTGCTTCCTGAGGAAGGCTGCTACTGGTGCCAGCACCTTGGAGAAGACTCTCGGAGCTGAGCGAAGACCAAACGGCAGCACTTTGAACTGGAAATGGCTCTTGGCGACTGTAAACCGTAGAAACCTCCTGTGGGCCGGATGAATGGGGATGTGGAAATACGCATCCTCGAGGTCGAGAGTAGCCATAAAATCTCCAGTGTTGAGAAGACGCAGAATGTCCTGGAGAGACACCATCCGAAAAGATAGCTTTGTGAGATAAGTGTTGAGCTCCCTGAGGTCTAGAATGGGGCGCCATTTCTCCAATGTTTTCTTTACCAGAAGAAATCTGGAATAAAACCCCTTGCCCCTCTGAGAGAGAGGGACCGGTTCTACTGCTCCCTTGACCAGCAGTTGATGGACTTCCAGCCGGAGGAGACGCAGGTGTTTGGCGGAGTTGGCGGCAGGGGCCCTGGATGGTGGAAGATGAATGAACTCTAGGGTGTGGCCACTCTGAATGATGTTTAGGACCCAACGGTCTGTTATCCGTTGCCAATTGTGGAGGTATCGAGACACCCTGCCTCCTACAGAGGTCTTCGAGGAAGAGGAGGGCACAGCGCAAAGAGCGAGATCGCCGCTATTGCCTCTTAGAGGCGTCCCGTCCGGGACGATTCTGCTTCCCTCTAGTGTTCGACCTAGAGAAAGACGACGTCTGGCCTTGCTTCTGATAAGAAGGACTGTAAGATTGAGGTGTGGAACCATAAGAGGAGTACTTCTGCTGTTGGTAGGAGCCCCTGTAGGATGGAGCACCTCTGCCCCTAGCTCCACGGAATGGCGCTTTCTTGTATTGAAGGGTCCCCAAGGACCGAGCAGTTTCCGTATCCTTCTTGATGTTTTGAAGGGTATCATCTATGTGCTTGCCGAACAACTCCTCACCATCAAAAGGAAGATCCAGGATTTTGTTCTGGATCTCTGGCCGAAACCATGTTGCCTTCAGCCAACCCTGGCGACGAAGCACAGCTGCACCAGCCAGGGACCAGAAAGCCATTGTAGCGATGTCCATCGCACAATCGATGACCTCAGTGGACGTAATCTCTCCTTCTTGCAAGATCTTCTTTGCTTCAGACTTGGAAGTATCAGACAACTGATCCAGGTAAGGCGAGAGGTCGCACCACATCTGGCAGTCGTACCTTCCAAGAATCGCTAATGCGTTCGCAGCTCTAATGACAAGGCTGGCCATGGAGGAGAATCTTTTCCCCGCGTTGTCGAGGCGTCTGCCCTCTTTGTCAGGAGGTGTAGTCAGCGGCGCTGAAGGATTCCTCGACTTCCTCTGCGCTGCTTGCGAAATGACCGAGTCGGGTCTTGGCTGACCAGTCAATGAAGCTGGGCTGTCGTCTGGGGCTTTATATTTTTTGTCCAGACGCGGCAAGACTGGAATCACAGTGGCCGGATTCTTCATGGCCTTAATGCCTTCTTCCCAGACATGAGCCACGATAGGAATAGAGCGCACCGTCTTCCTATTCGGCTCTTTAAAATCATAGAGAAAGCACTGTTTGGACTGAAGGCATGGGAAGTTCGAAACGCAGTGATGCTCTCTCCATTAATTTGTGGAAACCCCCAATGTCAGCAGGGAGGGAATCAATCGGGGCAGGAGCCGGAGAAGCTGGATCAGGGATTACATAATCATCCCATTCATCCCCCTGATCTTGTTGTACAAGCTCCCCCTCTTCTTCCTCTGTGGAATCATCCTGGTGTTGATCCGTCGGAGGAAGGACATCAGATGGTGTTGGAAATTGAGTATGAGTGGCAGGAGGAGGAGGCACAGGTTGAGCCAAGAGGGTGGGTTGTGGAGGCGGAGGATGAGCTGAAAACCTCCGTCGGTAGTCTAAAAGCATCCCCTGTAAATCAGCCAAAAGAGAAGTGGGAACAGACACCATCTCTTGTTGAATGTCCTCTTGGCGTGAAAATGATTGTTCGTATGTCTGATCTTGATAATAATAACCCTCCGAATCAGTGTCCTGACATTTAACTATCAGCTGAGAAGGGCTATTGGCATCGCCAAAATGACTGTCCTCTCCCTCCGAGTCCTCATCCAGAAGTAATGCAGGTGGTAAAGAATCTACTTTTCTAGGGAACGTCATGTCTGGCGAAATTTGCTTCCTCCTCAACGAAATGGAAATTTTCCCCGTCGACGACGTCGACAGTCCCGTCGACGTAGAAGAAAAAATAGTCGTCGACGGAATCACCGTCGCCGAGAATGCAGTCGGATCCACCGTCGACGGAAGCGGCGTGGACGTGCTGTCCGTCGCCGAAACGATGGGCGTCGTCGACATAGTCGTCGACGAGATAAGCATTGCCCCTGCTGACGTCGTCGTCACTGTCGTCGCCGTCTTCGTCGGCACTCTCGTCGTCGACGCCACCGTAGACGATATCCTCGTCGGCACCATCGTCGACATTGTTGAAGTGCTCGTCGACGAGCCCGCCGACACTGGAATGGATGACGACGTCGACACTCACGTCGACGCCGGAGCACTTTTAGCCTGCGATTTTGGAAGTTTAGTCGACGAGGGCTTGCGCAGCGTCGACGACGACGAATGGCCACTCTTTCCAGAGGACTGTGAAGAGGGCTTTTTAAAAGATTTGTCCTGGCTAGGGACCGTCGCAGGTGGTGTAATTAGTCCTTCCCTCTCCTTTACACCGCAGTGAGGAGATTTGACAGGACCCTGGTCCTCAGACTCCTTCGGGGTCTTTTTTGAGGCCTTAGAGGGGAGACCCACAGACTGTGAAGGGGAACCTCTACCCCCCTTGACTGACCTTCTTGATGAGGCGGCGGAAGACGACTCCTCACTATCACTAGACAGTGGTTCCTTCCTCGACTTCAGCCTGTGGAGCCAGGTTAGCAGGCGACCCTCACGGTCCCGGAGAGTCTTGGTGGAAAAGGTGCGGCAAATCTTAGACTCCGCAGCTTTGTGGTCCGGGTATAGGCAATATATGCAGTCTTTATGCCTATCCTCCACATAAAGCCTCTTCTTGCCACAAGTGGCACAAGCCTTAAATAAAGCTTTCTTCCCTTTATCTGACATTTCCCAAGGATTTTCAATGAAAACCTGAAGAAAATAGCTGGAAAAAACTGTTGAAAAGAGTTGAAGTAGAGCAAAGCTCGAGGAGACTCCCTTCTGCACAACGTGCGGTAGAAAATCTGAGGAGCTGAGGTTCTTTCACCAAGGTTCTAGAGGGTGAAGCTGCTCTGATTGGCTGCCTGTTCTTTTTGGTCTCTTTTACAAAAAGACATGGTCTGGTTGCAAAATGGGATTAGGCCTAGGCCTGTTTCTCTTTTGTAATGGTTATTTACTACTATTTTATATTTACCGAGACTCCCATCTCGACGACGGGGAATGATTCCAAGCATGGGAATCTATGAAAGCTCCAATACTGGAGTAATCTGTCATTATGTATCTGGAAGTAGGGCTCTTGTTGTGTTAGCGCTTGCAATTCACTTACTCTACGTAGTGATGTAATTGCCACTAAAAATGCAGTCTTTAGTGTGGGCATTTGTAGCATTGCTTTGTGGATTGGTTAGAATGGTGCTTTCATCATTTGAGCGAGCACTACATTGAGGTTCCATGATGGTGGTGGCATCCTCTTTGGAGGTGCTATTCTCTTTGCTTCCTTATAGAAATCTTTTGACCACATGGGATGTGAAAAAACTCTTTCCAGTTTCGCCCCTTGTGTACGCTACAATTGCTGCTAAGTGTACCTTTATAGATGTGTAGCTTAGTTTATTCTGTAGTAAATATTTTAGCATTGTTGATTCGCTTGTGATTTTCTTTGAAAGTTTTTCCTTAAGCCACCATTGAGAGAATCTTTTCCATTTGGCTGTGTAACACTTCCTTGTTGTAGGTTTCCTCGCCTCTCGGAGTACTGCCATTGTGCTCTCTGGACGTTTGAGGTGAGCGAATTCTAAGTCCTCAGGAGCCATGCTGCCAGGCTTAGGCGCTCCGGTTCTGGGTGTAGCACCTTTCCGTGTTGCATTGTTAAGAGGTCCTTTCTCTTTGGAAATTTGTGCATTGTTCCTTGAGTTATCTCCATTATTTGCAAGAACCAAGTCTGTCTGGCCCACTGAGTTGCTATGAGTATTAATGTCCTGTGGCTGAGCTTGCATTTGTTGATCACCCTGTGTAGTAGTGGTATTGGGGGAAAAGGGTAAGCAAATATCCCTGACCAGTCTATCCATAGCGCATTCCCTAGGGACTGTTTGCACGGTTGCCTGGATGCGAAGAGTTGGCATTTTGCATTGTGGGGAGTTGCAAATAGGTCGATTTGCGGGGTTCCCCATTTTTTGAATATCTTTTGGATTTCGGATTGATTTAATTCCCACTCGTGGGATGCGGACGTTTGTCTGCTTCTACATTGTCCTTTCCTGGCAGATGTATTGCTAGTATGTCTATTCTCTTTGGGATCGTCCATCTCCATAGTTGTTGGGCTAGGGTTAAGAGTGCTAAAGACTGTGTCCCTCCTTGTTTGTTTATGTAAAACATGGTGGTTGTATTGTCTGTTTGTATTAGCACCCTTTTCCCGTAGAGCTCTTTCTGAAAGGCTTTTAAGGCTAGGAACACTGTCTTTAACTCCAGGAAATTGATGTGCTTTACCGCATCCTGTTGTGTCCACAATCCCCTTACTTTCAGGTTGTTCATGTGCGCTCCCCATCCTACCTGGGAAGCATCTGTTGTGATGGTCACTGTTGGAGTTGGTTGTGTGAAAAGTCTCCCCTGTGCTATGTTCCTTCTGTTCCACCATGCCATCTCTTGATGAACTGTCTGTGTGACAACCACTAGATCCTCCCAACTCCCTGTTGCCTGTGACCATTGTTGTTGAAGCCATTCCTGGAACGGTCTCATGTGCAGTCGAATGTTTGGGACTAGATGAATGCATGAAGCCATCATCCCTAGCAGTTTCCCCACTGTCCTCACTGTCAGAGCTTGCCCCTTGTGGTATAGATATGTCTCCTTCAGCATTGCTAATGTTCTCTTCCTGCTTGGGAATACTTTCCCTAGTATCGTGTTGATTTCTGCCCCTAAGAACACTTACCTGCTCTGGTTCTGGTGACGATTTGTTCCAGTGTATTGAGAAACTGAGTTGGACCAATGTCTGTATGATTTGCTGTATATGTTTGCAGAGATTGTAGGAGCTTGCTCTTACTAACCAGTCGTCCAGGTACGGATAAACATGAATTCCTTGCCTTCTTAGGTGGGCCGCTACCGCAGCTAGGCATTTTGTGAAGACTCTTGGTGCTGATTTCAGTCCGAATGCTAGCACCCTGAATTGGTAGTGTGTTCTGTTGATCACAAATCTTAATAGACCCTTGTGTCTTTTGTTCATGGGAATGTGCAAGTATGCGTCCTTTAAGTCTATAGTTGCCATGTAAAACGACTCTCCGTGTGTGGCGTGGTTATTGGAGAGTACCTGAGCTGGCAGGATGCTACAGTTGTCAACCTAGGTTTTCTAACCAGGCTCTATTTCAGACACAAAAAGAAAACATACCCAAGACATAGAAGAAAAGGAAGAGGTCTTCAGCAGCACTTCAGCTACATTAACAACCGAGTGTCAGAACCTTATGAAAAAGATAAATTATGCAATTTGAAAGAGGAAGGTTACTTCTGATATGTGTACCGGTTCAAATCCATTTTAATGAGAAAGTGAAAGTAAATTAACAAATTCTACTTGGATGACAGAGAAACAACCCGTTCTGTGAAAAAATAATGGCAATACAAATAGGTCTCGCTTTTAAAGTATCAAAAAATGTAAATGCAGCCACTGAATTTGGCTCTAATGGCATTGCAAACGCTTGGAAAAAGTAGCAAAAATTCAAAAATTGCTTTCTATACAGAATGCACACAGGATATAAAGGAGCGAACGGGAGTTACAGCATGATGAATGGAAGGATGTCCAATATGGTAGAAAGATGCTCCAAACAACCAATAGCATGAGATGAAGTAATGATACTCCTCAGGGTGAAACCAAAACTCACTCTATATATACATCATGAAGAATTGATAATACATGCCCCGACAGCAGCGCTATGTCATGAAAATTATGTCATGAAGGACTCCGAAAACAAGACCTTGTGATCTGAAACTGAAAAAATGCAATTTACCTCCCAAGGAGACGGATACGATTTTGGGTTGATCAGTAGCCCTATACTATTAGTAGGCTTCAACAACAAACCATCCAAAAAAAATAAAAAGAGGGGGGCGGGGGGTTCCAGCAAAAGCATGTAGTAATGGCAACATAGGTTCACTCAGTGAGACACTAGTGCTGCTATGGAATTCAGATGCCAAATAGTGACAGTATGAAAGTGAAAGTCACGGAGGCCGCCGGATCCACTGACCGCGTTGTGCTGCACCTCCAAGAAAAAGACAACGCTGCGCAGAAGACAGAATAAAAACCAAAGCGACAAGAAGAACAACACAATACACAGGATAAGTTTCCTTATCACCACCGATAGATCCCGGTTGAAGTTGGACTTCCTGCACATGCCTAAGAATTTCCCGTGTCCTACAAAAACCTCCTGCCCTGATAAAGACCTCGGCCAAAATATCCTATGGTCCCACTATGAACGTTGAAAAGCGTCGGCATCGAATCCTTGAGGCCAAGAGTTAGCACACTTAATTATAGAGTAAAATAATGGACTGTCTAATCTGAAGAGCATCGGTATATACAAGAAACTACTCCTATTTCACTCGGACCTCACTAGGACCACGTAAGAAAAAGTATCGTGGAGCCAAAAGCTGATAGGCCCCGACATGTAAAAGCAGAGTAGGACATATAAGATTTACCATTGCTCTCACAGTAACAGCTCATGCGATTGTGACATATTTGTAATGTTTAATGTGTCTATTTTTAAAGTATACCAAATGAGTTGTGATTTTTTTGTTTTGTGATTCAGATGTTGAAGTCTTCTCTAACAATGCATGGATTGTTCTACGTTGACATATGTAAACTTTCAAGTGCTTTTTTACTGTTAAAAAAGAAAATGTTTGATACAGCCAAAGGTATGGCATATGATTAAAAAGTGATTTAATCCATTCAAAGTGTTTATTTAAATTCAGTACATGGAAAACATATATATGTATATAAAGCGACACCGGACATTAATTGATTAGACTGAGTTAATAGAAGGAACTTCCGAGGCTGAAAGAGTCTTTTATTGATGGTGAGAGAGGTACCCCCCTTTTTTGTATAAAACAGTATGAATGAGAGCACAGATCAAGATGAAGTTTAAAAAACAAAATAGGATGGGAATTTTTTTAAGCCACACTCCGCCTCAATAAAAGCTTCCTCACAAAGCCGGTTGCCTGCAGTCGGTGACCTATGTGGCAAGGGTAGCTACTTTTGAAGAAGTATACATTAGGATCATTACAGAGCTTAACCTTTAATAGCATAATGTCCAGGTAGTGGCGCTTGTCCTTCCAAAACTATATTAAATTGAGTAGACTCTTTACTTATAGAGCAAGTATTGCCTTCGTATTTCTTATGGCTGAATAAATCAACGCAGACTGAACTTTATCCCCTTGGAATATGTTTTCTTAGACTACCTGTGTTGCCTGAGAGCAGCAACTGAAAATGTAATCACATTGGGTGCAGTAATAAAGAATGCACCGTCTAAGACAGAGGGCTGCAAGCTGTGTAGATGTAAACAGCAGCAACACAAAAAGATGGACTGAATGCTGAAGATTGTCAAACATTCACCCTTAGTACAGAGATCTGGGTCTAAATCCATCATTTTTTTTCCTCACCATGCCATTCCGGTTTGGACCCAGATGCGGATCCCTTGCGCGCTGTGTCAATGGATTCAAGCTAGCTTGGCTGATGAGGGGTGATACCCCGAAACCGGTCCCAGGATGCTTATTTCCGGTCCAGGGAGGACCAAGCCTCGCAGTTCGGGTTGGACTGTTCCCATGAGGAGCAGAGTCAAGACTGATTTGCATATGTCTGGGTCCAAACTGGGGTGGCTTGGTGAGCAAAATAATAATGGATTCAACCCAGATCTTTTGACTGGGGGTGAGTGGTTGAAAGGTTTCAACACTCTGTCCATCACATTGTGTTTTCTTTGATGAAAATAGACCCAAAAGCTTTGGAATATACACAAGTATATGAGTTTCCCCGTGTTCTGCGTTACACCTGGTAATATAGGTTTAATATTAGGTTTGGTATTTTTCCCATACCCAATACCATTTTGTTAAAGTGGCAATAGGAAGAGAAAATATTAATACTTTTATCTATCTATAACTGTGTGTTTGTTTTTTTAATTACTGAGTTCCACAATACTCCCACTGTACCAAAAAACATTAAAAAAATTAATTCATAAAAAATTGGAAATACACTATATTTTATAAATATAGTGTGCTAAAGTATATTTTGAATTTTAACATTTAAATATGCTCAGAAAAGTTTAGAGAGTAGCACGTTAATTACAAAAATGTACCACTCTACTTTAAAAAAGAAATGCCGGTTTGTGTACAGTGCTACAAAAATAGAGAAATTTTTAAAACTAAAATTATAGCCTTACAGAATAAATTTGTAGTACCGCAGTAGTACTGCGCTACTCACTATTTATACAAAATATGATTAAAAAACCTGTAAATATTTTGCCCTACCTATTATCATTTTAGTAAGGTATTAATAGGTAAGGTGAAAATACCAAACCAAATACTTCTTAACTGTATCACAAGGCATAACATAGAACACGACAAAAGTGTACCTAAAAACAACATGCCAACCATAAACCTTTGTAAAGGCAGCCGTTAGCCAATCAGCTGATGATTTGTCATCACTATGAATCATGGTAGTACAGCGAAATACAACCATATTTTGCAAAAATACTGCGCTAACAGATCCCACAAAGTTTAAATAAATTAAGACTTATAAAATAGTTACACTACTTACTTGCACCAACCAAAATAAGCATCTGCGCACCATAATATCTAATCCTGCTAAGTTTTAACAAAATCTGAATAGTGGATTTCGCACTACACAATGTATAAACATTTATGTAAAATGCATTGAATTTAAGCACGTTTTGGGACCCCAACAACATTTGCATATTACAATATATACTAAGGACAAAAAAGATTTACATTTTTTGACACACTTACTCTACATTTCCTTTAATTTACACACTCCACTTTATGCCACTCCACTGTAATCAATTTACAGTATGCTACTTCAGTTTATAACACTACATTATACACCATTACACTGTACGCTAATACACTGTACGTTACTCCACTCCACCCATCTGCACTGTACGCCATTGCAATGTACACCACTATGCTATTATACTGTTCCCCACTATATTCTTTTACTCTTTTATGTATGCCACTTTACTGGACGTCCTTAAACTGTATTGCTTGCAACTGTACGCTATTCCACTGTACCCAACTCCAATTTACGCTAATCCACTATATTCTATTCCACTATGGGCCACATGATGGTACACTACTGGAGTGTATGCTATTCCAGTGTCCGCTACTAAAAGTAGCAACTGTCTTAGCCATGTAAGCACTTTTAAGATCATTGACAAGAGTGAAAGCTTCCAAATTTTGTTCAGTTGTGGTATGAGGGATAAAGGGAAAAAAAAGTAAGCTAATGTCAACGGTCAACTAATTCTCAGCCAGACTAAGGGTAAAAGGATTCATAATTGAGGGGGGGAGTGATCTAATTGGTAATGAATATGCCTACTTACGAGAACCACCACTCTTTGAAGTAGCCCCAATATTTCACAAATGGCATGTATTGTAAAGGCAATGAAGTATGGTCATAGTTTATAGCCCCCCACCTTGAACCCTCCGTTCCCCCTACGATTATGGTTTCAATTTCTTTCCTTGCCTCGTAAGTAAAATCTTTGAGAAGGCATAGAGTGAACCCAGGTACTAGATTAATCTTCTCGAAAGGTAGGCTCATAAATAAACTGGTATCATTTTGAGTAAGGTCTTTGGTGACTTTGCAACCCACAGGATGGTCTCTTAAACCTTCAAAAATGTTCTTTATTGTTTGGTCCCTACAAACTTGGTTCTCTCCATTTCCTTAGATGCTCTCTAAGCTTCATCAACACCTTGAGACCACCTGCTCAAGCTATCTCCACCAATTGGCAGGTTAATAACTTATGCTTGTACGGTCTAAGCTAAAGGAATTATGAGGTCTTATGAACACATCTGTTGTTAATGGTCTACTTGCTCTGTCTGTGTCACAGAAGCCCTGATTTGCCTTCAACTTTTGCACAATGGTCAGACTTTTCCTGTACTACAAATGTGAACACTGATAAATGTCCTTGATATTCACCAAGGAGTCCTCTTGAATTGGGAATACACTATACAATGTCTTGGGCGCAGGGGAATACCCACACTTAATCATGTATTAAAACATTTTATTGTGACAAAAAAATAAAATAGAGGAAATAAAAATAAAATAATCAACATATTTAAAACCTTAGGAACATATTTGAAACATTAGGAATGTAATTATTGGTAACCACTGCTTAGATAACCAAGTGCTCAGAAGAACACTTGTGCTAGAAATTGTTATAGAACTTAATACATCCAATTTCTTCTGTGGATAAGTGATCAGTGTTTTTTATACCACTAAATCTAAATTGAACGTTCAAACTTTTGACACTTTTTCAGTATCATACCTAAAATTTACCATTTTTGCAGTGGTTTCAACACAATTATTCTAGCAAAACTCACCAACAAATGTTCTATTAAGGGCCAAATTAGGCAACATATTAAGCTCACTTTTTAACAGATCCAGCGTTTCAGGAAAAATACTTTAATTACCATTTAGAAATTGTGAGTGAAACAGAATACTTTTGATGAGTGCCAATAAATGAGAATCTAATGTTTACTTGTTGTTAAATCTCACAGCACATGTAAATGAAACGACCAAAACCTCCTCTGTAATATTGTGTCTAATTTTTCATCAAAGATGTTATGAACTCACAAAAGAGCTTACAAGCTTTAAAAATATTTGATTTTTGAGAAATATTTCTTTTTGGGAGTAGTAACCTGCTATCAAATTTCAAGTAAAATGAGAGAGAAGGCATAATCCGATCCACAGGAGTTTTAAAAATGGAGCTGAATATATGATACAAGTACTCAAACATTTCTGATATCAACGGTTACAGTAGTATAAATAGCTGATTTAGGTGAATTTCTTTGATAGTTATTTCAATTTCTCAACAAACGTAGAACGTGATATGTATGGCTATTTAAATCTTTTTTGCTGAAGAAGCCTGTCATTGTCTCACTTACAGAAAAATTTTCTTCCTTTGTCAGGCTGACCAGAAAAAGATTTGTCATAGCAGGAGCCAACGTGGCGTACATGGCATGTCTTTTACTATTTGCAAAGGAAGCCTTCCATATGACTGTGAAGGCATTGGAGTGCTTAAAGAGCTTTGAAGTGATACAGGAGAAACCGGTATAAAAATAGGACTAGCTATGGCTACTGGCTATTCTGATATTTCTCAGTTGATTTGGTGCTTTTCCAAGTAATGGTGTGAAGCTCACTATCCAGATGCATTCTGGATAGTTATACAATTTAACTCCAAAATATTAGACTTCCTTTTGCAAGCATCGGGACCGACAGGCATAAGTAACAACAATTTTCCCAGCGGACGTCAAGTTATTGCTCAAGATCCCTCCAAACCTCCCTGCTATTTTCTTAACAGCAGCTACATAAGTCTTTGGATAACGGGCTATGGTGACATTTTCCAAAAGTTTCCAAAACCTGCTGTGAAAAAATGGGGTGATTTGGGGTCTTTTAATAAAAAAAAAAAGAATCATCCACCTGCTAAATAACAAAAAGAAACAGCTCAGCATGCCTTTTCAAGGCTGTTACTGTTTAAAATAATGAGGCACTCAAGGGGGTAGTAGAAGGTTCACTCAATTTGCATATGCAGATTATATATTGTGTCTGTCGCCACTAACACTACACTACAAATAGGCTTGTAAATCCAGGTTACAAAGAGAAAAGCATGGTCTGCAATTGTTGGTGGAAAAGCTGCTATGAATTTGAGTGCATATTTTCAATTGAGATATTAAGTTTATAAGGTGATCTAAAACAGTTAAAGGAATTAAGCAGAGTATGTCACTTATGACAGTAAGTAAACTGTCAATATCAATTAATTCCCATTTGAAAAGCTCACTAAAACACTACATTACAGAGGCTCATGGAAAGGTATATCTTAGCAAGACTGAATTACTGGAATTCCTAATCCATAGTTAAAGTGATACGTTACTCTGTAAAATTGTGCAGTATACAGAAAATAATGCAGATTTAAGTCTTACAAGGTTCTGCTTCTTTTGTAATTCTTCCAGATATCCTAGAATGTCTTCATCTGCTACATCAAAAGCAGTCTGGCCCTACAAAAAAAATACAATAATGTAAGAATGACAGATTTGCAACAGAGGTTAAAGGCAAGATTATTTTCAACCAGATGGTGGGGGGTTTGAGCTTTAATCATTTGAGACTGAACATATTCCATTTTGACCTCGAAAGCCACCATCTTCTGCTTTATGGTGTCAAATACATAATGCACCTTTACAAAGGAAACCATCAAGATCCAATTCCTCTTGATCCTCTGCAGACTTTTCATGAAGTAATAGACTTTGTACACTTATAAAAAGAAATTAGGGAACATCCCTTGTGTGTGCGTATATATGTATCATATTTTCTTGTTCACATTACTGCACCTATGAGCACAGCGCTCTCTGCACCACTCTAAATTAAAAACAGCTATCAAGAAAATATGAACTGTTCTTCTGTTCTAGACAGAGCAAGGACAGCCACGATGTCTCCAAATTCTCGAAACCTTTGACCGTTATCTCTTTATAACCTTCACAAAGGTGTCAAGCTGAACTTCAAGCGAGCTTAGCTCTGGAATCTTTCAAAGGTAGGTTAAGAGCCAGTCTCGCAGCAACCACTTGCGGAACACTGGAAGGTTTCATCGTTGGTGAGCGAGCATAGCCATACACCATCCAAAAACTACTGCTTAAGAAACTGGACCTACCGAGAAATAGAAGAATGCTTAAACTTGAAAAACCTCAAATATTGCTACGTTCATTTTGTGTAGCAGAGGTATACACTAAAATTAATTCTGGACAGAAAATTCAGCCAACTTGTAACTTCTGCAGCAAGAAAGCTGGGGCTACAGCAGAGTGAATAATTTAACAAACCAGCTACTCCTCAACAGCAATTTGAATGATACACTGTACTGCGTCTGGTAGAACTAAAAATGTTTTCTTCACAGCATTATTCAAGGCTGCAGCGAAAAGTTCCTTAAATGTGTCATCCTGACAAATTAGAAAAAAATTATAAATAAAAAAAAAAAGTTAATACTCACCACTTTATTTACGGTCTCCATTTCACAAAAGTTCTCCACTAAAATTCGACATGCTTCTTCTTTACCCCAGTGTGCAGCAGCATGAAGCGGTGTCCAGCCATCAAAATCTTTGATGTTTATATCATAGCCTGACTGAATTAAAATCCTACAAAAGGTAGTAAGCAGTAGAAAACACACAAATGTGAGATACATACAAAACGCATTATTTTTTGTACTATAGGCTCACAAAATGTAAACAAATTAATGCATGAAGATCTTTCACTCTATGCAAAAACCACAGAAATTACTTTGAAAATGCGCTCAAACAGAAAAAAACCTACATTTCTGACCACCACACACGTCTTTGCTAAGGCAGCTCAGTGGGCAGAATGCCTGCATGCCGATCTACAAGTCACCCGTTAAAACTACAGCAGGGTCAAATCAGCCTTTCATCCTTTTTGGTGACAATATACTGAATACCACTCAGCAGACTTTGACAGCCATCGTTTATTAGCAAACACAAGGAGATGATGGACGGAGCCATGTCTTCCCTGGACCTGAAACAAGCATCCTGGGACCGGTTTCGGGGTAACACCCCTCATCAGCCAGGCTAGCTTGAATCCAGTTACAAAGTGAGCAAGGGACCCACGTCTGGGCATACCCTGCCAACTTAGGGCGAACAAAGCAAACACAAGGAGGGTCCCTTGCTCACTTTGCCACTGGATTCAAGCTAGCCTGGCTGATTAGGGGTGTTACCCCGAAACCGGTCCCAGGATGATTGTTTCCGGTCCAGGGAAGACATGGCTTGGAGGTTCGGGCTGGACTGTTCCCATGAGGCACATAGCTGTTTCTGAACTGGGGTGGCGAAGTGAGCTAAAGAAAGATGATGGATTCTACCCAGATCTGTGACTGGGGGCGAGTGTCTGAAAAGTTTCAGCACTCCGTCCATCATCTCCTTGTGTGTACATCATTTATTAGCGGTAGACAAGTCAATTTCCGATGCACTGTGGAAAAAACCCATGTCATTTATTATTAAACGCAGACTGTATTGTTCTATAAGGCCCTATATTTTACATAAAGGGGTTTTGGATAAGAATGGATAAGTTACTTACCTGTAATCCTAGTTCTCTTCCAGGGGTATCCTCATCAAAGTCATAAGCACTGAATATTCCCGCCCATGTGCGGGGACCCTGAAATATAAAAATTATATATGGAAATCACATATATACAGCTCTACATATATGCATATACATATATCATTTTTTCTCATACCAATGCAGCTCTCAATAGGAGGCTAAACAATGTAATTACAGACATAAAAAACTACATTTGCCAATATATAAAAACACCAGAGGACAATTAGTACTTGAACTCTGCTTTTTAATGAGTAAAATACTCATAAAGAGTAAAACTGCAAATAAAGTAGACATTGTTAGCCTACAGGCTGCATTGCAAACCAATAGCATAGAAAATGAAAGCATTTTCAACAAAAACTGGCACCGTGCCTTTAAGGCAGCCATGACCCCTAGCTTCCCATCATGCCTCAGGGGTGACAGTTAAGTCAGTTGTTCTTTGCATAACCCTGAAGGTCAGGGCACAAAGATATCCTTTAACACTTTAGAAATCCCTCATTTACCTGGGGAGGCGGGTGGGTTGCTTATGACTTTGATGAGGATACCCCTGGAAGAGAACTAGGATTACAGGTAAGTAACTTATCCTTCTCTTCCAGGGGATCCTCATCAATAGTCATAAGCACTGAATAGAATAGCAAGCCCATCAACCCCCTGCAGGTAAATGAGAGCAAAGTGAAACATAACAGCCGAAATCAGCTGTTGAACAGATTCCGCAAGGAGGCCTGGCCTACTTGGGTGTCTACTCTGGTGTCTGATTCCAGACAGTAGTGCCTCGTAAATGTATGGACGGACCTCCAAGTTGCCGCCTTACAGATTTCAGACATGGGCACATTATGAAGAAAAGCAGTAGTAGCCGCCTTTCCTCTAGTAGAATGCGCTCTGGGAGTAAACCCCAGGGGCTTCTGCGCTAATTGATAAGCAAGCTTGATACATGAAACTATCCATCTAGATATGGAGCGCTTTGAAGCTGCGAACCCAGATCTGATCGATCCATAGTTAACAAACAATTGATCAGATTTTCTTATAGACTTGGACCTATCCAGATAGAATTTTAAAACCCTTTTGAGGTCCAGAGAATGCAAAGCCCTCTCAGCTGGAGTGGAGGGATTGGGAAAAAAGGTGGGTAGAGAGATGGTCTGATTCACATGAAAATCTGACACCACCTTTGGAAGGAAAGAGGGATGCGTCCTCAACACAACCCTGTTAAGATGGAAGACTGTATAAGGTTCTTTAGAGCAGAGAGCCTGTATTTCACTCACTCTGCGAGCTGACGTGATCGCTACCAAGAAAGCCGCCTTCCAAGAAAGATGTTGTAAGGTTGCTTTATGTATGGGCTCAAAAGGCGGACCCATCAATTTTGATAGCACCAGGTTTAGCTCCCAGGGTGGTGAAGGAGGCCGTACCGGAGGGTAGACCTTCTTTAAACCCTGCAAAAAATCCTTAACAGCCTGTAACTGGAAGAAGGAAGGTTGGGAAGGTGAACGTCTATATGCAGTTATAGCTGCTAAATGCACCTTTATGGAAGAAAACTTCAAACCTGCTTTCGCCAGATAAAGTAGGTAAGGAAGGATGACCTCTTCCTGACCCTTGATTGGGTTACAATTGTTCTGCATACACCACATGTAAAACCGTTTCCACTTGCATGCATACGAATGCCTCGTGGACGGTCTTCTTGCTTCTTTCAAGATGGACATGTAGTCCTGCGGTAGTCCTAAGTGGCCATACTGGAGGACCTCAGGAGCCATGCTGCCAAGTTCAGTGAGGGAAGGTTGGGGTGATGAATCCTCCCGTTCATCTTGGACAGCAGGTCCGGTCTGCACGGCAGCTTCTTGTGAGGGCACTCTGATAGGTGCAGAAGGTCCGGGTACCACCATTGCCTTGGCCAGTTCGGGGCAATTAGTATCATCCTCGTGCATGAATGGGCCAGCTTGGTCACCACCTTCGGGATCAGCAGAAGCGGTGGAAAGGCGTACACAAATGCCCCTGACCAGTCTATCAAAAGGGCATTCCCTTTCGATCCTGGTCGGTAGAACCGTGAGGCGAAGTCTCGGCATTTGGTATTTTCGTCGTCCGCGAAGAGGTCGATGGTGGGACAACCCCATGCCTGGAAGATGTCTTCGACGACCTCGTCGTTGAGTACCTAGTCTTCTCTGTCTTCAAAGTGACGGCTGAGCGCATCCGCTCTCACATTCTGTTCTCCTGGCAGGTGGACTGCTGTGACTGCCAGATTCCGAGCCAGGAGCCAATGCCAGAGTGTTTGAGCCTCCAGGGAAAGTGTGCGTGAGCGAGTTCCCCCCTGTTTGTTCAGGTAGTACATGGTGGTGGTGTTGTCCGTCTGTACTAACACTGAGGTTGCCTGAATCGAGGGGAGGAAAGCTTTGAGGGCTAGGTGAACTGCTCTCAGCTCTAGCATGTTGATGTGATAGGATCGCTCTTTTGGAGACCACAGTCCTGGAGTCTGGAGAGGACCCATGTGGGCCCCCCAACCCTGCAGCGAGGCGTCCGTGATCAGTGTCTGAGCAGGCGGAGGTTGATGGAAAGGAATTCCGACTTGCATATTTCGTTTTCTCATCCACCAAGGTATGGAAGCTCGAGCCTCGTTTGATGGACTTATTTTTTCGTCCCAGCGGGCTGTCTGCTGGTCCCACTTGTCCTCCAGATCCTGCTGAAGAGGACGCATTCGTAGTCTGGCATTGGGAACCAGGAAGATGCAGGATGCCATCGACCCTAGCAGGGAGGCAATCCGACGTACAGGCAGTTTTCTGTTGCGCAGAACCAGCTGGCATTTCTGTATGAGGGAACACTGTCTCTCCTCCGAAGGAAACACTTTTCCTACCGTGGAGTCTAGCAGAGCTCCTAAGAAATGTATGTTCTGCGTTGGCTGTGAAGTTGATTTGGCGAAATTCACATGCAGGCCCAGCCGTTGACACAGTTCGAAACAGCTCAGGAAATGACTCCTCACACTGTCTGGGGAAGGGCCTTTCAACAGCCAGTCGTCCAAGTACGGGTATACGAAGACGCCCCTGCGGCGCAGTGCGGCTGCCACCACCGCCATGCACTTCGTGAACACTCTGGGGCTGACTTCAACCCGAAGGGTAGAACCTTGAACTGGTAATGAGCGGATCCCACCAGGAATCGCAAGTACTGTCTGTGATACTGATTGATCGGGACGTGAAAGTATGCATCTTGCAGATCCAGCGAACACATCCAATACCCCTGCCTGAGATGTGGATATATTTGATGGAGAGCCAACATGCGAAACTTTTCCTTTTTGATGGATAGGTTGAGTGACCGCAAGTCTAGAATGGGTCTGTACTCTGCTTTTTGGCCTTTTTTCTTCACCAAAAAATATCTTGAGTAAACCCCTTTCCCTCTTTGAGATACTGGCACCCTCTCGACGGCTGACTTTCTGAGAAGGGTGGCAACCTCTTTCTGCAAGAGTTTTAACTGGTGACATGGAGGAACTGGAGGGATTGATGGTGGACGATGTTGAAAACGTAGAGAGTACCCATTCCGCAGCGTGGCTAGCACCCACCGATCTTTTGTGATATCTCGCCACTCTTCGAGATGATTTGCGATACTTCCCCCCCCCACTGGAGTGGTGAACGGCGACAGGGGAAGTGAGTACTCATTGTTTTGACTGCGTCTTGGCGGAGTTGTTGCCTTGATGCTGGTTTCTTCCTCCTCTGGAGGGACGTCTGCCCCGATACTGCGTTTTTGCTGGCCTTGCTGATCCTGATTTTTCTGCCAATGAGGGGTTTGAACCCTCTGTTGGGAGGATCGTCTATTGTAAGGACGGAATCTCTTACGGAATTCCTTTCTTTTCTCCAGGCCGACCGCTTTAAGCGTGTCCAGTTCCGTTTTCATCCGTGCCATCTCTTCATCCGTGTGAGTCCCGAACAAAGAGGAACCAGAGAACGGAAGATTGAGGATGCGTGACTGCGCTTCTGGCTTGAGCGCTGTAAGACGTAGCCATGATGTTCTTCTTGCGCATACCCCATGAGCATATGCATGTGCCGAAAGGGTAGCTCCATCCGCCGCAGCACTGATGACCTGGTTAGACACCTGACTGCCCTCTGTTAGGATTTCCTCAAAATCTTTACGATCTTCCTGTGGCAACTTTTCAGTGAATCTCTGTAGTGAGTCCCACAGAGATCTGTCGTAGCGGCCCAGGAGTGCCGTTGCATTGGAGACCTTCAAGATGGAGGACGAAGTGCCACAAACCTTCCTTCCCCAGGAATCCTGCGTCTTGCTCTCCTTGTCTGGTGGGACAGTGGAGGAAGATGCCACCGCATGGGACTTCTTTGCCGCAGCAATTATGACTGAATCCGGAGGAGGATCAGCCCTGAGGAAGAGCGGGTCGTCCTCTGGTGAACTGTACTTTTTTAAGATCCTCGCTGGAGCGATCTTAACACTTGCTGGCGTGAGAAAGATGTCCATCACTGGCTCTATGATGCCTGGTACCAAGGGAAGCAGAGGTTTAGCTGCTGCTCTTTGGTGTAGAGTCTCAAAAATCACAGAGGACTTGCTTTGACGAGTTGGCATAGGGATACCCAGCTTTACAGCTCCACTGCCAAGAATGTCCTGAAAAGTGTAAATGTCGTCCACCGGAGAGACCCTCGACGGTGGACTGTCAGTCAAAGTCGGCGAATAGTCTCTATGGGATGTATGAGTGGAAGAAGAGGACGGAGTAGGTGATCTGTGTGCTCTCCTCCTGCTTCTTGATCTAGACCTCCTCCTGTGTGAGTGCACAGAGGTGCGGCTGCGAGCTCTGGCTCTTGACGGAGATCGCTCTTTATCCTGAGTTAAACGAGCCAACGGGGATCTGTTCTGAGGGCTCGAGTAATTCTGGTCAGTAACCCAGTGATGTAAAGGCCTGTACCATCGTGGTGATAAATGGATGGAAGGCGACCTGCGTCTCTCTCTTCCCTTAGGAGACTGAGCAGGAGGAGTGAAGCTCACCTCTTCATGCCTTGTTGGGGAATCCTGGTGACCCCCTGACACTGGACTGCTGGACGTCGAGATCACCACCTCCGGGGATCTGGACGTTGACCCTCGGTGAGAACTGGGCGAACCTGAAGGTGAAGAAGACAGGCTCACTGGAGGTGAGGCGTCTCCAGAAGGGCGCTTTGACGTTGATCTGGAGCGTCTATGCGTCGACTGCCCTCTCAACGGAGACGTATGTCTCGACGTTGACTTTCTTCTCTTAGAAGGTGGACTTCTCGACGTCGAACGTCTCTCCAACACTGATGCAGTGTCATGCTTCGACATTCCTTGCACCCTGTCAGGAGATTGCTGTCTCGACGTCGACCGGCGTTGGACTGCCGGCGACGGAGGTCTTGGTCTCGACGCCGAAGATCCACTCGGCGGTGTCGTCCGTCTCGACGGCGTGGAATGATGGATTGGAGTCTGCTTCGACGCCAAAGGAGGTGTCCTGTGTCTCGACGCCGAAGATCGTTGCCTTGATCCCGGCGGAGATCTGCGCCTCGACGTCGATCGCCGATGAAGAGGCGACGACGGAAAGAGGCGACGACGGAAAGATGCGCCTCGACGTCGATCGCCGATGATGAGGTGACGACGGAGCGCTGTGCCTCGACGTCGATCGCGCCTGCGACGACGGAGCGATCTGCCTCGACGTCGAACGCCCAACCGGCGCCCACGGAGACCTGTCTCTTGACGTTGAGCGCCGCCTGGTTGACGTCAACGGAGGACCTGTTACCTTCGTCGACGAAGATTTCGTTGTCGAATGATGATGATGCACCGGCATCACCGAAGTCTTCAACGCCGATTTCTTTGTCGCCGATTTCTTCGACGTCGATCCCGACGCCGACGGAGAACAGGTCGGGACTTTTCCTCTCGACGTCGACCGAGTTCGCTTCTTCTTCTGCCTCACAGGAAACCTACCTCTTTCAGAGAGGCCATAGAGACTAATCCTGTCCCTCTCCTTGATAGTCCTTCTTGATAACTTCTTACAATGCTGGCAGTTGTCAGAAGAGTGGGACTCGGGGAGGCAGAGAATACACACAGGATGTGTATCTGTTCTGGCCTTCTTGCCACAGGACGGGCAAGGATCGAATAAAGAAGGCATTTTATCCAAAAATAAACCTTTTCTGTAACACAAAAAAGGTGTTACTTGCACTCTAGGACCAAAAGACGTCGAGTGAAAGTAGAAAAAACTAGATTTTTACAGATATTTTTTGACAAAGTCAAAAAAGCAAGAGCTGAAAATCCAGGATCCTGACTGAAGGAGCCGGAAAGAAAAACTGACCTAACTGTCACCCCTGAGGCATGATGGGAAGCTAGGGGTCATGGCTGCCTTAAAGGCACGGTGCCAGTTTTTGTTGAAAATGCTTTCATTTTCTATGCTATTGGTTTGCAATGCAGCCTGTAGGCTAACAATGTCTACTTTATTTGCAGTTTTACTCTTTATGAGTATTTTACTCATTAAAAAGCAGAGTTCAAGTACTAATTGTCCTCTGGTGTTTTTATATATTGGCAAATGTAGTTTTTTTATGTGTGTAATTACATTGTTTAGCCTCCTATTGAGAGCTGCATTGGTATGAGAAAAAATGATCTATGTATATGCATATATGTAGAGCTGTATATATGTGATTTCCATATATAATTTTTATATTTCCGGGGTCCCCGCACATGGGCGGGAATATTCAGTGCTTATGACTATTGATGAGGAACCCCTGGAAGAGAAATAACACGTTACCAGCGAGAACAAATTACTGAAAAATACTGTTTTTGTTATAGTTAATCATGCTCACTATTTAAGCCACCTGATTTCTCCATGTTGTTTGTAAGATCACAGGTTACAAATTACTAAAAGTAAAATTACAATTGCCATAGAAAGGTTTCAAATATATACTGTAAGTACTGGACAAATGACCCTTTGAAAATATTTATGCATACGTTTAAGGATTAAGAAGCAGTAGACACCTTGAAAATATTTTGTATTTAACTTTCGGAATGTGAAGCAGAAAACAATAAAGGAGGCATGAAGAATTACAGACAATGAGAAAACAAAGTATCTTTTACATAGAACTTGTGATATTCTTGTTCCAGATGCATGCCATGTACGACAAAGCGGTATTTTGGAATTCAAAGTGCACAAATGGTTATCCTCTATGTTATGTAGTATGTCAGTAAAGGTTATATTAAGTGAACCTGCTAAATACACAATCATAGGCAGTAAGTTTCCAACTTCAGAAGTAAACACTGCTGTTGTGAAAAAGTATATATAAAGACATAATTCGAATGTACCCTTATTCCAATCGGCTGTAAAACAACAATGGGTGTACTTTGCATCTTGACGCTGAATAATGGGTGTTCACTGTTCTCCAAACCAGCAGTATTTATTTTATAGACATTAAGTCGAGTGGACTGGCTGGGATTCGAACCTGTGACCATTAAGTCAAACACAGTTTACTGGAGAGAATACATCAGTCCACTTGACCCCCGTGCACATCCAAAACCTACATGGAATTATACTCAACACTACTTTCGTAATGCTAAAGTACATCTAGATCAATCTCAGAGGACCCCTGGGAGAACAGAATATTCTTACTCTAGAGTACCTACCCACAACCTAATACAGAAAAGCTACTGCCTGTAAATCAAAACAGGGACCATGATCTAGAATTTCCAGTAGTCCAGTAAATCAGACACAGCAGAGGTAAAAGATATCTTTGGTTCAGGCAAGCCAAAATGGTCAAATTCAAATAAATGTTCAATAATTCAAGCAGAAAGTGCCATCTATTAATGCCCTAACAATGTTAAACTGGAGGTAAAAACAAGCATTTGCAATGCAATAGGGTCTCGCATTACTGAAAGTTTTACCTATTGGTCAAATAGGTCAAACTTTCCGTAATGAAAGACCTATTGCATTGCAAATGCTTGTTACTTTTGCATTCAAACTGTAGCAGGCACCAGATTTACAAACCTTTTTCTGTGAGGTGTGATTCACTCCTAACATATTCTTGAATTTCAGTCATGTCTACTCATGGAAAAAGCTTTGGAAATGTAACCTGTAGTATCTTTTTGAAGGGGGTGGAGGCGGATATGTTCTGGCTGAATTAATTGAATACGTGATGCTGTAGTTAAGGAAGCAGTGAATAGGGGGCTATGTCATATTACACACAGGACGATATTTGAATATCATGAAATCAAATAAAATTAAGATCTAATTAAGAAATGCTCAATAAATATATTGGAACGTAAAATAAACATTAATACTGCAAAATGAAAAAAGTCTGATTAAAAAGTTGTTTCAGGCCACCCAACTCATTGGTAAGATTGCATCTCAAGAGACCTGCCTGCAAACCTTCAGGAGAAAGCATGGTGGAAAAGCACTGAGAGTTGGAGGTAGAGCTCTGGTAGAGATTTGTCTGCAGGTGCAGTTCTTATAATTTTGGAGAACACTACTTATAGAGGGCAGAGATAAGGAAAAGAGAGGCTTTGTGGGCTCTGATCGCAAACCGTACTTAATTTGAGTTGGTGGTTACTGGTGGGGGGGCCACAGCACATATTTTTGGGGACCGGCACTTCTATTTCCTCATCATACATTTCCCAAGGACAAGAGAGTGAAAAACACAAACGGGAAAGAAGGAGAAAGAGAAAGATGGAGAAACAGAAAAAACGGAAACTCCGTCACCAACGGAGAAAGCAGGTATGTACAGGATTGTGAAAAAATGGGGCAGGCAGTGTCTGGCACTGGTTGAAGAGGCCCGATGTGTATTCAGCAGCGCTTTGGGCACCGGCACTCATTATTTTACAAATTAAACACTGGACTCGCAGGTAGCGATGTGGCAAGGGGTTAACACCAACTCGTTAGGGTAGTCAACAGGGGTAAAAGAAGGTAAGAAACTGCTGAGAGCAGCGGAACAGCCTCAGTCACAACATTCACCAGCAATGCAAATTTGTCTCGCATTTGTGAAAGTTGGAGGTATTGGCGTTTTAAATGATCATGTTTTTTACCTATGTGTTTTGGAATGAGTGAAGTGGATGTATGTGGGTTGAATTGTTAGTTGTGGAATGGTGTGCGGTGGAATTGTGTTGTATGGAATGGATTTGTGTAGTAGAATTGTGGTATGGTGTTCAGTGGAACTATGTGGAAAGTAATTATGTGGTATGGAGTGTAGTGGAATTATGTGGAGTGCGATTGTGTATCATGGAGTGTAATTATATGGAATGGCATTTTGTGTTGTGGAGTGGTATGTAGTGGAGTTTAATTATGTGGTGCGCTGTAGAATTTTGTGGCATGATATGGAATTCTGTGGTGTGGATTGGATGCATGTGTTGTGAAATTGTGCTGCTGAGTTGAATTATGTGACTTGGTCTTGAATTATGTGGTGTGGATTGCCAATGTGTGGAGTTGAATTGTATGGCATGGAACTGTGTAGATAATGAATACTAACTTGTCAAAAGCAGCACACCAGAGAAGCAACCATGTTTAGCAATCACGCAAGATGGCCTACGCAAAACTGCAAGTATTGAAGAGCACACGAAAGCATACATAAAACGGATAAAACTCCACCACTATAACCATAGCACACTGATCCTCAATTTATTGGTCGTGCATACCAGAACTATGCAGCAACCTTTAGTTAACGCATCACAGAGTACTGCTGGCAGGATTGGAGAAGAGGTGGTGCGAGTGTTTTTTGTGTGTAGGGGGGAGAGCTGGGAGAGGAGGGGCATCTGATAATAAGGGAGAGGGTGCTCAGCAGTGCCTCTACCTACTTGCGCTGAGAAGGTGAGGGAGAAGCAGTGCCAGATAGGTGCGGATCGTGCAATGCCCCGCCCCCACTTTTTTCATCTCACTTAAAGCTCCGTTCTCCTGTATCTGATGGCTACCATCCCTGTGTGAGCTTCCATTTTAGAAGAAACCTCCTCCTTGCACAAGATAGTACTGCTGTTATATGGCTATTAATAGACAGGCGCAGCGTTGGGGTGTGTGGAGGATACCTCTAGCTGAGGACAACAGACTGCAGGCAAAGCCAGCAAGGGACAGCTGGATTGACCGGAGTTGCTATGATGGTGCACTGCCTTGCGCTTGAGGCCTGCTGCCGCCTGTACGCCTCCATCTATGCAGTGACGAGGCTTTGAACACCCACAACCAGCTAAACGGCTGTACCCAGGCTCTGCCTGCAGCCATTCGTAGTGGACATGCGCAAAGTAGCTGTTTAGAGGTGGAGAGAGCACCGCAGAGCCACACCGGCGGAAGAAGCGCACGAGATAAGTGATTTTGGGAGGTTTAAAAGACTTGTTGATGCAGAGAGGCTGGCTGTCAGAAAGGGAGAAAATCCAACAGATGGAAGGGCATGCAGATACACAAGAGCAAAGCTGACAACATAAAGAGACGGATTGTTGTACACTGAGGGAGGTTGAAAGGAAGATGTACATTATGAGAAAAGTATATGTAGGCAAGCACACAGTTACTGACAGCGAGCGGTACAGCCAGAGAGCAGGGAGGATGAAAGAATAGATGCACGTGTGCATGCATAGATGGGTGGGTGAGCAGACGAACCGAGAGAAACGTAAACAGATTAAAAGACAGATGGGCAGGTAGTCAGCAAGCATATACACGACCAAATAGTCACAAAGACAGATAGGTAGACAGATCAGCAGAAAGGCTGACGCAGACGGGCAGATAGACAAGACAGACATATTGTAGACAGACAGACGGGACAGTGAGACATATAGATGGAAAGGAGCACAGATATTTGGTCAGAGAGGCAGGGAGGTAGACCGACATAGGGGGCTTTGAGCCGTGTCTGTTGCTCATGCAGTGGCACTCAAGGATCGATGCTTGCTGGCTGCTCGCGCCCTGGAGGCGGGAGCCCTGAAGCGCACAAAAGCAGGGGCTGCAGTTTATCCCCCGCCTCCTCCCTTCAGAGAAAGTGTAGGACATATTCTAGGGGCTATTTTTAAATGCAACAGCAAGTCCTGGATGAAATGTTAACAGTGGGCACCATAAAAAATTACATTCTCTCTTATTTGTCCCATTCTTGCGAGTCACGTTTGATCGCATTTTTTTATTTTTTTTTCCAACTTGGTTGACGACGGCAATTCTTTCTTTTAATGTCGACTTGGAGCGTTGTGTTATTTAGAAATTGATACAAAGTTTGGCAGCACGCTAATGGCGGCTGCATGTACTGAAGAATATTTCAGCTAATTGTATCCATCAGAACAAGATTACTATGCTAATCCTCCCCAGGGCTTTGGTCATCGCGACCGATTTATGCAAATGATGTTATTAAACACAGTCTGCCCAGCCGAGGGAAAGGAAATAGCAGCAGATCAAGACAAAAACCCTGCACCTGTAAAGCATTTGGTATTTTATACATCTATTTTGGAACAAACTAGTAATAATTTACTTACATGCTAATAACTAATCACCCTGGCAAAAGAGGAAGGGCTCTTGCTGGGGGTACTAGTTTTTGAGGCGAGCTGTGAGGTCGACGCAGGCTGGAGCCCGGTAACTGTCTGAAAGAGAGGGGGGCGGCAGAGCAGAGAGCCGTATGAGGGCGGGGGAAGAGCCGTTTTCCGTGTAGATGGGTCCAGTCAATGGCCGGAGCAGCAACGAGCCTGCAGAGCTGGAGAGCAGGAAAAGCAGGCCCAGGAAGGGGAAAGGGACGCCGAGAAAAGACCGAAGTGAAGAGAGCAGAGGGATCCCGCGGCTGCACGCAGCGATAAGCGAAAGCAAAGAGGCTGCACCTGAAGTTGTGGTAACTGAGCGCCGTGCTGAAACATGAAGCACGGCGCCAGAGGATTTATAGTTTAAGCCTGCAGGAGGGCAGGATAACGACGGACGGTATGGAGAGCTTACACAGAAGGCTTGGTTGTCCAGGGCACAAGTCCTATAAACAGAAGTGGGGGGACTGACCAAGTTAGGCAGTATGCAAGTGACATCATGACGCGTGTGATCACAGCACATGACGTCACGACACGTGACATTCCACGTGGCATCACAGTATGTGACATCACAAGAAGTGACATCAGATACTAAGATCTCACACGTTTATCGGGTGTATCATGAGTACATTTAAGTGCATTATATTTAACAAATGAGATTTGGAGTCGGGGTTGTGCCAAAAAAGTGGCGCAATCCTGACGCAAAATCTGGGCCTCAACTAATGCATTTTTTTTTTAAACCCTGCCACAAAGGAATTGGCAACAAGGAAAAGCATGGTAGTAGATCTATTCTGCTTAATTGGTTGCAAAGTATGCATTTTAAAATATTTTATGGGGTTAAGGCATCTGCTGCCAAGGTGCTCAGTAAATCTCAGGTAATAATAATGGTGAGATGACTCTGGAGGTTAACGCATTTGTTGGAGATAGCTGTGTTTTGTGTGGTCCCAAATTTGAATCAAAGCAGTATAGAAGATTAAGTTGTCTCCTGCAAAATATAACCACCCACTGTTCTTGGGGGGTGAACAGTCAATTGGGGATTGTTGAACCTCTATTTTGTTGCTACCTGCTTCAGGTTTGTTATTCATGATATCGCAACACACATGGTGTGCATCTTATACAATGTTATGAGCATAAATGTACCACTTAATTATGCAATAGTGCTCTGATATGTGTATTACAATGATTTGCACACTTACATGATTTCTTTTGAATGGATAATGCGTAGGTTATGTAAAGTGCTCTAACACTCTGCATTGGGATGAGTAGCACTATAAAAGAAATACAATAGTGCTATTTAAATTGTTATTTGAGTAAATACTGGGACAGACTAACCCATCTGACATTCTAACAGTGCATGCACTTATATACAGGGACTAAACAAACTAAAAAGCATGCATCTCTTAAGTACCTGTGAAGAGATAACAAGCTGTGTGCTTTTGTTTCCTCTCTGATGCATTTGCATGTAAGTGTGAGGTTCCAGGCTGCCTCCAGTCCCATACTCTATCAAAAGGAGGCCCGATGGCCCCTTAACTTCTGCCTTTATCTTTAGCACAGCTGGGGGTGAAAAAATGCCCCCTCGCTGCTGCACGTTGCTGCTGGAAATAAAACGATACAAAAGGGGGTACAAAAGGGGGTATGATGGACGGAACGTTTGAGCCAATCAAACACTCACCCCCAGTCAACTGATCTGGGTTTAATCCATCATCATTCTTTAGCTCACTCCACCACCCCAGTTCAGACATGGCCATATGCAAATCAGTCTGACCCTGTGCCTTATGGGAACAGTCCAGCCCGAACTGCCAAGCCATGTCTTCCCTGGACCGGAAACAAGCATCCTAGGACCGGTTTCTGGCATTCCAGCCGTCATCAGCCAGGCTTGCTTGAATCCAGTGGCAAAGTGAGCAAGGGACCCACGTCTGGGCATACCCCCGCCAACTTAGGGCGAACAAAGCGATACAAAAGGGGATGATGGACGGAACGTTTGAGCCAATCAAACACTCACCCCCAGTCAACTGATCTGGGTTTAATCCATCATCATTCTTTAGCTCACTCCACCACCCCAGTTCAGACATGGCCATATGCAAATCAGTCTGACCCTGTGCCTCATGGGAACAGTCCAGCCCGAACTGCCAAGCCATGTCTTCCCTGGACCGGAAACAAGCATCCTAGGACCGGTTTCTGGCATTCCAGCCGTCATCAGCCAGGCTTGCTTGAATCCAGTGGCAAAGTGAGCAAGGGACCCACGTCTGGGCGTACCCCCGCCAACTTAGGGCGAACAAAGCGATACAAAAGCAGACATTGTGCAGGAATTGCTGAACGTGTCTTGGTGTCTGAAATTTACACTAGGACACGTTCAACATATTTCTATGGGGCCCAACTTATTGGCAGGGTGGATGGCGTTCACCCTGCGAAAATAGTGGGTGGACGCCGTGTACCCGCGTGTACCCCGACTCGTGCCCTGGGGTTGTCGATGTAGATAGGGGGACGGGAGGGTATTTATGGAGTGTGCGCTGATACGGAGCTGGGCTTGTATTGTAAACCAACAACTACATCTGTGAGCATTCATAAACTTCTCACATTTGGATTTCCGTCCTGGGAAGGGCCTTATATTCAATTCAGCTTAGAGCGGGCATAATTATTGTCCAGGGTGTGAAGGGGTTTTTCCCAAAACTACTTTAAAATTGTGCAATTGCACATTTGATTCCAGTCCCCTTTACGGAGCTCTCCGCTATGGAGAGCTCTGTAGAAATTTTGTGATTTTTCCAAGGAAGGAACATGGAGACCAGCATCAGGAGCAGCTCTCCTTATGGAATTTGTGAGTTCAACTATGAACGTAGCATTTTAGTGCTTTGAGTATCTGAGCCTGTGTTTTATTTATGTTGTGTTTTTAGGTGAAATTACTTATACCAAAAACTCCCATCAATATCTGCACCCCGTCCAAAACGATATGAATCTCGGGTCTATTCAGACAAAGACTTTAAGTGTTATCTCATGGAACATGGCAAGTTTGCGCACTAAGTTAGAAAATCCAGAGATTGGGAATTTTGGTAGAAGAATATACTATAATTTGTTGTCAAGAGACTTGGCTCAAGGACCTACCCTATATTGATGGGTATGTCTCTTATTCGGTTCCAGCCATCCCCTCAGACAGGCCGGGCAAAAGGAGGTCTGGCCACTTATCTCGGTAACACTGGATGACAAAGACAAAATAACTCATCTCAACACCTTATTATCATTTGTTGTTAATAACTCTGCCAAAGCCCTTTGATCTATTGTGGATTAATCTTTATAATAATATATTTGATTATAAAATAACTAAGGTTATAGATGGGCTGGAGAATGCTATAAGTGAGATACAACATGATCATGGAAAGGAACTCCAAATTATCTGGGTAGGAGATTTTGATATACAAGTTTCTGAGCCTAATGTGTTGACGGTATGTGGTATCTGTGATGAAGAAGATCAGTCCCTTAAACATTTCAAGCACACTCTTTGTGGGGATTCCTTAAATAGAGTTGTTATAGCTGAAGACTTGATATTTGCACAGGAGCAAGTAGGGTTCAACTAGGGATTTGCAAATCTCAAAGTATGTGGGGCACGTTCAAAATCAAAATTCTACCATATATCAATTACTACAAATCTTAAGATCACTTTTAAAAGGGAGTAAAGTGATCATAACCCCATATCATTGTCCCTAGATAGAATTCTGGGGAAACAGCCAGGAAAAGTAAAACAATCTAAGGTTGAGTATAACAAAATAGGGGCTTTAACATCAAGTGGGGAAAAACCGATAAGGAGGCTTTCTTGAGAGATATTATGGTAAATTAACGGGAACAAATTGAGTTCGCCCTAAAAGAGTATGCCGATCCGGAGCTGATCATACACGCTATCACCGCTTTAATAAATATTTACAAGCCAAACTAACAAAATGCTCCAGGAGAACAACTGAAACCCCTAGATGGTTCAACAGTGCCTGTTCCGCGGCTCATAGATTGATGACGCATGCTTTAAGTTTACACCAGAGGGATAGAGAGAAAGTAGAAAAAGCCTAGGAAATCCTATAAAGAAACTTGAGCAAAAAGGAAGCTGTAATTAAAAGAAAAGGCCTGGGAAGACTTTAAAATTTCATGTGTGGCGAAAGGCCCTCGTGCCTTCTGGCAGGTCGTAAATTCCGCAACCTTGTTGTGCCTGGAGCGCTGAGGCGGAGTGCTGAGCTGAGAGCCGCCGTGTACGGAGAACGGAGTGGCCATGAACGCTGCATCGAGGGGAGGCGGGACGCGGAGGGAGAGACGCGAGTAGCGTGCGGTGAGCCCTGCGTCTAAAATACAGCCGCCAAGCTACTACCGCCGTCACCGCCGCAGCGAGGGGGCTGCCAGGGAAAGCGAGAGGCGGGCAGCCTACAGCCAACCACAGCACCGCACCGCCGTTGTGAGCCAGGTACCGGCGCAAGTGCACGAGCAGGAGATTGAGCAGGGTTGAGCGGAGGTTCTCCCCCCATACTCCCCAAACTCCCGCTCCTCCACCCCCGCTCCTCCTTGCCTTCTCCCCAACAGGACCATCTGCATTTCCCAACTGGACGCGCAGGCAGGACGGGTGGAGCAGCTTTAGTCCCCTTAAATCGCACCACAGCATCACTGCACTACTACCAACGACAGTGAGCAGAGGTAACTTGAGTTCAGTTGAAGAGACAGAGTGACTCAGAACTGATCGTGCCCACCTGCGAAGGAGGAGGAGACCCGTGCAGTCAGTCACCTGACAGAGACGGAGCAGAACCGGCGATTGGGGCCAGTGTTGGTTGAGCAGAGGGGTTGAGTAGGGTCAAGCCGCGCAGGCTAGTGCGGCGGCGGCAGCCCCTCTCGTTCCCCCGCTCTCGGCTCCCCACGCTTGCTCACTGAAACAGAGTGGAGTTTGGCTGACGCCCACTGGGGCTAATACCCGCAATAAATAAGAGTAAAGGCGTGATTCTCTGTCCCATAAGGAAGCCAAAGTACCAAAGAAAGGGGGAGTAGCCACTCCAAGTCACAGTTATACAACGCAGTCCGGAAGGCTTAGGAAAGAAACAGCAAAAACCCGCAAGAAGTTGAATAAAGAACTTATAAAATCACTTGAGGAATTAGAGACGGTGCAACCCCACCCTTCGGCGCCATCACCTCCCCACCTGCAGTACCCTGAACAGGGATCTGGCCCCCCAGGCCGCACCACCAAGACGGAAACAACAACACCTCTAGCGCCATCAACCCAACAGCATAATATGCAAGATGAAATAATCAATGACGTAAAAAAGAGGACTCTCAGAGATTTCTTTAAGAAACATGGAACCAAAGCTCAAGTTCTAACCAACCCCAACGAAACATTGTCTCCATCAGTCCAGCCCTCTCAAACACTTCTCAACACAGACCCAGTCTAGATTAAAGTGCAGGCCCTGATTCACGAACAGCTTGATAACCAGGTCACCACCACATCCCCAGATGGCCACTTTACAAGGGAAGAACTCTCTACTCCTGGAAAAAATAGGACAAGATCAGTTATTCGGTCAGGTGACACGCCTCTTCCTTCACAACAAGTTCACCAATTAAATAAGGAACAAAGCTCATCGCCAATATCTATTTCAAGCGACGACTCTCCCTTCAACCTTAGATCACCTTTACAGCAGGAAACCAACCTTCACATAAACAACATAGGCTCTCCCGGAAACAAAATAAATACTACCCCTCAAGAGGCACAGTGGACCAGGACCTCCCCAGGTAACATCAAACCCACTAACGCCAACGACGCCTCCTGCCTTGGTCCATTACGAATCCCCTGAAACAAAGTCAGGAGAGCCCAATGATCACTCTCTCCTGGATTTATCTTTCTTTATGACAGAATTCAACAAGACAAAAGACGCGACTGAAGGCGATGACTCAGCAGTGTTTGAATCCACTACTGTCTGGCCCCAGCTTTTACAAACCCTACAATCTACAGTGTCTGCATTAAATTATCACTCCGATAAACTTGATCTACAAGTCGACCTTCTAAATACACTAGCAGTATATACGGCAGGGATCGACAATAAACTGGAAGGCTTGAACACCTTAATTACAAAAGCACAATCTAAAGTCAACCTGACCCAAGCGATATGCTGCTGCTCGCCAATAATTGATAGCCTGTCTACGCTTCCCCAGTTCCTCGCCTTCCTGACAGAAATAAGGAAATTACCATCAGGTCCGCAAGACCAACCACATCCCCTATGCGCACATTCAATCAATGTAACCACCCAGAAAGTCAAAGATCAAAGCATAAATCATAATAAAACTAGCAAAGGACATAAGGTTTCACCAGTAAAAATCGATATTCGACCGATCGACGTCTTAGCTGCAGTTCAGTCTCCAGACAATCAAGCGGCACCCAAGGTGTACAGTATTTTTCAAACCACTAAACCAAATAATAAGAATAAAATTATGTCAAAAATCGAAACATTGTTTACGTCCGAGACAACGCAAAGTACCGACATCAGAGACGTCGGCCCAGGGATGGGAATAATGAATAAATCCCCTCAAAATCAACATCTGAGCAAAAGGGAAAACGCAATAAACGCAGCACAGTGACACAAAACATGACCAGTGACCCCCCCCCCCCCCCACATTGAAAAGGGCAACACACGACTTGGCTCAATCAGCTCCGCAAGTTTTGATAGCAATTTCTCATCATCACAAAAATCACCTTCACAATTAATTACAGAGTCAATTAGTAAGGTGCCATCAGCATCCACCCACTGCAAAGACCACAAGGATCCGCCTGGGGCTAGGGGAGAGGTTTCAGCAAAGTCTCCACAGCCCTTGATTTTAGATGAGTCGGAAAAGGACACTATGTCAGAAACATTACCTTATACCGCCAAGACCGGACTAGAAGATCCGACAATTCCAACAAATATGGTAAACACACCAAAGGAAAACCAAAACAGGGAAGCCATAGAACAGTACGAGGATGAATATGGGTCAAGAGGCAAGGAGAATTTTCAGATAGCACTGCTTAAGAATCCGGACATAATACAAATGGGCAAACATCCCTCCAACATAGTGGACCACCAACCTCAAGGCGAACAAGTGGGACACAAGCAACAACTATTATATTCAAAGGAGAATCGACCTACCCCGGACAATGAATAAAAATAACCACAAGATCCCCGGCCAGGATCCCACTACAACAAACCTAAAAGCCAAATTGCTATTTATCCCTGAATACCTCACTCAAGGACCACACGATATCTTGAACAGAGGGAACATCCTGAAACTTTTTAAATCTACCTCTGAACTGCGCCATATTGAATCCAATGATATAATTTCAATTGAATTTAAATCCATCAGAAGTAATCAACTTACTGAACTAACGTTAATCACTTTTTCAACTGTAGCAATTAAGGAGCAGGTATTATCAAGGTCTGACCTATTTAAAATAGTTCCCCAAACCGAACCACGGTACCCATCGGTTCTTGCAAAATCCCCGGCCTCATTAGATAAACCAGGACCACCATCCCTTTCAATACTAAGATCAGCTACAGGCCGATCCCCCGGAAGGGCTATCCGCCCTGAAACAGAGGAGCCCAAAATCACGGCGATTGACTGGGCATGGCTGCCAGCGGCCCTGGACGGGGGAAATTACAATTGAACTGGTATTCAACCCGGTCTCTCAGTATGTTCGTGGAATATCAACGGTCTTACCCCAAAACTTCAATCTCCAGAAGTGATAAAGTTTTTAAAACACCACAAGGTTATATTATTGCAGGAAACATGGTCCCTGGTTAGTCTTCCAATAGAAGGATACTTGGAATATAGAACCCCTGCTCAGAGGCTGCACAAGTCTGGTCGACCCAGCGGCGGTCTCTCAATTTACATTTCAGCCAAGTTAAATGTTAATATAGTTCAACTATAAATAATACAACAAGAGGGGGGTGGGAGAGCGAGGAAAAATCAAGGGACGTCCCTTTCCCCAAATTCAATAAATAAACAATGTGGACGTACCCACGGGAGTCCGCAATAGGTTGTAGCGGGAATTCGGTCTTGATGAAAGTGTGACTATAGACGATTCCCCTCCCGGGCCCTGATTTCCTGCTAGACACTTAAAACGAGTGTTGTTTCTAGTGGGGTCATAAGTATCGACTCCCTCCAATCATTTCCAACTCACCTTAGCGTGTGCGTTGTGATTTTTTACCATTCACGTGGCTATATTTTGCCACTCACTCACCTTTTTCACTCGGTCCTGATGAAAGCCCCCCCTATTCTCTTTGAGGGGCTGAAACATGTAGACCCATCACAGACAACTATGAGTTTCAAGTAACTTTATTAGTTGCGCCTTCGGATTTTAATATATCCTGGGCCGCCACAATTAAATACAATTGGCAAGGATTCCCAGAGATATTTTTATAAACTCTCACATCTCACATCACATTATTACACCACACCAGCTCCGCTGTAATCAGGCGTTGTAGCACAACCGGGTGGCATTAGGCCACCCGGTTGGGACCCCTATGATGAAGCATGACACCACCTAGGTTGGTGTGTGAGGGGTCTTTTAATAAAACCTAAGGGTTGTGCGACACTGCTATTTGCACAGTGAGTCCCGATTCTTTGTTCCTTCAGTGAGTACGTCCACATTGTTTATTTAATATAGTTCAACTGACATTCGAGAAAGACTGGATTTCTGGCATAAGAATTGATAATCCCAAACAGACTGAACAACTGATTCTGATCAACGTCTATATTTCACCAAGCATCAGGGAGAAAAAACCCAAGTTCAATCACCTAATTCAGATCTTGTGTAAACTACAAAGTAATCACAGAAGAACAGCCTGCTTAGTATCTGGCGACTATAATACAAACCTCTTTCAAGAACTCCCTGAAGAGTATGACGCACCGTGGCCAGATATTCTGGAACAAACAAAACCCACCGGTAACAAACATAGCAAACTCGGTGAATATATGGTGCTACAACTCAGTGTTCTGGGCTACACAATTCTGAACGGTCGCTTCCCTAAGGATAATCCACCAAACTGGACAAGATCTAATGGTCGCACTCACTCCTTTCTAGACTACACCATCTGCAACAAGGAAATTCTCCCTTTGATCGAGAATTATACCATAGCTGCACGAGGAGACAGCGATCATCGTCCCCAAGTGATTAGCATGTCATTTCACATAGCACGTCATGCCGTGACAAGCCTGACTTCAGGAGGAAATCACACTGAAAACCTTAAAAGGTTGAAATGGTCAGATCCAATTATACCACCAATAATGACCAAATGCAGAGCCTTGCAAGATTCAAGGAGCATTGACGTATTCACGCCTACTACAGCATGGGAACTCTTCTCCCGGGAACTGCTTAAAAACTTCCCACGTACTATACGAAAACCCAAAAAAGGCAATTCAACAATAATAACAGCTGAAATTAAGAAATTAAAATCAATACGCAATAGTGCGCTAAGAAAAGTACGTAGGCACCCAGGGGAAGATCACATTCAATATATATAAGCAAGCTCAAAAAGCACTTCGACAAGCAATATTTCTTGAGAAAAACAAGCGTTCCGAGCAGTTCTGGTTAAAATTGATACACGCAAGTAAAAATCACAACCCAAAATCTTTCTGGTCGCTTGTTAATTCCAAAACACAAACTAGGAGGACAAAGTAGCGCTAACATCTCTGAAGCCGAATGGGCATTCTATCTAACAACCCATTTTGAAGAACCAGAAAAGGAAGACGGTCCACTGGCCAAACCTCCAGCTATGGCCCCACAACTCAATTTATGCCAACTGCTAGGTACAACATATGTTGGGACACCCGAGAAACCTGCTGAATCAAACATAAGGATGCCATCGGCAATTGATACCAAATCGCCACTCCAGCATGAAGAACCGCCCCAATGGGCACCCACAACATTAGAAATTCTTACGGAAAGAACAGCACAAATTATAACGGAGGGTCGCTCAGATGGAGCTCCTGGGCCAAATGGTCTACCCCAGTCTCTGTATAAACAGTACACAGAATTCTGGGCCAATCAACTGGCACCCCTTTTTTCTTATTGCTGGACTAACCAGGTATTACCGGAATCTTGGCATGGTGCCATTAAACACCCAATTTACAAAGGTGGCAAGAGATTAGACCCGAAAAACTACAGGATGATTACTCTATTGGATGTGGAATCGAAATACTATGCCAAACTGCTCCTTCAAGATCTGGCGTCTTGGGCTACAAAAAACCATCTTATACCCTTTAACCAGACAGGATTTGTGCAAAAATCAGGCACCATAACAAACCTGCTTGCAATATCTGTCCTGTTGGACAAAGTGGCAGCCTCAGGAATGTTAATGCATGGTTGTTTCGTTGACTTTAAGGCCGCTTTTGACCGCGTACCCCGAAGCGGATTATGGCTCACTCTGCGGAAATGGGGGATTCCACCAGTGCTTCTACAAGCCATAATTGCGCTACACACTAACACATGGATCCGCATAATACTTGGGGACGGATCGTATATCTCAAGGAAAATACAAACATCTCGCGGAGTGAAACAAGGTTGTGTGCTGGCGCCCCTTCTTTTCAATCTTTTCATTTCCGATCGGTCGGAGTCACTCGATGAAGTCAACTCTCATCCTCCAAAAATCGCCGGGGTAAGAGTTAGTAATTTACTGTACGCGGATGACCTTGTCCTGCTCAGCCACACCAGGGTCGGCTTGCAGAGACTACTCGATCGGTTGTCTCTTTACACCACCGAAAACGAACTGGAACTGAATTTAACAAAGACAAGGGCAATTACCTTTGGGCTAAGGAAATACCAAGGTGGCGGTTGGCAATACAATGGTAAAAGCGTTGATAGGGCCGTTTCATATAAGTATCTGGGGGTCCACATGGATAGAAGGGGCTCATTCGCCAAACACAGAGACGAGGTAAAAGCCAAAGCTTTGACAATCCAGGTGGCATTTAAGACCCTCGCAAGGCAACTGTCCGGTCCAAGCCTGACCCCACTTATAAGTGTCATGAAGGCAAAAATCATCAACTTCCTCACCTATAGCCAGGAGATCATGCAAGGGAAATACAACAGCCACATGAACAAAACAATAACAAGAATCTTCAAACAAGTACTGAGCCTTCCAAAAAGTTCATCCCCCGCTCAAATACGTCTTGAGTTTGGTCTCCAAGATCACCAAGCGGTAGGGGCTGGAGCATTCATCAGGCTGTGCAACAAGTTGCGTACCTCCAGAGAAGGAAGCCTGAAGGGCCTTTATTGGCAGGAAATCTCAGCCGGTCAGTTTGGTAGATCATACCAGTGTTATTTACAAGACTCTCTAAAACTCCTGGACGCAGAAGAAATCTGGAGCTCCAATCCATCGCAGCAGGCACTTAAAATCCACATCAAAAGAAACGTCCGCCTCTGGTCTTTCCACTCAGATAGAGCCCAACTGGCACAACGTAAGCACGCCTGGACAATCGAATCAGGGTTTAAGCCAGGGACCGTGGCACCCCATTTGTCATGTACCTATTCAGTGCTGTGGAAAAAAAGATTTTTGGCCCTCAGAATGGGTGAATGGCCATTCCTGTATCACTTGCCAAGTTGGCGCCGCACAAATACCAACATAATGTGCAGGGGGTGTGGGAGTAGCAAGGAAACAATCTAGCATGTGGTATGTCTTTGTCCTGCACTCCTTGACGATCGAAAGATCTTGCTGAAGAGCGAATGGAACAAACTTGGCATCCGCACGTGTCGACAAGCTATCCTTGCATCAATGAACCCGGATAACCCACTGCTTAACATCCGATTCACCAAGTTCGTCACAAGAACAGTAAAAAGATTTATAAATAGTGAGAGCCAGCAAGCCAACAACTGTTAAACATAATAGGGAGGATTAAGCCCAATGTTGTTTTGTTGATTTACTCACTCCTCCGTGCTACTCAACAGCAGTTGATTACGGCCTTTTGCACATGGACTATTTTGCTTTCTTGTGTGTCCCTGGAACTTTTAAATTATTGTATGTAGGGATTTTACCTTATAAACGGAATTGCACTATTAGTGGTATTAGTCATCAACTCATCATGAACTAATGTCTTGTCCTGTGGCCTTAGCAGACGCCAAATCAGAACGGACAACCACGGCTCTTAACTGTTTCTTAATCGTTTCTTAAAAAGTCTTATTGTCTAGATGAAGTTATTTTACTATTATGAACAAATATAGACTTCCAGGTTTTTTAATTATTTATTGATGAACTTTACATTTTCCTATTTTTGATGTGACGGTACAAATGCACTAAATGGACGCATTTGGGTGGATTCTAAAAAACTAAGAGGAAACAATGTAAGCAAAAACCTAGGACTAAGATAACGCCTGTCTTCTGTTCTACGTGTAAATATTTTAGCAATTATTTGACATACGTTTTTTTAGTGATGCATGTTCACCATTGTAATGATTTTTATTAATCAAACAATAAAGTATTCCTATTCTGGGATGAACCGACCAAGCTAGAGACTATTGTACCAGCCACGGATTGGGTAAACCATTTCTTAAAAATATTTTGTTATACTCCCCAGAATTCCAATTTGGACTGCATTCGAGCAGCCACCACTTCACATCTCAAGCTGTCTCCTCCGAGACCAGGGTGGCATCGGCCAAATTTGCTTGGAGCTAGGCCCACTGGAACTTAAAATTCTATTCCAGAGTAGCATAGGTCACATGGTATAGCTGATGAGGACGCAAGATGCTTAGAGGTCAAGAAGCCTCAGAGGCGCGCTCACCGTTATCCAGGACCAAGCCTGAAGGTCTGTTCTGGACTCATTGCTGTGGAGGAAAACCTGAACTTCACTGTGTCCAGGATTGCCCCAAGGAATGGAAGCCTCTGCGAAGGAGTCCGGTGGTACTTCAGCTAATTGAGAACCCCAACCATAACCAGAGGCTCACCATCATTCACAGGTGGTCTACAACTGTCTTCAAATCACCTTCAAAAAGTAATTCATCAAGTTAGGGGGAACATAGATATCCCGACCTCCAAAGATGGGTCGCAATCACTTTGGAGAACTTTTGTTAACATCCAAGTAGCACTAATGAGGCAAAAAGGGAGCACAGCAAACTGGCTCCTTTGAACTTCAGGTAACACCTGTGGGACTGCAGGGCGGGTATATGAAAATATGGATTCTGCAGGTCCAAGGACACCATCCAGTCACCCGGGCCCAGAGCAGATAGGATCTAGGCCAGCGTGAACATTTTGAATTTATCCTTCCACAGGGAGTAATGAAGTGGTCAGATGTCCAAAATAGAAGGTCTAGGTAGGATGTTAGGTCTAGAGATCCTTAACCTGGATAGTATTGCCAATTTGTTATAGGTAGGGGGAGGAGGCTGACTCGAGGTACTGGACCTTACTTACCTCTTTTTATAGTAATAGGGAAACCGATGAGTGCGTACTCCTCCTTAATAAATGTTGAAGTTCTTTTGATCAAGAAACCACATGATTCCAATTTGATGTTTATTTTTTTAATCTTTTTGTTTATTATTTTATTCTTATGTTTTTAATCTTCATTTCATGATACATAGATTATCATAGTCTTCCAGAGTATTACAGAAGGGTTCTATTAGAGTTGTTGCAGCAGCCGACACGTGTTTCGCTCTTTGGCGGTCAATTGGACCAGGGCTTTCTCGTGATGACAATGCTATCTATTAGTGAACTAAAAGGCAAGTCAGGGGTCATGTGTACCCTAATGTGTGCCTGATTCGTATTATACATAAAGCAAAAGTTTTGTCTATTAAATCAAAAAGGTTTTTTTGTACAGCAGATATGCCGAGCTCGCATATTTAAAAGTGCTCTCATATGTGATAATGAAGAAAAAGGCATCTCCATAAAATAAAATATTTGCTTACGATCATACAATTTGAGACCAGTTTACGGATCAAGTACATTACACTTGGGTCGAGTAGATTATTCAAATTACTAGACCTGCAGGTCTAGTAAAATTTTTATGATTTTCGAGGCCCAACTACTTATTGTGGGCATTAGCCATCCAAGACGTGGCAAACATGGTTGCCCTCTCAAGAGGCATATCAGATCATTCCCCACTGATGCTGGTATTGTATGTTACTGGGTCGAAACCGAAAGGTGCTTGGCGCTTTAGCTCCTGGTTTATAAACGGAGACCTGATGGCACCATTAATAAAAAAAGAAGGCACTGAAGAAAACTTTGAAATTAATAAACCATCAGTCCAATAAGCCTTTATGGTTTGGGATGCGTTCCGAGTGATAATTAGAGAAAGGGCCATGGCATATGTCAGATTTCAGAAAAGGAAACAAGACGCCAATATTGTGATTCTGGAGACAAAAGTGCTAGAACTTCAGGTACTGAACTCCAATTTGATTCCCCTCATGCGACCACAAGAGTCCAGATGAAGGATTTGATGCCAGACACAGAAAGATCTGTGGATGGCTGTGCAAAGCAGAATAAATTAGTCAGCGATACGTCCGGTCAACTGATATACTGGCTGGCCACTAACGAGACAATGACAAACATTATCCTGAACATAAAAGATGATGAGGGTAACTCGATCTCCAATGCCAAGAGCACAGCAGAAACCTTTGCATCCTACTACAGACTCCTAATGCAAAACATCCAGTCTGTGGCTGATACAAACAACTCACTGATCACAGACCTTTCGGTCAAATCAATAAAAACCATAGAAAGTGCCAAATTGGACTTACCCATAACACTGTAGGAGACTGGGAAGGCATTCATAGGAATGCAATCCAGGAAAACAGAGTCATAATAGCTTCCCAGCAGACGTTTTCAAAACACATTTTATCACTAACTAGTGCCTACCTACACTCCCTCTTCAAGGAAACACCTCAAACTTGCCTCGTACTAAATGATGTATTCGTGGACACAATCATCATCCTTTCAAAGCCGGGGAAACCCCTTGAGCAATACTCATCTTACCAGCCAATATCACTAAGCAATATAGTAACCAAAATCCTCACCAAAATACTGGCATATTAACGGGAGAAGGTTAGAACGGCCTTGGTCCCATGTGACCAGGACATGTTCATGCCAGGACGCAGCACCAGACACTGCCTCGGGAGACTCCATTTTGTTGTGGCCAGAAGGCATGAATTGGTTAGCCCCATGCTCTTCTACTAGACCTTGAGAAGGCAGTCTATTTCATAAGTTGGACATTTTCGTTTAAGGTACTCCAAAAAGGATATGGCCCCGGATTCCTGACATACGTTAGGACCCCTATACTCATCACCATGGGCACAAGTTAATAGTTCCCTAAATAGGGAAAAGTTCCCAATGTGCATTTTTGGAGGCCTTAAGTTCATCTGAACGCTACTCTTTGACAAAACATGCCTCATGACAGGCTCTTCAGTTTCCGCTATTCCAGAAGTGGCATGAGACATAGCGTGATGTGCCCAATACGGTTACATTATACTTTTTTTTTTTTTTTTTTAAAGTTTTGGCCTAAATAAAAAGCAAGACATGCAAACCTAAGATTTATTTCCATAGAATGTAAAATAAAAACACTAATCTTGTCATTTGAAGTAAACTTTCTGTGAAAATTAGGAGAAAATATTTAAATGGAATATCGTGCATCCTTTATAACACAGCATTAAAGGGATCCAGAGGAAACAACTGTACATGTACTATATCTTCTCGACCCTGAACCTCACATCACTCAAGATCATATAAAAACCTGTCTTGTTCAATGTTAACCTGTATAGTGTCTGGTAACCCATACCATCTCCGATGATCAATCACTCAACTTGACCCAGTGCTCAGTTTCCTGTCAGCCACTCTTCATAGCAGGTCATGTTTGAATAACCTGTACATTTTTTGATTTGGTATAAGCTAGTAGTATTCAGTGATAGAGCATACATTAAGTGGGCTTACAGGATGACGATACTACAGCTTACCAAGCAAAATGGCCACAAACAAATCAGTTAGGTTTCAAAATGTTTCACTTAATATAATAGCAAATACTGAGTAATCCAACAAACTACCACTTCAGGAAGATGAAACACAAGTTTTTATTTCATTTCAGAATTGAAGACAAATAGAACAGATTTTCCAAATCATGGAAAGTGCAAAGAATGCTTACTTTAAAACTTCTGTATATCCTTTAGCAGCAGCTACATGAAGTGCTGTACCTCCAGATTTTGCATGTCGGACATCGTTTATGTTGCCACTATTGAGCCACTGTCGTGCATCGCGAAGCATGATTCTTTCTTCCTCTTTTCTAGCTGCTTCTACATCGACACCTGAATAAAAGATTGTGAGATTCATACATCGTTAATGGCTGTTTGGAAGTCATTAATAATGCAAGTTTAATATATTCAATTAAAAAAAACTTTAGGTGCTGTACATAGAAAACCTTTAATTACCTACAGATACATACATTTGCAACTCGTATGCTATTAATTTGCTTGTTTTGCAGAGTGATTCGTCTTAAGCACATATCAGGGTATTTGGCAACTAGGAAGAGCAATAAAAAAAAAAAAAATCTTAACTAGCAGGAGAGGTTCTCAAACTAGTAGAACCAGGTTCCCTTACGACTTGCCCCGGTCTGATCAGCTAGATGGTGAATTATGTCTCAGTTCTCTTATTTGTATAATCTAGGTGTGGTAAGAACTGTCTACATTACCAATATGAAGCATTATATAATGGTTATTTCATACTTTCAAGAACCAGGAACAGTTTCAAGCCTCTGACATCCTAGAACTCATCATGTATTCCTCTGGTCAGACTTCCAGTCGACGCGGCTGCAGTTAGCTCAGTCACAAGAATAGGGCTGGGGCGTCGGCTGCGGAAAAGTCACACCATGCTCAATTTCTGGTCCTGAAGCTCACAAATGGTTACAAATCTACAGGTTTGGCAGAGAAGCTATCAGGATGGACCTATAGACATTCAAGAATGAGGGCACACTTAGTATGCAACTTCTCTGAATATTGTGCCCTGTTCATGCTTTCTTCGTGCTACTTTATGATCCTGCTGGAGTAGCTTATAAAATAGCTGCAGTACAGTCTAAGCCAGGGACACACTTAGGCCCGTCAAGCTCCGATGCGGATTACCTGCATTAGCCCTAGGCACAGTCCCTTTAATGAGTTGCAGATGAAGCCCTTGGATAAAAGAGAGCAATTGTGTGAACCAAACAGTACTCAAGAGTTTAAGTCAGTAAACTGACAGAACAGTTTTTTTACATTGCTCTTTGCCAGGGCTAGTGGATCGTGGATTAGAAGGAGTTTCAGTAACACCTTCCTAGAGCACATTTAACATGATGTGTCTAAGTGAAACATTTAGTAGAAAAGCAGCACTGCAGTAATGTAATGCCAAAGAGGTGACGAGAAGCATATGAAAACATGCAAGCGGTGAAGAGAAGCATATGAAAACACCATCACATCATTACTGTTCCTAAATTTGTTTGCAAAAGATGTTGGCATACCCTGAAAAAGTCCAAATATGCCAAAATCAGTCTGGGGCAGCTTGTGTTCCCGTTCAGAGGGAGCCAGGGCTTGGCAGTTTGGGATGTACTGTTCCTAATGGTGCAGGACCAAGGTTGATTTGCACTTGGCTGATTTCTGTCTGAGGTGAGGCATGGTGGGCATAAAAACAATGGACTGAGATTAATCCAAGCAATCCATCCATCAGTTTTTTGTTTTCCTCCACGTCATACCTTCAGAAGCCACCATCTACTTCAGAGAAGAAACATGATCTAAGACAACTAAAGGCTGTAAAAAAAGATATCCTATCTATCTGGGAGGCGCAGCCAAGCCTGCAGCCAAGATGGCTGCACGCCATTGAAGCTCCAGGGAGATGTGCACAAATTGGTGCCGATTCTGCTGCAATCCTGCTAATATGAGCCCCCTCGCAGCTGCTGCCCTCGGACCCAGTGAGATCACCCTGTCATCCGCGCCTCGCCGGTGGAGACCCCAACGACGACAGGGGTCATGGGCGAACCTGAGGGCGTGGCCACTGTGTGAGCTGCCTGGCGCGGTGCTCTAGTGACCAATACCACTGCCTCATCGCTGTCGGCGAGCCTTGCATCCCTAGATCCTGTGTCAGGACCCGATTAGTGACCGCTCTCGATTGCGCCTCTGTTGGGCCTTCCAAGCCGACACCGGCGCACCCTGCTGGTGAGTTTTTGCCAGGAACAATTTTCAGGATGTTCCAGCTCCCCGCAGGCAGCAATATGTCTGTCCTTACCAGTGTGGGCCAAGTGCTAGAATTTTTTAACTGTGCTGCTTGGGGACCCTCCGCTACGCTGGAGATGTTGCTGCGACTTCACCTCCCTCCCTGCCTTGCATCTTTTGATGTGCCACGCGGGGGAGGCTGCACTTCACGCATGGTGTTTCTGGCGCTGTGGTAGCAGCCACCCTCATCCCGCATCGGCGATCACACTGCCTGGAGAGGCCCCAACCCGAGTCACAGCACGGCCAGCTGGGACCTCATGCTGATTCCGGTGTGCTGCACACCGGGTGTACTTACCGGGATTGCAGACTTGTTGCCTAAGGCCTCTCACTGCTCCCACTGGGAGGCCAACCTCTACACTCCGACACCCTGCTTGTGGGCATGCGGCTAATGATCTGAACAGTCTCTTCCTCCATATACATTGCAGAGGACTGGGCCCATTGCTTACTCGGGCAACTCTTACACCACACTAAGGCACGCCGCCCCCCTCTCCCCCCATTGAGTACTCACTCCTCTAGCTCCGCTCTATCTGGCATACCTGCCTTTTCTCCCGCGCGACTTTATATTAACAGGACTGGACAACTTGCCTATCTGCACCACTGCTCGTGTTGACTGTTGCATTGTACCGCCCAGCGCCTACTCCTCACTGCCTGGTTGCTCTGGACCCTGCAGTTATGGGCTGTGGTGGCATCAAGCAAAAGAGACTGACCTTCGACCCGGCAGCAGCATTCCTTGTCCGATACGGAGGATCCCCCGCGCTCGGACCCTACTACAATGCTCTCTGCAGGCATGGCTGCCATCCTGATGGAACTGCGCACTGGGTTTCAATCCATAGACACCCACTTGGACTCAGTCAACAGTCGCCTGGATTGCATGGGGGGGAACGCACATATGCCTGGATGGAGAGGAATGCCAAATTTAAAAAGTGGAATGTGGGGCCACTAACATTGCGAAACGCCTGGAAAAGGAGGAACGCTTACTCAAAACCACAGTGGCGAAAAATGAAGATCTTGAGGCCAGGTCCCGGCAAAATAATCTACGAATCATGGGAGTCGCTGAGACGACCAACAAGGGCCGCCCAGACATCTTTGTGGAAAATTTGCTGGTCGAACTCTTTGGCCGCAAAACCTTTAGACACCTTTGTGGTAGAGCGGGCCCATCATTTGTTGGGCCCACTTCTCCCATTAGCGCTACTCCTCACCCGATTATACCACAACTCCTCAACTACCGGGACACGGCACTCCGTCTTGTCCAAGAAAAAGGCCCCTTGGCATATCAGGGATGGTCCTTGTCTTTATTTGCTGACTTCACACTCGCTGTACAGGAGGCCAGGAGCAAATTCACGGACGTCAAAAACACGGTTTGAAAAAAAGGACTAAAGTACAGTATTGCTGTACCCAGTGCGACTTCGAGTTGAACTTAATGGCCGGCAGCATTCTTTCAATTACCCTGCAGAGGCAGCCTAATTTTGCAACACCACTCTGGAAGCACCCATTCGTCACGGCATACCATGCTGGATCGTCAGCCCGACAACTTCGTATGTTGAGAGTCCAAGATCACTGCTACCGGTTGCTCAATCAGGCGGGCCCAGTCAGGGGTTGTGATCTTAGACTATCAACATACGAAGTTGGCGCCTCTTGACCCCTCTCATGATGATGACTCCCCTGGGTGCCAGGTACACTCATCACCCATCCTGCAGTGATGCATACAAACTTGCAGAACACCAACTGATCTTTCTTTTCTTATCTACTGTTCCTTTGAAGCGTGCATACTTCCCCGAGGCGTTGTCACTCCTCTATAGGTGTACACCTAATGTTTGTTGCTATGTTATTTCTTTTGTATTGTGGGTATGCGCCAGTCTATGATGGTACTGGCGTGGGTGGGGGGTTTGTTGTATTGCTTAAGTTTGTTTTGTGTTGCTGCACATTTAGCCATATCGCATCCTCGAATTGCACAGGTCTGACACCTACCTATTATTTCAAATAACACCAGCATAACCCACCATCCTAGAGACGCTTCAGGGTTGACCCTGCTTTCCCGATCATGGAATATCTGTGGTTCTAATAATCCAAGAAAAGTGAAACAAGTTATATCCTACCTTAACAGACACAATATCAAACTGGCTTTCCTACAGGAGACCCACCTATCACCCTGCTAGGAATGCAGGTTTGCGTACATTGTGCAAATCGTTTTTTTTCTTTTTCATACTATAGTACATGGGAACTCACAAACATTTTCCCAGGGGCCACTAATTTGGTCTGTGATGTGACCGAGGGCCGCACAGATACCAGCAAGGTGGCGGTCGAGGTTTGGGGAGGGGTTTATGGTAAGGTGGGTGCAAGGGACGCTAGGCATATACCGCTAGTGTATGACACTGCACAATGTGAAACCAAAAACTTGGGATTAATCCCGGCTTCTCTTCTTAACCAAACTGTGCGATCCTAGGTAATTATTTTTTTTCACTTTCTCTCCTTTTTCTTCATTAGCACATAAGGACCTCGAAATACATGACTTCAGGATGTGGGCTGTACAAAGCCTTCTCCATTGTTTGATTTAATAAACTATATGTTGTTCATGTAGAATAGAAACCTCAGCCCCCAAAAGGTGCACATGACAACTGACTTGCTTCTTCGTACACTATTGGCATTGTTATCAGGGTATAGGGAAGAAGGAATGTTTCTCAATTCATGTTTGAAAACTATCACTTAAAAAAAAAAAAATACTTCCCAATGCACTGATGATCTTATGTACTAAAGTGAAACGGTTCTGCATGTTAATGAATTAACAGTATCTTACTCTTGCTGCAAAATATTTTTATAAATGATGGTGTTCCCAAAATTAAGTGGTTTAGGAAAGCCTCGTTACTTCCTTTCTTTAATTTCAATTAGCCTTTAAATAAATGCTTGCCGTTTTTTTTTAACATTTTTCAAGTTAGTGGAGTCACGTAAACATTAGCCCAGTGCTGCTCTTGACCAGGTGGTCGCATGTAAAGATCAGGAGGGCCGCATGCGGCCCCCGGGCCATACTTTGATTATCACCGCTATAGTACATACTCCCAAGGTGTCTGCATCTTAATTCATAAATCTTTACTGTTCATTTATCATCATGTCACTGACATGGATGGCAGGTATCTATAAGTGACCGGCTCCTTGGCTGGCAAGACAGTGCTTCTCCTAAATGTTTATGCACCTAACACCGACTCCCCCAACTTCTTTCTCACGCTCTCCTGTTTGCTAGATTGCTTCTTGTCCGATAGCACTCTGCTAGAAGGCGACTTCAATTTAACTCACCACCCCCAAGTTGATTCCACTGGTCCGCCCACTATCACTAAGCCCAGATCTCACCATGCTCTTCAAGATATCCTTGACACACATCAACATAGTGACTCATGGCGTGCCCTGCACCCTCACAACCAGGCTTTACCTTCTACTCTACTCCTGAAAATACATGGTCTCGTATAGACTATTGGTTTCTGTCACGCAATGCCCTCCTTTGGCTGACAGAGGCCGCTCATTTACTGTGCACACTTTCAGATCATGTCCCAGTCAGTAATGCGTAAGTAATCCCCTCCCCTATCTCCCCAACACGTCAGTGGTGTTTCCTGAGAATGCGCTTCATGATACTGTGTTCAAGTCGGAGATTCTAGATGTGATCAATGAATATTTTTAATTGAACGCCAGCTCGGTCTCCAAGCTCCTTTAAGGTGTATATCAGGGGTATTTGCATTTCTAAGCATGCAGGGATCCTCCACTGCATTCGTAGTGATCTGACTAAGGTCGAGCAAGAACTCCTCGCCATTGACTCCGATGCTTCCGACTGCACTCAAGGCCCATAGTTGCATAGGCGCTCAGTGCTACAGCAAGAGTTCCGGGAACTTGCTGATCGTGAACTAGCCTTTTTAGGTAAATATGCGCAGGCCTGTCGACATGGCGAGGGCGAGAGACCCAGGCGTACCCTTGCGTGTCTACTTTGCCCCAAATATCAGAGTACTTATACCACTAGTGTCATAACCGAAATGGGCATTACCACCACAGACAGCGTCACCATAACCCAGACTTTTTGTTCCTATTATCAGCACCTCTACACCACGTGCCTCACAGGAGACACTGGTGAGATTCAATCTTACCTACCCAAAATAGCCATGGTGTGGCTGACGCATGGACAACGTCAGTTCCTGGCTTCCCCCATTAAGAGCGACAAAATCATACAGGCTATAGATGATCTGGGTTGATCTAAAGCCGCTGACCTTGATGGTCATACTGGAAGTTTTTATAAAGCCTTCAAACAAGTGCTGATCCCCCGACTTTTAGAGGTATATGGGGAGGCCCTTGAAGATGGCGTTCTCACGCCCACGATGCGCGAGGTGGTCCTCATGCTACTACTTAAATCTAGGAAACCTGCCCAGCAATGCACATAGTATAGACCCCGTTCTCTCCTAAATTATAACAAAATCTTGGCTAAAGTTGTGGCGGCCCGTCTGACCCTACTTCTAGAGCAAATTATTTCGCCAATGGAGACAGGCTTCGTGCCCCACCGCTCTACCTCCATCAACCTCCGCACCATGTTTGCAGTCCCAAACCAAATTTCTCCCACCCTACCAGCTGCTGTGGCCCTATTGGATGTTGAAAAAGGATTTGACTCCCTATAATGGCCCTTCCCATCAGTGACGCATACTAAATTAGGTTTGCCTTGCAACTTCATCTCACTCATCCTGCTTTTATACACCTCGCCAGTGGCGTGGCTGAGGATCAAAGACCAGCTCACTGAAGCTTTTTCGATCACGAGGGGCACTCGCCATGGATGCCCCCTCTCTCCCCTGCTCTTTATTATAGCCCTTGACTCCTTGATCCGCCATCTGCAGGAGCGCTACATGCACAGAGGGCTTTGGTTCTCCAAAGGTCCCCTCTTGGCCTCTGTCTACGCAGACGACATTCCCCTTTTTGTGCAAGACCCCTCCACACTTCTTGCCCCATTAGGGAAATAATACGATTTGGGGCTTTATCAGCTCTCTCCATTAAGTTGAACAAGACCGAGCTCTTTCCACTAACCGCCATCACTGCACCCTATATGTTGAAATACGCTCTCCGCTGGTGCATAAATCCCCCCAAACACCTTGGGATCCTACTGCATAAGCAAAAGGAGGAAGTGATACACCTCAATTATGATCCGGCGATTGACAAACTCACTGCCCAAATCAAACGTTGGACCCAACTCCCGCTCTCAATTGCCAGACGGATATCGGTCATTAAGATAGTAGTCCTTCCGTGTTTTTATACATCATTATGAATATCCCAATTGCTTTGACTAACTCTTTCTTTGCTACAATGTGCAGCCTCTTGACTCACCTGATCTGGGCTGGCCGACAACCCAGAATTAAATGGGAGACACTGACCGTTCCATATGTTTGGGTGCCTTTGGCGTTCTGGACTTTCAATTATGATATTTATGGCTGCTGCTTTTATTGGCATCACCATGACACCCGACATCCCTACTTCAAACGTGAACACGCCTGACCGCGCGGACACCGCTGTCGTCAGTTCTGCCTCACGGATTGCCTGCCTGCTGACATCCATAATCTCCACGACCTGCTGGGCATAGTCCAAGCTTCGCAGACTTCTAGGCGCTAACCTTCTATACTCCCCACATATTCCCCTCCGCAGCAATTCTTGGATCCCCCTAACACAGGAGGTGTTGGTGCAACGTATACTCTCGGCTTATCAGCTTCATACCATAGGGGATCTCTTTACGAATGTAAAGTTGACCTACAGAACGCTTTTGGTCCTTCAGGTCCTTCTTCCTTATTGATAAATTTGTATGTCTCCGCCTCCATAATACCTTGCGCGCTAAGCTCCCCACTTACCCATTAGCCCACTAATTTTCCTCCCCTTACCTTGGTGATATCATCTACTGATAGCTCAAAGATAGTGTCCCTTCTCATCACTCCTGCCTTTCAAACCAGCTCGGACACTTACATCCCGTGCAGTGTGGTAGCGAGACTTAAACTACCTTAACCCAGGCAGCACATGGTTCAACTGCTGTGAACAAACAACGCAAGTTTCCACTAACAATAAGCATAAACTTCGACACTACAAATACTTACACAGAGCATACACTACCAGGGCTCGAAAAATCCACTCGCATTGTCAAGAGCAGGATTTATTCAGGACGAGCTATTTTTAGGGATTACTCAGCGAGTTGAAAAATCCTCTAACTTCAGGGAAGACAAACTGACTTTTGACCTCCGTCTCTGAAAGCAGAGCTAATGTGACAAGATAACAAGATCTAAAGGCATCTTTATTGCTCACAAAGTGAAAGAGCAATGAAAATGCCATTAAATCGTATTATCTTGTCACATTTGCTGGGTTTCAGAGACAGAGGTCAAAAGTCAGCTTATCTTATTACATTTATTCTTCTTTCTGTGACTGAAGTTAGAGGATTTTGTAAAGTAAACTGCGTGACAACTGAACAGTGCAAAGCATGTTAAATGAAAGGCTGTAAGATGTCAGGCTTTTTTCTAACACAACACTGAAATAGCTAAGTGAACTGTTCAAATATTTTAAATATATTTCACTAGTTATGAAGACCCATTTTTGTAATTCTGTGGTGAAAAAAATATTTTTATAGGATCAAAACAAATTAGAACATTTTAGTTGGTGATGTTCAAAAGTTAAATATTTTTGCTGAAACCCAATTTCCCAAAATTGTTTAGGCGCTATTATCAGTAATACTAGAGGTTAGTGGGAAAGGTTTGAAGCCATTTCAATGGAAAATATGTTACCTGTAAAAGACCATGCTTTCCACATCATGCTTTGGGAATATATTAATGAAAAGTAAGTTTTTAAACATGAACTAGGAATTATCACTGCTCCTGCCCAGATAACAATGCTATTAGTGAACTAAGAGGCAAGCCAGGAATAATGTGTACCCTATATATGGGCTCGATTATCGTTATACATGGAGCAAACATTTAGTCTAGTAAATAAAGAGTTTTTGGACAGCAGAAATAGTGAACTTGCATATTTGAAGGTGCTCTCTTATGTGATAATAAAGAAAAAGGCAGCTCCATAAGACAAAATATTTGCCTAGGATCACACAATTTGAGACCAGTTGACGGGTCAAGTACATTACAGTTAGGTAGAGTAAATTATTCAAGTTACTAGACCTGCAGGTCTAGTAACATTTTTATGATTTTTCGAGCCCTGACTACCCCCAAGGCCATGACGCGTTATGATCCCACACATTCTCGAAAATCAGTCTTAGGATATGCCCCACCAATGCGCGGTTGATCAGGCCGATTTTGCACATCTCACCTGGAACTGCAACACCATCCAGACCTACTAGATCACCATATTCACTCTAATCTTCAATATGGTAGAACAAACTATCGATCCAGACCCTCTCATGGCCCTTCTGGGGTATGTTAAGCCCTTGTGCCCTGGACTTCGGCGCTTTACGGCTGTGGTCCTGGTGTCAGCTAAGTGATGGATAGTCCTATGGTAGCAATGCACCACTTACTTCTGATGAGTGGCTGATAGATATGACGTATTGTGAAATGACCAGCGAACTTTATGCCGCTTTACACCCTCCAACCTCCAGGCATAGGGACATTTTGGCACCTCTCTGGGCATATCTTTTGACATTGGACCTGAATGTATCAAACGATGGCAATGATAATTGAACTGATTTTTCCTTTTTCCTTGTCTACCTGTATGCCACTAGTTACTGCAGATGTATTTGTTACTATCAATACTATATATGTCAGCATATGCTGTACTGTTCACCTTTGGATGTAATGTGCATTATCCATTTTATACACTATTGCAGCAGTGTTTTTTGTAGAAAACTAAAAAACATTTTAAGAAAAAAAGATATCCCATCTAAGAAGGCAAGTTACCTTCTTTAGTAGTAACAGCTAACTTGAATATTTAGACTTCCACGTTCTAGGAATTGTTCATAGCATCAAAGGAAACATTACTGACCTGTAATACCACTTATCAAATGTAAGAATAGTCTCCAGACTTTGCATTTTAGACATACGGGAAGAGGATCTAAGTACAATGATCTGTATTCACCTCATCTTTTTAAGTAGGAAAGGCATAAGACGCACTGTTAAAGTTCAGAGGGTTTTTCTAATGCCAAGACTCAATTTTTTAACAACTTCACAGTAAAGAAATTAATTGTGCAAACCCCCTTGATCTATAACTAAGTGCTGGTAATTTATCAGAAGGGCCACCACAACTCAAAAATCCGTCTTAGGATATGTCCACTCTCCTTCCAGGCCACACCTTACTCTCAGGTTTGCAATGATAAATTGGTGTAAATAGTCAGAACGAAGGAGAGGCTAGTGTGCAGTGCTGGCTTGCACAAGCCAGTTCAAACATCAATCCCTGCACAATGGGGGATAACCCACATTTTTCATATTTTAGTAGTTAACTGTCTAGATGCGAAGCCCACATCAATGAGTGAAAAAATGCTTCAGTAAGCACGCAAAATCTTAGCCCCAGTATATAAACAGTAAAGGAGGTGGAGAATTGGATGAGTGTGGAGGAAGATGAAGAGTAAAAGAAAATGGAAAGTTGGAACGAAAAGGTCAACATGAAAATAAACACTTAAGTATGGGATTGCTGAGGGAAGCAGAAAGATGGAGATTAGTAAAGGAGGAATACATTAAAGTAAACAGTCCGAAAATGTGTGAAAGTGACTGATGCTGAATGTGGCAGGCCATATAAAAGAAGAGAAAACGTACCAGGGTGCAGAAATGTGCAAAATCAGTGAGGGTGTATGAAGATAATGGTGTTTGATTTTGATCAGGAAGTGGTAGTGTGGAGGTCAAGGAAAATGGATCAGGAGGGTGCATAGAGGCACTGTTCCAAATCAAAAGCCAGGTTAAATTGTTCACCAAGCGAGAGATAAACAAAGCACATAGGTAACATTGTCAATTTGGGGACACATTTGGAGCATCACTATTGCCCCACACCCTCACATGCACAAATACATTACTAGTTGGGCAGTAATCACGAAATAGTTTTGCCTGCCCATGTTTGAAACTAAGATGTTCCACCTAAATATGGCATAATTGAACAAAGGCAGCATATTTAGCTCTCCTTTGCTTTCTGAAGCAATCTCATTGACAGCTGTGGTGGGTCACTACAATACGGATGATAGTCTAAAGTTACCAGCAGATGTTGCATTGACCATTTAAATGGGTATAGGAAGGGAGGATGAATAAAGCAGAATTGAAGGCCAGGCCTTCCAAGCAGAATGTTTGAGGAATCATAAGCTTCAGTTTGTAATGACACTTGGCTTGCCTGCAAGCCGCTCCAAAACGTCCATGGCTAACTCCACCCAAACGTGCACCTCATACCTCCCAACTGGTTTGTGTACTGAACAGATGAGATACTGTCCATTTATTGCTAAAGACTTTTCTTCCTGTGGGTCAGACATTTGAAGCAGGCCCCCTGCTAATAACAAATTCACAAGCGGGAAAACCTTATTTTGTGTGCTAGCTATGAAAGGGTATTTGCTGGTTTGCCTGAACTGAACTAGTCTTAAATTATGGCCGAAACCAATACAAGCAGTTGATGAGCACACTCAGTAAGAATTGCAATCGCAGCCCACTTCTTTTTCCTTGGGGATCAAGTTGAAGACATTATAAGGGCGACAGACTAATCTTTTAAATGGAAGTTTAAGAGATTTTAAACCTACTACAGATAAGACCACCAGTCCTTACATACAATTAAAAAGTTCTTGGTTTTCCTAACAAAGTTCGGATTTTATTAAGGCTATGGAGGCATGCATTATCCCATCTTAGTCTTCATTTTATGTTAATCTAAGAACTTTTATGTAGTTAACAGAATTACTGTACTGATACAAAAAGAACACTTTCCACAACGGCTGACCCAAGGTTCAGCACATCAATCCCTGCCTGTAAAAAATTAAGAGTCCTGTGCATACACTTCCGGAACCCGCCGCCGTTGAGCTCCACTGGAAACCAGAAACAGTCAATTCTTAGAGAATGGAAGGTGCACCAGGAATGAAGTCAAAGCCATAGAAGTAAGTCCATCAAATTCCTTTATTATTCATGGTAATAGAAAATGGGCATCAGCCAAAGCGTTTCGTTCCAATGAAGGAACTTCATCAGGGCTTTATATAAAGAGTGCAATATCCAACACGTTATTGAATATGTATCAGAGATCAACAAGTAGAAAATAAGATCCCTTCTGAATTTCTACTGGTTGATCTCTGATACATATTCAAAACGTGTTGGATATTGCACTCTTATATAAAGCCCTGATGAAGTTCCTTTATTGGAGCGAAACGCGTTGGCTGATGCCCATTTTCTATTACCATGAATAATAAAGGAATTTGATGGACTTACTTCTATGGCTTTGACTTCATTCCTGGTGCACCTTCCATTCTCTAAGAATTACTGTACGGTCTATATTGTTATGAGCTACCACTGAGTTTCTTAATTTAATGCTGTATTATCTGGTTCATTATTGTATCTGATAAAATTGTTGACTGCATTCATAATAGAGGGTATATTTCGGTTCCAGGCATCGAACAGAAATATGAATAGAAAATAAAGTAGTATTGCAAGGTGAAGCACAGTTTTGGTTTTCCCCGTGCTGCAATGAAACAGATGTAAACGGCAGGCGAAGCACAAAATACGCATTCTATGGACTTGCGACTGGATGATTCAGTTGATGTAGATTGTGGTGATGCACTAAAGGCATTGCAATTTAACAATGATGTTTTAATTAGCTGCTATTGGTCTGTAAAGGAAGTAAAAAGCAATCCTCTCCTGCATGTCCATAAAAGAAAAGAAGCTTTGTTACAAAAGTTTGCATTTTTCCCCTCAATGTTGTCCTTAATTGATCCCAACACTCTACTACAATGAATGTGTAATTTCAAGCAGCCCCCGTGTAGGATAAATATCTCCCTCTCCTCGACACTCCCCTGTGCAGCAAGGTAAACCTGTCTGAAAAGAGAGCGAAAAGAGTGCGAGTGTTCTCTTAACACCTGCAGTCGTTCTCCTTTGCAGTCTGAAAACTCAATAGGCACAATAGCCCCAACCACAAAAGCAACTGGTTCTTACCGAGCTGTGAAGCCCAGCGCTGCTAGCAAAACTCAATGCCGGAGATGCAAATTAGAGTCCATTTCACATTTCACCTTGTTTTCCTCTAAACTCTCCTATGTCCACTTCTTCAAGAGGGCTCGGTTAGGGAAAACCCTAATGTAGTGGATTCTGATACGGTTTTCATAAGGCTGAAATATATCCCTAGAGGCAGCAGGCCACTGATTACGGCATGATTTAAATTCATTTTGGTAGAAACACGCGTCTTCCTTGTAGCATGGGTAATAAGGGATTCACTTCAAATGCATTAAATTATGTTTAACGTTCCACATTTATTTCCTTAATGAATTTGCACGGGAAGCTAGAGTTTGTACATTATTTGTTACTCAAAGCATTATTCTTCAGACTTGGAAATGTAAACAGGTGTGCAACTACATGGTCGCAAACGCATAAAGACACTGAATGTCATGCAATGCTGAGACCAGGCGTGCAAAACGTGTCTGCAGAAGCGTCACCATTCGCACACCTGCCTCTCAATCCCTCTCATGGGCAACTGAATTAGCCTGACATTAGACACATTTTGAAGGGGCTGGTTAGAGTTTCTAGTATGAAATGAGGGCTACGCACAACAGCAAAAAAAAACAAGCATTGGCATAGCCAATAGGTCTCGCCTTTGGGACCTTATAAGTGTTTAGTTATCCAGCACAATATCCTTGGTGCAACAACATCAACTGTTGCATGGCTAAACACTTATAAGGTCCCAAAGGCGAGACCTATTGGCTATGCCAATGCTTGTTTTAGGAAGCAGCAGAAATAAATAATCTGTGAAAGAAATACTGCATTATATGCCAATGGCCAGGGGTGTTTTTGGGTAGATGGAGGTTGAAATGAAAGACAAGTAGGGGTTGCATAATGGGCCTGGATATATTTGCGGAGGAGCAGGTGAGTGGATTGTAAGAATCAGTGGGCAGGGGGGACCAGTGGGTCAGGAGGTTATTTGAAAGGGGCGGGGCAAGATGTGAGATCAGTCGATATGGATATAGGTGAGAAGGGACTAGTAGGAAGTACAGGGAAGTTGTATTAGTTATGGAGTGGGAAGGGGTTTTAGGATATGGAGGAAGGGTGTGAAGATGGAAATACCTGAACAGCCGGATGTCAGTGAGTTTGGCACCTTTCCAGGATACTGAAGCCCTTTTGTAGGTCTCGCCTGGCGTTGGAGCGCGCATGCGCTCCTCGCCTGCGAGAGCTATAGTCAACAAGCACGTTTCAAGAAGGGGACTCGTAGCCCCGCTCATTTTCATTGGGTAGCGTCAGCGTTTATGTTAAACGCTGGCTTCCCATTGAAAAGGAGGGTTTTCGGTTGCCGCCCTTTCGCCTTTTTGGACGGCCCCCAAGGACTCGGTCGCCTGCATTACGGCTGTCGTGACGAAGTTTATTATCAGAAGCTTCGTTACGCTGCCTTGCACGCGCCAGTCCGGCTCTCTATTCTTGAACTTTGAGCTAGGTAAGCCGTCATATCGAAACCGTAAGTATTATGGAGGCTTCGGTTTCATTTAAGAGTAGTTTTTGTTTCCTGAGACACGGACAGCAGAATCCAGCTTCCAACTTACAAGAAGGACGCTAGAAGTTACATTTCTGGGAAATTGCATAAAAACCAGGTGGATTCTATCGATTGTGTGTTCTGAAGGAGGGTCCTGAAGACCCCACCTTACCATCTAACAAGAAACCCATTTTTGATTTCGCACTACCCACTAAACATGATACTCTAGATAGGCCCTACCAGGCAGGCTCAGATAGAATGTCTTAAGTTATCCACTTTCCGTCGTCCTGGTAGCACATCTCACATAGGCCCAAGCCCAGCTCTATAGATAACCATATTGTACATAGGACCAAGCATGTCTTCCTACATACAAATGTATAGGCCCAAAAAGCCAATGACTCCTGCTCTCATTTTATAATAATAATAAAACAGATCTCGTGGGCCTCACTGATCTGCTAGCAGAGATCTGTTCCATCCACCGAGAGACAACATCAGCCCCCTCTTGTAAATTTCCACAGTTACGAGAATAAGAGTGGCCCCCACCCACGTGACAATCTGTTGGTACATCTGGCTGTGTCACATGCAAGATTTGCGATATTTTTAGTTATGAAACTTTCCGCGCTTGCTTAACTGAAACTCAAGGCGGCAACGTGACCAAGAATTAATATATTAAATATTAATTCTGAGCATTTTTTACGGTAAAAGTTTTCCTTTGTTTACTTTTTGCGGTCAAGAACACTGACCATCTGCTAAAAGCTCTGTTTCATCATGATACCACTTCTCGGTTTTATATAAAACTTCCCAGTTACTGTAAGCGGGCGGTTAAGTGGCCTGCGTCAGATCTCGTGTCAGGCGTGGGTGTAAGTTCTGCATTTAACCATATAAAAGAGCTTCGCCTAAGGTGCGGCTCCGAACTCTCTGCGCATCAAACTGACTGCATATAGAGGGTTCCCGATCGATCGTCCGTGTGACTGGGCCTAGAACTTCAACTTCCAAGGTGGTAATACTCTTTTCTGATAATTCAGCCTTTTGGCTTTGACAGCCTATCTAATGGCATAGCCTATTGGCTTTGTCAGCCTATCTGATTATTTTGCCTTTTGGCTTTGTCAGCTCAACTAAATATTTAGCCTTTTGGCTTTGTCAGCCTATCTAACTCAGCTCATTCTAACCCAAGCCATTGCATTTATTTTAGGTTAAACTGCGCAGTCTTGAATGGTGTTGCTTTCTTAAAAAGAGATTAGCCTTCTAAGCACTAGCCTACCTATCCTTTCTAAAGTCAGGGTTGCTCTTTAGGCAGCTGCTCATAGCATAATATTTAGGTATATATTTGCTTCTTTTGAACGACTGATTTATAACATTGTCAAAACATTTATTTGCATCCTGCTCATGTGTTCATGGGCAACATTTTAATCGAACTGTTTCTATGCTTTTGAACTGCTTAAATAAAAAGTCATTGTATTTTACATCGTGGTTTCTTCTTTCCAAGTGAACGAGCAGAACAGGGGTCAGGCTCTCTGGAGTCGGTAAGCAGAAGGGTGTGGCCACCAAAATACTACCCTCATCAGCTGGCGACCACGAATATCCAGGTCTCGGTAGGCGGGTCATCTACGGTGCGGTCTTGGGACGCATGCTGGGGTTACACCTGTGTGGCTGCCTCTCAGGCTCTCCTCTCCTCACGTCCACCTGGGTAAGTCAGGGATGGTTTTGATTTTTATTCCTTGAATTTGCCTCAGGTTGTGGCGTGTGTGGGGCGGTGGGTCTGGCTGCCTTTGCCATCCACGGTTTCCCTTGTGTGTGCTCCTTTGCCCACCTGTGGTTGACTGACATGCCACGACGTCCTCTTTGTGGCTGGTCACATCTTCCCGAAGCTCTTTGGTGCTGTCCCCCCTGCTATCATTAATTTTGTAGTGGTTTCTTTCTATTTGCTTTTTCTTGCCAACACCTTTTTAGCTCTTATTGTCTTTGCTGATATGCTCCGTGATGCTTGAGGTTTGAGTCCTGACCACCACTTTTTACGTGGTTGGTCGAATTCTGGCATGGTGCACACATGCTCTTGCAGGTTTTCATATTTTCATAGTTGCCACATGTGTTTTTTTATGGTTTTACTTGCTCAGTGATGCTTGAGGTTTGAGTCCTGGCAACCAGTTTGTACGTGGTTCGCCGAATTCTGGCATGGTGCACACATGCGTTTGCAGCTTTCTCATGTTATACTATTTCACGCACATTTAATATTTGACGCACATTTTTCTCAATGCCCTTTCTTACCGAACAGTTTATATTGCACAGCTGTGGGCTGTTGCGCTCTTGATACGGTGCACAAGTGGCACGCATTTCTGTAGTGTTGTCGCATTTTTTAATTTAGGGTGTGTCCCGCCGCCATTTTGTATGCTCTTGCCGCCATTTTGTATTCGTATTAACATTTTGTATTATTGCTTTTTCACCTTTTATGTTTCATCTTCTGTACTCTTTCATTGAATATTTTATTTATCCGTCCTGTCTCTCCTTCCCTTTCTTCTCTTTCACTTGCTCTTCGTGTTCTTTTCCTCACACCTTCGTAAATTGTCATTTTTATTTCTTCCTTTACACCCTACAACACCATTCTATTTCTTTTCGGCGTCAATGCGCCCCTCTTTCGTCAGGGTTCTTTCATGTGTATTCACACACTCATTCTTCGCACTCTATAGTTCGTCCCTCTCTGATTCACTTTTACATGGCTTGGGTGCTTTTCTCTTTTTATCCCTTAAATTTATCTCGCTCTCTCAACGGCGCATTTCTTCCTTATTATCTGCGCCACTCCAGAAAGAGGAACTAACCACTTCGAGGTCTGTGGCCCAGTTTGACATTCACCACGCCTTTTTCTGCTCTCTGCCTTCGCAGAACGAGGAAGTGAGCGTCGCAGCTTCACTGTAGTCACCTCGCCCCTCCTTTCTCTGTCTTCTCAGTCTGGTCTCTCACCAAACATTGTTATTTTTCTCATTATTATTTTTTGAAATGCATTTCATTTATTTAATTATTGTTTATTTGTTGTCTATGGTGTCTGTTTTTTGTGCTTCGTTTTATTAAACATTTATTAGCCCTGCTGTCCCACCACAGTTTTCTCCCCGCACTCCACATCTGTTGCTGAACTGCCAGCTCCACACTCACTTAGCAGAGTGGCAGTCTGCTAGTTATTATTGTTGACTCAGTTGCCTCCCACCTTTCCTCCATTAGCAGCAACTGCGCTAGGTAGCTGTTGTCTGGATTGCCTTGCCTTTAATACATAGCCGCAATCCCACTAAGTAGTTGCACTTTTCTTCACTACACGTTGCACATCTACTGCACCTCTTTTTTTCTGTCTCTCACACCTTTTTGCCTACCATTTGCCTACGCCAATTGGTAGCCAAGGGGGGTGGAGGTGTATCTCCATTCCTCTTGTCCGTCCCCTTAAACAACCCCCCGTTATGTCCCCTGACCCCCGCAAATTATTAATCTCCTTATTCATTCAGTACGTGGTACTGCCACGGCGGTATACCACACCAGTCTTGATCGCTTTATCCCCCTCACGCGCCATCAAAGCGACGTTCTTGCAACTACTTGGGACATCTTAGAGGTTGACTTTACACCCACTACCGAACTCCGCCTTTCACTCTGGTCTCTCATAGACTTACCTCCCTCAGGCACCGCTTCTTCCCAACCACCAGACACCACCCGCCCGGATCTTCTGTGGCCTGCCCACTCCTCTAATTCATCTTCGCGCTCCCCACCCTCTTTAAGGTCTTCTGTTTCTTTTGTTAATTCTCCCACTATCGTTGCCATAGACGGCGAGTCCAATACTGACTCTGCGCAGTCCGCGGCATCCTCTGAAGAGGCAACACTCCCTAACCTTACCACCCCTGCTTCCCCCACGGTATCCGCATCAGCAGTTACTATTGCTCTCCCTCAACCACTGTCTCCTGCTAACGAGTCCCCATTCCTCGTGGCACTCCTACAGGATTATTCAGTGGATCTAGAGGACTCTGCTCCAGACATCCTCATTGTGCCTCCCCCGGCAAGCCCACCCCCGCATTTTCAGTCACTGTAGGGAATGACTGCCCCGTCTCCTGACATTCAGCTTCTCCTATTTTTGTATATTTAGTTAATATCGTTGTGGGTCTTTCTACTGGGCTACCATCCTCCTTTTGTCACGGTACACCCTTAGCAAGCACTGTCCTTCTCACTATATTTCAAGTTTTAGGGGTTGACTATACCCAGGCACAGCAGATAACGCTTTCACTAGCACCTTCCTTTCCGCACCTTCCGAATCCCATTGTCACTAAAGCCAAAGAACAAAAACATTGCAAGCACTGACATTTTAGGGAACACTCCAGTCCCCCAACAATTACTGGTCCCCATGAACAGGATTCTAGGTACCTCTGTTCATAAAACATCGGATTGCATTTACATACGCATTCGCCTACTAGCGCCAGGTTTGGACATACCTACCACACTAGTTACAACTTATCCACGCAACCCGCTACAAAGCAAAGTAATTGCTGGTCTCTCTCGTAACCAGCTCCAATTCCCTGACTTCTCCCCTAACGGAATATACACCGGACCACAGGAACTGGACTTAAGAAAAGCATTATATCACATTATCAGTAGCGCCATAGGAGAGGAATTGATAAACGACGCCATCCCCCCCACTCCTGCCACTGAACCCACTCCTGCCACTGAACCCACTCCTGCCACTGAATCCACTCCTGCCACCTAATTACATTCCTTTCCAAACAAGCGACATTCACCCTCAATGCATTGTGCTTTAAAATAACACTCATGAATGGATTAGTGAGCTCTACAGTGTACAAAACGTCTACCCACTTTCACATCTTTTTCATCATACATCCCCCTGGAGCGCTATTCACTGCCATACTATCTAGCACGTGGCCATGACACCCTCTCCAAAGTTATATTGCTGAAGCTTGCTTTGACGGCCAGCTTCGCTTCCCTCTTTATACTCTAGCACAAGAGCGAGACTTGCAGGACGGGGTGTATGATATTGTCATTCAGGCAGTAGAGCAAGAACTCAGAGACATTGTCCCTAGCACCTGAGAAAACGCGCTCCTGTAATTCAGGCTTTGCCTAGAGCGCCCCGTGTTAGACACACCAACATGGCCACTCCACTCCAACATGTTTTAAAAACATTCGGAGGCCAGGAGCACCATATACTAAAGCACTGCCGAGAGCTTCATAAGCGTACGGCGAAAATGACTCATCCTTTTGCCCTCAGAGGGAAGCTTTGATCCAATCATACTAGAGCATGCCACCACCTTTCTAGACACCAAGTACTCTGGCACTAAGTTACAGAAGAGAAAGGCTACTTTAGATCGCTGGCGCATTTTCAAAGACAAGGCTCAAACACACTGACTCCACACACCCAGCTATACCCAATGCTCCGCCCCCACCGCCTTACCACTTCAGCGGTGTGTATACCGAGCTCACTAACAAGGAACAACCTGAGCTACCAGTTACCACTAATGATTCTCCGGCTGCTGGCTTCCAACCACTACCAAATGAGGCATCTTCCTCACCGCACCTCGGCCCAGATTTACACATCACACAGGTTGAGGAATTTCAGGCTTCCCACACATCACCCAGTCACCCGTACCACCCCGTGAACAGACCACCAACCCCACCCATGCCCCCCAGTGATGTATACCCCGACCTGACAGACCTGCGCAACATACACCTGCCTCTCCCCAACGGTACAGTAAGGGAGACAGCAGTATCGGGTATCCCAGGCTTCATAGATGCACAACTATCACTAAAATTTACACCAACAGTCAATACTGCACACCCACGCCCAGGTGAAGAGGATGAGGTAGACTCTGACTCTGTCTCTCAAGCATCATCTCGTCACTTGCGCTCACCTGTCATTGTCGTCCGTGACATAGGCCCTAAAGGCGACACTGTCACCAACACCTTCCGTGACACCGACACTCAACAAGCACCTGGCCCCAACCCCTTCCTTGACACCCACACACACCTGTTCCCAAGTTCGCACCTCCCATCACAAACTAGCATGCCTTTCATGGCTACTGCACCCTCTGGTGAGGTACCAGGATCTGGCCTTATGAAAGACAACCGACAGCTCATTGAGTTCCCCCCGTTGCTGTGCAGGACTGAGGAACAGCATGCCCCCCTCACAAGTCTTCTCACTCCATACCAGACTTATAGACAAAATGCAGACTTGAGCAAAAGCACCAGTATGGAGAGTATCTCACCGCAGTACCTTGAAGAAGAACTGACACCCAGGCATCAATCACCTAGCCACGCAGACCAGTTAAACCAAATGAGACGCTTGTCATTTAAATTAGAGAACATGAACAAAAGCGTTACGGACATGATCTCGAAGGTCAACACTCCAACACCACCCTCACCCACGCTGCACAACCTCGTGCAACACCACCCAAAGACAATTATCAGTAGGAATGGGGAGGGGAATAGACAGTATCTCCTTAATGAGCACCCCTACCGCTCTGACGCTGTCGCATCTGGAATAACACAAACACTCACCAACACACACCAAGCCCACCAATCCCCAACGGCAGTAGGGCCAGAAAAGAGACAACCACGGGTGCTAGAAGGCCACAATACGATGTTTGGTGAGATCCCAATGTATTGTGGACTCCCACAGGAACAAGACAGAGTGGTAAGAAGTAAGGTCAGGACCACCGAAGCACAGAGACTTAAAGTCTTGGGGACACATGGACGCCCAGACGACATACTATATGACGTCTCGGGCTCTGCTTCCTTGCGCACCATTAGGATGAAAAATAGACACAACATAAGTCTCAGCAGACCATGTCCACCACAAACAAGCAATGATCTCACTCCCAATGAGATAGTGACATTAGGGGAAGGTTCAGATTATGCAGTTAACCCCTTTTCAGACGATTTGGCAGGCTGGTCAGAGCCCTTAGCGCCCCAAATGCTCCCTTGGCCAAGAGACGGCTCCTTTGAGCCCCAGTACATGGCAACGGCAGTTGAATGTATCCTCAAAGGAGTAGGAGATGAGGATTGGGACTATGACTACATGAGGGAGAGCCTCAAAGTCTGGCAAAAATATGCTCGCCAGCATGACTATACAGGACTCACAGCGCGACGCCCTGGGGTCATGCGCCAGATGCCACTGCTCTACAAAAATGTCACTGATCCCCCCATCTATATCCCATGGTCTACACTAGACAAAGAAAATGTCAAAAAGGCACTCCCACCCCTCACTGAGGGTGCGGGAAAGTGGATTGCAGCTTTTGAAAATATCACCACAGGTAACAACATAGCTATAGGAGATGTAAAAAGCCTGCTGATCTCCCTCATGGGAGAAGACGCAGAAGATCTCTTCACACGTGTCCATGCCAATCTTACAAAAACAAACACCAAACATGATGGTGTTTCCTTTAATGAGATTAGAACACAAGCATGGACTGAGTTGCGCAGGAAATTCCCTGATGTTCCCGACATTGGGGCTCTGTTGTCACAGACCATGCAACCAAATGAAGACCCTGCCAACTATCTTTCCAGAATGAAAGAAAAATGGCACCAGGAGTTAGGGCAACGATGGGACGCAGCTGGAGGGTATGGGAGATTATTTTATCACACAATAAAGAAAGGTTTACCCACTGAAGTGCAGGAAAAATTAGATGGCATTGTAGCAATGGAATGCAAGCCATGGGCTGAAATACAAGACCACATTATACATTACTGCAAAAAGAGACAGGAACAAGAGAAGGTTAGACAGCTGGCAATAGAGAATGCCGCTGCCAAGTTGGTACAGCAGAAACTTAATAAGAAAAAAGACAATGTTGACACAGTCATGCTTGCAGCACCGGTCACTCAAATGACAGCAGTAACATCCTTCCCCCAGGCTGCCATGAATGCTCTTGCAGGCAACGCCCAACCTGCCCCACAGCAGGTTCAAGCACCACCTGCAGTACAGTACATACAAGCTCAACCCCAACCTGCCATACAGTATGTCCAGCCGCAACCACAGCCAATGGTACAATACATGCCAGCACCACCTGCTTACAGCACCAACACACAGCCCTATTACAATAACAGACCAAATATGAACTGGAACACGGGTGGACAAGGAAGAGGGCGAGGGATGGGACAACAAAGGTTTCCACAACAGCCAGGACAAGTGACACCACCGATCATCTGCTACTATTGCCAGAAACCAGGCCACATACAGAGAGATTGCAACAGTAAAAAGCGTGATATGGGTTAGCAATATATGCGTCCTGGCTACCAAGCACAAGCACCATTCCAACAACAGCAGCGCACGCAACAACACCTTCAACAGCCCCAAATACTATACTCTTATGCACAACCAGCACAGCAGCAACAAGTGCAGCTCCAAGCGCCCATAATGGCCCAGGTTCAGCCAGCAGTCCAACAAATACAGGTTCCAATGCAACAGCTACAGCCACAGCAACTACCTGCTTATCAGGTGGTCCCCCAAACACAAAACAATGTACCTCTAGGAGGAACGATTGTTGCCTCCAACAACCCCTTTACCCAGGGCACCATCCAGCAATTTCAGGCTGGAGGATACACTGGCTAGGACAGCCCACAGACAACTCTTGTGTGCCCAATTTTGTCATGCACAAGCAATACTGAAGAGGACCCTATTGCAAGTGTTGTGATAAATAACAAAACATATAGTTTTCTTGTTGACACAGGTGCCACATATTCCTGCATTACAGGTGGCCCTCTGCCCATTTCTAACAAAACAGCGGACACACAGGGATTTTCTGGGGCAATAGCAAGGGTCCCCTTCACCAAGCCAGTATCAATGGAGATAGGAGGCCATGTAGTGGAGCAGCCTCTGCTCTATTCACCCAGGTCCCCAGTCAATCTTTTAGGACGTGACCTCATGGCCAAACTAAACATGACCATCCACTTTGATGACAACGGAACAATGATTTGCTCCATACCAGGTACCCCACTAACTAGGATAATGGCAGTTACTGCACAGTCTTCCTTAGATAGTCAGGTCAGAGCACGCCCAGTGGATGAGCACGCCTTCTCTGCAGCTGTCCACACTATTGTCGCCACCACTCCCGAATTACAAGGCCGCACTGTTCAGTTACCAAAAGAGTTCCTTTTCAGACCCCAAGTACCAGACTCACAGTTATTAGACAAACACTTAACATTTGACATCTGCGCCCTTGAGGTAACACCGACCTACGGCGCATTCCTGGCATGCGATGACAACGCTCATACTTGGGCTTGTGTCATTTTTATTGAGCCTAAAGGGTTGGTAAGAGACATTTCAGATGCCCAGTTGTTTGGATCCCCTGAAGACTACTCCAAGACAGAGATTATCTATCAAAACAATGTGCCTATCTCAGTAACAGTGGAGATTAGGACACCAACAGTCACCCCTAGCTATGACTCTGCCCGAGACGCAGATCTGGCTCAAGTACCTGCACATCTTTGGACAACAGGCCCAAATGATGTAGGCCTTATTAGCTCTGCCAGGCCATTTAAGATAACTCTCAAACAAGGTGCTATCCTGCCCAGAATAAAACAGTATCCCTTGTCCAAAGCAGCGGAAGAGGGCATTGCCCCTACCATACAGGCATTGCTAGATCAAGGAGTAATATATCCTTGTATCTCTCCTTGTAACACAGCTCTTTTCCCTGTGCGGAAGGGGAAGACCAATCAATGGCGTCTAGTACACGATCTGCGCGCCGTTAACAACATAGTTGTACCAGAATTCCCTATTGTCCCAGACCCCTCTGTCATCCTCACGAATGTCCCCCCGATGCACAGTACTTTTCTGTCATCGATCTGAAAAATGCTTTTTTCAGCATTCCTTTACACCCAGACAGCCAATACCTATTGGCTTTCTCATTCAGAAATGTGCAATTAACATACACAAGGCTCGCTCAAGGGTACTGTGAGTCCCCTAGCGTCTTCAACAGGGTTGTCAAAGAGGACTTGTCTAATATTCAATGTGATAGCACCCTACTGCAATATGTCGATGACATACTGCTTTGCAGCCCCACAGAACAACAATGCAGGAAAGACACCATCTTCTTACTCACCACTCTAGCACAAAGGGGATATAAAGTTGACAAACAGAAGTTACAGTACTGTCAGAAAGAGGTACACTATCTAGGTCAGTTACTGTCTGCATCAGGCAGACGAGTCACTCCAGGTCGAGTTGAGGCGATAAAAGGCACTCCTGAACCTCAAACAGTTAAAGACATGCAAAAATTCCTCGGCCTGGTTAATTACGTCCGCCAGTGGGTCTTTGATTTCGCAACAATAACTGCCCCTTTGCTCAAAGCTGTGAAAATGGGCAAAGACAGACACAATAAAATTGAGTGGACACCTGAAATGAGAACAGCCTACACCCAGCTCAAAGATGAGATAACAAATGCACCAGTGTTAGGATCACCTGATTACACAAAAGAATTCTACCTATTCACTCACTGTGATGGTCTAGTAATGACTGCAGTACTCACTCAGAAATACCCCATGGGCCATAAGCCCATTGCCTACTTCAGCGGCATGCTGGACGCTGTCATGAAAGGTCATTACCCCTGCGAGCAGGCCCTTGCTGCCGCAGCATTTGCTGTTGAGAAAACCACCCCCATTGTAATGGGTTCCCCACTGACTATGTACACCGAACATGCCGTCTTTGCAATAATACAAAAAGCCAAGACGACTTTAACAACACAAAGTGTGTCAGGTTACGAAGTCATACTGTCACTACCTTCTCTGAAGATTGTAAAATGCCATACAGTAAACCCTGCCACATTTTGTGCCCATCCAATAGCCACCTCAGATGATGACACCCATGACTGTGCCACATATTCACCAGATGAGTCTGGAGCAGCAAAAGAGGATCCCTTGCCAAACAGTACTGTATATTTTGTTGATGGCTCCTCTACCATTGATCAAGAAACAGGAGTCAGGTACACAGGAGCAGCAGTAGTTAAAGCACAGCAGAATGATTCCTCTGATTCCCTAGACATTGTACAGCAACTTACATTACCATCACATTACTCTGCCCAGGCAGCTGAACTGGTAGCACTCATAGCTGCCCTGAACATTGGAGCTGATGACCGCATTACAATTTACTCCGATTCTGCATATGTTACTACAACTACACACTCCAGCATCCTCCGCTGGAAGAGGCGCGGCTTCCTCAAATCAGATGGTACACCAGTCATTCACAAAACGTTACTAGAGGAACTTATTGAGGCCCTTACACTACCAGCTGAAGTAGCCGTAGTCAAATGCGCAGCGCACACCAATGGCCAAGATTTTGTCTCCAGAGGTAACGCCCTGGCAGATTGGGCAGCTAAGGCTGCAGCCAGAGGCCCCCCAGCAACAGGCCCCCCACTCCAAACAACAACAGAAGTTCCATTTGCCCCCATCTTACTGTCCCAAACAGCCCCCCCCACAGAGCATGACAATAGCAATGAAGGAATTCCAAAAACACCATCCCAATTCACAACACCATTTGACATTGACACAACTCAGCAATATGATCACACTGCACAGTTACACCTTAGAGAAATGCAAGAAAGTGCACCAGATCAAGAGAAAGAGTTATGGAAGAAGAGGGGAGTACAACAGGACTCCGCCGACTTCGTGTACAGACAGACAGTAACAGGGAAACCTGTGATGCCACAGGCCTTATTACAAGTGGCATTGGACCAACTCCACCTTCCCACACATGTCACCCGAGATAACATGTCCACCACCTTGCAAACAGACTGGTTCATCCCCAATGCCTATGAACAGATACAATTGTATGTTAATAAATGTCTCATTTGCCAACAATATTCCCCAAACCCGACTCTCAAAACAGTTGCTTCCACCATTCCTAGACCATCTGGCCCCTTCAAAGAGCTACACATTGACTATGTCGACATGATCGACCGCTGCCAAAATTACCGCTATCTCATTGTAGTAGTGTGTCCATTTTCACGCTGGATCGAAGCTGGACCTTGCGTCCACTGCGATGCCAAGGCAGCTGCCACATTCCTACTCCGTGATGTCATTACTCGCTGGGGCATTCCAGACGCCATCCGGTCCGACAACGGAAGTCATTTTTCAAACGCCATCTTTTCCTCCCTGACCACAATGCTAGGCATTAAACACAAACTGACATCAGCTTACCACCCACAAAGCAACGGCATTTGTGAGCGCCTCAACGGCTTGCTCAAAAATAAAATAAGCAAAATAAGCGCAACAATAGGAAAGAAATGGCTTTATTGCCTACCCATAGCACTCTTTGCACTAAGAAACTCCCCAAGTTCGGATCACCACCTCACGCCCCATCAGCTTGTCACTGGACGATCCATAAATGTAACAGTTCCATCCACACGCCCTAAGACAGACAGTGAATCATCATCAGAGATAGTGAGAGCAGAACTTTACCAATATCTGTGCCAACTAACAAGCGCAGCGCAGTTCCTTTCTACCCAGGTATCCAAGAGGAGAGACAAGGGCCCCACCGATCCTGAGCTCCCACCAATCCGTCCCGGGACACTGGTCTTCGTCCGGAAAAACGTCAGGCGTTGGAAGGATCCTAAGTTCGAAGGTCCCTTCCAGGTGATAGACTCATCACCAACTGCAGTGCGAATAGCTGAGAGAAAAGCATGGATCCATCGCAGCCACGTCCGCCTAGACCCCGCACCACCACCTCAGCCAATGGACTAAAGGAGGGACGGGACATACCATCTGTGCCACTCCATGAAGACAGCGGCCTTCCATCCTCCTGTGATGAAGAAGACGATGAGCATCGCGTACTTACAGTCAAGAATGCTAATGGAGATGCAAAGTTATGTATTTCACTTGTCTTACTATTTTGTGTTTTTTCTACTGTGACTTTGGCGGTTCTCAATTGGTACATGTATTATCTTGCAACTACTGATCAGTGTTATCTTTCGGATGCTATCACACCATCTTCAGGGCAGTCAGTTGTGCCACCAGATAGAGACAAGATCGAAAGTCCACCACTCCCACCTTGTATCGCTGATACAGCACACACTAGCACACACCCCACATCCACAGTTACTGATCTGATCCCAAGCAGTGATACTACCCCAGGGGCTGGCGTTCTAGATCTCACAATAGGTCCCCAGTTGCCCCGCCATTCCCCTCCCTGCACTAAACGTGGATTTAAACTAGGTAGACCAAGGTTCTGGACCCGTAGACCAAGACCTGAGGTTACACAAGATTGGCCCACCGCTCTTCAGGACACAATGGTTCACATTGCACACCTTCATTCCAGGCCCGATTTCCATTCCACACGTCCGGACAAATTCGATCCGGATCATGGAGCCCATGATGCCCTGTTAGACAACATGTGGTACCGGCATATGTCCAAAATAGGGAAAAAGGCAACAAAGGAAGCATGTTTCGTGTGCTCACATATCCCTCATGCAGTAGGCGCAGACCAAATGATTTTCCCAAAAGAGGTACCACCCCCAAAAGCCAAGTGTCTCCTCCATCTGTTCCTTTGCCGTATCTACGGCCAGATTCAGCTTCTGTCAGCAACTATCGATACCATTTTTGTAAACACCACGGTATGGGATCATAATAGTGTCACGTTCAGAATTGTGACTGATAAACAACAATTTGACAAAGGCATGGAGGAGCTGTATAGGGTGAAAGTATCTAAAACAGAGACACAACGTTGGGAGCGTAGTTTTGCCTATTTACGCTACTTCACCTTTACAAAACCACAAGCACAATGTAATCCACTAACAGACCAAAGCACCTGTGAAGACAGGGCTGTGCTAAGTTTATGGGCCAACATCTATGTCAACAACCAGTGGCAAGGTCCACGCAACCTCACTTGTAAAGCTGCTTCCTTAGGAGCACCCTTTATAACGACAGATTGGGAGGGGGACACCGATTGGGATGTCGACGATGAGTGCGGAGGGGTCTGGGCACAAGAAAGTAGAAGGTACACCTTTAGTAAGGACACCACCTACCAATGGAAAAAGGTATATAAACTAAAAAATCCTCTCCTTTGCTTCCTAGGTAACGGTACCCGCCCTGTGGGCAGCAACACTAACTGTAACACGACAGTTTTTAATTTGGACCTCCAAGACGGCACCGCCGGCCTCATGGACATCTTTTGGGCCTGCGGAGAACGCATCTACGCCCAGTTGCCTCCTCAATTGAAGGGCCTATGCACCATGGTCACCATGCATGAACTGCATCTCGTTGTCCCGGCATCCAACATTTCTCAAGTGCTCGAACACCCCATGACAGGTGATGTCACCCTGCTTCACCGGCACCGAAGGAGTGCTCAATATTTTGCTAACGACGCCTTTAAGGAAGTTCCTGACGAGTTTCGCCTGTTCAATGGCGCCCAGGAATTCTTTGGGGGCCTGTGGCCCATCTGGCAAACATCTGCTAATGCCCGGTGGCTGCAGGTGACACGCTATGAACTAATGACTCTGATCAACAACACCCAAGATGGGTTCAACGCAATACAGGAAGAATTACGACCAATAAGACTTATGGTTCTAGAGCATAGATATGTTCTAGATCAGCTCACAGCTATGCAGGGAGGGGTATGCGCTTCCATCGGATCGAGCTGCTGTACGTTCATACCATCTAATGATGCCGCTAACGGGTCTCTCGCTAAGGCCATTGAGAACTTGGACAATTTGGGAAAAAGATGCGTGATGAGGGCGGTGCCGATGCAGACTCTATTACGAGCTGGTTCAACTTGGACTGGATGCCTTCATGGCTATCTGCTATCTTGAAAATTATGTTACCTATTTGTTGTGTCATCATGTTAATGTGTTGCGGTGCACAGGTAATAATGAGGTGTGTCAGCAGATGTAGCATCAAAGCAGTTGGGATAAATTACGTTAAAACAGCAATTTACCACGATGCAGACTATCTGGACATGCACCGTGTTCCTGGGGATGGGGATGGGCAGGTCCACATACAACTCATAGAACTAGCTGCCCCATGGCTTCTCCCAACACATCCCCAGCTCCCCCAGTCCCACCGCATAGGTACACTTTGAGGGAGGAGCATAACGCTCACCAGTATGACCAGTTACTGACCCATGATGATGGAGAATATGTCACCCTACCATCAGAATTGCAACCCCCGGCGGCGTGCCCCTACGTTAATGACCCCCTCAGCATGCACCCGACCCCTGAGGGTCCTTCAAAGTATTCTATCCGAGATGTGTTCAAAAATGAACAAGAGCAGGGATATGAAGGAGGGTCCCGAAGACCCCACCTTACCATCTAACAAGAAACCCATTTTTGATTTCGCACTACCCACTAAACATGATACTCCTAGAGTTAGGCCCTACCAGGCAGGCTCAGATAGAATGTCTTAAGTTGTCCACTTTCCGTCATCCTGGGAGCGCATCTCACATAGACCCAAGCCCAGCTCTATAGATAACCATATTGTACATAGGACCAAGCATGTCTTCCTAGATACAAATGTATAGGCCCAAAAAGCCAATGACTCCTGCTCTCATTTTATAATAATAATAAAACAGATCTCGTGGGCCTCACTGATCTGCTAGCAGAGATCTGTTCCATCCACCGAGAGACAACATCAGCCCCCTCTTGTAAATTTCCACAGTTACGAGAATAAGAGTGGTGGTACATCTGGCTGTGTCACATGCAAGATTTGCGATATTTTTAGTTATGAAACTTTCCGCGCTTGCTTAACTGAAACTCAAGGCGGCAACGTGACCAAGAATTAATATATTAAATATTAATTCTGAGCATTTTACGGTAAAAGTTTTCCTTTGTTTACTTTTTGCGGTCAAGAACACTGACCATCTGCTAAAAGCTCTGTTTCATCATGATACCACTTCTCGGTTTTATATAAAACTTCCCAGTTACTGTAAGCGGGCGGTTAAGTGGCCTGCGTCAGATCTCGTGTCAGGCGTGGGTGTAAGTTCTGCATTTAACCATATAAAAGAGCTTCGCCTAAGGTGCGGCTCCGAACTCTCTGCGCATCAATCTGACTGCATATAGAGGGTTCCCGATCGATCGTCCGTGTGACTGGGCCTAGAACTTCAACTTCCAAGGTGGTAATACTCTTTTCTGATAATTCAGCCTTTTGGCTTTGACAGCCTATCTAATGGCATAGCCTATTGGCTTTGTCAGCCTATCTGATTATTTTGCCTTTTGGCTTTGTCAGCTCAACTAAATATTTAGCCTTTTGGCTTTGTCAGCCTATCTAACTCAGCTCATTCTAACCCAAGCCATTGCATTTATTTTAGGTTAAACTGCGCAGTCTTGAATGGTGTTGCTTTCTTAAAAGAGATTAGCCTTCTAAGCACTAGCCTACCTATCCTTTCTAAAGTCAGGGTTGCTCTTTAGGCAGCTGCTCATAGCATAATATTTAGGTATATATTTGCTTCTTTTGAACGACTGATTTATAACAGTGTCAATACATTTATTTGCATCCTGCTCATGTGTTCATGGGCAACATTTTAATCGAACTGTTTCTATGCTTTTGAACTGCTTAAATAAAAAGTCATTGTATTTTACATCGTGGTTTCTTCTTTCCAAGTGAACGAGCAGAACAGGGGTCAGGCTCTCTGGAGTCGGTAAGCAGAAGGGTGTGGCCACCAAAATACTACCCTCATCAGTTCCATTGTGATGTAAATGGGCTTAACTTGCCCTAGAATTGTTTCTGTTGGGATTTTCAGTGAGGCACGAAATACTAAAAGGAGGTTAGGATTTTCAATGAGGCACGAAATACTAAAGGGAGATTGTGAAAATCTTACGTTTAGTGTTAATGTAACTGGTGTTTATGTAAAGTGCTCTAAATACCATCAGGTGCCAAAAAACACAAAAAACGCCCATTATGGTAGGGGAGCTTTAAACACCACTATCCCCTAATCAGCCTCCGTGGGGTGGGCTGAACCAGGATGCAAGTATTGTTGCATGTATGGCACTGCTCTCTTCTAAGAAAGTCTGCAGTTAATCAAGCCTTTATTATGCGCGTGCGATAGCTGCTTTCTGTCCGGGACATGTTCATTATGTTAGCTTTTTTTTTTTTTTATTGTCTGCAGCATATGCTTTATGTCCGTTTACTTATAATTTTAATTTAAAATTTACTTTTTGTTCACAGACTTCACAAATAGGATGGAATTGTTACGGTAACTTTTTATTTGGTTTTGTATAAATGGGTAGAACACGCCACTCAAAACAGCAGATGCTGTTGTATTGCCGTTGCTTTTTACTTTCAAATTTGGTTACTAGTGTCTTTGCTTGAAAGGCCTGTTTAACATCCTGTGATTAATGGGAATTTCTAATTTCAGTGCACTTGTAAAGTGAAGGGCTCATGTATCAGTGCGCACATTATTGTATGTGCATAAATGTTCTTTATTACTGTGCTACAGTACATATTTAGAAGGGGACCCTGATCGTGCCGGCATTGATCATTTTATAAGCCCTGCATTCAATGTATTTTATGAACGCTTCTTCTAAGCACCCCCACTTTGGTAGGGAAGAACACAGATGGAAACGTGGATGAGTGATTAGCTAAAATCACACAATTTTCATACTGTGTTGAAACCAAAATTTAAATCTCAACCTTTGTGTTCCGTATGTAATGTTTTATGGCACTTGTTATGCTTCATCATTATTTAACCAAGACGGAGATACTTCCGCTTTATGAAACAAGCTCTAGTAAATACAAAGAATTTCTAGTTTTAGTGTACTTGTAACGTAAAATCTAGGTGTATTTGTGCGCGCACAATATTGTATGTACTTAAACGTTCTTTTTGAGTGTGCAACAGTGCATAATTAGCAAGGGCCCCTGATTATCGACAATAACCGATATTTTTTTAAGCCCTGCGTACAGTCTACTTCATGAATGCTTCTTTTAAGCATCTCCACTTTTGAGCGAATAACACCGATACAGAAATGGATACGCGATTGGCCACGATCGCCTAATTTTGGTCCTGTGCTAAATTCAAGATTTAAATCCCGAACTCTGTTCTGTATGCAATATTTTGTATCACCTATTATACGTTCGTTGTTATTTCACCAATATGAAGGTACGGCTGCTTTATTGTTACAATAACTTTGTATATGGTTTCGCATCAAAGGGAAAAACACATCACAAAATAGCAGATGCTGTTTTATTGCTGTTAGTTTTTACTTTCAAATTTGGTTTCTAGTGTCTTGACTTAGAGGCCTGTTTAACATACTACTGCCTGCTGCATGCGTCTTAGTTTGCAACAAAATCTTGCTCTCTGTGCTGCTCTCAGCTTGCACCCTGCACCGGCCCCCCTTGCATTGCACTCCTTGTCTTTTCTGCTGGTTCTGCTCCCATTTGCATACTACATTGCCCCCTCGACCATCCTTTGCTGCCCCTCCTACTTCATCCTATGCTGCCCCTCCCCTGTGCCTTGGGCTGATAGTGCCGATTGATTTGCATTTTACATAGTGAGAAGGTTCCCAGAGCTTCACTTACATACAACACAGGCACTCATGGGCAGCAGTAATACAAGCTTTAATACAAAGCATGGGTACAGTATTTTGCCAGTATTGGATCCCGACTGCTTGCTTTTATTGTTGCCACTGCTACATGCATGCCTTCCTCGATGGGGAGAGGATGTGTCGTTAGGGCCAGAGCTGCCGACTTTGGAACTGGGGAACCAGGTTCCAGTCTCTGCATCGGCTAAACATCCTGTAATTTTGGCCAAATCACTTAATCTCCCGGTGCACCAAGAAAAAGAAAAAAATGGAATATGACCTTGTTTCTTATTACTGTCTCTGTGGGTTTACAAAAAACGATACACAAACAGTTTCAATAACAAAATTATTCATACAGTTAATTCTGCAGTTAGGGCTCAAGATTTGTAATATGGAATTCGCCCAATTCTGCCCAAACGTCCAATAAAGTAGTAACATTTCTTTTTATGAATATTTTGCCGATGCATCCGTCTTTCTGTTTCTATACCAACCATATGCAACTATCCTACCCATGCATCACCTACTGTCATTCCATTTCTCTAATAATCCAGACATTCATCCATGTACTTAAAGGTATCCATCTATTCAAGCATTCATACAAACATCTATCATTCCGCTAGCCCAAACATCCTAACTACACCTCTGCTTCTTAAATACTCACAATCTCAGGATGGCAACTACATAATTCCGCTACACCCCACGTACATCCACTCCATAACACATAAGTAAAACATATTGTAATTTACAACGCCAATAGCTCTACCTTTCACAAAGGCGAGACCGATTGCATTGCAAATGCTTGTTGTTGATACCTGCTATGATGCTGTCCTGCTGGGCCAGGAAAGTGACAGCAAGGGCCTGCTTGGGGACCCCGTTCCCCACCACACCTAGCCAAACATGTGAAACTGTGCCAGGAGCGAGTGTGATTTAAAAGTAATTTCCAAATTTGCTCCCATGGAAATGATTTTCTATGGGAGCCCCACATAACCCAATAGTGACAGCAGAAGAGCAGCAACACCAATGTAGTCCTCACAATTAAGAGCAGCACTGACAGCACATGCCAGAAAAGATGCAGTTCATCAAAGAGCATTTTGTCACAGAATTTAAGATCGAGTTTATGGAGGTAGGCCTTTGAGTCACAAGAATGCGGGGTCCACTAAGCGTTTCTAAAAACGAACTAAACAATACAACAATGTGTTAGCATTGTACAACAGAGTATCGGTGTCTGTTTAGTTGCTTTAAAAAAAATTTTTTTACACTGCAAGCATTATTGTCTACTATTCCAGTTACAACTCAAAATACAATTTAACAAAACATTGATAAAAGTTACACAACCCCATAGGGAGTTAAGTCAACACATGATCCATCATTTTCTAACCATCAGTGATGTAATGTCGTACCTAATAAAATGCCATAGATTAGATGAATCCCTTGATAGGATTGGAAGGGAAACTTTCTTCTCAATGATTATCGGTTAAAAATCAGGAATGACCTGAAATGAAATGAACATTTGTTTATTAACGGAAAAGGGGATTTTTGATAAAGCCCACTCTTTGTTAATGTCCTTATACCCTTAGGAATAGGGCGTACCTTTTTATATGGTACTGTTCCTTAGTACTTGCGTTCGTTGGAGCCACCGATGAAGTAGGAGCTATCTATACATAACCTTAAAAATAGGGAATAATATAGAAAAAATATATATATGAGCTTGTATGCCCAACAAATATGTATAAGATTTAATTGATCTCAAAACTAGCTTACCATTAAAATCTAGTACAATCAAAAACAATGCAGGTGAGCCGTGATTGTGCCTGTGATAATGAAGCTTAAATCCCTGCCCGATTAGCAAGAGTAACGGTACTGAGTTTTTATTCTTTTCTCACTACCAGCACTCTCTGGCGACATGACTTTACATCCCTGGCTTCATCCATCGTTGGGGTTTGCACCATCCTTTATTAGACCTATACACGCAGGACTAAAGGTTTTTTACGAATATCCATAATACACTTAGGGTATTTTTGTGCGACATTCTATTAACAGTACAATTTTATACTTAACATCTTATAAGATCCAAGCTGTAACTTGAGCAACTATTATCAGGCAAAATAGATACAATGAGTACATCAAAAGGTACGGATCAATGCAATTCCCACTCCCTTTTTGCATTATATGATTAGCAATATTAGATCATTTAAACATGAAACAGCATTGTGTAAACAAACATTTAGGTAATAAGATTTTTTCTCTGTTGACATTTACAGATTTTACTCCTTAAGTTGCAATACTGTGAAAAGCAACGTGATCAGGTAATGTTTTAGCTTGCCAAGAAACCGCGACATATCTATGGCACCCTAGGAATTGAACGAATAGTTTCTTACCTGTCGGTGTAGTTTTGCAGCTTGAAGACTTTCTGGATTCACTATGCTGTGCATTATTCCGCGGTCTAGTGGTTGGGTCCGGAATCGTAGTCTCTTTTCTGTTTTTTTGGTTTTTTTGTGTAGCCCAGGTGGGCGTCGACACCCCACCATTTGGTGTCCTCCCGTGACGTCGGCGCGCTTCCTCCGGAAGCTCCCACCCTTGGGCGCCATCTTCGGATTCTTTTTTCTTGTCTTGTGCTTGTGTTGTTAATCCTTTTACCCTTTTGAAGGTGTTTTCCATTTGTTAGTCCCATCTTCCTCCCGTCTCATCTTTCTGGCGGAGGCGGGTGTGTTCGCTAGTGAATCCAGAAAGTCTTCAAGCTGCAAAACTACACCGACAGGTAAGAAACTATTCGTTTTGCAGCGTGAATCTTTCTGGATTCACTATGCTGTGCATAGACTTTGTAGCGGTTTGCCATGTTTGTGGCGGCTGGGTGGAAGATGAGCGTTGGTTGTTGAATATATGTTGAAGCACTTTTTGACTTACTTGTGCTTCTTTGTTCATCTGTATAGCCACGCAGTAGTGCTTAGTGAACGTGTGCACTGAAGCCCATGTTGCCGCCAGGCAAATGTCTTGGATAGGTGTGTTTGCTAGGAAGGCGATTGTTGCTCCCTTTTTCCTGGTCGAGTGAGCCTGAGCTGCTCCCTGTAGCTCTTGGCCTGCCTGTTTGTGGCAGTATTGAATTGTTTGTGCGATCCATCGTGCGATGGTATTCTTAGTCACTGGTCTGCCCAGGAAACTGCTTGCAAAGGACACAAAGAACTGCTTTGTCTTTCTACAATCCTTAGTCCTTTCGATGTAATGCATTACTGCTCTTCTGGCGTCCAGAGTGTGCAGTGCCCTTTCAGCGCTGGTGGATGGTTTCAGGAAGAAACTGGGAATTTGTATTGTTTGGTTTATATGGAACCTGGACACCACCTTTGGCATGAAGTGTGGGTCCGTCCTCATTACCACCCTGTCATTGTGAATCTGAATGTAGGGTTCTTGTAGTGTGAGTGCCTGCAACTCGCTCACCCTACGTAGCGAGGTAATCGCTACCAGAAAGGCCGTCTTTATTGTGAGCATATGTAGCGATGCCTTGTGAATGGGTTCGAACGGTGCTTTCATAAGCTGTGTTAGAACTACATTGAGGTTCCATGCAGGCGGTGGCATCCTCTTTGGCGGTGCTATTCTTTTGGCTCCTTCCAGGAATCTTTTTACTACTTGAGATGTAAAGAAGCTTTTCCCTGTTTCTCCTCTTGTATAGGCTACTATTGCTGCCAGGTGCACTCTTAGCGAAGTGCAGCTTAGGTTACTTTTTAGTAAGTGTGTTAAGTATTTTAGCACAGTTGATTCTCTAGTGATTCTCCTGTGGAGCTTTTTGTTGATGCACCATTCAGTGAATCTCTTCCATTTTGCTGCATAGCATTTCCGTGTGGTGGGCCTCCTCGCTTCTCGCAGTACTGCCAGCTTGCTTTGTGGAAGCTTGAGGTGAGCGAACTCTAAGTCTTCAGGAGCCACGCTGCTAGGCTGAGGCTTTCTGGTTCTGGATGGAGTACCCTTCCGTTTTGCAGCGAGAGCAGGTCTTTCCTTTTTGGGAACTTGTGTGGTGGTCCCTGTGCCATTTCCACGATCTGTGAGAACCAGGACTGCCTGGCCCACTGTGGTGCTACCAGAATTTGCGTCATGTTGGTTGTTCTGCACTTGCTGAGCACCTTGTGTATCAGCGGTATCGGTGGAAAAGCGTAGGCAAATGTCTTTGACCAGCTCATCCATAGGGCATTTCCTTGGGATTGATGGCCTGGCTGCCTGGATGCGAAGTATTGGCATTTTGCATTCTGGTGTGTTGCAAACAGGTCTAGTTGTGGGGTCCCCCACTTCTTGAATAGTCTTTGCGTCTCCTGCGGGTTGAGCTCCCACTTGTTTGAGATTGAAGTCGGTCTGCTCAGTCTGTCTGCTTCCACATTGTCCTTCCCTGGCAGATGTATTGCCAGGAGGTCTATTTGTAATGGAATTGCCCATATCTGTTGCGCTAGATCTGACAGCGCCACTGACTGTGTTCCTCCCTGCTTGTTGATGTAGAACATCGTTGTGGTGTTGTATGTTTGTACTAACACCCTTTGCCCGTCCAGCTGTTTCTGGAACGCTTTTAGTGCAAGGAACACGGTCTTTAGTTCTAGGTAGTTGATGTGTTTGACGGCATCTGTTTGTGTCCATAAACCCCTTACTTGGAGCAGGTTCATGTGCGCTCCCCACCCCATTTGGGATGCGTCTGTTGTGATGGTCACTGTCGGAGTTGGTGGTGTGAATGGCTTTCCCATTGTTATGTTGTCCTTGTTCCACCATGCTATCTCTTCCTGCACTGCGTGCGTTACAACCACTAGATCTTCCCAACTCCCTGTAGCCTGTGACCACTGCTGTTGCAGCCATTCCTGGAATGGTCTCATGTGTAGTCGAATATTGGGGACTAGGTGTATGCAGGACGCTATCATCCCCATGAGCTTGCTCACCGTCCTCACTGTCAGACGTTGCCCCTTCTGGTATTGGCGAGTCTCCTTCATCAGTGCGAAGGTTCTCTTTTTGCTGGGGAACACTCTGCCCTGAATGGTGTCGATTTTTGCACCCAGGAAGATCTTCACTTGCTCTGGTTCTAGCGACGACTTCCCGCTGTGTATGGAGAAGCCTAGTTTTGTCAGCGTGTGCGTGACCTGCTGAGCATGTAGTTTGCATTGGTTGTAGGAGTTCGCCTTCACCAACCAGTCGTCTAGGTAGGGGTATACATGTATTCCCTGCCTCCGCAGATGTGCTGCTATGGCAGCTAGGCATTTTGTGAAGACCCTTGGTGCGGATTTTAGGCCGAAGGCTAGGACCGTGAACTGGTAGTGCGTCTTGCTGATGGTAAATCTCAGTAGATGTTTGTGTTTTTGGTTCATGGGAATGTGTAGGTAGGCATCTTTGAGGTCTATTGTGGACATAAAATCCCCGTGCCTTATCTGAGGTATAACCTCCTGTAAGGACGTCATTTTGAACTTTTGAGTCTTTATGTATTTGTTTAGGAACCGTAGGTCCAGTATGGGCCTTAACGTTTCGTCTATTTTTGGTACGAGGAAGTAGTTGGAGTACACTCCCGTGCTTCTTTCCTTGTATGGTACGTTTTCTATAGCCTGTTTGTGGAGAAGTTCTTGTGCTTCCTGCCACAGTAGTGCTAGCTCTTCTGCTGAGCGTGTCTTGTTGGTTGGCCTCCTGTTTGGTGGCTTTTTTACCAGTTCTATGCAGTAGCCGAACTGTATGATGTGGAGTATCCATTTGTCCGTTATCTTCTCCCACTCCTGGAAGAAGTGTTTTAGTCTGCCTCCTACGGGTGTCACATGATCGTTGATTTGTAATTGTTGTTCGTGTCTTTTGTTGTGCCGCGCCACTAGGGATGTTGTGAGTGCGGGCATGTTTGGTTCTGTGGAGTCACTTGGGGGAGGGTTGCTGGCCGCCTCTCCTTGTCTGTCCTCGTCCGTTTGGTCAGCTTCGAAAGGACTGGCCCCTCTGTTGGTTCTGCCAGCCTTGTTGCTGCTGACCCTGTTGTGCCTGGCCGCTTCCCTGAAATGTTTGCTGGAAGGCCTGGTGCGATGTTCCCGGCTGGTTCCCTCCTCTGCCATTTGGTCTTCGTGAGGGGGTGCCCCTTCTCATCCCTCTGAACTGCAGTGCTCCCATGGACCTTGCAGTTTCGTTATCTTTTTTTAGCTGTGTCAGCGTCTCGTCCACGGGCGTGCCGAACAGCTTTTCCCCGTTGAAGGGTAAGTTCAGGATGTTGTTCTGTACTTCCGGCTTGAACCCAGAGATCCTCAGCCAGGCAGGTCTCCTCTCTGTTACTCCGATCATCATCAGCCTGCTTGATGTGTCTGCTGCGTCCAAGGCCGACTTCAGGCAGGTGTTGGCCATATTCTTGCCCTCCTCCACCAGGTGCACCGCTCTTTGCTGGTGTTCAGTCTGGAGCAGTTTGAGCAACTGCCCAACTTCTTCCCAATGCTGGTAGGCATGCCTGTTTATAAGGGCATTGGAGTTGGCAATGCGCCAATGGATTGCCGCATTCCTCTCAATTTTCCTCCCTGTGAGGTCTATTCTTTTGCTCTGCTTGTCTGGAGGCGGTCCGGAGTTTGTGGGAATGTTGGCCCTCTTCCTGGCTGTTGCAGTTATGATTGAATCAGCCGGCACAGATCCCTGGATATATGGTGGATCTTTAGAAGAGTGTTTGTATTTTTTCTCTGTCCTGGGGGTGACGGATCTGCAGGTAGATGGCTCCTTGAAAGCCTTCCTGCCTTGGTCTAGTACACCTGGGAGCATAGGAAGGAATTGGCTCCTAGTTTGCGTCGGCAGCAGTGTCTCCAGGAGAAAACAGGCCTTGGGCTTTTCTTCCTCCATTTCCACCCTATAGGTTGCTGCAGCGTACCTGACTACCATGTTGTATATTCCAATGTCGTCCGGCGGCGAAGGCCTCGACGGATACGTCTCCACGGCCTCTTCTGGGTTTTCGGCGTCGAGATCCTGCCAATCCAGGTCCTGAGCCTCCAAGGGTGTCGAGCCGAAGTGCGTTTGCTGGTCGTCGCCCTCAGTGTAATAATACAGGCCCTCTTCGTCCTGTTGCTCCGACGGTTCGGGAGTTTTCGGCGGATCGTTGGCATCGAACTCCTCCTGGGCTTCTGCTTCGACAACCGTCGAGGGCTTCGAAGGGATGGTGCATCTACTCATCCGTTCGTCGAAATCCTTCTTCCTTTGGAGGATACTGGTCATTTCGGCCTCGAGCCTTCTCTTCTTCCTCTCCATCTCTGCCGCTTGTTCGGCGTCGAGAGTTTCAGCGGTTCTCTTCGAGGTCGTGGATGTTGACGTCGAAGTTGCCGTCTGCTCTTTCCCCTTCTGCGTAGAGTGCGGCTTTTCGGAACCGTGCTTCGACGACCTGGGCGTCTCTAGAGCTTTCGCCGACCGGGAGTCCTTCTCGAAGGATCCGCTAGGCTGTTTGTCCGTGGACGCAGCTGTGGTCGTCGATTGCTTCGACGCCAGTGCTCCTTTCGAGGACTTTGGCTCTGATTTTCGAGAGTCTGTCGGGGTTTTAGGGGTCGACGTCTCTTACTTCCTTCCTCGGTCTGTTATCGGTCTCTACGACCATGCAGTCCTCTGGTCCCTCGGCGATGTTGTCCTCTTCCCCGCTGGAGAGGCCCAGGTCCCGCAGCGACGGAGGTTGTCCTTGCCCCTGCATGCTGTAGTTTGCTCTCCTCTGTCTGTCCCTCACTCGAAGGGTCTTGGGGGCGAATGCCGAGCAGGCGTTTGTCGGTACTTTGATGGTCGATCGGTAGGCAGAGGTTGCAGACTGGATGCTGGTCCTTCAGCGCGAACTTGTGGTGGCAGTTTCAGCAAAACTTGAATGGTGTCTTGTCCATTCCCGCGCTCAGGGAGACCCCTGTGTGCGCATTCTCCGTCGGACGTCGAAGTTTTCTCTACCTCTCACCTACTTCGTCGTCCGGGTTGTATGTTCTTTGTCTTGTGATGAAGAAACTCCAATTTTCTCGGTTCTTTCTGCTTTTCTTTCTTCTTTTCTCCTCTTCCAACTCTGGAGCTCTTCACGACGATCCAGACCCAACGGCGGAAAAAAGAATCTGAAGATGGCACCCAAGGGTGGGAGCTTCCGGAGGAAGCACGCCGACGTCACTGGAGGACACCAAATGATGGGGCGTCGACGCCCACCTGGGCTACACAAAAAAAAAAAAAAACAGAAAAGAGACTACGATTCCGGACCTAACCACTAGACCGCGGAATAATGCACAGCATAGTGAATCCAGAAAGATTCACGCTGCAAAACTAAAATAATACTTTCTTTTCCACTTCAGTAGAACTCCGCCAAATTATTCACAAACGGAGGTTAATAATCGCAGGCACAATCACGGCTCACCTGCATTGTTTTTGATTGTACTAGTTTTTAATGGTAAGCTAGTTTTGAGATCAATTAAATCTTATACATATTTGTTGGGCATACAAGCTCATATATATATTTTTCTATATTATTCCCTATTTTTAAGGTTATGTATAGATAGCTCCTACTTCATCGGTGGCTCCAACGAATGCAAGTACTAAGGAACAGTACCATATAAAAAGGTACGCCCTATTCCTAAGGGTATAAGGACATTAACAAAGAGTGGGCTTTATCAAACATCCCCTTTTCCGTTAATAAACAAATGTTCATTTCATTTCAGGTCATTCCTGATTTTTAACCGATCATCATTGAGAAGAAAGTTTCCCTTCCAATCCTATCAAGGGATTCATCTAATCTATGGCATTTTATTGGGTACGACATTACATCACTGATGGTTAGAAAATGATGGATCATGTGTTGACAACTCCCTATGGGGTTGTGTAACTTTTATCAATGTTTTGTTAAATTGTATTTTGAGTTATAACTGGAATAGTAGACAATAATGCTTGTAGTGTAAAAAAAAATTTTAAAGCAACTAAACAGACACCGATACTCTATGTTGTAGAATGCTAACACATTGTTGTATTGTTTAGTTCGTTTTTAGAAAACTCTGCCTGAAGGTGGTTGATACAAATCTCACCGAAACGCCGCGTCGACTGTCGTAGTTTTCCTTTATTTATTATCAACACTATGTGTTACAAATAAGTAATTTTGTTTTTAAATAAATGTGTATGATTCTTCTGTGTCTAGTTTTAACAATCATGAATAAAATGTGAATTTTGAATTTGATATGTTTTTGCATTACTGTCTGATATTTCTAGATGATACGATGATACTTTGATTTTTTCTCAACTGGGTATTTTATAATTGTCATATACTGTTACACTGTACTATTTTTGTATTCAACACATGATCCACAACCTTTGGTTAGGGACTTTACTTAGTTGTTGTTGCATTACCCCGTCCCTATTCTCTGATATTAGGGTTCCTCCCTCTTCTTTTATTGTTTACGCACAGCTTGTGAGCTGGGAGTTTGTTACACAGATTGTCCAATATCAACCTGGAAGTGATTGTCCAATCTCCTAGATGGACGTCCTAAAAACATATGGGTTCACAGAGGACCAATTTAACAAAATCATTAATGGTACCTCAAAAAACATTTCTTCCATCTCTATTACAAATAGTGATGAAGAACAATGGAAAACCTTCTGGAATTACAAGAAAAAAAAACATTCGGACCGAACTGCATGCAGACTTCCTTATAGAATACTGTAAGAAAGGTATCATACCTAAGGGCCTGCAGGTCACGAATGAACCTGGTGTTTTTATTAAAAATCAGAAGTTCATAGAAAACTGGACTTTCATTGCGAACAGGTGCAGCCGTGATTGGATGCTTCTAATAATAGAGACAGCACACAAGGTCCTTATTATAGAAAAGAAAAATTGAGGAAATGGAACTAAAACTAAAAGAAAATACCTCCCTAGAAGAGGCAAAAAAGAAACTTGACGAAATCCAACAAGACATTACGGGATATAGAGAATAGTAAATAAAAAATCCACCAAGCTAAGGAAGGATATATCTAAATATAACTTGGAACATATTTACCCCTACCTACAAAAGGACTTTTACGATAGACCTAGGGAAGATACATTTAATAAAAGAAGCTGGACGTAACCTAGAAGGAATTTCCCAAACAAGAGGGTGACATTCTTTGAAAACCTCATACACCAGTTCAGACTCAGAGAATGAGGTGGCAAGAGAATTAGAACACTAAAGATAGGGAAGCCACCCCTGGAACGAGTAGAGATACTTTTTCTTTTTTAGAGAAGCGCCCCACCAACTACAGTCAAAACAGGGAAAGAGGGATTTTTTCCCCTGAACCCCACTCAGAATCGCCCAAACACAAGGAGCCAGAAACATTGGGACTAACCGTGAAGGCTCCCATCATTAACCTCTCTAGTAGAACACTGACACAGGACGAAGTGATAGTTTTAGAAAAAGGGTTAGGATACGCTATCACTTCTCCTGTGGACAGATATAATCTAGAGAGAGATGTACAAAACTTCTTTAGAAAGATACGTCTTAACTGCTACTTCGAAGGTAAAGAAAGGATTCTCACTGAGAACAAATCCGGCTTAAAGCCCAAATCAACATGGACCCCCCCATTACAACTAGTGAAAAAAGACATTGAAGTCTTTGAAAGAATAGTGGAGAAGAGCATAGATGATCTTCTTAACAAAAAGATTTGGATAAATAATAATCTCACATCCCAACAACGTACAGCCCTATCCACTTTAGAACGTTGCCAAAGCTTGACTATCAAACCAGGCGATAAAGGCAGAGGCATCGTGGTGATGGACACCAGCGATTATAACAATAGAATGATGTCTCTTCTAAACAATACACAACACTATCAAAAATCCAGTAGAGAGGAGTGGAATGCCTTAATTCATTAGGTTACCAACCTATTAGAATTTGCAGAGGAAGATGATATCATCTGTCAAGATGAATACAACTTCATGAATAATCTGCACCTTGTAATTCCTGCCCTCTATGGCCTGCCGAAGGTCCACAAAAACATGGACAACCCGCCCATGCGACCTATAGTGTCAAGTATGGATTCCCTAACCGAACCCTTGAGCAAATACGTGGACATATTTCTTCAACACTTGGTGACAACAGAAAGCATACATCAAGGATACTAGCAATGATTAGTAAAATTGAGAATCTCCCATTTGATAAGGATACCAAATGGCTTGTGACATTAGACATCGAAGCCTTATACACCAATATTCCCCAGGATGACACAATACAAATGATAAAAGACCTATTGAGTAACAACGAGGGTGATTTATCATCACATGCTATTTTTATCATAGATTGTGTGGAAATCATTCTTAAAAATAACATCTTTTTATTCATGACAGAATTTTTTTTTAAAACTAAAGGGACCAGCATGGGAGCGACTTGCCCTCCTAGTCTGGCATGCCTATACGTTGCAATGTTTAAGGAGAAACATACGTTTAACACAGCAGCTCCAGTCTATGAAAATTTTACGGCATGGTCTCGATATATTGACGAAATCTTTTTCCTTTGGAAAGGAACTAAGGATGCCCTTATCGAGTTTATCAGTTGGCTCAACCTAGGTGATGTGAATCTGCGATTCACATCATCTATCAACAAACAAAGCTGTGATTTTTTAGATATTAAAATTAAAACTGTGAATGGTCAACTTCAAGTGGAACTTTTTACGAAGCCCACTGATAGAAACACCATGCTGCATTACAACAGCAACCACCCAGCATGCCAGAAGGATAACATTCCATTCGGCCAATTTTTGAGAATCAGACGTAATTCTACCAACATCACTGATTTTAACACACATGCTGATAAACTGACCAAAAAACTTGTAGATAGGGGTTACCCCAAAAAATTGGTCAAACGGGCTTACAAACTAGCAAAATACCACAATAGGGATTCCTTCTTTGAGGCCAAACAAGACAATCGAGATACACAGAGACTGTCCTTAATCTTTGTCACTAATTTCAGCAATGTTAGTAACAAAGTTAAAAACATTATAAATAGAAATTGGCATCTTATTAATACTCAAGGTAAGACTAAACTGGAGAAACCATTGTTTTCCTTTCGACGTAATCGGACCATTAGAAGCTGCCTGGTCCATACCCACAGAAGTATAACTCAGAATAAACAACTGAGCATAACGAACACTCCTTTGCCTACAGGTACATTTCCCTGTAGTTCTTGTAATAATTGTACTAATATCCTGAAAGGAGCAAGCATTGTCCTCAATAATGTAACCCATACCTTCAGAAATATGGCTAATTGTCGTACTAAAAATCTCATCTACTTAATTGTATGTCCATTTGATTTGAGTTATATCGGAGAAACATCGAGAGAGATCAGAATAAGAATGAACGAACATAAATCTGCCATTCGGACGTGTAAGAGAAATGCTCCTTTGGTGGAACATTGGCTTGAAAAGGGACACAAAGTTGACCACCTCAGATGGTGCGTCATTGAAATAATCCAGACAAACACACGAGGGGGTGATCTGACATTAAAACGTAAAAAACGGGAGCAATTCTACATGTCCAAATTTAAAACTTTTAGACGGGGCCTAAACAGCAAGGAAGATTGGGAAAAACTAATTTAGGTAAAGGTCTTCGTAAGATGTTCATGAAACACAAAATACTGAGCATTAAAAAGCATTGCCTCTGTATTTAGTTCTTAAAATTAGATTTTAAATTTTCTGTAATTTCCGTATTATTAGCATAGTTACGTTATTATTATTTATAAATTCAATCTTAGTACACATGTGACTTTATCAATCAACTAGTATTAATTACCTAGGTTGAATTGGGAGGTTTATACCCCTGCATTGAGTTTCCCTCAAAGATGAAATGGGTTAAAATTCACAGTTGAACGCCCTCTCAACTTTGTATTATACACGGAAAGTGAATCTAATAACATATTGTTATCTTGCATATTCAAATATGGCCACCGTTCCGGCAAAGTGTCTGTTTCCTAAACGGTTCGAAATTAACTAGACAGACTCGCCTTATGCTTATATAAGCTCCCCTTTTCAAAATAATGATATAAATTTTGCATTCATAGGAAAATGCCCTCTATATAGTGTATCCCACGGGAACAGTGATTCCAGAATTTACTACCGTTTTGGTAAAACGGTCTTCGGTTTTTAAATTTCCCTTTAATCTCCACGAATTAAACCGAAAGACTCGTGAAACGCCTACGAAAGCTCCTCTTGAATTATAAATAAATATATATATATATATATATATATATATATATATATATACACACACACACACACACACACACACACACACACACGTAGTGAATTTAGAACCAATGTTGGTCGCCGTTCTGGCATAAAATCTACGTTTTCAAAATGGTTTTACATTAACTAGATAGACTCGCCGTATAAGATAAAACGTTGTGTGTATAGTACAATGCCCTCTGCAAATTGTATCGTACGGTGGCAGGGAATCCATAACAAACTGCCCTTTGTATATTCAAAGATGGCCGCCGTTTTGGTAAAATAGCCTTCGGTCTTTAATTTCCACATCCTTTAATTTCCACGAAGGAAATCGATAGACTACTGAAACATTTATAAAAGCTCCGCTTAAATTATAAATATAATGGAGTACTAAAATAAACTTTTAGTGATATTAACATCTATAGTAAGAAAACACACATGTACTTAATTGATCATGTGCCCCACCATAAATGTACTTAAAGGCACACTGCGGGTCAGGCTTCCGTGTATCCTGACCCGGAAGTCGTTCGTTGGTAGCAGGGAGGCCGCAGAATTTTTATCTAGTAAGTTCGGAAAGTAGCGAATAATTAATATTACGGTTATCTTTCTTCTAATAAAATCGAGTACATAGGAACAATTTATATCTCTTAATAGGAATATAATGCCCAAACCCTTAAAGGTTGGGCATCAGATAACTAGTAGTTTTAGGATAACGCTGAGAACTGTAGTGGAACAAACGCCACATTCGAAGTATTTAGCGGTAGGGACAAACCAAAGAGAACAATTCATTGAATATACCCCTGCTGCCCAGATTTTTGTATTTACTATTAGCACGCTTTTCTATAGCGTAGAACCAAGAGGTAAGAACCAGGGTAACACGCGAAGTATGCGTTTTAATGTTGCACGCACAAAGCGCAAAAATAGTTTCCTTATAAATATTACCAGCACGCTGATGATAGTGTTTTTGAGGCGATACGCGAACTACGCGAATCTATAGAACGTACATTTCAAAAAGCTTAAATCCCTGCCCGATTAGCAAGAGTAACGGTACTGAGTTTTTATTCTTTTCTCACTACCAGCACTCTCTGGCGACATGACTTTACATCCCTGGCTTCTTCCATTGTTGGGGTTTGCACCATCCTTTTTTAGACCTATACACGCAGGACTAAAGGTTTTTACGAATATCCATAATACACTTAGGGTATTTTTGTGCGACATTCTTTTAACAGTACAATTTTATACTTAACATCTTATCAGATCCAAGCTGTAACTTGAGCAACTATTATCAGGTAAAATAGATACGAGTACATCAAAAGGTAGGGATCAATGCAATTCCCACTCCCTTTTGCATTATATGATTAGCAATATAAGATCATTTAAACATGAAACAGCATTGTGTAAACGAACACATTTAAGTAATAAGATTTTTTCTCTGTTGACATTTACAGATTTTACTCCTTAAGTTGCAATACTGTGAAAAGCAACGTGATCAGGTAATGTTTTAGCTTGCTACGAAACCGCGACATATCTATGGCACACTAGGAATTGAACTAAAATAATACTTTCTTTTCCCCTTCAGTACAACTCCGCCAAATTATTCACAAACGGAGGTTAATAATCGCAGGCACAATCACGGCTTACCTGCATTGTTTTTGATTGTACTAGTTTTTAATGGTAAGCTAGTTTTGAGATCAATTAAATCTTATACATATTTGTTGGGCATACAAGCTCATATATATATTTTTTCTATATTATTCCCTATTTTTAAGGTTATGTATAGATAGCTCCTACTTCATCGGTGGCTCCAACGAACGCAAGTACTAAGGAACAGTACCATATAAAAAGGTACGCCTTATTCCTAAGGGTATAAGGACATTAACAAAGAGTGGGCTTTATCAAACATCCCCTTTTCCGTTAATAAACAAAATGTTCATTTCAGGTCATTCCTGATTTTTAACCGATAATCACTGAGAAGAAAGTTTCCCTTCCAATCCTATCAAGGGATTCATCTAATCTATGGCATTTTATTAGGTACGACATTACATCACTGATGGTTAGAAAATGATGGATCATGTGTTGACTTAACTCCCTATGGGGTTGTGTAACTTATCATAGTTTTGTTAAATTGTATTTTGAGTTGTAACTGAAATAGTAGACAATAATGCTTGTAGTGTGAAAAATTTTTTTAAAGCAACTAAACAGACACTGATACTCTATGTTGTACAATGCTAACACATTGTTGTATTGTTTAGTTCGTTTTTAGAAAACTCTGTCCTGAAGAAGGTGGTTGATATAAATCTCACCAAAACGCCGCGTCGACTGTCGTAGTTTTCCTTTATTTATTATCAACACTATGCGTTACAAATAAGCAATTTTGTTTTTAAATAAATGTGTATGATTCTTCTGTGTCTAGGTTTAACAATCATGAATAAAATTTGAATTTTGAATTTGATATGTTTTTTGCATTACTGTCTTTGATATTTCTAGATGATACGATGATACTTTGATTTTTTCTCAACTAGGTATTTTATAATTTTCATATACTGTTACACTGTACTATTTTTGTATTCAACACATGATCCACAACCTTTGGTTCGGGACTTTAGTTGTTGTTGCATTACCCCGTCCCTATTCTCTGATATTAGGGTTCCTCCCTCTTCTTTTATTATTAACTACTTCTCTACCTTCCTTTTATATTTTTAACACTTGTTTTAACAGCAACTTATCTTCCGGCTTTGATAAAGTGGTCATAGTGTTTACATTAGTTCATTGAGATTCCTATTATCCTATGCATTTTTCTTATATAATCAAGGAATATTAAAAACATGTTCACGTGATAAACAATCTAATATGAATGCCCTATTAAAATCCATTTTCCCATTTTGACCATGTCGAGTACCTACGCTGCATAGATCACATCTTAATATCCTAAATACAACCCAAATGTAATTCTGTATGGTATTCTCTGCACCAAGCGGGGCAACAAATACATTTACTATTATAGATAGTCATTATTAACTCGATTGGACAATCACCCAGTTTACTAGCACAACGGAAACAGCTTCAATTCTTTTAAATTGAAGCACATTTATCTTTTTAGGCTGTTTCCAGTTGCTGAGGTGATCAAATTGAATTTCCAATTAAGAGAGTGTATTGACTCTAGGGATAATTACACCTCTGACAGAGAACTGTTGTAATCTGGGCATGCCGTTGCCAGAGATCATAATACAAGATTTGTTAAGATTTACATTCAGGTTGAGGTCGCCCATATAATGTGTAAAGGAATCCAGCAATTTTTGAAGACCATTTGCTGTTCTTGTCATAAGAACAGCAATGTCTGCATACAAAAGTGCAGGAATAGGATGGGCCAAGTGGCGGTTCCTCCACTAGGACGAAGGAGCATTGCCCCGCCTGCTGCGAGCGCGGCGCCAAATGTAGATTTGATGATGGAATGGTGCACTCACATTATCTCGTCTCGGGGGCGGGGCCATTCCTGCTGCTGAATGGCAGCAGGAATGACTTGTCTGAAGTGTGTCGGAATGGTCAGCTGTCTTGCGACGGCCGGCCCGACATGCGCACTTCAGCCCGCATCTATGTATTCGCTGGGTGAAAGCTGGGCGGACTGCAGGCACAGACTCCTGGTCTGAGAGGGAGCGCTGTGTTGGCCTGCTCTGACCAATTATGGCGCTGCTCTCATGCTGGGACTGGCATGGGAGCAGCTCCAGGATTGGTTGGGTTTGTTGGCTCTACACTTTGGGCTCCATGGCTTTCTGGGAGTGGGGCAGTAGCGTACCTTCCAGCCGGATGAATTGCCGGATAAACTACTTTGGTTTATTTGGAGTCCATGAGTGGTCCTTTCGTTGTGGGATTGCGGTGTGTTGGCTGGAATGGCGCCGCTTGACATGCATTGTGCCCTACATTGATATGGTCTACTGTTGTGGTCGTTCCTGGCTGCATGGGGTCACACGGCTCTGGACTTTATGAGGGCCCGCGCCGGGTGATCACCAGAGCCCCAGGAACAGAAACAGGCCATTGAAAGTGAGGTAATGTGAATCAGAGGAGTTTTAAAAAGAAACCAAACTTTTAGTATCTGAAGTGATCAGCCCGGTCTCATGACTGCCATTCTTGTAAAGGCACAGTCCTCATTTTACCACCTGTATTTGTTTTTGGGTCAGTCACTTTTGCAAAAAAAATTCAGCTTGAGGAATTTCAATAACAATACTTTTTTTTAGTGCTTTGTATCTCACTTTTGCCATTTGCTTGCACAGTAACTAACACGTGGTACAATTATCCAATCTGCCGACCTCTGGAAGATGGACGGTTGAGATGACCGCCTCATTTTCGCCAGCAGATCTCAGTAGATGTCAGCAAGCGATTAATTCACAGGGCTATTATGCTTACGGTAATTTCAACTTTGTCTCATTGCTGACCCCAGATTTTTTTCTTACCATCGTGCTGTTGAGTGATGTGCCTCATCTCTTAATGTGCCTAAGAGTGGTGCTTCACCGCGTCTTATTGCACTGAAAGCTTTTGTGCAGCCATGTGATCCTACATACAGTGTTGTACGTAATGCCAGTACATGACTGAGTTGTAGCCTGTGCTCCTTGTGGATTCCATGCTTCAGCAATGGTGGCAGGCCGATGTAGGAAATGGTTAAATATTCTCATGTAACAATGGCGCAAATTTACTAGAGGTACTTCATGAAAAGTGCTGACAAGACTAAATTGTTTGCAAAATAAAACATCTAATGACCTTGGAGGTAGCCAAGTAGATTTAAAAAGGATGGCCCCGCAGACAAGTGCATCCATCGCAGAAAGCTGTATTTGACCTCATGGTCACAAGTTTAAATTCTGCAGGTCCACTCAGACGTTCATCCTTCAGAGGTCGATACAATGAGTAACATTGAGGTGGTTAAGAATAAACATCTGTTATGCAGCGCCAAAGTACCCTTATGGGTGAACGTGCGCTTTACAAATGCACCGTGTTTTTTTTTTTAATATATTTTTGCCAAACTTCTGAAAATGTAGCAGAAATTACATACTTCGGTATATAAAACTCTGAACCCACATCACAAACAAAGGACTGTACGCCTGATTTGTGTACTGCCAGGGGCTTTGAGAGCCCCCGGTGGGATGGCCTGGAAGCACAAAGCTGACCGGGAAATATTTTCACTTTAGTGTCATAAAGTACGCAGGGTCGATCCTCTCAAGCAAGGTTTTGGGAAAGGCAAGTCTAGGACATTTCGACATTATGATGGGGTTAACTGGCTCAAATAACAGCACGATTTTATGAATATCTTGGTTAATATTTCTAGGTGTGTCATAAGCTGTTCTGATTAACTACCGAGAAGAAACTCATGAACTATTCTCGTCCCCTGCATGTGAAATAGGCTCTTGTGCGCATTGGGGCAGCGCCGTTCCCCATATCTGCAGCATCCGTATCACCTGTGCTCTGTACGAATTACGAAGGTGATTTTGTTGAGCTTTTTCTGCAGTGAAATTAAATCTTGCAGGCTGGACTGATTAGTGGCAAAGGTGCAGAGTTTGTCATATCCACTTGTGTGCCATATTTTAAGGTCGAGCCTGGGCAGCACATGCGCTGCTCTGTGAGGCATGCTGTATTAGAGTGTGGACTTGAAGCTCCGCCCATATTTTTCATTGGCTTTTGTCATTGTGCTTTGTAAATGCTGGTTTCGGATTCGTTAATAGGCTTGTTTATTTATTTATTTATAAAGTTTTATATAGCGCGAACGTGACCCACGAGGGTATCAGAGCACTTTACAGTATAAGAACATAAATGGTTGAGGTGGTATACACGCATTCGAATGTATCAATTTGTATAGAAGAAATATAAAATATATGAATAACAAACAGAGGACCATGATACTGCAGGACGATGTACAAAAGATAGTTAATGAACATTAGGTGATTGTGCTAGCAAACAAATATTATAACCTCTATTGATTCACAGTGGATATAAAATGTATAGATGACCAAGGGGACACACAGCCAACTAGGCTTTACACTACATACAATTATTGAGCAAAGAGGGCTGTGCTATAAGTCTTACATACAGTCCATCTGAGATAGGCAATGGTATTCGGCTCTTAAAGATGACTCGGTGACCTCCTATAATTAAAACTTAGGACATGAATTTGTTCATTAGTATTCTTTTTACTTCCTTTTTGAAAGCGGTAAAGGAAGTGATTCCACGCACTAGTGGAGGTAAAGAGTTCCAGATCTTTGGTGCAATCCCTGAGAAAGCTCTACAACCAGTTCTCCTCTTAAGGAAGGATTGCGGTTTCAGAAGGAAAGTGCTTGCACTTCGTAGTTGTCTGCAGCCTCCCGATCTTTCCAGCTTTAGAGCCAAGTAACTGGGTGTATTGTTATGAATTGCTTTGTGCGTCATGCAGGCCACTTTAAGGTGTATTCTTGCCTCGTAAGGCAACCAATTCAGTGCTTTCAGGGTTGGTGAGATGTGACTATTTCTTTTGGTTCCTGATACCAGTCTAGCCGCAGCATTCAGTGCTGCTCTCAGCGGAGCCAACTTGTATTTGGGGAGACCACAAAGGGTGGTGCTTCCGTAGTCTATTCTTGGTAGCACTAGGGCTTGTACTGCCGTTTTTAGATCTGCCTGAGGGAGGAAGGGTTTGAGTTTCCTTAATATACTCATCTTGTGATTAGCTCCCTTGATGGCAATAGAGATGTGCGACTGCATATTCAGATGTTTGTCTATGGAGATTCCTAGGGATTTTGCTGAGTCAATGATGAGGGGGACATAGTCAAAGGAGGTTAGGTGTTTTAACCATAGGTCTAGCTTTGGTGTGTGGCTTGGTGGCGAGATGAGAATGAATTCCGTTTTTGGAATTCAACATGAGGTGGTTGTTAGTGAGCCAGCTTTGCGTGTTCAGAAGAATAGTGTTGAGGGCAATGAAGTCATCTGGCGAGGTGATTTTCAGATAGAACTGGGTGTCATCCGCGTACAGGTGATATAGAATGTTCGCTGATTTCAGTGCGTTCGCCAAAGGCTCCATTAGGAGGTTGAAAAGAATGGGTGATAGGGCAGATCCCTGCGGAACACCAAGTGTGACCAAAGAAGGTTGCGAGAGTGAAGTTCTGTTATTCAGGAAGGAGGAGAACCATTACAACACTGTGCCCGAGAGGCCCATCCTACATTCCAATAGGGACAGAAGGTTGTCATGCTTGACCGTATCGAAGGCGGAAGACAGATCAAGCAGGATCAGTAGGCATGATTCATTGCGGTCAAGCATTTTTAGTATATCATCCATAATGTGTGTGAGTGCCGATTCTGTGCTGTGTCCTCGGCGGAAGCCCGATTGGTGACTGTCTAGGAGGTTGTAATTCTCAATGTGGTTGCATAATTGAATTTGTACACATTTCTCCAATAGTTTCGCCAAAGTGGGGATGTTGGTTATAGGACGGTAGTTGTTTAGATCAGATGGAGAGGCGTCAGCTTTCTTTAGTATAGGTGTGACCTGCCCTATTTTAAGGCAGTCCGGAATGACACCTTGCTTCAGGGAGGCGTTTACAATTTTCGCCCATAATGGTAGGATAGATGTTTTTAAAATTTTGAATAGGGCAGGAGGTAGGGGGTCAGAGAAATGATTGGAGGGGTTGATTGCTTGAAGAGTGTTGTCGATAATTTGTTGAGAGATTGGCGAGAAGGTGTGCCAAGAGGCGTTGTTTTTTGTGACTTCCCCTGGATTATTAAAATGTACTTCGAATGGAGTGCCCCATTTAGGATCTTGGACCATAGGTTGCGGGAGGGCCATCTTGGATTGGATGTTTAGCTCAATGGTCTTAGTCTTTTCGTGGAAGAAGTCGGCAAGCACGTCACAGGTAGGTGTGGCCGGGTTATTTAATTCCCTAGAGTTAGTTTTATCGCATGATTGATGCTTGACGATTTCAAAGAGTTTTTTTGGCCGGTTGATAGCTTGGTTCAACTGAGTTCTGAAAAAGTCTGCCTTTGCCTTAAGAATCTTCCTGTTGTAAGAGTTCCTTAACCTTCTAAGGTGCTCAAGGTGATCAGTGGTAGGAGCCGATTTCCATAGACGCTCTGCAACTCTTAGATGTCTACGCTCCGAGTTCAGGCCATCATTGAACCAAGGCTTGGAAATCTTAGAGGAGACATTTTTTTCCTGGAGGGGTGCTATAGAGTCCAGGATTTCGAGTAACGTGGCATTGTAGAAGGTTGTGAGGTCATGTACATCAGACATGTCCGTCATGAGGGTCAGAGCGGAGTTGCAACGGTTTACCAAGGAGATGGAGTTGATATTTTGTAAGTTCCGTTTCCATTGCCTTGTTTTTGAGGGTTGGCCCCTTTTATGAGTAACTTCAATATTGATGGAGAAGAGGATGCAATAATGATCAGACCAATCGCATGGGGTGATGGATTCTAGTAGGACGATGTTTGATTTTGCAATGATGAGGTCCAATGTCTCTCCCTTGTTATGCGTTGGGCTGTCACAGAATTGAGTTAGATCATGCTCGGACAGAAACTCTTTAAGACAGCCTACAATATGATCGTTTGCGTTGTTCCAATGGAGGTTGAAGTCACCCAAGAATATTTGAGGAACTAGTGAGTTGGCATTGGATGCCATGATCTCCAGTATCTCATCGATACAAGTCAAATTATCGCCTGGGGGGTGGTAGAATATGTGTAGCTTGCTGGCGATGCACTTAGCATCCGAGATATTAATGCATAGATAATCACAGGCGGATAGCCCGATGGAGTCCGCTTGCTTGACTGATATTGAGTTACGATAAATGCAGGCTACCCCTCCCCCTACCTTCCCGATTCTATCAAGTCGGATTAGATCATGGGAAGGAGGAACCAGTAAGTCGAGAATGGGTGAGGAGGAGTTATTCAACCAAGTTTCTGAGAGGACCATAATGTCTAAATCGTTCTCTACAATGAGATTGAATATATCAGTCGCATGTTTGCTAGCAGATCTGCAATTAATGAGCCCACACTTCAACTTGTTAATCGAGTGGTTTAAGGTAATCTGTTCTAAGTTGATATTTGTGAGGTTATCTCTATTTACAGATCTGTTATTGAGTGTCGGTTCTCTGAGGGGATTGGTTACAATGGTTTGAATAGTGTCATAATGGGACTTACTATTGTCAGTATCCCGGGCATAGGACGTGAGGAGGTCGTCTATGTCTCTGTCTGATAATTCATCGCTTGATCTCCTAGGCCACGAAGGGGGGGGGGTAAACTACCCAGATTAGTGTTTAAGGGGAGTGTGAACTTGGATGTGCGTCTACTAGATTGGAAGATGCTTTGGTTATACTGACTAGTGTCGGTGTGAGCATTCGTGGGGATGTAGTTTCTCATTTGGTGACTGATTTGATTCACGGTGTCGTTGGTGGCTCTGTGTAAGATAAGAAGATCTTTCGTGATAATAGAAAGGTTATGCATTTCGTCCTTAATATGGGATAGGCCAGTAGCTAGCTCATTAAGTTGATTGATCCAGACGGAATTGGGAAAGTAGGAAGCGGGTGTGGGCGTATGATCGGTTATGGAGGACGATCCGCCTGTAGAGTCATTATGCGTGGTCTCCAATTGCTTGGGGATATCTACCTTATGTATGGATGTATGATCCATTATGGAGGGTGATCCGTCAGTAGGTTCTGTATGCAGGATCACATTCTCCATTTGCTTGGGGATGATTTCAATTGGGGTCAATGCAGGAAGCTGAACCGGGAGGATTAGTGTGGGATCTACGTCCATTGGTGGAGTGGTATAGAGGCTAGGCAACCGGATGGAGGGCGAGCCGCCAGTATGTTCTATATGCAAGATCACATTCTCCATTTGCTTGGGGATAACTTCAATAAGGGTCAATGCGTGAGGATGAGGCGGGAAGTTTAATGTGGGATCCATGTCCATGGGTGGAGTGGTATAGGGGCTAGACAATCTGATGGGGGCATCCTCGTGAAGTTGAGGAGAGGTCACTGGGTTCTGTGATTGGATGGGCGGGATGAGTGTATCGGGTGTAAGGGTTCCCTCAGATATCGAGGAGAACAGTGGGTGAGGGGGATCCAAGCGATCCGATTTGACTGAAGGAGGGAAGAGGAGGGCGATGTTGGAGGCATCCCAATTGGTGCCATCCCGCGAGGAGGGCAAGGATAACGATGGTGCGTCAGCCATGATGAGATCGGAAGCAAAGACCAACCTTGTCTCTTCTGGTCTGGGGGGTCCCGGCGTGGACTCGACCAAACGGACTAGGTGGTGGGGATTACTGGTGGTTTCATCACTGCTGAGGATAGTGGCTGAGTACAACCCTATCAGGCCTGGGCCAAGGGACCCATGTGTATTTGTATCAGACGTGTCTGGGGGGCTGGACACACTGACAGGAGCGATATTTGTCAGATTGGGAGAGTTTGATGTGGTATTTTGAAGAAGAGTAGTTAGGGGGACCTCTAAATCCTGAAGATGCGGGGGTGCGGTGAGTGTGCTATTCTTATTGTTTACTGCTCTCTTGAGAATAGGGAAGAGCCTGTCAAAGATATCGAGATTATCGTTAGAGGCTTGTATAAGAATATTACCATTGTTGTAGATAGTAATGGTGGCATTCCCTGGGTAAAAGTCTGAGGCGGTAACCGTCAATTTGAGGGCATGCGGGGATTTCTTCGTTATGGAAATTCGGAGCATAGCGTAGAAGGTATTTCTCCATTGGGCACGTTTTTTCGTGTGGAAGATAAGGTCGTTGGCAATGATGCCTTTGTTAGAGCAGAAGTAAGTGTCTAAAACAAGAGTCTCAGGATGATTTATCATAAGCCGGTGTTTGAATTTCTTTGTCGCATTTTTGGAGAGGTTGGGCGGGTAGAGAATGGTGTAGGCATTGTGGCCTGCAGGTTCCAGGTCTCTGGCCATTTTTTTTTTTCCCTCTCACTCACTCACTCCTACCAACTCCCGTCAATAGGGGTAGATTTAAACTAATAAATGAATTAAAATTTGTCCAACCAGTATATTTAGAGAACAACTCAGTGAGTATGATAAGAAGAAGAGAAAAGGGGTGTCAGTTCTTCAGCATATACGTCAGGCTATGGCCACTCAAAGTTCTCCCTCACTCTAACGCTGCATTGGAGTCCCCTTTATTTCCTTTCCCTTTAAAAATATCCATGTCCTAGTCCAGACACTTAGACCCGTTTCACTGTTAATAACAGTGTGGCGAGAGGCCCGATTTATTTGCTGTCTCGAGCAGGCGCCATTTTAAGGACAGTCAGCTTGAAAGAAGTCCTGTTTCACTGTTTATTAACAGTGTGGATGTGTCTCAAGCAGGCTCCATTTTGAAGTCAGGCATCCAGCTCTAAAGCTCTATGCGGATTCACAGGACCTCCTTGAAGGAATGCAAACATCTTCCCCAAAATTTAACTTAATCCCTATCCTCCTGCAGATAGCCAGAGGATCAGGCCAGAGAAACCAACACAGGGTCCTTCCTTAGTACCGCCTTGTCTTCATTTGTAACCTCCCAGGATGACTGGGCCCTTTACTTCTGTTACACGGTATGTCTTATTTAGTCTGTAAGCACTATTTTCTTTAACGAGTTTCTCCTACTGCAGGCACAACATGCTTTCCTGCAACATTTAGCGCGCCATGCACAATTTCACTTTCTAAGCAGCCCAGGAAAATGGCGGCCGCTTCTTTCAAATGAAATATGTCTCGCATTTACAAGACTTTTAGCTATTGGCATTGTAAATGACTATGCTTTTTATTTATGTGTTAATTATCAAAACAGATAAAGGCATTGTCATTTACAATGTCAATAGCTTAAACTCTCGCAAATGCGAGACCTATTGCATTGCAAATGCTTGGTCACTTGTATTCTTGGTGACGGATGTGGTCTCAGACTGTGGACACAAACCCCTCATGCTGCAGGATCCGGTGTATACCAGGGGAGGAGGCCGCCTTCCGCTGGAGTGAAGGAAAAGGCTAACTAGTTTGGGTAGGTTGGAAAGAAGGTAATAATCCATTTTTAGGCAGCCAGTGAAAAATAATTTCCAAACTCTGAGACAGCAAAACTTGTTTCTCCCTCCTACCCGACAGACAGCTGTCTGGCATAAGTGGTTCCCCCACAGGCCACCTCATAAGCAGGAGAGTGCTTCTGGTAAAAATACTTATGGCATTGGACGTCGCTTTCAGTTGAAGGTTGGCCCATCTGAGATTGCAATGTGGGCATAGGAGAAAGGTGGCACGTGGGAGGACTCATTGCTTGTGAAAGGGTTCACTTTACAGACTACAGCAGTGTTGCTGCACATGTCTAAACAGCCTTTCATCATCTGCGCACCATGGCACTGTTTAGCCCATGATGCAATGTGTCTTTATTTTGATACCTGTCTGAGGGTGTCACTTGCTGCACGTGGCAACATAGCATCCAGTGTGCTTACGTGGCCTGCCATGTGCCCAGTTTACAAGTGCTTAAATTTGATGTTATGCTCATGAGACTGAGGGAGATCAGACTCCAGGGAGCGGCCCTGCAGTGGATGACTAGCTTTCTGTCATCTCGAACTCAGACCGTCAACCTGGGCCCATTCCGTTCTAAGATCACGGAACTGACCAAGGGTGTTCCGCAGGGCTCGTGCTTAAGCCCTACGCTTTTTAACATCTATATTGCCCCTTGGCCCACTTGCTCAGGTTTCATGGTTTTTACCCATCTCCTACGCGGATGACACTCAGCTTCTCTTCACCTTTGACAAAACCTCAACATATGCCCTGTCATCCTTCGCTGAAGGTATGACTGCCATATCAGTTTGGATGAGGAGAAATTTTCTCCAGTTAAACGCAGGGAAAACCGAGATAATGCTCTTCGGAGAAGCTCCTCTACTCTGGTCTCCGAACTGGTGGCCGGCCGCTCTTGGTCCACCCCCTACTCCTAAAACTTCAGTTAAGAATCTGGGCATCTATCTTGATCAGGCTCTTACTCTGAAGGAGCATGTCGCCCGAACCGTTAGCAATTGCTTCCATGTGCTGGGCATGCTACGCCGAGTCTTCCCCTTTTTGCCGGATTACACACGGAAAACTCTTATTCAGACTATGATTCTGGGCCGCCTTGATTACTGCAATGCTCTTTTGCTTTCCGCAAACGAGTCTTCCCTTAATAGACTTCAGGTGGTCCAGGGCCTAGACACCTATGGGTATCAGCGCGCTATAAAAGTTGTTGTAACATAACATAACATAACAGAATACTGCGGCTCGGCTCCTCACGAACTCCACTCCTGAAACCCCTTCTCTGCCGCTGCTATGCAGACTTCATTGGTTACCAGTCCGTAAGCGGATAAAGTTTAAGACTGGCTGCATAGTCTATAGAGCCATCCATAATAAGGGCCCTTCTTACATCTCGTGCAAACTTAAGCCCTACTCTCCACATAGGACACTGAGATCCAGCTGTAAACTTCTTTTACAGGTTCCAAGGGTTAGGAAAGCTAGACTTGGTGGGAAATCCTTTTCCTCCTCGCCCCCTATACTGGAATGAGCTCCCCTACAGCTCCGACAATGCCCGGACTATGTACGCTTCAGGAAACTGCTTAAAGCCTCACTATTTTAACCTGTCCTTACCCGCCCGTAGGTTCGCTCAGCGCAGAGATACCCCTTCGGGAGTGATTCAGGCGCTTTATAAAACTCTTAAATAAATGTTGTCTATGTTATTGTGCAACCAATACCATGATGTCCGCTTAAATGTATTACACGTATCTGCTTCCAGTGGCAGATGCACCAGCAGTTGCCCAAGTCAGGATCACCAGACAACAAAAGCAGGCCTATATAAATACTTATTATTTGATATATAGTCCCCTCAAGTTAGATGGTCCCTCAGCTCAAAATCCCCCTGCCCTTCCTGGAGTTGTAATTCATTAGAAATCTTTTCAACATGTACCAGGTTCAGACAATTTATTTACCGGGCCACCACACCTATTGCAACAAGTCAATTTTGTAAGTTATTTCTGCTTTCAGTTACCTGTTCAAAATATGTAAGCTTTACTGTCAGGACTGTGAGGGAGGTTATAAACACAGCCTGATTTAAAATGTGCCATGAATTTGTTTTTGTTTGAGGCAGTATTTGGTCGTGACTCTATGCTGTCTTACACTGGAGTATAGAAATATTTAACAAGCACCCCTTAAGAACTGTATTTTACTGAATATAGCTTCTGAGCAAATTATTTGTGTATATTGTGGCATAAAATGCACCAATTTGCTACTTCCCCAATACCCACCTAGGAATAGTTGGGCTCACACACTTCAGTTGGGGTATTTACGCCTCACCATTTTTAAATTTCACCAGCCGCCACTGGATGGACATCTACTCTTGGTAAATCTAGACCATCCCTAACTAATTCATGCTCAAGAACCTTGTTTAACTCCCCTCCCTGAAGGGTTTAGTGCAATCCACCTTTGGACCAAAACAGACACTAGCAGTAACACTCTGGTAGATATAACTGAGCAGATATAACGGAGCTTCATCTGCCCCTTAAGCTCTGATTATCTGCCACAGCTTAGCATGATTAACAGTCAAATGCATTGCTAAGGTCCATGAAGCCCAAATCGCAGAAGCACTTCATGGCCTTGGTGTATTTACCAATGAGGCGTGCAGCTACAGTGCCTAACCCCTTCCTAAACCTAAATTGTAGGTCTGATGGAATTCTCTTCTGCCCACTCTTCCATTTTCCCCAAGATGACTTTGCCAAATAGGTTAAGAGATGAATTCAATAGGGAAGTCAGCTCGTAGCATGTGCGGTCCATTTTATTGCCCCTTTTAGAAACTGGTACAATTACCGACTTCGACCATTAAGCAGGTAAAACCTCTTCCCTGCAGCTCTAGAAATAGTAGTCAGATATATATATATATACACACACACACATCATACACACACACACACACACACACACACACACACACATACATATATATACGCTTGCTCCAGGAAAATAATGGTCAGCACAGATATATGTAATGGGATACCCTATATTATATATATGTGATCGGGTACCCTATATGGGCCAGTCGTATTCCCCAACAGACAGCTATGGAGAGCTGCTTGGCCCACAGTCAGTGTAAACCTTATTAGGTTATACTGTTATATTTCATATAGGTACACCGATATAGTTCTAGGTATCATCATAACCCTTCACCTACATTCTCTCCTATACTACATACATAACTGATTTGGAGGACTGACCTTTTACCCAGTTACAATACTACACATAAGTACGTAGGGTTTTTCCCTGGACACTGGCCTCATAAATTATGCATGAGAATTCTTAGTTTCTTGGAATCACAGCAGGACCATCATCTCCTGCATAATAACTGTGTATAAAGTTAATTCCCGATGTCATTCTAAGTCCGACAGTGGCACAGCAAGGAAGAACCCCTGGGGATACCTTAGGGTATATAAACACCACATCTTGCTGAAAGAGGGAGAGGAGATCACGACTTCCATGCCGACACACTGACACGAGACGCTGAGGTTCCTGCATGCAGATACTCCAGCTCGCAGTGGTCTGACATCCCTCGCGGGGTGTTCAGCTCGAGATCAGAACGAGGTCCCGCAGGCTAACATCAGGTAATGGGGTTGGCTTTCTCCTAGAGGGATTCTTGGCTTTACACCTACTCACATGCTAGGTACACTTAGGTACATCTAGTTAGGGTGCATCGTAGGAGTACGCATTTTATTGCCATGTATTTTATATACTTGCCTGTAGTTCTGATTTTAGCAAAATGGTAGAAACCCACCATCAGTTTACTTTCCTAGTGCTGCTACTCACTATATATGCTACTGTCTACTGGTGATTTCAGTGCACTTATTTTACGCTAGAATAACGACTGTTCAATAAATACTTATTGAAAACGTCCCAACCATTTATTCTGTGGATCTCTCTGAGAACAAGTGAGCACGAGTGACTGAGCGAAAAGTAAGTTACTGTTTCCACGGTCCTGAGGGATCAGGGTTGTCATGTTCGATAGTTGCCAAGAACTATTCTCTCCTTGGTAAGAGGAGGTTATAGTGGCATTGCGGGCTAGCTGGTACAAAGACCAACTTACCCAGTGGGGGTGTCTGAAATCAGTCTAGAAACCAGTCCCGCAGTGTATGTTGTCTAAAAGCGCAGATCCTATATAGGTCTTATAGGAACTACACGACAATACAAGTCATAAGTGACTTATTTCGATACCCAAATACTGGGAGAATCAATTTCAGAGGTAAAATGTTTTGTAAAATGCTCAATCCAGTCTGTTTCAGAGACACCTTATTCTATTACAGCGTTTGCCTGCTCTCATCAAATTATCCCAAGCTTCTTTTTATTTTTCCTGTCAATGTCTTCTTAAAACATTTCCTACATAATCTAATCCGATCCCAACCTCTGTGCAAAGTAAAAAAGCTATCTCTTAGATTTACATGTGCCTTCCTACAAATGGAGTCAAACCAACCTGTTGTCGGACACTTCTTGACTTGTACATCTTTTACCAGCATGTCATCTATAGTCGAGCAGGGTCAAGACTGATTTGCATATGGCTGGGTCCAAACTGGGGTGGCATAGTGAGCAAAATAACGATGGATTAAACCCAGATCTATTGACTGGGGGTGAGTGGTTGAAAAGTTTCAGCACTCCTTCCATTACCTTGCTGTGTTTGCTATGTTCGCTCTAAGTGGCCAAGGGTATGCCCAGACGTGGGTCCCTTGCTCGCTGTGCCACTGGATTCAAGCTATCCTGGCTGACGAGGGGCGATATCCCGAAACCAGTCCCAAGATGCTGGTTTCCGGTCGAGGGAGGACCTGGCCTGGCAGTTCAGGGTGGACTGTTCCCATGAGGAGCAGGGTGAAGACTGATCTGCATATGGCTGGGTCTAAACTGGGGTGGCATAGTGAGCAAAAGAACGATGGATTAAACTCACATCTCTTGACTGGTGGTGAGTGGTTGAAAATTTTCAGCACTCAGTCCATCTCGTTATGTTTGCCTAGTTCGGCCCTATGGTTGTCTCATTCCTTACGACCTGTAGGCCCGGTGTTTACAGGGAGAGAAGCCTAGGGCCATACATATCATTTTGACAATGCAGTTCATTAATCCCAGAAAGTTGCTATAAGGGATTAAATATTGCCACGCTATATCTCCTCTCATTTTGGCCTACAGCTTTTTAACCCCTAGATCCTCCTTGGACCAGCAAGAGGCTTTGGTTTGTAAAAGAGCCCCACTTGAAAAATACGTATTCTCTCAGAATTTTGACATGAATTGTTAGTAAAAATTAATATGGAGCACAGAAAGTGTGGTTTCTTAAATTTTACAACTATGCAACCCCCACCCCCCCCCCTCCCCATCACATACTTTTTCAGAGTTTCTATTCCATGGTATAAGTCTAACCATAAATATCTTGTTACACAGTCTGCATATGTCCCCTAACCCCCCTGAGCATAGCTCCTTCGACAGCCAGTGAGTAGTTTTTTGGGGCAGACCCAGTTTACGTCTATGCAGACTGTAATCACTGGACATCCTTTAGGATCAATACAAATAGCGTCGCAGCTGGAAGAAGCTGTAAAAAGTCCCTATTGCAGCAATGATGATTATTGGCTGGGCTTGTTGAAACCGGTGTTATGGCCTCTAGTCTAGGAGCTTCATCTGTAGCTGCCGTAGTAATGCTGTCATGCAAAAATGACTGTGAAGCTCCATTACGATTTTGAAGACCTGTCTCCCCCCCCTTTCTGGGCCTGAGATAATGAAAGGAAGGCCCCTCAGCAGGGACCCCATCAACTTTAACATGCCTCAACATGCTCTTAGATATGTCAGAGTTACAGTTACTGCAAGACTGTGTAGTCTTAAATACAATCCGATAAATAAAGTACTTTCAACAGCCTTTAACTTGACAAGAATGCCAGCGAATATGTTTACTGAATCTTCCATTGCAGATGAGCAAATCACCCACTTAGCCCCTTGTTGGCGCTTCGGGTGGGCGGAGGAAGAAGAGGAGGAAAGTACCTCATGATGAGTTAGAGCCTTAACTTGTTTCAGTTTTTTCCGGTTGCGAACATGTCGATTCCTTAATCTTTTTTGTAGGAGGCCAGTTTATATTAGGGATAAGGAAATTTGTACTTCTGATGGAGCTGCATAAATCTGCATCCACAACACAGATTACTCGTCGATGGTATAAAGATATTATTGGTTTTAACTGTGTAAATTCCTGGTCCTATTTAGTGAGATGTTCGCCACCTCTTTAACAAACCTCTGAGTTAATTCCAGCCTCTTCTCTATGCTCTCAATGTCGGAGTTAATTAGGCCAATTGCATTAGTTTAACAGGACTTGATCGATGCACTTACTTGTTGGTCCTTGTAGATGACTGCTGCTGCTAATTTCCTCTTGCTCATTCTGCTCTCGGAGCCTTTGCAGATAAAATAACTTTAAAAATGTCAGAAGGGTGGACAAGCCCATCCTTCGCAGGTCTAGGACGGGCCCATCTTGGCCTGGTCGCTTCCTGCATAGCGGGAGTCATGGGGTCCTGTAAACCTTTTTTGCCCCGCCTCTGTTCCTGCGGGTAGGGCATGGGGTGGCTTGTGGGAGATTGTGCCCCTCCAGAAAGTCTCCACTGCAGCTCGTGACCCCCCCCCCCCCCCAGTGGGCAGTATGGTGGTCTTTAAACCCCCTTTGACCCTCCTAATCTTCTGTGGGCACGGCGTGGGGGGCTTGTGGGAGCTGTAGTCCCCTTCCACCCTTGCTCGTGTTTTACTCAGAAGGCAGTATGGTTTCCTTAAAGCCCCCATTGCCCCTTCTCTCGCCTGCTGTTAGGGTATGGGGGTGGGGGGAGGGTTGTGGGAGCTGTAGTCTCTCTCCAGAAAACATAGCTGCAGCAGCTTGTGTCCCTCCCGCAATGTAGTCCTGATATCATGAATTTGTAGTTCTTAATTCTGCTGGCTTTTCTTTTCACATTAATGTCAAAATCCTCAACATCGGCTACAGAACTGTCAGTAACGGTAACCCATATTCCGTTTAGACCAGGGTTCTCCAAAGTCAGTCCTGGAGGGCCGGATCTATGCCAGGTTTTCGGCATATCCCCATTTAGATAAATGTAGTTATCGTAAAATCTGGCATGGATCCAGCCCTCCAGGACAGACTTTGGAGAACCCTGGTTTAGGCCAAGATGTCAAAAGAGAACAAGATATGCAGCAGCAGCGTGAGATGGAATTCAGGAAGGGAAAGAACAGACATAAGACCTTCTGTAATGATCTTGGGTTGTGGAGCTTCATACTAATTAAAATCCATCAACCCATATCCCTTACATCTGCTTCAGACAAGCGTTCACAATGCTGGTTATAGAATCCATTGGCACCTGCTGTTCCACCTCAAGCTCTGCTTTCTTAATCTATTCGGGCAATGTCCCAGGCCCTCTCCAGTACCGGGCCTCTCATCTGACTAGAGGCCTAACCACAATGGTGGCTAGCACACAAGGAAGCATAAAACAGGAGAGCAATCTTCAGGTCAGATTCGGAGCTGGTAACAGAATCAGATGTTAGCAGAACCGCTGGGGCGCAAGATATGGAAAGTTGTCTACAGGAGGAGGATGGTATTAATAGGAGCTTAAACTCCAAACCAACTGCCTGGAACACTTGGAAGGGATTTTTGCGGTGAAATATTGGACCAAGTTGGACGCCGTGTTCTGTGAAAGATGGACAGTATATCAGCAGGTTGCTACATAAATCATTTCAGGGGCACCAGATCAAAGATCCTGTCGGCCACAGGCAGGGATTTGTGGCACTTCTGCCTGGAGAATCAGGAAATGGCGGTGGACCTTCCTGGGTCAAGGAACATGGTAGCGGACTTGCATTCCAGACACCTACAGGATTCAAGCAAAAGGTACCTGCTTCCGGAAGTTTTCAGAAAACTGCATCAGACCTGGGGACCATCAGTCTATCTGTTTGAATCCAGGCTGGATCATCAAATAGACAGTTACAACAGTTGGAGACAACAACGAACATCAACAGACGCGTTTCTCCAGGAATTGACACAGTATAAGGGAATGCATTTCCACTGTTCGCTATGATCACAAGAGCGACACCACACTTCAGTAGAAAGCAGAAGAGTTGATGGTTAGTCCGATTTGGAAGTCTCAAGTCTGGTATCCAGTTCTTCTGGAACTGCCCTGGGACTCTTCAGTCTGTCACCCACTCCACTGTCGCATTCTGAGAAATCCAGAGGGTTTCCCTCACGACCTCGAGACAGAAAGCAGTCTACGACTCATGGCCTGGAGTATTACAGGGTATGCTGGAAGATCCCAGCTTCACTGAGAGAAGCGGAGGAACTCATCCAAAAGGCATAGGTGGAAAACACAGTCAAGCGTAACAGATAAGCCTCAAAAGATGGCTTCGCTGGCGTTTACGAAGGCACCAGATCCTGTGGCTTCAGAGCTGCTACACATACTAAATTTGCCAGAACTGGATTTGCAGGGTTTTGCTTGCACGTCAGTAAACACTTTCCATTCTACCAGATCAGTGGTTCATCTCCCAACAGATGGTTCACAAGTGGACAAACACTCAATAGTACGAAAACTCCTTCAGGCAGCGGATCATCTTACAAGTGATTGTTCACAAGTGGGCGACTACCCGATTGTGTGAGAACTTCTATATAACCCCTTGCTCATGATACCTCACTCTGTGGGACATGAATATAGTTTTTAATTTTTTTCCTTTCATAGCCACAGAATAAGTACCTGAGCAGAAAGGAACGGAAAATGTTGTGCTTGGTGTCTTGAAGGAGAGTATGACGTGAGGGCTCTAGACTGGACAGGCAGAATATTAACTCCCCAGGGAGTCATATTCATTTTGAGTAGAGGGACAAAGTACCACCCCAGAGTTATTTTGTATCCAGCATTTAGAGACTGCCCCAAGCTGTGAGTTGTGTATTGCCTGAATGTGTAAGAGAGTGAGACAGAGGTGGTTTGACCGCAGGTAAAAGAAATCTTCTCATTTCCATCAGGAAACCATTCAGGGCTGTGTCCTCTCTAACCATCCCCAAGTGGGTATGCTGGATTATGAGGGAGGCAGATACTTATGTGTTCACAGCTCATTTGACCATGGGGACATGCCACAAAATGCCTTTTAACTGGAGGCGCAACCATTGGCCCTCCAAATCCACCTGTAGTGGATGTAGCCTCACTTGGAAGTAAGCTTTAAACTTGCATAATCCTCACCTTTGGTTCTTATATTGAATAATATTCCAAGCTATTGTAAAGGAAAGTTTCAATCCTATGAAGGGCGCAGAGGCGAGGAGTACCCCACCCATGGGTTCTCATAAAACCCAAAACCCTCCCTGCAAGCGGGGCAATATTACAGAAGTCATCAGTTTATTATTCAACTGATACCACCATTCTTCACTTTAATATAACTTTTCAATGTAAGTAATAGGCTTCTGTGATGAAATTACTTATATGAATTGTGCTTATAAAGGAATTTAATGACATCTATATTAATTCTGGTCATTGAAGGGATTAAGAGTTAGTCATGATATCTTTCTTTTGTTTGTGGTACGAAACGATAAGAAGATGAAGTAAAGGAAGGCACATTTAGTTCACGGCAGCTGTTGTGCAAAGACAGAGGGAGCACAGAAAGTGTGAAGCCCTCTTCAGTGATAGCATGATATGGATTGACTCAGAATGTTGCCTTCTCCCCAGTGTTCTTAAGAGTTGTAGATTCTATACTTGTTATATAAGGCTGCTAGAGAAAAAAACAGGGAAAGATTATGCATAGTCTTCACCTCTGTGTCCTTAACAGAACTGCAACTTTCCTTTAGAATAGCTAGGATTTTTTTAATTTTTTTTTAAAGAGAACTCATTTACTGCATGCACATAAACATGCAATTTCTAACTTTTAGCAAACAGACATGGGTCAGACAAGACAATATTTGCAAGTACAGTTGTTATTCATGTTTAAGTAGAAATTGGCATTACCTTGCCGATTGACTTCGTTTTGAAGGAGTTCCTCCATTGCTTCTTCCTCTGCAATGTCCAATGGCGTATCACCTTCACTATTAACTGCACCTACATTGGCTCCTTGACTAATTAAATACCTGTGAAAGTTTGCAAATTAAAGAAGTCAAAGATGAATGCATAAGTCAAGAAACAATTATCTACAAATTAATTTAATTGGTGAAATAAATCCAAGTAAGATGATGTTTATCGTAAATGGGAAAAAGAGTAGCTATGTAACAAAATAATGCTGACTTCACAAAGATTGAAAAGAAGCAATACGCCTCACGAAAAAGCCCTTCACGACCACAAAAACAATAGGCCTAACTTAACCACATATCCTGCCACGTGGTGTTTAAATCTATTTTTGATTGAGTGGGTAGATACAAAAGTGCTGGTGTGAGCAGTTAGTGCTTCCCCCTTACAACTCCAAAACAAAGCAATACCGGGCAGAATGGAAGGTGTCGAATGTAGTTCCAACCCTTCAACACTGGCAGGGGGCATGAGTTAGTGAATGGATGGATGGATGGATGCAAGGATGCAGATAGGTTACAACAATTTTTCATACTCATGTCTCAGGCAGCAGTAGTGAGATAAAAAATACTAATAGTCTGCCAGTGCACACATTATAGGGCAGGGCAACATCATGCCAACAGCCCCCACGTATGTTTCGATTTTCTCCATCAACATTGTACAAGGTCTTTTAGAATGCATTTATTGAAGCATGCTGCATTTTTCACCTCCTGACAGTGGTTTGGCTGCTTATCTCCTCTTGAAATTTTCAACATTTTAGCCTTATACTCCAACACAGTTGTGCTTGTAGTTTATGTGTATAGATGTATGACTGTGCGGACACATGGTTTTATGCGTTTGATTTCGGAGTGTCGGTGTCTTGTTTGTGTGTCTGGTTTGCCTGTGAGTCTAGTTGTATATGGGTGAGAGTCGGGGGTGTAGGTAGGTAGGTAGTTGTCTGGCAGTGTGTTAGCGAAGGTGTGAGGTAGTATGTGTGTGTGGTCATATGTGGAGGTCTGTTCACAGGGGCATCTGATAAGAGCATACATGTCTGATAGTGAATGCTAGTATCCAATTTTTGGAAGGGAAAAGTCCCTCACATAGTAACGAAGATGTACCCCCGGCCGGAGGGCCCCAGCAGCAGACGTTACCTGGAAGCCACGTGCAGCTGGGAAGACATTGTGGGCCACGTGGCCTGTTGAAAGTGAGAGCAAAGACTTCAACTTTCCGTCCAGGAGCATTGCCCCTGGATCCCAGGAGAGATTTACCACATCAGTGGCACGCAGAGGATACAATCGGGCTGCCAATGGTTGCCCGGGGACTCTGAATTGCCACATTGCAAGAGCGGGTAAGAATAACCAATGACACACCGGGTCCTGGGGAATTTGGTCTTAATTAAGGCGCTCTAGCACGGGGACTTGGTGAACCTCCTTAACCCTTTCGCTGCTAGGCCTCCCCCCCCTGTGCTAAGCCTTTTTTAGGCCTCTGTAACTTTTTTGTCCACATAAGGTATCCACACCAAATTTGTGCCCTTTTCTTCCAATATCATGGGGATTTTAAAGGTACCCAGGGTTTGTGGATTCCCCTGGAGGGGACCCAGAAATTAGCCAAAATACAGCGAACTTTTTTTTTTTTTTTGGGGTAAAATGGGGAAAAAGTGCTGCAGAACAAAGCGTCTGGTTTTTCCCCTGCAAATGGTATCAACAAAGGGTTTGTGGTGCTGAAATCATCTTCCCAGCTTTCAGGGAAGATGTGCGCGCTGATCGTTATTTCATAGAAACCAAAAATACAGCCTTGGGAGCTGGGGAAGCTCTTCCCAAGGTCCCCGCACCAGAGGGATTCCCTGTGCCATGGCATCGGACACGCGGGAGCCGTCCGACGCACATGAGCACTTATGCATCGGACGGCTCCCGCGCGTCCGGCGCATGGAACGGGTTAAAACTTCTGAGACTTAAACACCTTAGCAGGCCTAGGTTGGATGTTGCCACACGTGAATAGGGAATAATCTTCAGACATAAAACGGGGGAGTGGGACCTCAAAGCTTACCCGGGTAACACTATTGGGCTTGCCTCAAGAAGGCTGTGTGTATTGTTCGCAGTGTGTTGTACTGTGATTTGTGTTAGTAGATAAATACTCTTTTACATCGAAGTGAGTATTTGACTGGACAATAATTTGCTGGGATTGCTGGATGTATTCCGACTTGTGAGTCTGTGCTCACCTTACACCTACCTCCTCCTCGAGAAGCTTTGGACTGCTCGACCTGTGCTACCACTGAAAATCAGGTGCTTAAGGGGTATTTGGCCTTCAGGAGTAAAAGGCCTCAACCACCAGGGTTAGGCCCAGTGATTCGCCCCTTGGAATTCCGAATAGGGTTGTGACACTAATCATGAGAATGGGCATATAAGAGTAGGTGAATGAAAGCAAGTCAGTCTGACAGCGTGTGAATAATTAAGTCTTTGGTTGTTTAACAATATCGGAGTGTGCAATGATGTGCATGAATCCATAAATGCTTGCCTGGGTGTTTATTTGTGTTGGTGGGTGCATTATGAATGTTTAATGGTTTGTCCGCATGTCTAATCCCCACATACAAAATCCTCAATCAATGCATTTTCATTAACAATAAGTAATTGGCTTTGACAATGCTTTAAAGTACATATACAGGAATGCTGGTAATTGTGCCTCAAAAGAAAAACCATCAGAAGGGGTAGCACAAAATCCTACGACAACACGGCCAACAGAGCACTATTGTGATGTCCTGTAAACATCACTCACGAAGACAAAAAGTACTAACAAAGTGTATAGGTCTGGCCTGTAGTTTGAATCCGGATTAAAACATTAAACAAAAGCATGCAGCAGTGAATTCTTTTTTCTTTCAGTACGCAATGCATATAAATATGTAAGTAAGTATGCAGCATTTGCATAGCACGTACTTCGAGAACAGACAGCCAAACATGGTACTTAATCAAAGGCAAGCATACTCTCAACGAGTGACAGGAGATGTAGCTGAATCCTGGGAGCAGAAGGTACTGTTACAGTTATAGTGGTTTTTAAAGAGATGCGTCTTCAACTCCTTTCTAAAATGGAGCAACTTTGGGGTGGTCCTGATGGATACAGGGATGCTGTTCTAGATCTTGGGTGCTACATAGCTCAAAAAAGGCCTGCTGCCTTGTTTTGAAATGTTCACACTTCTTAGTCTTCAGTCTAAAGGTGTCCTGGCTGCTGTTGTGCTGAGAGCCACCAAAGATGGTGAGTACGTCCGCAAGGTAAGCAGGGTGTTGGTCGTGATGGCTTTGTATATGATGAAGTTGGTTTTGAAGATGGTGTGGGCTAGAAGTAGGAGCCAATTGACTTCCATAAGGAGTGAGATCATGTTAATTCAACCCTGGATATGATGTGTGGCAGTGTGGGATGCTTTTAGGCAGGGTCAATGTCACGTCGGGGAGGCCATAAAGCTGGACATTACTACCATCCAGATGCGACACTATGAGGGCATGAACAGCAGTTCTGAGGTCCCTTTCCAGAAGGAAAATGCTACTTACCCAGTATGCATCTGTTCTTGGCATGTAGAGCTGTAGAGTCACATGCTATGCATAGCCTGCCATCTAGTGTTGGGTCCGGATGTTTGCACTTTCTTTTTGTTCGAAGAAGTCTTTACCAGTCACGAGGTAGGCGGCGACTCCTTTCGGTGATAGTGCGCATGGGCATCGTCGTCGTTGTTAGATTGTTTGCCGCAGAGGGTGATAATGGAGTTAGTAAGAGTAGTAAGAGATGTCCATGTATGTATGTATCTAAGATGTAACTGCAACAGGTATAGGTACCCGGGGAGGCGGGTGGGCGCATGTGACTCTACAGCTCTACATGCCAAGAACAGATGCATACTGGGTAAGTAGCATTTTCCGTTAGAGGCATGTGAGCTGTAGATCACATGCTGTGCACAGACTAAAAAGCAGTTATCTCCCAAAGCGGTGGCTAACCTGTAGCTGTTACAGTGGTCTGAAATTGTGTATGTAAAACTGCTTAACCCCCACTAGCTTGCTTGTTTTGTGAATGTGTGAGGTGTAGACCATGTTGCAGCTTTGCAGTTATTATCTATGGGTATGTTTCCTAGAAATGCCATAGAAGCCCGTAGTTTGCGAGTGGAGTGTGCTCTAGGGGCAATTGTTAATTTTCTTTTTGCTTTTGCATAGCATATCTGAATGCATTTTACTATCCACCTTGCAATGCCTGACTTTGATATTGGATTGCCTTTATGTTGTGGAGCAAAAGCGACAAATAGTTGTTTTGCGAAAAGTTTTTGTCCTTTCTATATAATAAAGAATTGCCCTTTTCACATCTAAAGTGTGTAAAGCACGTTCTGCCACAGAATCTGGTTGAGGGAAGAACACAGGCAACTCAACAGATTGGTTGATGTGAAAGGCAGAAATGACCTTTGGTAAAAATTTTGGATTGGTCCGAAGAACCACTTTGTTTTGATGTATTTGTAAGAATGGTTCTTCTATGGTTAGTGCCTGGATCTCACCCACTCTCCTCAGAGATGTGATGGCTATGAGGAAAGCTACCTTCCAAGTAAGAAATTGTTTTTCACATTTATGCAATGCCTCAAAGGGTGGACCCATTAGCCTTGTGAGGACGATGTTGAGATTCCACACTGGAGCAGGTGGAAGTCTTGGAGGAATGATTCTTTTAAGTCCTTCCAAGAATGCTTTGATGACAGGCACTCTAAAAAGAGACAGATGTTGCCTGTTTTGTAGGTATGCAGCTATTGCAGCAAGATGTAAGCGTATGGAAGAATACGCCAAATTGGAACGCTGTAGATGTAATAAATAGATATTTTGAACTGATGCGTCCAGTGGATCTATGTGATTGCTATTGCAGTATATCACAAATCGCTTCCACTTTGCTGCTTAGCATGCTCTTGTGGTAGGACGTCTAGCCTCTTTGATAATGTTCATGCAGTATGGTGGAAGATTGAGGTAACCAAACTCTAGGATTTCAGGTGCCAGATCACAAGGATGATATGGCTGGGATCTGGGTGTCTTATCTCTCCATGGCTCTGAGTGAGCAGATTGGGAGTGAGGTGTAGTTTTTGGTGAGGAACTACGGAGAGCTCCAACAGGGTTGTGAACCAGGGTTGTCGGGCCCATGTGGGAGCAACTAGGATTAATGTCAGGGACGCTTGTTTGAGCTTCCGAACCACTAATGGAATGAGTGGGAGAGGCAGAAAAGCGTATGCAAATATTCCTGACCAATTCATCCATAGTGCATTGCCCTTGGACAATGGGTGTGGATGTCTGGATGCGAAGTTTGGGCATTTTGCGTTTAGGTTTGTGGCGAACAGATCTATGTCTGGAAATCCCCACATTTGGAAGAATGGGAGGAGAACTTGAGGGTGGAGTTCCCATTCGTGGATCTGTTATCTTTGACGACTGAGCAGATCTGCAATCTGATTGTTTACTCCTGGAAGGTGTTCTGCAAGGAGAAACATTTTGTGATGTATGGCCCATCTCCAGATGGTCTGTGCTAGGTGTGACAGCTGGAGAGAGTGTGTCCCCCCCTGTTTTTGTATGTAGTACATTTCTGTCATGTTGTCTGTACGGATTAGACAGTTTTGCCTACTAGATGAACTTGAAACGCTTTGAGCGCTAGAAAAATCGCTAGCAGCTCTAGATGATTTATGTGAAGCTGCTTTTGCTGCAAGCACCACATGCCCTGAATTGTATGCGTCTGGAGATGAGCTTACCAACCAGTGAGCGATGAGTCTGCTGTTAGCACTATCTGTGGAACTGGGTCGATGAAGGGCCACCCTTTTGAAAGGTTTTGTGTATTCCACCACTGCAGAGAGCGATGGGTGCGGCCGTCCACCAACACTAGATTTGATAACAGACCTTGAGCCTGATTCCACTGATGTGCTAAGCACTCCTGAAGGGGACGCATGTGAAGTCCTGCGTAAGGGACTATTAGTATGCAAGACGCCATCATCCCCAGTAACTGCATGAACACTCGAGCTGGTAATGAGTGTTGAGGTTGGAACTGGCAGAATAGAGTCTGCATGTTGCGGATTCTAGCCGGATTGGGATAGGCCAAAGCCTTTTGTGTGTCTATTGTGGCTCCCAGATACGCCTGTGTGTTGGATGGCTGTAGATGAGATTTGGACAGGTTCACTGTGAACCCAAGATCGTGGAGCAACTGCACTGTTTTGAGAGTGTGATGGAGACCGCTTTCTTGTGAGTTGGCTTTTATGAGCCAATCGTCCAGATATGGGGAAACGTGAATGTGTTGTCTTCGAAGATGAGCTGTGACTACTGCTAAACACTTGGTGAAAACTCTGGGTGAGGTAGTTACTCTGAATGGGAGCACCTTGAACTGATAATGTTGTCCTGCTACTACGAACCTTCGGTATTTGTGATGAGCAGGATGTATTGGGATATGGAAATATGCGTCCTTTAAGTCCAGAGTGGACAGAAAGTCGCCTTGTTGAAGGAGCGGGAGTACTTGCTGGAGAGTGACCATGTGAAAGTAGTCTGCTTGAATGTATAGATTTAGTTCTCTGAGGTCTAGTATAGGCCCGAGAGAACCGTCCTTCTTGGGAATTAAATATAGGCAGTATACTCCGGTCCCTTGATGTTTTAATGGGACTGGTTTCTATTGCTCCTTTTTCTAACGGAGATTGAACTTCTTTTTTTGGAAGGGTAAGATGTTCCTGTGACATTGTATGTGGTCTTGGAAGAATGTTTGGGGGAGTGTCTAAGTTCTAGGCAATAACCATATTGGATAATTTGTAGAACCCATTTGTCTGAGGTGATGGTGTTCCAGACAGGGAGAAATTGAGAGAGACGTCCCCCGACAGGAGTGGAATGATCGGAGGGTAGCGGAAGGAAGTCACCATTTGTTATTAGCGGGGGAAGTGCGTGTGGAGTTACCTCTGCCTCTTCCCTTACCATTGTTTCCTCTGAAACCTCCTCTAAAATATCCTCTTGATGAGGGCGATTGGTTGTTGTACTTGTAAGAGGAGGAGGGATTCTCTGTAGTAACAGTTTTGAAACCACCCCTGTAAAAGGAGAGGCGAAAGGAACCTCTATTAGCAGGTAATTGTAAAGCCCCCATGGACTTTGCGACCTCAGTGTCCTTTTTCATTTTCTCCAGCGAGGTGTCAACTGCTGGACCAAAGAGGTGTTCCTTGTCAAAAGGTTGATTAAGAATGGAGGCCTGTACCTCAGGTTTGAAACCTGATATTCAACCATGCATGTCTGCGTAGCAACACGCTTGTGTTTACTGTGCGTGCTGCTGTGTCTGCTGCATCTAATGCACATTTGATGGAGGTATTGGTAATGAGTTTTCCTTCTTGTATAAGATCATTTGCCTTAGATTTATGCTCATCAGGCAGGTATTGCATAAGTTTTTCTAACTCATCTTAATGAGCTCTATCGTATCTGGCTAGCAAAGCCCGAGCATTGGCGAAGCGCCAGTGATTAGTTGCCAGAGAAGCTACCCTTTTACCAGAGGCATCAATTAACTTGGACTCTTTATCAGGAGGAGGGGCCTCACCTGTTTGTGAATTTGCTCTTTTACGAGCATTAGAGACCACCAAAGAGTCTAAGGGCAGCTGACCCTTGATGTAAGCAGGGTCATTAGGTGCTGGTTTATATTTTTTCTCAACCCTGGGCGTGATGATTCTTGCCCCGACAGGGCCTTTGAAAACCTCATCTGCATGCTTAAGCATTCCCTTAAGCATTGGTAATGTGTGTGTTGTTTTTTGAGTGGAGCTTAAGGTCTCAAATAAGAAGTCTTCCTCTGAAGTCTGTTTATGTAGTTCCACCCCATGATAGTGAGCAGCCCTATTAAGAAGCTCAATATAACCTAGATTGTCATCAGGAGGTGATGGCCTGGATGGATACAAGTCAGGGTCAGTGTCTGTGTGTGGATCAGTATTATAATCCTCCCATGGGTCAACATCTTGTGGCCTGATGTCATCCCCATCCTCATCCCCCTCATCCTGTGGGTCAGGTGATAGTGGTGGTGGTGAATTAGTGGGGGTAATGAATAGTTGAGGATTAGTAGGTGAAGGGGGTGGAACATAAGGTGGTGATGGGTTTGTACCCACATTCCTTTTCTTCAGGGGTATATGATGCTCATCCTGATGTGCCAACTTCCTTTTTTCAGGCAATTTGGCATGGATATGTCCAGTATCTGGGTTGATAACCAGTTTTTTGTTTCGGATCCAGAGGTGGAACATCGGACCGAAACTCTTTTGTTGGAGTCTTTTTCTCTTTACTTGTAGTTTTCGGCGTCGAATGTTTCGGCTCCGAACTTTTCGGCACCGAAGATTAAGGCTTCGACAAAGATGGAGGATGGACATGCTTGGTTTTCGGGGCAGAGGATTTCTGCTCGGTGCCAGTAGGGGGCCGACTCGATCCCAAACCGGAAGGCTTTTCTTTGTGTTTCGGTGCCGGGCCCGCGGGCGGGGTGCTCGAAATTTTTTCTCGGTGCCGACCTTGGCCCGCAGGCCAAGGAAGGACCGGAGCCTTTTTTGATTTTGGTTGTTGGGGCAAGGGGGTTTCTGTACTCGCGGTACGTTGACCCGGTGTAACTTGCTCCTCTTCTTCCATGTCAGATTCGGCTTCAGACATGGAGACATGTTCTTCTTCCTCGGCTCCTTGACCGTGTTCTTGGTCGGAATCTTCTCCGAAGATGTCCGGTACGGAGCCGCTTTGTTGCTGCATTTCGTGACGTCGAGCCAGACGGTCACAGAGTGTCTTCTTCGATCGAAACGATCGGCACGCGTTGCAGTCTCTCGTCGTGTTCCGGGGACAAACAGAGATTGCACACTTCGTGCAAGTCGGTGCGCGGAAACTTGGCACGACACCCTGAATGGAGTCCGTTCCATCGACTGCTAGCGAGCCTGGCGCGGGTAGGCCCAACGGCTCTCCACGAGTTTTCCGATCGAAGATTCTTGGTTTGAAACGATACGCGGAGAGTAGGAAACGCGATCGAGAAACTATACCGTCAAGGGTAGTGGATTGCACGAAGGGAACCCGAGAAACAGTGCCGAACTGGAGTGCAGCAATTCACATCCGAACCCGATGGCAGAAAACAACAATCTAACAATGGAGTCGATGCCCATGCGCACTATTACCGAAAGGAGGAGTCACCTACCTCGTGACTGGAAAAGACTTCTTCGAACAAAAACAAAGTGCAAACATTCGGACCCAACACTAGATGGAAGGCTATGCACAGCATGTGATCTACAGCTCACATGCCTCGAATGGCACAGTTTCACTTTCTTCAGAAGAGAGAGCAGGTACCAGACTGTTATCAATGTATTCCTTGAGAGTGAGGCTGGAGTCCAGGGTGATTCCAAGTGACTTGGCATTCGGTGAAAGTAGGTGTTCAAAGCCATCAAGGTTTGTGTCTTCGTACATGCACTAGCTTTTAGGTCTTGACTAAGAAAGTTCGGATTCTGAGTGTTGCGAGATATATTTATTAATTCATTTGCTTGCTTTTTTTCTTTAGTTTCTGTGGGCCTTCCTTCCTCATCTGGTATATGTCCCGAGTATGAACCAATTACTTATCCTTCTAATGCTCCCTTCTCAGATGCTACTTTTTTCTTTTAGTTTAAGCACTCTACCAGAGTGCATGTGTTTTCCAGCCATTTCCCTTGTGTACTTTATGTTCCTCTTTCCCCCCTCTTTCTTCCTCTACCCTCCCTCACTTCCTCCCTCCCTCCCATTGTTCTTTCTTCCTCACTGGCTGCCCACCTTCGGTTGCTGTTCTTTCTTTCCCACCCGCTCTGGTGTATGTTTGCTTCCCCATGCCCCCACCCACTCTGTTATGTGCGTCCCAATTCCCGCCCAGTCACAGTGCTTCCCCATCCACTCCCTCCGTTGTCCATCACTCCCCTTTCCCTACCCACCCTCAACTGTTTGTGTGCATCCCCATCCTCACCAGCCTGTGGTTGTGATGTGCTTCCACATACCCACCAGCCCTCCTTTATCCCATCCCTGCCCTACCACCACTGCTCACGTGTTTTTCCAACCCTGCCTGCCATTGTCCATGTGCTTCCCCGCCCACCCTCTGTTGCCAGCGTGCTTTCCCGCCCACCCTTGTTTCCCAATTGCCAGCTTGCCCTCTTTTGTTTGTGCTTCACCATCCTCGCCTGCCTTAAGTTGTCTGTGCTTCCCTATCCTACCCTCCATTGTCAGTGTGCTTATCCATCTCCGCCCCCTCTCCACTGTCTATGTGCTTCCAAATCCACTCATTCTGTTGTCCATATGCTTCCCCATACCCGCTTGTTCACCCTCCATTGCCCGTGTGTTTCCCCACCTGCCCACCCATGTCCATGTACTCCCCTGCCCACTCACCCGCCTTTGTCTATATGCTTCTCCATTGTTTTTCGCTGGTCCTTTTCTCTCCTCCACCTGCATCCTTTTCTCTTGCCATGTCTTCATTCATCCCCTGCCTAATACCCCACCTCAACACATATCCCTGTTCTTTAAATTTTTTTAAAAGCAGGGCATTAGCTCTATCAAAAAAGAGCATTTCGCACAACTTTTTATTTACTAATATCTCCCCGATTGGTAAATAAAAAGCAAGAATAATGCAAGTCTCATTCTGTAGGGAAGCATATCAGCGATCACATGCGTCTACAAAATAATGACAGCCACGTCATAAAAAGATTTGTTAACATTCTTTTCAGCCATGTTGCACAGCAGCTGAGAAACTGTACATTATGGCTAAAAATTATTGCCAAAGCCAATAGGTAAGAGAGATCCCTTTTGGCTTTGCCAATGCTTGTTTGCAAGATCATACAAACGTCAGATACTCAATGTGAAAGTGGCTATACCACAATTAACTGCAACAACTGGATAGTCACGCATAAGGCATTTAACAGAAATATTGAGAGCAGAAATGAGGAGGAAGAATAAATCAAGCATTTGCAATGCAATAGGTCTCGCATTACTGATAGTTTGAGGTATTGGCGTTGCAAATAATAATGCAACGCCAATAGCTCATACTTTCAGTAATGCGAGACCTAGTGCATTGCACATGATTGCATAGTGAGCCAGAATCCAGCATTGTATGTCTCAGTGCTGTACTGCAAGCTGCTCCTAGAGCTCCCTAGTGAGCAAGGCACCAGCACTGCATGTCTAGGTGCAGTACCGCAAGCTGTTCCTAGAGGTCCATAGTGAGCAAGGTACCAGCACTGCTTGCTAGGTGCAGCACAGCAAGCTGCTCCTGGAGGTCCCTAGTGAGCATCATAAACTTTGAAGATATGGTAATTCCACCCTACCCATAATGCACTACATGCAAGACAGTACCACAAGTACATTCAAAACGCTATGTCCATATATACAATTAATAGCTTTGAAACGCTGGAGGCTCCTGTACTGTTTTAAAGATTTTCTTCTGTTTTCCAGAAACCGCCTGGTAGTAGGGAAGAAGGAGACATCGATCCAGGTGTGCCGTAAGATGATCCACAGCCTCCTACGTGACTACGCTGCACTGGACGGATCAGATGAAGAGGACGACGACGGAGGACCCAAGGGGGTCCCCTTGTACCCCTGCACGGGGGGGGACCCTGGAGGGGCCACTAACCTGTTTTTGTCCTTTTTTGTTTAACCCAGGAACTGGTTGGCGACAGGGGAGCGGAAAAGGCGGAGTAAATGTTGTTATTTACTATATGGTATTTGACTAACATGACCTTTTCCCTTTACAGGGAAAAGGTCAATGGGATAGCTTGCGAACTTGTGGCCAAGTTTGTTACCAACGACTGACGAATAAATAGGGTGTTGTGGAAGGTGACGATTGATGTATCTCAACCAGAAACGACGCCCTGACGAGAGAAAAAAACATCCACCCTACCCATAATGCAGTGAATGCAAGACAGTACCACAGTACATTCAATATATACAACTTGTAGCTTTGAAATGTGACGAAAGAATTATTATATTAATTCCGGATTAGGTTGTACTCTATGTGGAGCTGATGAAGGGAAATTTATAGAAGGTCTAATATAGATGTGTAGGTGCAGTACCGCAAGCTGCGCTTGAGGTCCCTAGTGAGCATTAAACTTTTGGTCACATATGGTACTCCCATAATCCATCGCATGCAAGACAGTACCATAAGTACATTCAAATAGCTACGTCCATATATACAATTAAAAGCTTTGAAATGTGACAAAACAATTATTATATTAATTCTGATTAAGTTGCACTCTATGTGGAGCTGATGAAGGGAAATTTAGAGAAGGTCTAATATAAATGTGAGATGTGAAGGTGCAGTACCGCAAGCTGCGCCTAGTTGTACCTAGTGAGCATCTTAAACTTTGAAGATATGGTAAATCCACCCTACCCATAATGCATTGCATGCAAAATAGTACCACAGTACATTTAATATATACAATTAGTAGCTTTGAAATGTGACAAAAGAATTAATAAATTAATTCCGTATTAGCTTGTACTCTATGTGGAGCTGATGAAGGGAAATTTATAGAAGGTCTACTATAAATGTGTAGGTGCAGTACCGCAAGCTGCGCCTAGAGGTCCCTAGTGAGCATCAAACTTTTGGTCACATAAGGTACTTCCATAATGCATTGCATGCAAGACAGTACCACAAGTACATTTAAATAGCTATGTCCATATATACAATTAATAGCTTTGAAATGTGACAACTATTATACTAATTCTGATTAAGTTGTACTCTATGTGGAGCTGATGAAGGGAAATTTATGGAAGGTCTAATATAAATATGAGATGTGCTAGCGAGTAAAGTAAGCACTGCCAACCTTGTTTAGGACCAAGTGAGTGTCCTGTCTGAAGGCCTTTTAAGAAAATAGTGCCTTGAGGTTGTAATTAAAATCTAGGGCGTAACAGCACATGTAATAGGGGGTGTCCTCATGGGAGGTTACAAAAAGAGACATGGAGGTAACAAAGGAGGGACTATAAAGCCTAATGACCAATGAAAAGTCACCATTTACAAAGGACAGGGACAGGAGCCAATTAAAAAGATGGGCAGGAAGTAGGCGGAGCTTTATGCACATATCCTTAATACAGCATGTCTCGAAGAGACAGCGCAAGTGCTGCCTAGGCGAGACCTAAAAAACAGGAACAATGGGACATACCATATGTCCAAGAATCATGGAGGAGGAAGTGTCGTGTAGTTCCTATAAAACCTATACAGGATCTGCGCGTTTAGACAACATATACTGCGGGCTTGGTATATGAACTGATTACAGATGCCCCAACCGAGTATGTTGGCCTGTATGCCAGCTAGCTCACAGTGCCACTAGAAACTCCTCTTATCAAGGAGAGTATAGTTCTTGGCAACTATCGAACATGACAACCCTGATCCCTCAGAATCGTGCAACAGTGCAATACTTTTCGCTCAGTCACTCGTGCTCACTTAGTCTCAGAGATGTACACAGAATAAACGGTATGGACGTTTTCAATAATGCATTTATTTAACATTCGTCATTCTAGTGTAAAATAGGTGTGCTGAGAATCATCAGACAGTAACAGATATAAATGACTAGAAGCACTAGAAAAGTGAAAGGATGGTAAATCTCTACCATTTTGATATAATCATGAATACAAGCAGGTATATAAAATACATGACAATAAAAGGCGTACTCCTACGATGCGATCCTAACTAGATGTACCTAAGTGTACCTAGCATGTATGTAGGTGTCAAAGCCAAGAATCCCTCTAAGATAAAGTCCACCCTATTACCTGAAGTGAGATACTGTGGGACCCCGTCTTGGTCACGAGTTGGACACCCCGCAAGGGATATTCAGACCGCTGCGAGCTGGGGCATCTGCATGCAGGAACCTCAGCGTCTCGCGTTAGTCTGTCGGCATGGAAGTTGTGATCTCCTCCGACTACCTCAGCAAGATGTGATATTTATATACCCGAAGGTATCCCCATGGGTTCTACCTTGCTGAGCCACTGTCGGACTAAGGATGACGTCTGGAATGAACCTTGTACATAGTTATTATGCAGGAGATGATAATCCTGCTGATTTTCCGAGAATCCTGAATCCTCATGCATAATGTATGAGCCTTTTGTTCAGGGAAGACCCCACTTTCTGTAAGGAGTACTGTAACTAGGTAAAGGGTCAGTCGTAGCAGACGTTATGAATGTAATGCAGGGACGAATATAGGTGAAAGGTTGTGATGTTACCTGGGCCTATATTGGGGTACCTATATGGAATATAACAGAAGCAGGGCACTAAATACATAATACAAATCGCCCACCTGGCCTAGCAAGAGGCAAATTAACTACGGAAACAGTACATATGATAAGAAAGACCCAAATAAATCAGAATAGCAAATACTGGACAAGCACATGTCAAGCACTAAGAACAGTTACTGCTAGTTTCTGAACAGGCCCAATCCCAAGTATGCCATCCTGTCAAACTCCCTCCAACTGTAAAAAGATAAAACCTTAGAGACTAGGCCTTGAAAGGATACACCAGGACACTCACTTTCTTGACTAGATTCTCAGGAACCCTCCCTATGTCATTCTTTAAAAAACTACAGCACAACACTATTCCGATCCACATCAGCACTTCACATTTTTTTCTGATACACAGCTTTATAGAGGGCAGCCTTGACAGACGTGATATGCTGTCAAATAGTGACTGTTTGATTTTCCATTTTACTTTGAGAAGGTAGACTTGTTAAAGGTCACTGCTTCACGGGTGAAAAGTGAACTCAGTGAGCCACCAAACTAACCTCCTGCAGCCACTGAAACAAAACCAGGCACGTATCTGCTAGCAGATATGCACAGCTCATGGCCATGTGCATCTTTGAGGACCACACTTCAGCTTCAACAAAGATCAAGAAATAGTGTAAAGGCATCTGATGTGCTAAGGCGCAACATAAGGCAGTGCACTTGGAGCAGTTGGGGCTCTGCTGTTTCTCCGGGTCCTCTACCAGCTCCCTTCCCAACATTCCAGAAGAACAAGTTACTTACCTTCTGTAACGCCTTGTTTTCTAGAAACTATCTAGCTGCAGATTCCTTACCATATAATTACGAATTGGGCAGGACCTCAAAGGATACGCACAGGAGAAATGTTAAGACCGATTAGTGCATTATGAATTGTCTTTGAGGGAACAGATATTTAAGCCCCTCACGCAACCTAGTCACAACAGGTGACTTAAATAAAGAAGGTTGGTCCGGAATCCGCAAGAAAGCAGAGACGGCAGACAAATAAACTTTAACAGTGCCCAGAATACAGCCTTCAGGGGCCAAAAAAAGTACAAACAAAACTTGGGAGAGGGGTGCAGAAAGAAGATCAATGTTCTTGGATGCACACCATGTCACAAACTTGTCCCAAAAGCAGGTGTATACTATCTTGGTGGGGGGACACCTGGCTGCCAGAACAACATCACAGATTCCGGGAGTAAGGTCGAAAGGTCTCAACTGTGGCCGCTCAATCTTTACGCATGAAGGCAGAGAACACACAGGTTCTGGTGCAAGACCCTGCCCCGTTGCTGCAACAGAAATAGGGGGTATAGCAACCACAAACTACTGATATCGGCACCCTCTCGATGGTCCCTTTGGTCAAAAGTGCCTACACTTCCTGACAGAGCAAAGTGAGATGGTCCTCCATCAGCCGCTCGTAAGTGGGTGACATGGTGGCGGGGGGGGGGATCCAGAAAGGGAATGGAGTACCTCCCTCTGGACGATTATTAAAACCCACTTGTCTGATGTTATGGACTGCCAGTGGGGCAGGTGATGGCAGATCCTGCCCCCCACTCGGTGCCCATGCATAGTGCCGGGCACTGTATTTGACTGCAGAGAAATTATCACATTACAGAGGCAGCAAGACGCCAGGTTTTAATGGCTTTCCTAAAAGCAGGAAATGTCTCAATGTTCCCGTTTGAGTTTGTAAGGAATACCAGCACTTCGGTGCATGGAAGCTGAAGGAGTGGCTCCCACAGCCAGATCGTTTGATATGAGAAGATTATTGGAGTTCGAGAAAACAGTGCATGTTGGTTTGTATTTGACCAGGCGTTTTTGAATTAATCGAAGGAATATGTGGCGATAGTCTTTATGGCAAATGCATAGTGTTTTAAAAAGAATGTGTTTGCGAACAAGGAGTCAGTGTAGAATAGTTAGATGCTTGGTTTGTCAAGTGATGAAGAAGCATAGATGGACAGCACTGCAGGAACCCGCATTGAATGCAACAAGAGTTAGGGCAGTAGGCTTTCGGCAGGACAAGAGACAACTGGGAAGAATTCTCCTTAGAACACGCAGAAGAAAGAGACCAGCAGTTTGTCAGTTGAGAGAAGTGGTTGCCAAAAAGAATGCCTATGTTACGTTCATGAATGCCTGGTATGAGACATCATTCATGCCAGAGGGCCACCAGGTGTCAATGTGGCGAGACGAGCTGCCTAGATGAACTACTTCTTTTGCATTAGCATATAAATTACGTTGGGTTGTTCCAATCCAACAATTGTCATACAGGCAGCATTTACAGCGGTCGCAAAGAGTAGTAGTATTAGCCTAAGTTCCAAAAGAAAAGATCAACTGGGGATCATCGGTAAAACAGTAAAATCCTGCTTTATGGCTCTTGATTAACTGAGCTTGAGGTGTTTGAATAAGGTTGAAAAGAGTAACATTTAACTCAAAGCCCTGCAGGACAAAATACATAACACGAGGGAGAATTGGTGAGCTGGAATGGTTGCGCATTGATGCAAGAAAGAACGAAATCATTCTAACACAACCTCTCACACATGCCCTTTGGAGACTCTGAAGAATGAGAGGGTGAGAGATGGTTTTGAATGTTATGGAGAGGTCAAGTAGTACAACTCTTGACTTGCCTCTCTCCATGAACGTCATAAGGTCGTCAAGTGCTGTGTGTACTGCAAACTCAGTCCCATGATTGGATCTGAATCCTGTTCGAAAGTCAACTAGAGGCCCATGAGATTCAATTAAAGATGAGTAGATCATTAACCAGCTGATTCTGTAATTTTGGCAAAGAACGGAAGTAGTAAAATTTGGCATAAGTTTGATTTGTATATTACACTATACACTAAGTAACCAGATTATTTCCTTAGCGTAGAGCTTACAGATTTCATAATATTAACTTGATCGTTTTCACTGAGGATCAAAGTGTGAGCTTGTTCAGTAGGCCAGAATTGAGCGGAAGTTACCATGTGCAAATGTTAGTGCCACTGTACAGTATTGGACTAATTTAGTTATTAATTTGCGTGAGGTCCTGTTGGTGTCTGTCTCAGGTACCTACGCAATCTCCTTTCAACACTAATGGCATCCCCCCCATGAAATCAAACTGAACTGAAAAATCATTAAAGTGTACTGCATGTCTTTTATACCCAAATAATATATTTGAAGGTGACTTTATTACTCAATTAAAATAACCTTGCTGGTTCGAGAATGCAATATTATAATAACGTTTAGGGCCTTCTGTTCCAGAAGCAATTTTAAAGACCCTGAATTTAGGTGTCTGATAAATGCATCGTTCTTTCCCCTCAACTCGCAGACTCTTTTTAAAGCGAGCTGTGTCACTATCTTACAAGTTTGTTTAAATTGTTTTAAACTCAAGGTTTCACCTCCAATAAATGTGAAAAAAACAAATATTTTTAAAAAGTCTTTTCTGACCCACTGTCTCAATTCTTTAGCGGTCAACACATGAATATCCCTGCTGACTTGATACGAATAAGATAATAAACAATGTTTTTATAAAAGATCTTTTTATTGCAGAAGAAACAAAGAAACGCATTGTGGCAAACAGCAACTTGCTGTGCAGTGACAAAGCATAAGCATGTAGTGGTGAAGCCCCATCTGACTCTCGATACCCCTCAAGTCCCACCCTCCCCCACATCCGTTCACAAATTAGCAACAAAGTCCAGGTGACATTGACCCCGAGCATAACTGTCTATACCAGTTATAGAAGCACATAGGTCTCCCCGATATGCGTTCCATTTCCCCCATATTTTAGTCTACTTGCCCGTACAGCCTCTGCTCTTACAGATCACCCCCTCTGCCTACATGCACCAGTGCATATATTTCTTCCGGTCGCTCAGGTGTGGTGGTGACTCAGCTCCCCACAGTCATGCCACATTAAGTTTAGCTACCATTTAGCTCCAGTGTGAGCCAGAGGCAGTCCATGCAGGGGAGATCTGTTTCGTCCCAGATGTTTAGGAGGCACCACTTCGCTGACGGCTCTCCAATACACTCCTACAAACATTGCTGAGATACTCAACAACCGCCACCCAGTATCTTTAGAGTATTGGACAATCCCACAACATGTGAAAAAATGTCCCCTCTTGAACACACTTCTTAGGACAGAGCACAGCATCTTTTTAACCCATTTTTCCCCAGTGTCGTGCAAGCATAACAACACCTGTGGAGAACCATAAGCTGCACCAGGCAGAATCTTGACCTAAAAGCCACCTCCCGGGGGGATGCCAATGTCTCAGGCCACTCGTCGTCCCGAAGGATCCCCAAGTCCCACTCCCAACCATCCCACAAGCGGGTCAAAGGGTCTGGGGAGTTATTTAGCAATTTTTTTGTATGTGAGGCAGATCCCCTTTCTGGGTAGGTAGTTATCTAACAATTGGTTTTCAAGTGGGGATTTGTAAATAGCGGAACGTCTCGGTGGGTGCTAGTTGATGTTCCCTTTGCAACTCCTCAAAGGTCAGTACATCGCCCCGTTTCCACAAGCCCCCCACCTTGGACAGACCTATGAGGTCCATTTATCAAAGCCCCCTGTGAAGCCAGGGTACCCAGTCGTGCAGAATCCCACAAGGGGGTGGCTTGCATAATCTTTCTCCGCAAGCCCAACACGTTCAATGGCGTATGCCAAAGGGTAAGTGTAACCGCTGTAGGGCTAAGGAGGGGTGTACTGCGCGGTCCCCCATAGATGGCCCGAGTTAACCTCCCCGGCTGCTTGTTCCTCCTGTCCATTCTATAGGCCAGCTCATTTCCGGGAGGTGGAACCAGTGGTTGATGACAATGAGTTGTGAAGCCAAATAATACTTTGAGATCGGGTAGAGCTATCCCTCCATCATACCAACCCCCTTGATAGTTTCTGGAGCGCTATACGGGAGGTGGGGGGGGCGGAGGGCATCCCAAAGTGTGCAGAGTATACTGTCTATTGCCCAAAAGTAGGACTGCAGGGCCGGGTAGGGGGTGTTTTGATGTATGTACAGAAAGCGCGGGAGGACCATCATTTTAAATAAGGCCGCCTTCCCTAGTAGAGAAAGGGGCAAGGTCCTCCAGTGTTGTACATCTCCTCGCAATCATGTAAGCGGCGGCTTGACACTGTGTGTAAAAAGCCACAGGGTTGGTGGTGACGAAGACCCCAAATAACAGAAACCCTCCGTGACCACCCAGGCAGCACAGTCTTCAGGTAAGTGCAGCGCAGGCCCAGCGAGGACATAAATCAGTGACTTGTTCAAATTGATGGTATAGCCAGAGTACCAGCGAAAGTTTGTAAATATATTCAATACCCTATTGAGGGTAAAGGATGGATCAGCAACGTAGAGCAGGATGTAATCTGCGTAAAGGGAGATTCTATCCTCCCAATCCGCGGTCCACTGTAGCCCCCTACCGAAGAGTTGCCTCGAATCCAGGCTGCAAGTGGCGCTAGGCCTAAGGCCAAAATTAGGGCCAATAGCAAGCAGCCCGGCCTCGTATACCGATGGAGGTGTAATATCGCGGACATGCTTCCATTCACCGTTACCTGGGCAAGGGGGATCAGAGCAGAGGAGCCGAATCCAGGAGACAAAGTGGGGGCCGAACCCCAGCTTGTCCAAGACTGCATACTTAAAGGACCATTCCACCGTGTCAAATGCCATCTGCGCGTCCAGTGACTGCCAAACAGCATCCTCACAGATATTCACGGCCCGGCCCAGAACTCCATGCAGTTGCCGTAGATTAATCGCAGCCTTCCTACCCGGCATCAAGCCGGATTGATCTGGATGGATCAAGAAGCAAATCACCTTGACCAAACGTGTAGCCAGGATCTTCACTTCCACATTTAGAAGCGAGATGGGCCTGTAAGAGGCACTCTCTTCCGTCAGCTTGCACGCTTTATGGATAATAACTGTGGTCTGCGAGCAGCACCCACCAAGTCCCCCCCCCCTCCCCCTTCCAGGTACATCGACAGGAGTTAATAGGCGATTGTGGGTTTGTAGAGTTCAATTAGTAGGCCTTTCAGGCCCACTGCTTTCCCGGATGTTAAGTCTAGTATAGCTTGCGTCACCTCGCTTTCGGTTAGTTCCTCCTCTAGGAGTTACTTGTCTGTCTGTGAGAGACTCAGCATTTAGATATCAGAAAGAAGTTCACTGGATTACTCCTCTGTGGCTGTATGAGCAGGTTATAGTAGCCTACAAATAAATCAGCAACCCCCTGTTTGTCTTTAACTTGCTCACCCTTATCGTTCAGGATCTCCTGAACCCATTGGGATGCCGCTTCCCGCCTTTCTAACCACACCAGAAGTCTACCAACCTTATTGCTCAACTCGTAGCGGTGGTGCTGAGTCATGCAGTGGCAATCCTTCCTGGCCTCTGTCGCAACACTCTTTTTGATTAAAGGATAAACTGTGTTGTATTGTTCCCTGATCATCTGTTGTGAGTTGGGATTCTAGTGACTGGATCTCTCCCTCAATTTCCAATTAGGCTCTTTTTTCCTTCTTATGACCAGCTATCTGCTCCCAGGCCCTGGCCTCGTATAACCGTTATATATGCCCCCATAGAGTCCTCGTAGAGGCCAATAAACAATGTTAATCTACTGCTATATACTGATGAGGACACCCCAATTAAATACGAGCACAACCATCTACTTCTTGGTATCCAAACACCCTTTGTACTGAAAAAGCTCCCATTCAAAACAGATGAGATGGCAAAAATGGTATACTTATGGCAGTATTAACAGATTAAGAAAGAAAATCAACTGTTGCCATTCAGGAAGGCTTTAAAGACATGGCTGTTTAATCTTTGAGCTGTCTCTATCGTTCTTATCTGTTTTGTGCTGAGCTAGCGCCATGATACCTTTGGGTGAATGTTTTGCGCTCTATAAGTCTCTTTTTCATTTCATTTCTGCCAATACTAGGCCTTCTTAATCTAGATTAGATTTTTGTCAACCTTATTCCCAAACGCGTACTTGCAGTCATTGTAATGATCCTATTATTATTTCTGAATATACGTACACTGCAGAACAAGTCAATGGTGTACAGCAATATTGTGCTGTGAAAACCTGTAACGCCTCAATATTATAAGCTAATGGTTCACATTCTCTTGCTTCTATTTTAATCTCTTGAACAGAGGACGGATTTACATGAATTAGTGAAAGAGATGCCCACTCTGCCATACGATGCGGATTTCAGAGAGACTGAAACAATCACCTTAATCAGTAATATTGAAAAAAGCAAATTTTTGAAGTTTTCTTATTGATTTAGCACATTCTTTGATAAATAATCATTACCTCTGGGCATTTTAAAAGTTTGAATTAAGATCGGGCACATTTTTTCCTTGCTGTAACAGGCCTATTTGGAGTCCTATGACCGGGACAATTTGCCAGAAATAGCTTGTCTTTATTTTCCAGCCACTTGCCTGCAGCTATGTTTAGCACCACAACTTCAGCACCATCTAGCTTCAAATCGTCTCATAAGACCGGGTTCTGAGACGATTTAAGGCACTAAGAGTGCTACATTTCAGTTGGTCTGCAGCATGAGAAGAGTGTGGAATAGGGAGGTGCCTGGTTCACCAGTCTCGAGCAGCTTCCACTGCACAGTACCAAGGAGCACTACTTTTGATTCCATCTACCTGCAGGTTTGCTTCCTTTCCCTCTTTTAATATTCTTTATGTTTAGGACCCCACTTGCTCATGTATCGCTGATTCTCTAGGACACATTCTGTCACTGATCTTAACAGATGCTTATATGGAGATATGGGAGACATGGTGTTCAAGGCACCGACATCTTCATTTACTGCTTTGTGGATGATATTTTAGCTATCTTTGTTTCTATATGCTCAGATTGTTTTGTTCCTAAATTGACAGAAACGTGCTTTAAAAAGGTTTTCTTTGTTCAGAACAATTACGTTTTTATCCGACAATGGGGTTTTCTTTCCACTAACCGGTTTTTTTTTCCTACTTCTTGTGTGAATGTCACAAATGATCTCACTGATATTTTACACCCTATTCTATCCTCGTCAAAAGCTTTGTAGTCTGCAACACATTTGGTGGCTGGTGCATAAATGTTTGATTACTAGTCCAACTAGATTTAAACTATTCTAGTTACATTAATATTTAATCTCCAATGTAAAATATGCCACATCACCTTTAAGGTACTTGCCCATTCACACCAGCGAATGTGTACTGAAGATCTAGGTGGTAGGTGATTCCAGAGTTAGTTACTACAGGATTAGATTGGATATGGTCTACTTTCACAAGAAAAGATTCTAAAAACAAGGTTTTTTAGCAGCTGTACTACATCTATTGAATACCTGTCTATTGAAATTATCACACTGACTTCCATGATGCTATTTCACAAAGCGTTAAAAACACTTATTCTTATAGACTTTCCCAGGATTACAATTGTCTGAGTTTTTCATGCTTTAGACTATATTGATCGTATAATGCTTTTTCTTTATTTTATATAAAACGGTATTACCATTACAAAGTGTTTCTTTGCATAGATCCCACTTCCCTTCACATTTCTGTGCAAGCTTAAAAATACTACAAATATGAAAGAAATAGGAGTGCTCTTGCGATGCATGCAGAAGCAGGGCCTACACAGTGTATGACAGAAGGTGTTAAGAATCAACTGGGGATCAACTCGGAACGGGAGACAGAGCCGGGGTAGGTGAAGAGGTATTCGCCACGCCAAAACGAGTGAGTATAGAACGCTAAGGCCACACCTGGCATCGACCGGGGGTAGACATCACATCTCCTTAACTGCTCCTGCACTATTCTTTAACCTCCAGGTCGTGAGTGAGCGACGTGCTGTGTAAACATTCCCGTACGCCTTAGACCAACGAAAATCGGGTGAGTGATTAACTCTACAACTGTTAAAAGGATCGGTTTGTGTGAAAAATTTTCACCAAACAACTTTCGACAAAACAAGTGACATATTGCCGAACTCGAGAGTGGGTGCAACAAGAAGGGCACTTTAGGTATAATAGGTAAATGAAGCAAGTCCTAGTCAAAACATCACAGAGCCCCTCGGGCATTCCCGCACCGGCACTGCCTTATTAACTTTTCAAAATTAATTACACACATTCACATATATATATTGGCGCATATTGTGGAGGTGCTACTTGTGCGTTTCAAGCCCTCATCACCTGATTTACACGAGGGTGTATGTGAAGATTTTTTTTTCGAAATGCGCTAATACCGAACAATGTTCTACTAACTTTTTAAAAACACAAGCCATGTGTTTGTCCTATGTTTTGTTCTGTCCCCCCTTCCCTTTCTTTCAGGTCAGTCCAAGAAACAAGGTAGAATTTAGCCTTGTGAAGCACAGCAGGATTGGTTACTTGAACTAGCTGCACTCCTTGAAGAACCAGTCACGCAGTAGTGTAAGATAAAAAGAAAATTCTTTCTCGGTCCTGATGAATTGCCAATAGACCCCTTAGGGGCTGTATGAGGCAAGAAACATGTTAACGACGCACCTTCACAACATGAATGCTCTATAGGACCATTGCATCCCACACGAGCTACACTGATTTTATTTAGGTTAGTGAGCCCCACCAATAAAGTTTGGTAAAACCCAGCATCACTAAACCTATTTAAACCACTCCTTTCACTTCACTAATCACAGCCCAAATACCCTCATTCACCCAACGGCTTTATTATAAAAAGAACTCCGGCAAAGAGCCCCTTTGTGGGTGTTCGTTGGGATATTCCAGCGCCGGCCCGACGAGGAGCACGCACAGATGATGAAGCATGTTATGTTGTATTTGTAAAGCGCACGGCTACTCCTAAGAGTGTCCCGGCGCTGACTTAACCCTATTGACAGAACAGTTGGGGGCGGCTACAGGAACTCCGCTCTCATTGAAACAACCAGGTTTTTAGTTTTCTTCTGAAGCTGAGGAGAGCTTGTTCCGGTCTCAAAAGAGGCGGCAGAGCATGACACCTCTCGGGTGTGTGAGGGCACTTACTCCAATTGGAAGCTATTCCACTGACCTGACTACCTCCCCCTGTCCCAGGAACTGCACACTCTTGTATTCAACGATCAACTACGGATCACAGACACCACTTTAAATACAAATTCATTTTATCAATTACATTCTACAGATGACAAATTATGCTCTACAAAAGCAAAGAAAACTCACTCGGCTATATCAAGATATCCACAAGAAGAGGCAGCATGTAATGGTATCCAGCCTTCGTTGTCTGGTTGGTTAATATTGGCTCCATGTTCCACCAGGAATTTCACCATACCTATATTATCATCAATGCAAGCCTGCAATAAAGTAAAAAGATAAAAACAATCTGATCACAATAAGAGAATTTTTAAGCACGGATATGACACACATATGCATACAAAATCGTTCTTTGGATTACACCAAGAACTGCTTCACTCTGTAGGGCTAACCTCTAATTTAGTAAGGAAAATAACACTACATGTTCAACTTTTTGCTCTTGTTCATGGACTGCGAGCAAGACTGCAAGGTCGAAACGTGTTGGTTAAGCAGAGTAATTTTACTTACTAAAGAATTTAATGCCAGAGATATATATGCGCTTAGAAAATATACAATTAACATGCAGTTATGGTTTAAAAACCAAAACGTTAAGAAGCACTACAATTCTACAGTTATAATTCAGTAAACTAATCACAACTTGCACCCAGTCATGCACTGCTTTCAACCTCACATATCGAATCACTCATGACATGTTAAATGGCATCACTGAAGACCTAGACGTCCCTACACTCCAATATAAAGCGGGCAGGCGCCTCACTAAGGACCAAGTGTCTGTGTGAGCATACAGCTGATCTAGCATGAGAAATATACAGCAAAAACTTTCATATTGAAGAGGGCAGAAGCCTCACTAAGAACCAAGTATCTATGTAAGCATACAGCTGATCTAGCATGAGAAAAATACAACAATAATTTTTGTCAAACTTGAATAACGAGATATATTTGAATAAATAAAGAATTTATTTAAATAAAAAGTATATTTGTAAGCATACAAATTTTATCACATATTCATCCAATGGGTATGATAACACTCCTCCCAACGGAGGTTACAATCTAAATACTTCGCAAGAAAAAAATAGGTAAAAACTTTAAAAACAGTCGACGCAGCGTTTCGGTGACACCTTGATTTTTTCACCTTCCTCAGGACTAAAAAAGTTTTCATCAAATCTAAATGACAAAAATACTTTATTTAGACATGTACATTTTGAAAGCTAGTCATGCTACACATTACACAGTTCTATATTGATACTAAAATTCTATAATGTCTAGATATATCACTAAATGAACTAGACATTGGATCTATGTACATATTATACTATGCTGTCTAGATATTTCCACACATACACTTGACACTTGGTCCCCCAAAATTTGTAAATCCTTTACATTGTTGTTATAACAGCCTTTCTTCATAGTTTCTTTAATCCATTATTATAATTTTTATTTTTATAAAAATAGTTGTCTACTTATACTGTCTCCTTTATCAGGCACTCTCTAAATTACTGTATGCCTGGTTGTCATGTTGGGTTTATGCTGGAAGAGTACTGTAGCAAATAAAGCAGTAACTCTAACGTGCCCACGAAATATCCATGGTCATTCAAGACTATGTTCTTGTCTAGAGTCGTTATAGTCTTTCTCTGATTTAGGGTTTCTTACTCATACCATTAGCAGTTTAGCATTCAGGGTCAGACTAAGTAAATGGCTAGACTTATTCCCTAACAAGGCCCTATGTGTTATTCATATACTGTGTATAATTAGGCCATACCTTATAATAAGTTGGATTATGTTCCAGTTACATAATCTGTGGGGGATAAACCTCTTGCCACACCAAAAGGCTACAATGATTAGGCCTACAGATAAGAGAGAGAGTCATTATCTCTATATCTCTTGTCATAAATCTGGATTTTTATGTTCCTTTACTTATGATATTGTTATACCAAAGGTACCACTATTACTGCATACCTTTCAAATTTGATCATAAAAATCTTCTCTTTGTCCGTCAGAGCCACCGTGATATTGAGAATACACGAATTGAAAATTAAAAATCAGCTCTGTCAGGCTATTCTTCTATAAAAAAAGGAAACATAGTAAGAGCAAATTTCATTACTGGATCGTAATGACATTTATGATGTTACTCGAATAAAACTGACTATTCAGGGATATAGCTGCTTACCCATTCAAGCCAACAGATGTACCGTATTGTGCAAATGACGGAAGTATTAAGAAATGACATCAATGTTTTTACATTGGCGATGCAGTAATCTATAATAAAACAGAATTTAGAAACTAGTATTACCCTTACTCTATCAGGACATGCTTGTTTTTAGGGTCAAAATCATTTTAATTGGTTACCTGGTCTTGATGTTCATATACTGGCAGATAGTTTAAAATCTGTGAGCACAAGAAATAACAAAAAATATTATTTTTAGGATTTTCTGACACTTTAGCCTAAAAGTTAAAATCGAAAAAAAGGATCGAAATTATGTCTTCACATCGTAAGTTAATCGTTAAATGTAGCGAAAATTTCGCTGTACAAAACATTCTTTCGCTTCAAAATACAACATACCCGGCATCCATCCGAGTTGGAAATTCAATGTTATGCCGGTTTAAAATGTAATATAATATAACCGCTGACGAGACCAATATGGTAATCGTATGGCACTCTTATTTATTATCTATTTGTTACGTGTGTGCCTTCATAATATTGAGCACGGTATGAAGCATGTAATGTATGTGCTATTCTTCCTTTCTGTTCGATCTCAGTTGAGTATTAAAAACCACTATGAAAAGTCGTCCTAAACGCGCCCGCTCAAAATGCCAGCTCGTGCTTCTTTATATAGCGGCAAAATTATCGGTTACTTTAAAAATTACAACCGCACAGCAGTTAACAGCGGTATGCTGTTTAAATCAAGCATAAAATATAATTAGAATTAAAGCTAAGCGTGCTCGCCTCTTTACTACTCACTAGGTCGGGGACTGGCGGCCTCCCTGCTCTAACGGACTTCCGGGTTCAAGATGTGTAGTGCTTCCGGAGCACCGGTCTATTTATCTTACTTACGTCCTCCCACTTGGGCGGAGTTTCGTCTTTCGCATTAACGTACTCGTATCAGTTATTTCCTGTTTATTTGTATATTAATCGATGTTTGAGTTTTAAGAACTCCTCAAACATTCAAAACTTAAACGGTACAAAAATAAATATAGTGCGATATCAAAAAAGGATGTTAAAACACATTCTACGAGTGTCCGCGAGTGGCGGCCATCTTTAGGTGGTAAAATAACTTAAGCGAACACGGGTGATCTTTAATTTAACTTTTACGTTATCCTTGATTTTTCTTATTCATGAATTAAACTACCTCAGTGGTCCCATATTCACCTTCTGATATTGCCAGTAATTATAGTCTTATCACTCACCTATTTTTAAAAAAAAGGGAGATAATACACGAACCACTCCAGACATGCTTAAAAATTAGACGGATGATCTTTGTTTTAAGTTTTACGTTGTCCTCAATTTTTCTTATTCATGAATTAAATTACCTCAATAGTCCCATATTGACCTTCTGATATTGCCAGTAATTATAATCTCATCACTCACCTGTTTTAACAAAAAGTTATACACAAACCACTACTGTCTGAATAAGAAAAATCAAGGATAACGTAAAAGTTAAATTAAAGATCACCCGTGTTCGCTTAAGTTATTTTACCACCTAAAGATGGCCGCCACTCTCGGACACTCGTAGAATGTGTTTTAACATCCTTTTGATATCGCACTATATTTATTTTTGTACCGTTTAAGTTTTGAATGTTTGAGGAATTCTTAAAACTCAAACATCGATTAATATACAAATAAACAGGAAATTACTGATACGAGTACGTTAATGCGAAAGACGAAACTCCGCCCAAGTGGGAGGACGTAAGTAACAAACAGACCGGTGCTCCGGAAGCACTACACATCTTGAACCCGGAAGTCCGTTAGAGCAGGGAGGCCGCCAGTCCCCGACCTGGTGAGTAGTAAAGAGGCAAGCACGCTTAGCTTTAATTTTAATTATATTTTATGTTTGATTTTAAACAGCATACCGCTATTAACTGCTGTGCGGTTGTAATTTTTAAAGTAACCGATAATTTTGCCGTTATATAAAGAAGCACGAGCTGGCATTTTGAACGGGCGCGTTTAGGACGACTATTCATAGTGGTTTTTAATACTCAACTGAGATCGAACAGAAAGGAAGAATAGCACATACATTACATGCTTCATACCGTGCTCAATATTATGACGGCACACACGTAACAAATAAATAATAAATAAGAGTGCCATACGATTACCATATTGGTCTCGTCAGCGGTTATATTATATTACATTTTAAACCGGCATAACATTGAATTTCCAACTCGGATGGATGTCGGGTATGTTGTATTTTGAAGCGAAATAATGTTTTGTACAGCGAAATTTTCGCTACATTTAACGATAACTTACGATGTGAAGACATAATTTCGATCCTTTTTTTCGATTTTAACTTTTAGGCTAAAGTTTCAGAAAATCCTAAAAATAATATTTTTTGTTATTTCTTGTGCTCACAGATTTTAAACTATCTGCCAGTATATGAACATCAAGACCAGGTAACCAATTAAAATGATTTTGACCCTAAAAACATGCATGCCCTGATAGAGTAAGGGTAATACTAGTTTCTAAATTCTGTTTTATTATAGATTACTGCATCGCCAATGTAAAAACATTGATGTCATTTCTTAATACTTCCATCATTTGCACAATACGGTACATCTGTTGGCTTGAATGGGTAAGCAGCTATATCCCTGAATAGTCAGTTTTATTCGAGTAACATCATAAATGTCATTACGATCGAGTAATGAAATTTGCTCTTACTATGTTTCCTTTTTTTTTTTTTACAGAAGAATCGCCTGAGAGCTGATTTTAAATTTTTAATTTTCAATTCGTGTATTCTCAATATCACGGTGGCTGACGGAAAAAGAGAAGATTTTTATTATCAAATTTGAAAGGTATGCAGTAATAGTGGTACCTTTGGTATAACAATATCAAAAGTAAAGGAACATAAAAATCCAGATTTATGACAAGAGATATAGAGATAATGACTCTCTCTCCTTATCTGTAGGCCTAATCATTGTAGCCTTTTGGTGTGGCAAGAGGTTTATCCCCCACAGATTATGTAACTGGAACATAATCCAACTTATTATAAGGTATGGCCTAATTATACACAGTATATGAATAACACATAGGGCCTTGTTAGGGAATAAGTCTAGCCATTTACTTAGTCTGACCCTGAATGCTAAACTGCTAATGGTATGAGTAAGAAACCCTAAATCAGAGAAAGACTAACGACTCTAGACAAGAACATAGTCTTGAATGACCATGGATATTTTGTGGGCACGTTAGAGTTACTGCTTTGCTACAGTACTCTTCCAGCATAAACCCAACATGACAACCAGGCATACAGTAATTTAGAGAGTGCCTGATAAAGGAGACAGTATAAGTAGAGAACTATTTTTATAAAAATAAAAATTATAATAATGGATTAAAGAAACTATGAAGAAAGGCTGTTATAACAACAATGTAAAGGATTTACAAATTTTGGGGACCAAGTGTCAAGTGTATGTGTGGTAATATCTAGACAGCATAGTATAATATGTACATAGATCCAATGTCTACTTGAATTTAGTGCTATATCTAGACATTATAGAATTTTAGTATCAATATAGAACTGTGTAATGTGTAGCATGACTAGCTTTCAAAATGTACATGTGTCTAAATAAAGTATTTTTGTCATTTAGATTTGATGAAAACTTTTTAGTCCTGAGGAAGGTGAAAAAATCAAGGTGTCACCCAAACGCTGCGTCGACTGTTTTTAAAGTTTTTACCCATTTGTTTCTTGCGAAGTATTTAGATTGTAACCTCCGTTGGGAGGAGTGTTATCATACCCATTGGATGAATATGTGATAACATTTGTATGCTTACAAATATACTTTTTATTTAAATAAATTCTTTTTTTATTCATATATATCTCGTTATTCAAGTTTGACAAAAAAAATTGTTGTATTTTTCTCATGCTAGATCAGCTGTATGCTCACACAGACACTTGGTCCTTAGTGAGGCGCCTGCCCGCTTTATATTGGAGTGTAGGGACTTCTGTGTCTTTTTTCTCCCTGTGTATACCCCGTCCCTCTGCTTAGCATTGGGGTAACTCCCTCCTCTTTCGATCACTGATGACATCTCAAATGGCATCACTGATGACGTCCCAGAGTCCTGTAATGGTTGCCTCAGCATTTTTTTTCTCAATGTTTTTGGGATCTATGGATCCAAATTAGCTGACTGAAGAAAAAGCTCCATTGGTCAATTTGTTATGTTATTTTTAATTTTGAGATTCTAAGATATCCGTGAATCCTTAACTGTTAAGAAAGATCTTTTATTCTTGAATGTAACCTCTTCATGCCCAATTTGAGCCTTTTCAAATGCTAATTTCCTGAAAACTACTGAACAGATTTACAGTGAACAACAAAAGTACAATCCTGAAGTAAAGTTCTAAGTTTGTGACAAATTTGGCATAATTCCATTCAGCCATTTTTCTGCATCAGAGAGCAAAACTTCCTATGGAAATTAAAATGGGAAATCACATTTGCCCCCCACCCTTTTTTTCTTAGCCCTGCGCTTGACAGATCTGCACAAAAAAAATTCCATATAAAACAGTCGAAGTTGAGTAACTTGAGTAACTTTATCTGGCGTTTCATGCAGATTGGTCAAACGGCGCCAATGTTATGATGGTAAATGTCAAATAAGCAAAGGCTTTTATTGGATGTGTCTTGAAGTTGCACAAAAAGAAACAGCTATACGGACTGAATGGGGAAAAGTACTGTATAAACAATAAAACTATAGGGTAGCATGCTTCACTGCCTACTTAGGAGCATATGCAAAGGATGAGCTTGAAAAGCATGCTTCCACAGTGCCAGCATACCCATCTTGCCTTTCTACTTGGCACAGTGGTAAAATCATTAACTCTATTCTGATGAAGTCGAAGACAAAAGCACTTAGAAATCTGAAAATATTCGCAAAATAATTTTTTTAAAGAAAATTATCTCAAGCAACATCTTATAGAACAACTGCTTCCTGAGCCACTAGCGGGTGTCATTTGCTTTATAGCGCATGTGCTGGAACTCCTGTGGAACGTGATGTGGTTTGCATCTCTGCAGTCCCTTCTTCACCAAGCACAGAGCTAATGGTCCCATAATACACATTGTTAACAAATCTTGGCGTTTTACAAACCGATAATAAAATACCTTTCCTGTACAATATATTTGGATTCTATTCATATGCGGTACTACACCTAGTTCTAGGGCAGTGTTTTCCAAACTGTTGTGGGTTGTGAACCGATATTTGTTGGGTCACCAAAGTCCATGCAATAAATAAAGATGGATCCTACCCAGACGCTGCGGAACTGAATCTCTACTCCGCCTACAACGTGAGCCCCGAGGCGCCCACGAGGCGAGTAGACCGCGTCAACTGCATTAACATCGCAGAGGGCTGGAACGACACGGGAGACAGACTAAAGCAAGGCTTGACTGGGTACATCTGCCTGCACCCGTAATGTTGTAGCTGCTGAGCTGACTGTGGAAGAATAATTTTACTAAGGTGAGACCTTGGGCGGAGCCGCTACGAAGAAGACGCGGCGCCGCCATCACACGTTCTGGAAGAAGGCCGGGAAATCCAGTTGCGCGGTGAGGGATTGCCTGCGCGCTATAGGAGTGAGAGATAAGAAGGTCCAGTTTGAGGTGGTAGGGGGAAAAAAAATCCCCATTCGGAATGTCAGACACGGCTGTGGTATGATGAGACGCCCTTCCTCCTTGCACTAATGGCGACTACCGCTCTTCATCGGGAGAACCAAACTTGTGGAAGAAGCGGAAAGTAAAAGAGTACTGTGAGGGCAGACGGCACGGTTTCCCAGGCAGAGCGTTGGCTTAAGGCAATAAGCAGAGAGTAAACCTAAGTGGGGACAATATATGTACAAAAAACGCGCAATAAACTTGTGGACAAAAAAAAAAACCCACACCTTCCCATCCATTCTGCCTTGTGATATTGGCGACGGTGCATACATATATAGAGGACTGGTGCGCACACTTACTGGCGATTGACGCATCAGCTCTAAGTATTGGTTTTCAGACCCTCCTTATACAACAATACAGTGCGCTAACCAGTGCATGGGAGAAATGGATCGCAGTCGCCGGTGCCAAACTACACTTGCCATGGGGAAGACTGACGGAAGACAGTCAAAATTACCCTTTGAAGCCAGAAAAACTACCACGCGCTCAACTTCGGATGAGCAAGAACACACGAACACAGACAGTACACAGGATTCAGGGGATACACAGGAGGATGATGTCAAGAACTTATTACGTGCTATGCAACACAGCCTCACCTCCATAGAGAGTAAAATGGACTCAATGGCAGCACGTACGGACCGTATAGTTCATAAATTAGATAAACATGATGAACGGATTACAGAGGCGGAGAGAAGACTATCGGATAATGAAGACACCACGACTGCAGTGCAAAGACAAGTAACTCAAATGGACAAGCTCCTCAAAGTTATCGCCACCAAAAATGAGGACTTGGAAGCGCCCAGTAGGCGCAACAATATACGCGTGATTGGTGTTCCGGAGAGCACAAATACAGGACGCATGGAAGACTTTATCGAACGCCTACTACGGGACACGTTTGGCGCTGAATCATTCTCAGCACAACTGATAGTGGAAAAGCCCATCGCTCATTAGGCCCAAGACCGCCTCCAGGAGCTACTCCTCGAACGATTATAGCGCGATTACTCAATTATCGGGATCGAGATAAGACTCTTACATTGGCCAGGGAAAAAAGACACTTGAGCTTTGAAGGCAACGAATTTACCCTATACCCTGATTTCACGGCTGCAGTACAAGAGGCGAGACAGAAGTTTATTCCAGCCAAACAAAAACTGCGTCAGGCACAAATCGACTACGCCTTAATGTATCCAGCATGCCTACGGGTAACACATCAGGGTAAACAATATTTTTTCATAAACACGCAGCAGGTAGAAGATTTCCTTAAACACGTCGAGACAAGCCTCGCCACGATCAACACAGGACAATCCGGCTAGTTCATCGTCTCAAACATCAGACTAGTATCCAGGGAGGAGGCAAACCAGGAATGATACCCCAATGTACAATATATCGTCGCAGAACGAACCACACTGACTTTATGCTTTATTGGTATGAACTCAGTGTAAGGCGGGGATGAAGAAACAACCATAACAGAGAAGAAAGAACACGACCGACCTTCTGAAAGTTGCCTGTTAGCAGGGTCGAAGGCACGCATGACATTCATAAAAGACATCACCATGATGCTGCACGCAGATAAGTGGACTGGGCAAGGGAATAAAGGGAGGATCCTGGGTAACAAAAGAAATGGGGCTTAAGTACGGACTATGCTGGGCACCCCCTTCCCCCCCCCTCAGGATGCTGGTGAACTTGTCATCACACAGTAGGGAAGGGAGTTCACTCGTGTGCCCCCTGGTATACCCCCAAGGGCGTTCCCCATTTGTTTTGGGTATTTTAACCATGCTGTTTATGGGTCTGTTTGTTCTCGGAGGTGAGAGGGTGAAAAAATACCAGCATGTTTGGGTTGCTGTTGTGGGAGGGGGAGACGGGGAATACTGTTTAACTTTTGCAGAAGACATGACATGGGTTAATTTATTGCTACATGTACAGAAGCAGGTGGGCAGCATTGAGTATGCAATCAGCACCGGACAGTATATAACGCTGAAGCTACGCCTAGAGATGCCACAGCACTAAATATAAACCTTTTAACATGGAATGTCAGGGGGCTTGGGGACCACGGAAACGTAGGCAAATACTAACATACTTAGATAGGCACCACATACAAATCGCCATGCTCCAGGAGACACTTTGATCCCCATCACAATACCATATTTGCCGCCAAATAGTCGGGGTATAGAGTTTTCTCCTCGTACTCCTCATACTCCAGGGGCACAGCACTCCTCATTAAAAAAAGCGTTCCATACATTCCAGAAGGGATGAGTTCTGACCCTCGTGGGAGATACTGCATGATGTGGGGTAGGCTGGGCCCGCACTCCGTCACGCTCATGTGTTGCTATGGACCCAATGTAGATGATCCAGACTTCTATACGGCCCTATGGGGACAGATCCTGGACTTGGGGTCAACACATGTACTATGGGGAGGAGATTGCAATACGGCATTACATCCAGCAATTGACAGAACCAACCCCCTCACCACTATACCAAAACGCACAATATCTTGCTGGATATATTCTCCGACTATGGGCTCGTGGACGCCTGGAGGCACATGCATCCCGCAACAAAGGAAGGCACATATTACACAGCTCAACACTCCACATGGTCGTGATTAGATTACTGGGTGGTGACCCGAGGCATAGGGTCTTGGATAACACATGCAGAGCATCTGGCTAGGACATACTCCGATCATTCTCCGGTGTGCTTGACATTATCCCCTACGGGTGTCAAGGCTAGTACCTTATTACAGTCTGAACCACAGGAGCAGAATGACGCTAAATCCCACGCCCTTCTCAGGACCCCCCCGTCCACTTGTTCCACCGCAAGTAAGTTCTAAGAGGGGAAAGGGGTTGGGGACAGAGAAGAGACTGCTCCAAAATTCTGCCTGTTCTGCTGGGTCTTCTTCTTCTTACAGGACTGCAAACATTAACATTTACCACTTAAATTGACTATACCTTAAACTTACTGTTTTCAATTATGTATAGATAACTTATCTTACCAGAGTGTTATTTGAAGCCTACTTCTCTTCTTACTTCTCATATATTATCTGCAATGTTGTTACGAGAAGTCTTCACTCAGTTCTCTTTCTTTTTCACTCACAGGTACAATCAGCATTTGATCTTGCTCTGCCGTAACGCAAGAAAGATAAGGTAAGTATGCGTTTCTTTTATTCCTTATTTATGTATTGTCTGGGTTTCTCTTTCTCTCTACTAAACTCACTGTTTAGAGACTGAAGTGATATCTTGTATTGGTGTTCTGGTGTTGATAAGACAAGCCTTCCGTCTTTGAAATATTGTTTAACGAAAGCTCTGGCCTTACGGTGAAGAGTTTACTGAAAATTATTCTTTGGGTTCTTTTCACCAATTATCCTGTCTGCAACTTAGAACGCGGCATGTGAAAGAATAATGCCCGCGTTTAACTCGGACTTCCCAACTCTATTTAATCTTGCAGGGCGTCTGAAGCGCATTTAAGGAAGACGCGGCGTGTAGAAAGGTCACGCCCGCGTCTGACAGATTCGGAAACAGCTGGCGAAGACAGCTGAACCAAAAACTTTTTTAAATCGCTCACTGTGAAGAAAAATTAGTTATTCGAAGGATTTTAGAGTCTGCTGGCGTTTAAAGTTATTAAGTCTATTTACCCTTTGACTCATAGAAATTTACTCTCGACTCAACCTTTTCTCTCAGAAATTTATTTTTACATTAGCTACGTTTTAGACATTAACCTGATTTCTGTGAGGAATTAAGTGTACCGACAAAGCTAACCCCGATTTTACCGCAACTACCCTGACTGAATTCCACGACGCTGGGGAAACAGGTGCTCTTCCATTAATTTCTTCAGTGAAGTGCGCAGTGGAATGTTGAAGCGCACTTCACCAGCTGTCATTAAACCTAAAAGACTAGACTGCTAACAGCGGTGTGCTGTTGCAGTGTCAGAATGTTGGCAGCCATCTTGCAGTTCCTGCGGTGCCAACTAGTGCTCCAACTTAAGGGATTAACTGCCTTTCGGTAAGTTTGTGGGAGGAAAATAGTAGCCAGCGTTGAATTAGAAGGAGGAAACCTCCCGTGAGTCCTGACAACGGGATTCAATGCCATCCCCCGAACCTGGAGGCTTAACCCCGAGGCATTACTGGACATGGTCTTCCAGACTGAATTGGGACAAGAGATCACAGACTTCTTTCAAAGAAACGTAGGCTCAGTTGTGCATGTTGGTACGGTATGGGATGCCTTTAAGGTCACGGTGCGGGTTTTTGCATAGCCAAAAGCTTTGGGGTCTTGCGGGATATAAGGCGAATCCTACAGACACTAGAGAATGAGCTGAAACAACTGGAGGGTGTAATAGGGAGCGGCACAAACGGAGAGTTTCAAGCAAGGTTAAGAGGCAAACTCTCGGAATATAAAGACACCTGCAGAAAGGGAAGCCCGTTTTAGAGGGAAATATTTTATGGCAAGGAAATATGGGGAAGGAGAACAGCCAGGCAGAGCTCTAGCGGAAGGAATTCGTAAACCTCGCTTCTCTAGCTGTGTGATGGAGATCTCGGATGAAAATGGGGTAAGACACGGAGATAGTGAAGATATCCTTCATACTTTTACCACATATTACACTACTCTATACAGTACTCTTAGATAGCAATCGCTGGATTTGTCTAACTACCTATATGATGTAGCAATTGATTGGCTAGGGGACGCACAAAGGGAATTTCTAGCGGCTCCAATCGAAGATGAAGAAATCCGCGTCGCTATTATGCAAATGAAATCAGGAAAAGCCCCCGGGTCTGACGGACTCGCAATAGATTTTTATAAGACATATTAACCAATTGCTCCCTATTCTAAAAGAGGTCTTCATGGAAGCCCAGGAGACGGGCGAACTCCCGACTTCCATGAGGGAAGCACTTATCACATCCCTCCTCAAGCCTGGCAAAACTGCAGATACGTGCGACTCCTATTGGCCTCTTTCATTGATTAACAATGATGCAAAAATCTTTGCTAAGGTACTGGCCAATAGATTAAGCTTGCTGATGGACAAGCTAGTACTGCCTGATCAGGCTGGTTTTATTCCGGGGAGAGCGACCTCAAACAACCTTCGCACATTGTTTTCCATACTGCAAAATGTAGACCCTAACTTGGAACTCGTGGCGGTCTTTCTAGATGCCACGAAAGCCTTAGATTCGGTCGAATGGGACTATTTGTTCCCCATACTTCAATGCATGGGAATGCCAAAAATATTTTTATCATGGATACACCTTTTATATAACTCCCCTGCAGCCAGGGTTCTTGTTAATGGTCAGATATCAACACCCTTCTCAGTTACAAGAGGAACAAGGCAGGGGTGTCCCCTTTCCCCACTACTATTTGCTCTTGCGGTTGAACCTCTTGCGGCCAAATTGAGACAACACTACCAAGATAAAGCCCTACGTTGCCAAATGCGGCAAATACTCATCTCTTTATATGCAGATGATATTACTCTCTATCTCCGAGATCCCGAACAGAATCTAAACCCTATTTTAAGAGAATTTGTTCGGTTCGGAGGGCTATCTGGGATACACATTAATTGGGGAAAGTACCAAATACCCTTACTGCTTCCGTAAAACTATTTAATCCTGACTTCCCCCATAGAATGGTGCGATTCGGAGGTTAAGTACTTAGGGATACATATCACAACAAACCATGCTGAGTTAATGCGCTTAAATTATGGCAGGGCCTTGGAAAACATTACTAATTGTGTCACAAGATGGATTGCGCTGCCATTATCAATGGCGGGAAGAACATCTCTCATAAAAATGGTGGTCCTCCTTCGACGACTCTATTTATTTTTAAATATTCCATATTACCCGGGTAAGCATTTCTTTGCAGCACTACGCACCGAGATGATGAGCCTCACATGGGGTGGTAACCAGCCTAGGCTTAAGTGGGATGTACTGACCAGGCCATATTCTCAGGGCGGCTTTGATGTTCCCAACCTGGAATTATATTATAATTGTGCGCAGGCTCATTATGTGCATTATTGGTTTCACCCCCACACCCCCCCCAATACATGCCACATGTGGCAGTGGAACATTGGCTAGCAGATCCAATCCCCCTTGAGGGTGCTATAATGGGTACATGGAAACCTCGTGAAGCCGAACCCACATCCATCTCCAGTACGGTAGCAGCATGGCAGCGCATAGCCGAAATGCTACAAGCCCCTATGCTGTATTCACCCCTAAATACCATCCAAAGATGTTGGTACTACAGGAAGGGGCCTTTAAAAAAAAAAAACAAAGCAAAGTATGGTATAACGTGTTGGGGAGACTCATATCGGAATGGAAAGTTCTGCACCCTACAACAGATTTTCACTAAAACAACACCCTCCCCAATGGACATCTTTCTATATGTTAGATTGAGACAGGGTATTAAGGAATACACACCTAATTATCCACACGAACCGCAGGAATTAATCCCGCTGCGATTGATGCTAAGATGTGATACGGCGGCACACGCAGTGTCTACATTCTATCATAACATTTATAATCACTCAGATTTTAGAACAATGTGCCGCGAGGGCTCAATGGGAGGCAGATATGGGGCAGGAAATAACGGACAATCACTGGGGCTATTGCTGTGCACAAACAGAGCAAGTCTCAGCAAGCTGCCGTCTACGCATTATTCATTATAAATTTTTACACCGCACCTACTACACTCCCGTTAAAATGCACAAATTTAAACTGCGTGACAATGATAACTGTGATCGATGCGGAATGCCAGGGGCAGGTTTTCTACATCGCACATGGAGCTGTAACGGGGTTCAGGAATATTGGCGACAAGTTTTTTCAGCGCTAGAACAGATGACCTCACCACCTATTGAAATTACACCTATAATTGGCCTATTGGGGTATACAGCAAATATCGCAGCTGGATATAGACGCTTTGTCTCTCTGTGGCTCTTGTTAGCCAAAAGGAGAATCGCATGTGGATGGGGACGTGGGAGAGCGCCCACGTTTAAGGACTGGATCAGAGACATGATATTCTGGCAAGATCAAACGCACACTTACGCTGAGTTACTCCCACTAGCTTCACGCCCCAGAGATATATGGGTCCCTCTTCAAACATATCTCTTATCGCATCTCGTTGACATCACGCTTAATAATTAGGCAAGATAGTCATTACACCTGGCATGGATAGGTCATGGATGAATAGGCTCTAGAAAGACATAGGGTTGTTCAGAGAAATAAAGACAATCCTTACAGTGCTGAACGGAAATATACAGATAACTTATCTGTGTGTTAACGATGTATTGCAGACTCATACCCGTTACTGCAATATGTAAACTGTTAAGAATATTGTAAGAATGTACACAATGTGTAAACATGCAGTGACCCATGTACTTTGCGTATTGATACTGATGTATGTTGCAACAAGTAAAATTCTATAAATAAATTTTAAAATAAATAAATAAAGATGCCTCCTTTATCGTGTCGCACTTGCTGCACTTCAATGACAGGCTCTGTCTTCTGCTGCTTATTTTCCAACACAAAGACTGGTGTTTATGAACCTTTCTCACTTCGTAGAGAGAGAAAGAAAAATAAGCACTAGCAAAGCATACAGGTCTCGCCTATGCAAGAGCTATTTATTGACTTTGCGAATGTGTTTTAGGCATACTGTACACCAGAACGGCTGCTGTTTAGCGTGACTAAAAGTTAGTACCGTAGTGGAGAGTGGAGTAGAATGTCGTCGAGTGGAGTGACAGTATCACAGAGTTGAGTCGCATAAAGTTTGGCGTATTGGAGTGGCATAGAGTGGAGTTGTGCGGCGTAGAGTGCACTGGCGTAGAGTGCATTGGCGTAGAGTGTTGCAGCGTATAGTGACATGGAACTCAGAGGTGTAGAGTGCAGAGTTGCATAACAGATTAGAGTTGTGCATAGTCGCCCACAGTGGCATGGAGTGGAGTGCAGCGTTGCAGAGTGGAGTGCGGCGTTGGGGCGCAGAGTGGAGTGGCGCAGAGTGGAGTGGCGCAGAGTGGAGCAGAGTGGAGTGGCGCAGAGTGGAGTGGCGCAGAGTGGAGTGGCGCAGAGTGGAGTGGCGCAGAGTGGAGTGGCGCAGAGTGGAGTGGCGCAGAGTGGAGTGGCGCAGAGTGGAGTGGCGCAGAGTGGAGTGGCGCAGAGTGGAGTGGCGCAGAGTGGAGTGGCGCAGAGTGGAGTGGCGCAGAGTGGAGTGGCGCAGAGTGGAGTGGCGCATAGTGGAGTGGTGCATAGTGGAGTGTCGAGCTGCAAAGGGGTGCGACATGGAGCAGAGCAAAGTGGCCCAGGGTAGAGTGGTGTAGAACGGCGCAGGGCAGAGACGGCGCCGGGCAGAGTGCTGCAGAGTCGGCGCAGGGCAGAGACGGCGCCGGGCAGAGTGCTGCAGAGTCGGCGCCGGGCAGAGGGGCGCCGGGCAGAGTGGCGTCGGGCAGAGTGGCGTCGGGCAGAGTGGCGTCGGGCAGAGTGGCGTCGGGCAGAGTGGCGTCGGGCAGAGTGGCGTCGGGCAGAGTGGCGTCGGGCAGAGTGCTGCAGAGTGGCGTTGAGTGTATTGGCGTCGGGCAAAGTGGTGCTGAGTGGCGTAGAGTGTATTGGCGTTGGGCAATGTGGTGCAGAGTGGCGTAGAGTGTTTTGGCGTCCGGCAAAGTGGTGCAGAGTGGCATAGAGTATTGTCGCAGCAGCAAAGAGTGCTGCGCGGCAGCAGCAAAGAGTGGCGTGGCCGCAAAGACAACACATCTGCAACTGAAATCACCATTACATTTGCAGAGTTTCACTGATAAAAGTAAACAGGGCACAAACGATAATGTGTGAAAATGTGGTCACCTAGTGTATTGATTTGTTCTGATCTTTTTTAAATACTTGTTTCCACCCCACTTCAGAATTATCAAAAATGTGCTTCATTTGGGCTTTTCCAATTCTGAAATATCTGTAAAGTTTAAGGACATTTGAAATTTGTTGCATGCTAGACAAAAAAATTAAAATCGTACAGCCTTCCTCAAGCACTCCGCCCGAGCCAGCATGATTGTCACATAAATCCGCTCACTTTAAAGTCAGAGAAAGAAAAGTAAACACCAAGCTCCCTGGAAGACAGAGCCTGAATTTGACCTCAGTCTTTGAACGCACAGCAAATGTGACACGATAAAGACAAAATTTAAACGCCTGTATACAGAAATCAAGCCCTGGTGGGCAAATACAATAGTTTGGGTAAGGGAAGGGGTGAACTCGAGCTGGACAGCCTAAAACCAATACAGCCAGAAAATAGACAGCAAGCAAATGTGATTTACAAACCACAAAGGCAATGGTAAACAATGGGCGGAATGCATTTGCAGGGAAGTTTTCTGAATGTCCCCAAGATGTCATGCTTGGACCTAATAAAGGGAATTTCGTGACAATCCTGCTGGGATTCATGAAGCGTGAAAGCAAAGCTGGAGAATGTAATTTTTTCCTAGCACACAAAAATGCAAATACCTGTAAATGAAATGTGCATATTCAGCACTTAGGAAAGCGAAATAAAGCAAATCTTTTTGTAATTCTGAAGTGTGATGGAAACAAAATATTTTAGTAGACACTTTCCATGGAGATGTACAAGTAAAAACATTTTCACTGAAACCCAATTTCCACACATCCTTTGCGGGCAATATAGTTCCATCTACAACACTGCATGTATGTGCACATTTAGTGAACATTTCAATAGAAAATGTGCTGTCTGCAAATGACAATGCACTACCACACTATGCTTTACTACATTAAAAAAAAAAACGGCCGCCTCATGTGAAGCGCGGTGGGTCTCGATAGTTAGTCGCACCAAAAAATTGGTTCATGCTTCTAAAGTTTGGGTAGCACTGTTCTAGTCCTTTGTGACCCATTTCCTCAAGCTCCCAAAAGCAACGAATGTACAATCAAAGAAAAATTTTACTTTTGAAAAAATCGGGAGGGGGTTAGCCTGTAGAGATTGTAAAATATTAACATAAGAATGCATTCCAAAATAAAACATGCATACTCAATTCTAAGTTAACACCCAAACCTCCCGACTCTTACCCAATACAGACCTTTATGTTCACTAAGAGGACAAGCATTTGAAATGCAATAGGTCTCACATTCATGCGAGTTTGAGCTATTGGCATTGTAAATGACAATGCCTTATTTATGTTTTGGGTTTTAAAACAAACAAGAGGCACTGTCATTTACAATACTAATAGCTTAAACTCTCGCAAATGCGAGACCTATTGCATTGCTATAAAAGGCTTTCTCGACCGCTTGTTAGATTGTAAATATCAGAGGAAGAGACCGGCCTGCGACGTCTTCAAAGTAGTGATAAATAGTGCAGTGAAGAAGATGTGTAAGTGTTGTAAATTACACAGACACAAAGTGTGAAGTGAGAGTTGCATATGATCCGAGCTATAAACACTAACAAAGCGCTCCAACACCTTTCGCTCTGTGATTAAACTGTCGCTTCTCAGGAGGAAGATCAGGAGGAGGGGAGGGGGGGGGGGGGCATTTCCCTGCCCTCTCCCTGATTTGAGTGTGCAGTGTGGCATTGCGTAATGTCATTGCTACCTTTGGCCTAATAAAAAACACTCCGGCTGTATTGGGCCCTGGCTTCACCTCCTGGTGCAGGGCGGGCTGTGATTTATGGCAGGCATGGAGGGAGGGATGGTCTCGGCTGCAGCTCCGGCCTCGTTCAGTGCCCCTGCTATTACTAGTGAGCGAGAGGCACTGAGGTGGTGGTTTGGTATTGGTGGTGGTATTGGTGGTGGTGGTATTGGTGGCGGCAGTATTGGTATTGGTGGTGGTACTGGCACTGGTGGTGGTACTGGCATTGGTGGTGGTACTGGCATTGGTGGTGGTACTGGCATTGGTGGTGGTACTGGCATTGGTGGTGGTGGTGGTATTGATGGTGGTATTGGGGGTGGTGATTGGTATTGGCGGTGGTGGAGGAGGTGGGGGTGGTATTGGTGGTATTGGTGGTGGTGGTGGTGGTGGTGGTGGTATTGGTGGTGGTGGTACTGTTAATAAAATAGGCTTTTGAAAACAACCCATCAGGTGTCTTTAGTACAGATGACATGTAACACAGATGTGCTGTTGTCAGCGTCCGCCCATTAGCACAGGATTATGTGCTACCTGGAATTCACATGACTTAATTCGCTAATCATTTCTAAATCCATTTTACTTGGGAGGGTTGAAACAGACACGATAATGCTGGGTTAAAGGGATTGAAAGCAGGACCAGATCTCTACAGACTGCACCACTAAGGTAAGGACCACGCAATTTGAACCTGAGCTGGAACCACAGTGAAGGAAGTGATAAATAGAGTTGGTGTGTGCCTGAGGTGTCTTGGAGACTGGAAATGATTAGGCTTTGCCTACCAGAAGCACCGAAATGACAAAAGCTTAGAAGGTAGACTGCAGAAGCAGGGAGAAGCTGAGAGGTTGAAATTGTCAGGGGTAAACAAAAACAATGTATAACAGCGCACTGGAAGAGGGAGGCTGGAAATGCTTCAAGTATAGTTCGCTGAGCGAGTATATTTGCTTCTGGTAGGATGGCCAATAGTGTTAGTCAATGGGAGTAGTACAGTGTGGGATTACATAGTGTTCTACTAATAGTAATGTACTTGTGAATACAAGTCTAGAAGGTGAGGGGCGGAGTTACTAAAGACCAAGATGAACGGGTAGAGACTAGAAGGTGAAGCACACAGCTTGTACTCTTAACACTGGTGAGATCTGAGCCTGGTCACAGTGTCCTTGGTACCTAGGGTACCTTTTTCAAAGAGCGTACCTGTGGCCAGAGATGTGCCAATTGTGGTTACAAAGATACAATTTTGGGAAGGAACACACGTGCTGGGCCCTGGTTAGCTGGATCCCAGCACACACTCAATCAAGTTGGCATCAGGTATCTGGAAAAAAGTTAGGGTTTAACCATGCAAAAAGGGGCACTTTCCTAAAAAAAAAAGTAAATAAAATAGAAAATAAATAAAATATACAAAAAAAGATAGATACATGTAACATGAAGGCCTTTCAGGAAGCATCAAGGAGGGGGAGGGTGCGAAAAGAGATCAGCAGGGAATAACAATAAAAAGAGTAAGAAAACTAAATTCTAAAGGAAACAAGCACTGGCAAAGCCAATAGTTCAAGTTTAAATGTGCTAATGCATCTACACAAAGGCATTCAGGACCGCTGTTAGCACATCTGAGCTACACAACCATGTAAAAGCACTGTGGAGAAACTAAAAACAAACAGATACAGGAGCTGACTGAGTGCAAAGCATTGGAGGAAGCTAAGAATTAAGCACACAGGTTGCGTGTGCTACTGTGGCGAAGCAAGTGAGGCACATCCCCCAACACAACAACGGATTAAGGACGCCTCCTCCAGGTTGAGCAGAGAAAGACTGCTACAACTGAGGTTCATTGAGGCCCCCACAGCTATGGACCCCAGGGCCACCACACCTGCTGCAACAATGATAGCTACACTCCTGTCTGAAAGCAAAAGTATTGTCTCTTTGTTCTTCAATGCATGACTTGCAACTATTGGAGTTAAGAGTGTGCAGGTGCGATTCCTAGATGCTACCTTGGCACTGATATTAACTGTGGACCAAAAGGAGCCTCGGGGCCACATTTGATTGGGTTTTGATTGAAACTTTATATAAACTATAGTAGGTCAAAGAACACTAGCCTCTTACCACACTCGAATTCAAAGAAGAAGAGGACACTGGCTGACTTAGTTCTGTCTAAATTACAACCAAAGTAGCTAACGGCCACTTCTTTTTACACTCCAGTAGGATACGATTATTAGAGGTGACAGCTGGTGGTGGAGTGTGGCATTGCAGCAGTCAATATAAGCAGGTCTCATTCAGTATTAAAGTATGTGCACATTTTTAAGTGAGTGATGCATACGTAAAAAGTGAACACTACTGATGCATCTTCGCCACAAGAAATCCTTTCTCATCTCTTCATAAAACGGTTTTGCTATAGGGAACAGGGACACGCCACATCCAAAATTAGAAACTTTTTCTATTTTACTGGGAGTAAGTGCCATTGAAGGACAGGACGAGTATGCTGGCCTCCCCATTAACAAGCACGTAGACCTCTGAGAGCAGGAGTGTACACATATCCCTCAAACGGTACTTCATGAAGAAACTCAGATGCAATTGCATTCAATAACTGAGCTGAACACAAAGCCTGCCACAGCAATACGGTATCTAACCCACAACCCATACGCTATTCCACTTCCTTGACCATTGAGAAGTCCAAAAATTAATCAACACAGCCATCACCATAGTTACGTAAAATTGCCAAGTGCTGTTAGTGCATTTTGATTAAAAACCAGCAATACAAAAATGCAACTGGTCACACAATGCAAAAATAGTGTTTAGTACTAATTCCATTTCAAGGCTGCACTTCAAGTCCTTCCTCCGCTATCACTGAGAATCAGCATACCAACAATAGGGCTAATTTGAATGTTTGTTGCTGAACAGTGGTACACTACAAATGACAAGTTCAAACACTTGCAAGACAGATTTATCATTCCCTCCTTTTGAGTGTGCATCAGAGTACAGATTTTCCATTGCTGGGAATGAAGTACCGTATTTATTTAGCAGACAGTAATATGGAGATTGCCATTAAATATTTATCCTGGAGACACCAGTCACTATACCCTCTTTCCGACCAAAGAAACTGTGGGATTGAGCGAACTGTGTTTTCAGAGGATTTCCAAGCTGCAATGTCATTCATTTCTACTGCCTGCAATGAATGGCTCCTGCATTCCCTTCATTTGGTGGCGCTGGTACACTATAAATGGAGACACTTAACAGTAACATAACTGCAAGCAGATCAAGCAGAAGCACAGGGGAGAGTGGGGGCAGTTACACCGAGTTGGATTACAGATACCTGGCATTTATGCATGTAGGCAATCTTGACTGCGTCACACGGTTGGTTATGTAATTAAACGAGTTGGGAAGCCATCAGTGTGAGTTGCATGGCCAAAAGTAATTTGCTAAGTAAGATGTCACGGAGTATGACGTTTGCATAATACTGCAAAAAAATTGATGTTAAACTCTCCATTCTAAAATGACGCCCACATTTCTTCTCACCCAGATTCTCTATCAATAACTACTTCTTTTGCGTTATTCAAATTAGCCCAATACTACTAAATGGAACTAAAATAGCTCAAATACTGGGAAGGGGTGGCTGTCCATTTAAAAGCACTGCAAGCGAAGAAACACATTTTTTTACAGCAAGATCAAACAAGTACTGGCGTAGCTACTAGGTCTGGCGTTGGCCATCAGCTTTTTGGCAATTCTCGTTTTGTCATGGTTTTTGCAAAACTTTATTGTTTGGAAAGATGCAAACTAAAAAAACAAAACCATGTCTAAAAGCAAAAGTGTTTTCCTGGTCTCAAAAAAGTAAACATTATCATGGTACACCCAGCACTGAGAACAACTAAGTTGGGCAAGTGTGTGGATGTGCTCCTACTGAAAGGGCAGCATGCCTTAACTCAAAATTAAGTCAGTTATGGCGGAAGTGGGCTGCCATTGCCCCTTAATGCATGCTGGAGTGGGTGGAAGAAAAATGTGAATGACAATTACAGCTGATTAGATGAAGTCAGTCTGAAAACCCTTACAAGTAAGTAGGTCTTACATAGCAGTGGTGTGGAACTCCTCTAGCCCGACTTCCAGGACATGTTGTTTGGGGTCAAGGACAGCACGCTTTTATGTTTATTTTGTTTATATTTTTGGGGAGTTTTATATAGCACGAACTCGACCCGAACGTTTCAGAGCACTTTACGTGAGCACGAGTTGCATTAGAGACGGACACATTCATTTTATTAGGCACAGGGAGATTAAGTGATTTGCCCAGAATCACAGGATGTTGACCGTCCCTGCCGAGATTCGAACCCGGTTCCCCAGTTTCGAGGTCAGCCGCTCTAGCCGTTAGGCCCAACTTTCTGCAGGACAAACACTTTGGCTGCCAGTTTACAGTACCACATTATGGATCAGGGAAGGGCATTGTCTGCAGCTAAGGTATTGTTTGTGGCCATATGTTAATGCTGTTCGAACTTGAATTTATGGTTCATTAATACAAAGCCTTTCATATTAAGGTGAGCGCTCTAAGGAAATGTTGTAAGCTTGGACGACACTACTCACAGTGGTTCCAGTGTAAAAATGTGTACACATTTTTACAAAGTTTAACAATATGAGGCTACATACACTGCTCCCAGAATGCTCTCTAATTAGATGCAAATATCTGCAGAACCTTGAAAGCAAGATTGATGATCCTTTGCTTTCAAAATAAAATGTTCACAAAAAAATGCAACTAGGAAACAAAATGTTGTGCTAAACTACTGTGAAATTGTAGGTAACATTTTTTTGAAGCATCATTTAGTAAAATGTATTGATGCATACTAGTATTTCCAAAAATATTCATAATGGAAAATCAGTGCAACCAGTTTCAACAAGATAATGAGAAACATAAAAATAAACAAGCACTGGTAAAGCCAATTGGTTTTGTCAATGTGTGTCTTGTTTGGTATGGTTTTGTAAAACTTTGAGGGAGCTGCCAGGCCCTCACCATTATAACAAACATGGGCAAAAAGCAATAATAGTTTTTGGTCTCAAAAAGTACACATCGCCACAGTAGTCCCTGGTACTGAACAAAACTACTTTGTGTGCCGATATCCTCTTTGTGAAAGTATGGATAGATAACATTTTAACAAAAACAAAAGGTCTTGGTTGACTCCAGACCTAATTAGAGGCCCAATTCTTAAAGAAAGTCAGAAAATTGCACCCATGGTATATGACCTTGCATTAGCGCAGATTGCGGCTTTCATGAATTCACAAGAATTTACTGAAGTAGTCCAGGAAAGCATACTCCTAGAAAAATTTGTGAACTGCATTTTAGCACGAGCAAATATAAATGTGTAGATTTGCTCATGCGAAAATCTGATGAGGGTTTACAAGTTTACTTTCCCTCCTACCACTTTTTTCCCCAACCCAGGAAGAAGTTTTACTTTTGCCATTGTCAGGAGTAAATCTCTAACCTTTCTCAGTATGGGAAAGATTAGAGAAGAGCTGGCGAAAACCCCCTAAAACATGCAATTTATCAGGTTTGGACAGACTCAAAAGTGCATTCCAACACTGGAACTAATGATTAGAATGTAGACCCGTGGAAAGGTGGCAAAATAAGGAAATTAATAGAATTCAAACCGTACTATTGTATGAGCCCTGGCATAATAAGAAAGTAATATCACAGCTTTTATATAATGAGATTGCTGACATAATTTTTCGTGGCACCAAAGGGAAAAGTGTTTTTTTTTACAGGACAAGTAGATTTATAAAGCAACTTGTCCCATGGACAAGTAGATATTTTATTAAATTCCACACCACTGCAAAGTTTTAGTAAAATCAAAAGTTCTTGGGTAACACACACCAAAAAAGCCATTGGTCTGGCACTGGCTGCTAGACTTGTCCTTAAGAAAGGAAAAAAGAGAGGAAGGAAAAAAGAGGAAGGAAGGAAAAAGGAGGAAGGAAGGAAAAAAGGAGGAAAAGAAGCGGAAATCAATAAAGGATGGGAGCCAAAAAAGGAGGAACGGAAGACAAAAGGAGTAAAGGGAAAGGAGGAATGGAAGGAGGAAAGGAAGGGGAAAGGAGGGAGAAAGAAAACAAGAAAGGAAAAATAAAGGAAATAATGAAAAAAGCAGGCAAACCAGAAAGAAAGACTGAAAGAAAGAAGGAAAGAAAAAGGAAATTAGACAAAAAGAAAGATTAATGGAAAGAAGGCAAAAAGAACAGAAAGAAAAAGGAAAGCAGGCAAATATTAAAGAAAGGAAAGAAAGCAGGCAAGGAAGAAAGAAGGGGGGGAGCTAGAGGGCGCCAGGCAAGATGGCTGCACCTTAGTGCAGCTCCGCCCGGCTGATCGCCTATCCGCCCAATATCGGCTGAATATCGCGGCATCCAAGTGCCCAAACTACTGCCCTGCATGGTGTGACACCCCCGCTGCTGTTGGGGGCTGTTAAGACTGCTGGTGCTCCCTGTGTCACAAGCAATTCGGCGAAGGCTGCCCTGACCGCCGTGCAGCCAAGATGGCGGCCGCTGTTGTGGTGAGCTGAGATTGAGCGCCAGCCGGTGCTCTGCGGGGGCAAGAGCGCGAAGTGCTACAGCAACTGAGCCTAGAATCAGCGCTACCGGCGGATGCCGATTCCTACCTCCCTGTGTTGCTGTCTGCGGGGGCTTGAGCCTGGCCGGTAACTCCTGGACGGCTCCGCGCCCTTCTTCGGCTGTTGGCTGCTTGCGGTACTGGTGTGGAGGGCCTGAACATCGTGCGGAGCCTGGCGGATCCTGCAGAGCCCACCTGAGGCCCTTGTCTGCCGACGCGGAGGATAGTCTACGCCCGCTGCGGTAGGCGGGGGGGGCGGCTCTTGCCTTGGCCCGCGGCTGGGGAGGTGGGTGCGGGCCGGGGCTCTGGGCCGCGGCCTGCCGGCTGCGGTCTGCGTGCGCGGCGCGCTTGGGCCTGCCGGTCTTGGCTTCCTCCTGGTCTCTGGTTGGGCGGAGGGGAAAGGCCCCCTGGTGAATGCTGCGCGTCCCTCTGCCCTGACCTGTAGCTGCTGCCCGGGGACTTTTCAATTTGCGGATTTACCCCTGTATATTTGACATCGCTGCTTGAACTGTGCCCGGGGTCTGTGCCTCTGGCGGAGAGCCCAGTGCAGCTCAGCATTGCGCAGCTGGTGTGTTCAGGGATCGCCTAGCCACGATACTTCTCCCCACGGTGGTGCGCTGGAGATAGCGGTCTCCGGCACGTTTCTACAGTGCCCCTGGAATACAAAGCTCTCTACACTAAGTGCACGTTTGCGGCTTATAGGGAGGGCCGTCTACATTGTCACACCGCTCCCCTGAGGTGGCGTGCCCTGGATAGCGGAGACCAAACTACCTATCTGTGCCTCTGTGGAAAGTAGTCTGCCCTGTGGTGCATATTTGCGGCCTGTTGTGGGGGTTGACTCTGCTGCCACACTACTTTACTGCATAATACGGACGCCTTGTTCTCGCTTCTTTGTACTGGCCTGGACGTGATAGCAGGGGCACACGGGCGGCATTATACTTAAGTGCGACAGGTGGAGTTTCCCTGCCAATAACTTACTGACTTGCCAGGATCCTACTCCTTGCCTGGTGTCTGGGAACTGCGCAACGGATGCTTTCGCGAGGTGTCGCCCTATGGTGGGAGTGCGTCTTGGATTGTAATTGCCAGTCTGCTATCATTGTGCCCCTGGAGCATGGGACTGTATAGAATGCTTGAACATTAGTGGCCTGCTGGGAGGAATAACTCCATTGTAAGCCTGTAGTACTGCCTTGCACAGTCGCCTCTCACACGTTCTACTTCACTGGCTTGGCTCTGACTGCTGGTGTATTTGGGAGGCCTATACCTCATGTGCTGTAGGGAGTGTTCACTGCTGTAGGTTCATTGCACTGCTCGCATCCTGCATCTAGCTTGTTGCTGGACCTAGCGTCCCAGGTGCCCTTGGGGGGGGTGCTGCCATACTGCTGAGACTGTTGTCTCCTACCTATATCCTTCACCTCCCACTATGGGGAAGCCGGACAAGTTACAACCACGCCTCACGTTTGAGGCGCGAAAGTCAGGCAGAACCCATCAAAAAGCGGCTTCGGACTGAGGCTGATTTACAGGGGGAGGGCCCGCCCAATTTGGAATCTACGTTGCTGGCAATGCAAACAAGCATTGGCATAGCCAATAGGTCTCGCTTTTGGGACCTTATAAGTATTTAGTTATGCAGCATAATATCCTTGGTGCAACAACATCAACTGTTGCATGGCTAAGCACTTATAAGGTCCCAAAGGCGAGACCTATTGCCTATGCCAATGCTTGTTTTGACAAAGTAGCCTTGATGTGACTGGAAGAAGCCCACCACAGACAATACCACCTGAGTACTCCAATTAGAATAAAAGAAAAGAGTAAAGTTATGATTCTAAAAACTACAAAAGACTTCTAGTCTTTTGTAGTTTATCGAATCATAATTTCAGGATTCCGCCTGTCTCCCCTTGCCCTCTCTGACTCCCTCCCCCTCAAGGGCCGACTTGAGCATTGGTGGTCATAAATTAATTAATGCCGGGCCTGTAAGCTCGCGACGTGAGGTGCAGAAAGATAAGAGCCTCGGCCAACCAGACAGTTTGTTTCATCATGATGAAACGGAAACTCTGTTAGCAGTAGTGCTCCTCCATCTCCGATTTATTGTAGTCAACGTCGAAGGTTTTTTCGATCGTTTTGCTCCTGCGCAATTAATATCCCATTCACAGCAGTACTGCACAGTTTCTTTCGGTCTTATCTGTGAGTGTGCTCATGTTAGTATTGGTGCACTTGCTGCTTAGTTTACATGACTCATTGTAAACTAAGTGGCAAACGCTCCAATACTTCGGTCGAGTTCACGCTATAATAAAACTGCAAGAAAAAACAAGGAGACAGGATCCCGATGGAGGAACGGGAGAGATCAGAGATTAGGGAAGAAAGTGCAACTGGAAAGGGAACTTGGCCAACAAGAAGAGAGCGAAAAAGGTGCCGGAAATGGAAGACAAGAAGGCGTGGGAACTGCGACCGTGATGGGTACTGGCGGTGCACATTTAGGTTCCGAGGGAGGAAGGAGTAAAGAAAGGGAAGACAGCAAAGGACAAGATGGGACCAAGAACACATCGGGCATTGATACGGCTTCGAACGAGCAGAGAGACGAAGATGGCAATGCAGCTTTTGGGAGAAAAGATGTAAGGAGAAAGGGGGGGTAAAGAAAGAGCTTTGGGCCGAACAAGCACAGGAACTATGAACAAAGAAAACAGAGGGGCTGTTACTGATGACGCAGGAGATCGGATCTCAATGACAGAGGGAGACATGAGATGAGAGAGGCCATAGTACAGGAGACAAATGTGGAAGATGGAATGGCAGAGCATCCTCCATTAGTGGAGGATTAATCCGAATGAAACTGACACGGAGGGAAGCCAGATGGCGAGGGAAGCCAGATGGCGAGGGAAGCCAGATGGCGCCTGATCGCGCGTGCACGCTCGCGTGAACGCAAGCTGGTCGCCAGCAAAAGCCACTGCTGTTTGCACTTCCAAAACCCGCTTACTAAAACTCTCGCCAGTGCAGCGCATGCGCTGGCTCAGGCGAGACCTAAAAAGCCTTCAGGCTATTGAGGGTAGTATGTCAACTATGAGTCACAGGCTGGACCATATGTCTTCGCAGCTGGAAAAGCAAAACGCAAGAATGGGGGAGGTGGAACAGAGTGTCTCTACTACGGAGGATGGACTTAGTGAAGTTGCCAGCAAGACCCTCAATAAGGAAAAGGTCTTGGCGCTCATTCAGGCCAAGAACGAAGATTGAGAGGCCCGGTCCTGCAGAAATAACATTCGGATTACGGGCCTTCCCGAATCCACGAACACTGGTAGGATGGAGCACTTCGTTGAGAATCTACTCAAGGAAATATTTGGCTCCGAGCACTTTTCCTCCATGTTTATAGTTGAGCGCGCCCACCGTTCTGTGGCAGCGCGTCCGATCCCAGGTGCTCAATCCTCGCCCTATAATTGCTCGGCTTTTGAACTACCGGGACCGTGATGTCATCATAAGGCTGGCCAGAGATCAGGGCAATATTTGTTATCAGGGGAACACACTGTCCTTTTTCCCGGACTTTACTGTCGCAGTCCAATCTGCGCGTTGTGAATTTGGCACAGTAAAAAAAATTCCTTCAGTCCGAAAACATCCCTTACGCCATGTTGTATCCCGCGTGCCTCCGTGTGGGACCAGAGGGGAACTTCAAGATTTTCTCGACCCCTAAGGCGGTGATGGAGCACGCGAAGCAACTGAAGAGGCGCCGACGCAAGGTCGCGACTGAGCATGAAGAGGAGGAACAATGATATTAAGAGTGGATTGTTAATGTGTCTGCTCTGTGGGTCATCTTGCTGGTGGGATTCACCTATGTTGTGACTCTACGTTCATTGCCTTCCACACGTATGGCCAGGGTAGGGAGTTTTACGTAACATATTGGCTGGTTTGGATGCCTTACGTTTATGTATTTGCTTTTTGATTTTAGTTCAGGTACTAGACTATACTGTGGGAGGACAGTAGCACTCAGACGCCCTGTATTTGGGAGATCCCCACACTATGCTCTTCTTCTGTGTTATTGTTGGGGTTTGTGTCACTGAGCCAATGTCCATTACGGCGGGCTGGTTGCAGCGGTGGGGCCTATTTCAGGACAAATGCTTATATGGTACTCCTTCTTTAGATATACGCCCGTATTAGAGCACAGGACCCCGATGTCTGGGCGGCGACGAACTGTATTGTTTCTGGTCCCATTTACGTGCTTCGCCCTGGACTCATGATCTGTGGCACAGGACATTCCCCAGCGGGTGGTCGCAATAGAACTGGTTATTTCTGGGCAGATGGTTAGGATGCACCATATTTTTATGTATGTTCAGTAATTCTCAAGTAGGCACTTGCGGGCGGGGTGGCGAACTGTATTTTTTGGTCTACTATCCCACAAACGAGACGTGCCCCGAGCTCACGCATGGAGCCCAATGCGCTGGATAAGTTGTGTTGACCCATATGTTTCTTTATCCTGCACAATAATTGGACCTGATCAGCCACCTCCTACTTAGTGGGAGGCTAGTAGCTCTCTACTGTTCCCCGTATGGGAGTACCCCACATGCAATATAAATTTTGTTTAGGGTATGGGGAATTGTTTTCTCAGGGAGGGGATGGCTTTGGCAAGTTGGGGCCGCTGAAGTGGGTGGGAGGTCGAGGACTGCTTTGTCTACACTGGGATGGCTTTGGCAAGTTGGGCATGCCAAAGTGGGTGGGGGAAGGTAGGTTGGAGGGTGTCGGCACTTGTGAACTGTACCATATATGAGCCTGAAAGAAATGTTCTAAGGGTCGGATCTCGAATCGAAATATATTGGCTGGATCACATGACACATGGGTAGTGAGTTCCGATTTGTGACCTGGAATGTGCGCAGCCTCAACAGTCCAAAGAAAATTCGTACTGTATTAGCGTCCCTAGATAGGTGGAATGTTCAGGTGGCATTTTTACAGGAGACGCATCTGACTCCGCTGTCTGAGAAGAATGTGGGTGCCCGATGGGCGGACGTTAGAATGACCTCCTCTTATTCATCCTATTCCCGGGGGGTGATGATTCTTGTTAAGAGAGGCACACCCTTCCAGGTCCATGGCTCGGACAGGGATGAGCAAGGTCGGCTGGCGATTGTGCATGGTACGCTTGGTGGCACGAGTGTTCTCTTGGTGAATGTATATGGTCCGAATGTGGACGATTCCTCATTTTTTGCGGATATCTGGCGTAGGATATCTGCCTTCCCCAGTGCTGAAATTATTTGGGGAGGGGATTTTAATACGTGCCTGGACATCAACGAGGATAGGAAGGGAAGCGGGGCACCTCGACACAGTCCACTGATACCCTTGTGGGACTCCTGGATGCTGGGTATGTGCATGATGTCTGGTGCTTGAGGCACCCTGGGGTCAGAGAGAGCACTTTTATCTCGTCCGTGCACGGTTCTTGGTCCCGCCTGGACTATTGTCTGAGGAGGTCTGCACGTGGGCTGTGGACGTTAAACATTTGGCTAAAACCCTTTCAGATCACTCTCCTGTTCTGCTTGCGCTGCAGGTCCCGGGTGGTGGGAAGCCCCCATTTGCAACCGTTCTCTTTGTCAGATCTGGTTTCTAAGCACACGGTTGGAGAAGCCATTCATAATTACTTCTGGGAAAATGCTGGTACTGTGGACAGCGCCGGGGTTCTCTGGGAGGAGTTTAAGGTGACTATTCGGGGGGTCTGTATCGGAGCACAGGCCGGGGTTCTCAAAGATCTGCGCCGCAGAATTAGGAAGCTTGCGGAGGACATAGCTGCTCTGGAGCGCGACTATGCTAGTTGCCCCGCCGCTGAAAAATTGGCTGCAATTCGGGAGCTAGTGTCGGAACATAACGAGACAGTCGACCAGGAAATGAGACATAGATCACGAAGGTGCACTGCTCGCTATTACGGGGAGGGGGGGAGGGGGGTCGACCCAGCCGCTCGTTAGCGTAGAAATTGGCGGCGCCTCGCAGCCAGGCCTACATTACCGAGCTGGTGGACGAGGAGGGAGAGGCGCACTTGGGTAACACGGACATTAGTGGGGTGGTCTTAGATTTTTACTCTAAATTATATGGGGAACGCGATCAGCCGCCTATTTGCGATAAATGACTACCTAGACGATGTCGCATTGGGCTGGCTGTCCCTCAATCAACGGGAGTATCTCAGTGTCGTTTGATGTAGAAGACGTGAAGCAGGCAATCATGTCTCTCCCTACTTGCAAAGCGGCGGGCCTTGATGGTCTCCCTAGCGAGTTCTATAAGGCTTATGCCGATGATTTGGCTCCGCAGATGCTGGAGGTATTTGCTGAGGCGTATGAATCTGGCAAGCTGCCTCCCTCCCTTACGGAAGCGTTAATCGTAATGCTTTTGAAGCCTGTTAAAGCGGCGAATACATGTGATTCCTATAGACCCCTCTCTATTATTAATATAGATGCCAAAATTTTGGCAAAAATGATTGCCACCAGGCTCCAGCCCTTGGTCCATAAATTGGTCCTGCCGGACCAGTCGGGCTTCGTGCCCTCCAGATCCACGGCACACAACCTCCGAACTATTTTTTCCACATTGCATTATTTCGATCAGGATTTTCAAGCGGTGGCTGTGCTGCTCGATGCAGCGAAGGCGTTTGACTCCCTTCAGTGGGAGTACATGTTCACCGTCTTGCTGCGAATGGGCTTACCTCCGTTCTTCTTAAAATGGGTTCGCCTCCTATATGATGCACCGGTGGCGCGGATTCGTGTTAATGGCTGGGTCTCTGAGGCATTCTCCATCAAACGCGGTACGCGGCAGGGGTGCCCGCTGTCGCCAATGCTTTTCACGCTGGCATTGGAACCGTTGGCCTGTAAGCTGCGGCAGCGACACGCCCAGGCGGCGTTGCGGTTTCGTCAGCGACCCTTAATGGTGTCATTATATGCGGACGATATGATGCTCTATGTGCGCGAGCCCGCCACATACTTGCCGGAACTACTGAGAGAGTATGTCAGGTTTGAGAGCTTACTGTGTTCCCACTAACAGCCGGTACCAAGGAGATTGAGATGGATTTTCCCTTGCAATGGTCAAATGACCCGGTGAAATACTTGGGCATTTGGCTTCATAGAGACCCTGAGGTAGTCATTTCTGCTAATTACGGCCGTGCCATCGATAAGATTACGGACCAGGCTACACGCTGGGCTAAGCTACCTCTCTCACTTGCGGATCGCATTGTGATCGTAAAAATGACATTTTTACCCAAACATCTGTATCTGTTTATAAACATCCCTATCCGATTGAATGTTGCGCTATTTAACACGTTACAGTCGGTCCTGCTCGCGATCGTTTGGGGGGGAGGGAAAGCCCGGTGTAGCTGGAAGGTTCTGACGCTGCCTTTCGAGCGAGGTGGATTGGAGGCCCCAGATTTACGTCTATATTACTTATGCACTCAGGCGCAGTTTGCGCACTTCTGGTATTTTCCACAGAGGTTTCAACCACACACGGCTATTGAGGCGGATTCTGTCCTTCCGGTGCCCCAGGCTGCAGCTGCCATGATTGGGGGGGGGGGGGGGGACCACGGGGTGAAATCAGCCCGGTTCATTGTACGGCATGGGCGTGGAATGCACTCGCTAAGAGGGCGGGGATGGACTACCTATATGCCCCCGGACTGCCGATCGCGGCGCATCCTGATATATCGGCTGCACGGGAACAAACCGCCTTGCAAGCGCTGGGTAAGGTAGGGATTACTCGCCTTGGGGATTTGTACAATCAGAGCCAGTTCCGGGCGCTTTCGGATTTGCAGAGTCGCCATGGTGCAGGCCTGATGCTGGGATTCACCTATGTGCGGGTGCGACAAGCAATCCGTGATATCTACCCAGAATTCCCAGCCGAACCACGTACTCTGCGGGGACTGCAGGCGGTGCTAGCAGGGGAGGAGCGCGGGGGCCTGATCACAAAATTATACAATGCATCTCTTAGGGAGACTGAACTAGCGGAGTCCCCTCATATACCAAATGGGCGGCGGTAGTGGGTGCCTCCATGTCACTGGTTGAATGGAAATTTTGCTGTGTATTGACCGGACGACTAACGGCGAACTGTAATCTCCGAATAATCCATTTCAAATATCTACATCAAGTCTATTATACCCTGCTTCAGCTACGCCGTTTCGGACTAAGGGACAGTGTGCGATGTGTGCGTTGTGGACAGGATGACGCAGATTTCCTGCACTTGGCCTGGAACTGTGCAGGTATCGCCAATTTTTAGGCAAAGGTCACGCAAGTGCTCACGGATGTTGTGATGGAGCCTGTTGCATGTTTGCCTGCCGTATGTCTGCTGGGATGGGTACAAAAGGTTAAACCATGTAACAGGAGACTCGTAGCCATTTCCACGTCGTTTGCTAAGCGAGCTGTAGCGCAGAGGTGGGGGGCTAAAGCCGTTCCAACAGTGAAACAGTGGATCCGGGACCTATTGTACTGTAGGGACCAATTGGACACTTATGCGGAGGAACTACCGGAGGCCTCTCGCCCCAAGGATTTCTGGGCTCCCCTTATGGGGTATTTACTTGGAAAGCCAGACTTAGGCTGAGATACCGTACGAAGTACTAGGCTGTATATGGGGGACGAAGGGACGGTTAGAAAATATGCTGCATGTCACTCTGAAGGGCTACCCAAGATTTATTGAAATGCTATTCACAGTGCCGAGGGGGGGGGAGGTAGTGTATGGTGGGATTGTTCATTGTGGGTTAAGTTCTGTAACTGCAAAACGGCTTGTATTGATATCCTGTGACGAAAAAACAACAGTGGAATGCTGAACCCCATGTTGGGGTGTCTTATGTTTTTACTGCCTACAAGCTTATCAATAAAGATAAATTTAAAAAAAATTAAAAAAGAAGGAATAAAGAAGGATAGAAAGGCGGCAAAAAATAAAGATAGAAAGAAAGGAAAAAGTAAAAATGTAAAGGCAAGAAATAAAGATGTAAAAAATTAAATAAAAGGAAAGAAGGAAAGGGAAAAGTAGGCAAAGAGAAAGACAGGGAAAGAAGAAAAGAAAGACAAAAAAGAAAGAAAAAGAGAAGGAATGAAATTAGAGTGGAGGGTAAAAAAGTAAGAATAGAAAGGAAAGAGGTGGAAAGAAAGAAAAAGGGAAGAAAGCAAAAAAAGAACGGAAAAGAAGGAAAGTAAAAAGAACAAGCATTGGCATAGCCAATAGGTCTCGCTTTTGGGACCTTATAAGTATTTAGTTATGCAGCACAATATCCTTGGTGCAACAACGTAAACTGTTGCATGGCTAAACACTTATAAGGTCCCAAAGGCGAGACCTATTGGCTATGCCAATGCTTGTTTAATATTTTAGCTAGGACTATAATAAACAACATGCTAGACCTATTGGCTTTGCCACCGCTTGTTTGTTCTAAAAATCTGGTCAGCCTAAGCGTGGGTGTAAGGAAAGCACCATTCTCTCAAAAAACAGTTATGGATGTGTGGAAAAAACCTTGGCCTCAGGGCAGAGGCGCCCAAAAAGCCCAGCAAAAAAGACATCTTGCGCACTTCAAGTCCTCTGCGACTGTTGACCGGCAGGCCGTGTTCCTCCTCGGCTGTGGCTGGCTCCAAACCGCTCCCAGAGAGCGTGGAATGAGAACTGAGAAGGGGCTGAAGAATTCTGATCGCAGCTCTAGATTAGGACTGCAATTAAGCGCTCGCCGCTGCATGAAAGAGACCTTGTACATTGCAAATGGCTGAAAGAAATATTAAAACACCATCAGAATAACCCTTTTTCCCCCCTATGTTCTTACTGTTAATGGCGGTTTCTTCTGGAATAAAAGAACAGCCTACACTGCCTGAATGAAATGGGAAACGGGTACTGTTCCATCATAAATGCCAGTGATGGAAATCTAACAGAAGTGCCTTTGAACTGTAAACTGGCCTCAGGCTGTTCTAAATGCATATCTTCAAGAAAGATTACGTCTGTCTGAGAAGGCTTCCAGTTTGCAAGTGTTTTTTCCATTTCATAGTGTTAGCTTTATGCCCTTACCCATTCGCGTTCCAACAAACAAATTTAACATCTAAATAATTCATCATGGATTGCTTTTCTAAAGTGATGCTCTCAAAAAGTGACTAAAAGACGAACATATCACAAAACCAAGTGCAAAACTAAGCTAAACACACAGGAAATTGCATGATCAGAGCGAATATATGGCTCAACAGTAATCCTGAAACGAGAGGAGCGGGGACGAGAGGAGCGGGGGCGAGGGCGGCGGCGCGGCAGCCTGCTCAGCTGACAAGACGCTCGTGCGTCATGGCCTTTGCCGGCATGTGTTTACAATTATCGCGCCCGCGTCTGGGCACGATAATTGGAAACACATGTTTGCCGCAGCGTACCCATCCCAAAAAGGCCAGCCACGACGCACGAGCGTTTTGGGACTGCTTTTCAAACTCGCTTACTAAAAGTCTTCGCCTCTAAGCAGCGCTTGCGCGCTACTCGAGGCTCGACCTAAAAAGGAAGAAAGACAAAGAAAAATAAAAAAAGAAAATCATACGCAAAATGTAGGAAAGAAATAAAAAATGGAAAGAAAGAGGGAAAGAGGGTTCACAGTATAAAATATTGGATACTAAAACCCAAATTACACCCCACTTATGTTTAAATAAAACTGTTACACGTGTGCTGCAAATTAGACACCATAAAGTTTGGTTTTCTTCCTGGGCAGGGTTTAGCAAAGAACCATGGGAGAAACTAACTCCAGGAACATAATATGGTATGCTGTGAAATAGCAGCATTCCACTTCAAAAGGAATTGGCAAAACTATGGAAAAAAGACAAACTGATAAAGCTGGAATGTGCCCTCTGCTCACTTCAAATGCGTCCTACTATCAAATCAATCAACACTAAAGGGAACTCCTGGGGTGCGTGAGTGCTGCTTGATAAAGAGCAAAATGCAGTCACTCAACGTGATGTTAACCAAAGGCTTAACTAGGCTGACCCATTGCCCCATGCTGTATGCTACAGTGAGCGGAAGCAAAATTGGAATGACAACAGACCAATGGGAGAAGAGAGGTTGCTAAAAGCCCTTAAAGTACATACATAATACTTATTACTTTTGTAAAAACTAAAGTTCTTGGCAAACGGCAAACAAAAAAAGTACATTTGCATACTGTAAAACATTCATATTTTTTTAAGACTGCAAAAATAATTATTGAAAAAATAATTTGACAAGTATCTTGCACTTACATACATATCTAAATCATAGTCAAAGTAAGCAGACAGGCGTGCTGTTTCAGATAGACAAGCCTTCTTTTCATGACAGATTCTACATTGATCAAATGGTTCCTTCTACAGGCTGAAAACATCTAAGTATGCAATGGAAAGAGAAGATTCAACCAATCGGAGCACTGTGCGACCGGAATGCTCCTAGTAAGAAGACACATAAGAATAGGGAGGAACTCGACAATCAAAAGCACACACCTGAGATAGATAACAATGGGATTCAATCATGAGAAAGGGGTTGCCACAAAAGCACACTAAGTATATGGTATATACTAAAAACCCCAAAAAGATATTTGCATGGTGTCGAGGAGTTAACTTTGCACGTATTGAAAACTGGGGTCATTGACTGGTCCATCAATGGTTTGGATGAATGATTCATGAAACTAACAAGAATACGGGGTATTTTTCTAAGGAAGAGAGTAACTGCAGTCTCGCATACACCTCAAAAATAGACTGTCCAAGGGAAAAAGATCGCTGAAGAACAAGTAATTACCTTCAGTAACGCCTTTTCTGGAAGAGACTAACCACAGATTCCTCACCTTTTGAATACATCCAGGCGTCAGACTGGATCCGGAAACTTTTGCATAGCACTTCCCTCCAGTGCCAGAAGGTGGCATAGTTCAACATTGTGCTACCTGGTGAAGCCCCATCTCGTGCAGACATGACATTCAAGATCAATCTATATATACACGTCACCTGCTTGCGCTGGTGTTGATTTCTTTCTGTACTCCATTCATGCTAAGAGACGTGAAACCTTGAGAAACTATCATTAAAAAGGTGTGCAGACTTTCAGTATTGGAATCTTATTACCTGTGGGACTTGGCCCTTTTGGCTAAAGTTCCCTAAACTTTTTGCTTTTCCCCTAGACCTTTTTTCTGACATTGTGTTGCCAACTTGGATGCTTTGGACACTTTGCCACTGCTAAGCAGCGTCAAAGTGCCAGTGCTCCCTGTATAAAGTATAATGGTAATTGGCTGTCCAGGATTGGTATGTTTGCCTTACTAGTAAAGTCCCTAGTAAAGTGCACTGTGTGTGCCAGGGCTGGTAATGCAAATGCTACTAGTGGGCCTGCAGCACTATTTGTGCCACCCACCCAAGTAGCTTTGAAAAGGGAACTCAGGCCTGCCATTGCAGGGCCTGCACACAGTTTGTTAAACTGCCATGTTATTCTGACAAGTGCACCCACTTGCCAGACCTTACCCTTGCCTTTCTGTGCACATCAGACACCCCTATAGTAGGTCCAAGGTACCCCCTGGGCAGGGTGCAGTGCATGTGAAAGGTAGGACATGTACTAAGGTGTGTACCATGTCCTGACAGTGAAATAATCTCCATTTCATTTTTCACTGTTGAAAGGCCATCTTGCCCATAGGACAGAATGGAGAGGCTGTGTAATATGTTTTCCATCCTATCTTCCCAAAGGCTTAAGATGGAGAGGTGAAGTTTAGTATGCCTGAACTCACAATGTAATAACACATCCTTTTATGAAGGTGGTTTTTGCGTTGTGTGTTTAGAAGCCACTCGTTTAGAAGTGGCTGGGTTTTGTGCTCTAACATTTCTGTGCGTCTCTACCTGGTTGTGGATTGACTGTCTGGATTTCAAAGTGATAGGATCTGGGGAATGTCTTGACCCAGGGGAGGAGGTGAGACAGCAACAGGCTGACCTGCATCTGGAGTGTAGGGGGAGGAGTAGCCCCTAGAGGTGAAGAGGCCTAGGCTGCAGCCATAAACCAATGGCTCCGGCCCCTGCTGAGTGATTGAGGATCCAGACCCCCTCTATCAAAGGAATAAAGGTGTCACTGGCAGGGAGGCACCCAGAACAGGTTTGAACAGGGGTCAATGCCCCCTGAACACAAAGACTTCAAAGCCATTGAGGGGTATAACTATGAGAGCTGAAGCCCCTGAACTTTGGAGAATGGCTTGATCAAGATTGAACAAGACTGGAGCTACTTCGTGGTCAAGAGGAACCTTTGCCAAGGAATAAACAACTGAAGAGACTTAAGGATAAGACTGACCCTTGCTGTGTGTTCTGGGGCTGGCCTGCAGTTTGCTGTTTTAACCAAGGAAAGGCTAAAGGGACTTTGCTGTGTGCTGTGTCCCCCTGCTTGAAAGGACTTTGCTGTGCTGTGTCCTGAAGTAACTGATCCCCAAGGGCCCGAGGTGAGCTGGCTCCCTGTTGCGGAAACTCAGGAACACAAAAGTTTCCAGGAGAGTCTCAGCGACGCTGTGTGCGTGTGCTTGTTGCAGCCTGAGACCCTCGTAAGAAGTGCCCTGTGATCGTGGGCACCTGGAGTCCAAGCGAGGATCAGCGACGCTGTGTGCGTGTGCTTTTTGCAGCCTGAACCCTTTGTGAGGATTGTCCAGTTATTGTGTGCACCGGATTCCAAGTGAGTCTCATCGACGCCGTGTGCATGTGCTTTGTGCAGCGCGAGACCTTCGTGAGGATTGCCTTGTTATCGTACACACCCGGAATCCAAGTGAGTCTCATCGACGCTGTGTGCGTGTGCTTTGTGCAGCGTGAGACCTTCGCGAGGATTGCCTTGTTAACGTGCACCCAGAGTTAAAGTGAGTCTCAGCGACGCTGTGCGCGTGTTCTTCGTGCAGCCTGAGACCTTCGTGTGGAGTGCCCGGTGATCATGCACCCGAAGCTCAAGGGAGTCTCAGCGACGCTGTGTGCATGTGCCCTGTGGCAGCCTGAGATCTTCGTAGCAGTAGCGGCCCGGACCGGCAGCCTCGGAGGAGCTGAGCCGCCGGCCCGAGCCTGCCGTTGCCAATTCACAAAGATTGCATCGGAGGCCCAAGTCGTTGGACGAGGAGAGTAGAGTGGGTTTGCGCCCCCCAGGTAACGTGTGTCTACTCCTGGGGCGGGGTGCGGGCTCGGAGGGAGACGCTCTTGGCCACTCTCTCAGTTCAGCAGCACGAGCCTCTGCTTCGGCTCGTATCGCGGCCCGTATTGCCAAGGGAGTGGCAGTACCGGGGCCGGAGTGCGGAGCTGCACTTTTTGTTACACCATACCCGTGTTGGGGGCAACTGATGACAGAGGCTGACTGCGAGTCAGAAGGAGTGGCGGAGAGACCGCCTAAGGCACCGTGATCGGTGCCGGAGTGTATTACGCATTATCTCATTTCTGCATAACGAACTACCTGATAGTCGTATTCCACATTGCATCATTTCTGCATAACGAACTACCTGATTGTCGTATGACGCATTGCATTGTTACTGCATAACCAACTACCTGATTAGCGTATTACGCATTGCATTATTCCTGCATAACGAGCTACCCGATTAGTGTATTACGTATTGCCTTATTTTTGCATAACGACGTACCTGGTGGTTGTATTACGCATTGCATTATCTTTACATTGCAAAGTGCCTGATTGTTGCATTACGCATTGCATTATTCTTATATTGCAAAGTGCCCGATTGTCGCGTTACGCATTGCATTATTTTTACATTGCACAAGTGCCGGATTCTAGCATTACGAACTGCATAACATGGTATTAGTATTACAGTGGAATGTTTAGAAGTGCTCATTAATATCGTCAGAACTTACAAGGGCCAGCCAGGAGAAATATTACACATACTCGTATGTTGGATTTACATCGTGTGGTCTTATCGTATATCTTTTTATATAAAATTTATACTCGTTTTATAAAACTCGTGTGGAGTCTATTTGTGGTGTCATCATTGGGTTGCTGTGAACGTGGTTGCAAATACTTTACACATGTGCCTTGAAGATAAGCCTGGCTGCTCGTGCCAAGCTACCAAGGGGGTGAGCGGGGGCTATCTCAGAAGGTGACCTTCCTTTCCCTGACGTGGAAACGCAGGTCCCTATTTGGCCTAAGGTACCTACCTCAGCCAACCAGGGATCCCGGGTCTAACATTACCAATAGAATGTTGTGAGACCACTGTACAGACCGAGAAGGAGGGAGTGTGAGAAATCTGCTGTTAGAGTCTCTCCCAGAAAAGACATTATCGGAGGGAAATAATTTGTTCCCCTGATCGAGACTTCTAACCACAGATTCCTCACCTTTTGAATAGATACTAAAGAAGTACTTTGTATGTGGTGGGTCAGCTACTCAGACCAGGAAATCCTGTAGAACAGATCAGGTTAACTGCTCATCCGCATGACCTGGCTATCTAAGCAATAGTACTTGGTGAACGTGTGGCAAGACAGGCACCCCGGGCACCAGTGCAGTGATAGTAGCCTTTCTCGGGTGGAGTAAAAACATAAAACAGACGTCTCCAACAAGTAGCTCGTGAGCTACTGGTGGCTCTCCAGCTACATGTAAGTAACTCTCTTAAGTGCAGACCAGTCTACTAAATTGGAGGAGACTGCTTGGATGAATAATAATATATATATACCAAACTTGAAAATTGTGTATTCAAGAAGAAAATGTGTGTATTTTCAGACTCAGAAGATGTTTGGAGAAAAAAGGTTGAATTTCCAAAATATATCTACAGTCAAAGTTGAAAAATAAATTCTATTATTACTACTACAAACTCTTCCTGATGCACTGAGTTAATCACTGCTGGAGGTCTTGCATGGGGAGGCCATTAATGAATGTTGTCTGATGTGGTCACGATACAATACTATTAATATCAGTAGCTCAGCATGACTTTTACTGAACAGAAGTAGCTCTTGCTACAGAAATGGTTGACAACCCCTGACGTAAATCCACAGGCGGCTGCTTTTTGACTATCCCATAAAAGATCTTATAACATACGACAAGAAATGTAGAGATGGTCCTCTTCTACACTGCCTTACCAGTTTGTGCTCCAGAGAAACAGCTAAAACACTGTTCGTCTTGTTAGAATTCCATGCTCCTCTCGATATAAAAACTGATAGCCCTTTTAGGATCAAGACAATGTAGTCTTTCTTCCTCTTCTGAGGGGTGAGGTGGTGCACAGAAGGATGACAAAGTGATGCTTTGTCCTATATGAAAGGGTGTGACCACCTTGGGAAGGAATGCATTCTTCGTGCGAAGGATCAACTTGTTCGGAAAGGAGGTGACAATGCTGATGAGGCCTGGAGTTCATTCCCTCGCCTTGAAGATGTAATGGCGATGAAGAACACGGTCATCAGAGTCAGCAACCACAAAGAACAACTGTGCATAGGCTCAAAGGGAAGCGTATTAGGCAGGGGAGGACTAAATTCAAGTACCATTGTGGCATAATAAGTAGCACAGGAGGAAATATATGAATCAACCTCAAGAAATACATAACAGGGGGGGGGGCGTGGCCAACTGCCAGTGGAAATGGCTGCTCACTAGCGCAGCTCCGGCGCCGACCGTTCTCTCCCCTTAAATATCCTGATAAATATCCGGATACGGGAAAAGTACTCAGTGCGGAGAAACTGCTGAGAGCCTGGGGGAATCGATCCTGGTGCCTGAATGAGATTGACGGCGAAAACGAACGACAACCATGCGGCGGCCTGACTGCGAGAGACAGCCGCGGACTCGGGTGAGCCCATCGCGGCTGAGACGATCCGGGCTCGCGACACGGGCGCGCCCGCTGCTGTGGCGGCGCGACTAGCTTCAAGCCCAGTTACGACCCTGCCGCGCAAGCAGAGAACAAGCGACGGCGAGGCTGCGGCCCGGCCCCGGGTGACAGCCGCGGGCTCTGGTGAGCATATCGTAAAGAAAATCATCTGAGTGCACGGCGCGGGCGTGCCCGCGGCCATAACAGAGCAGCCAGAGCTGCACACAGAGACAACCCTGCTGCGAGCAGTGACCTAAGAACCCTGTCGGGGATTGAATGAAAACCAGTCAAATATACGGCCCACGTCTCCTCCAGGTGAGATTAGCTATCCCCCGTGGGACGTAATTACCAACATTGGGCCAGACTTGTGACGCACTCCTTAATTGGGCAACGAGCACCGTGAATTTTGAACTAATTCCATTATCCAGCACTCTTGGGTACATCGGCCTCCGGGATCATACCCAAGGGGGTGAACATACAAAGCGACCCACTGCCTCAGGGGAGAAACCCCGCGAACCGCCACTAAACAACCAGGATATGGGATGCCTTGAATAATAGTTAGCCCTGATATAACTATCTATATTACAAAATCCCACACCCTGTAAACTTCCCGGGTCATATGCTGACGGAGTGTGGGAAGTGAAGGGACAATATTGAACTAATGGATGACAAAGACTCAAAGTGCCACACTGAATTAATAACGCACAGTACTGACAAACCCTGAGGCACGCCCTTGTCCCTGCGTCCTGCATTGTTGGAAAGTCACATCGGGGGTCGGATCAAGACGCAAGGAGCCATTTCAGCACGCCCGCAGCCACGACTTGCATCCCCGGGCAGAACTGGCACCCGGGCCAAGGCCACACAGTTCATTCAGTAAAACGCGCAGCTGATAAGAATATGCCGTCCCTATAATTATCCCTAAGAGACCATTCCCTGTGCACCAGGGCTTGACGGAGGGGGAAGCCGACAGGCCACGTGGTATTCAACACGGTAGGCGGCGGTGAATACCCCGATACATCTAGCCCGCAGCTCCATTCACGAATGGCGACGAATAAGGGAGGCCGTGGCTCGCACCAGCAGAAGATGGACAAGTATGCATGGCAGAAGGCACAGGAGGGGGGTTTGCCGGGCTGTGGACCGGAACAAGAAGCCCAGAAGAAATCTACCGAGCAAGAATCCCCCATGCTTCAAGACGTTCTGGCAGCGATTAACAGCGTCCGCACCTCGCTGGAGAGGCGTATCGACTCAGTCGCCACAGACATATCCTTGCTCAGGGCAGATCTGAGAAAGATGGACTCAAGGGTCAAGGAAGTGGAAGATGTTACTCAAGACCTTGTCACAGACACGTCGACCCTGAGGAAACCAGTCTCGGAGCTGCAACATCGTACCGAACTTTTAACAGCACAGCTGGATGACTATGAAGGGCGACCAAGGCGCAACAACGTCCGTATTCTAGGAGTCCCGGAGAGGGCGGAGGGGCCAGCAATGGACCTATTTGTCAAGGACCTTGTAACCAAATACCTACAACCAAAGAACCTCTCCAGCTACTTCTTGATAGAGCGAGCACACCGTATACCGGGAGGTAGGCCCAAGCCAGGGGCGCCCCCGACCTATATTAGCGAGGGTGTTCAATTTTAGAGACCGAGACAACATTCTACAAACAGCCCGCGGCACCCCTCCCCTCAAATACGAGAATAGCACAATTACGTTTTTTCCTGAATTCACTGCCGAAGTTCAGAAGCAAAGGCGCTCCTTCCTTGAGGTCAAAAAGACCCTCAGGGAAAAGGACATCAAATTCGCCATGCTATTTCCTGCTAAACCGCGTGTGGAAGCGGAAGGCAAGAGCTGATTTTTCACAGTCCCTGAAGAAGCACAGGAATGGCTCGACGGATGGCAGAGAGGGGGGGACAGGGAATGCCCGGACCGACAGGAGCGCCGAGTGGGGAAGACGCTGAAAAGACAAGACCCCACCCAGGGGGACAGAGACCAGCACGCGACGGGGGGTTTGTGAACTCACCCCAAGATTTTGCATCAAGAACTGGGAGGCGACCAATTTTCCAGGCAGGAGGACAATGACACTCCGCCCGAGGCGAGGCTGCCTGAGATGGGTGGCGGCTGAGGACCTGTAGATACACCAGCGACCTGAAAAGACTTGACAGAATTGGAAAATGAGGAGATAAGCTGATCTAAAGACTGGTGGCTGCTGTCTACACCGCGATGAGTATACAGTGATTGTATAACATGTTTCCTGTAGCATACCGTAGACATGCTGCACTCTACTTACCGTGCCGAGGGATTTGCAATGGATACACAGGTTTACAATACCAGGTCCTATATGACGAAGTATAGCCAGATAATATGTAATGGCCGCATCACGATCTCCTACATGACTTTCAGACACAGTTACGTCAGTGGGATCAAGTAAAGACCTAAGGTTCCTTACATGGAATGTGAACGGGCTTGGGGATAAATTAAAGAGAGGAATTGTCCTTCAGTGCTTAAAAAGACAGGCCCCGGATACAACTCTCCTACAAGAAACCCACCTCATGAGCAATACATGCAAGGCCCTGAATAGATGGGGCTACCAATTATTAATAAAAGCAGGGTTCACCTCCAGCTCCCGCGGGACAGGCATACTCCTCGGAAAGAACTGCCCCTACATGGTCAATAAAACGACGGCGGGTGAACATGGCAGATTTGCGACGGCCACTGGTACCTGGGAAGGGAAAACTTTAAACGTGCTCTCAATATACGTCCCCCCAGCACTGCAGCAATCCACATTACAGGACCTAGGCAAATTCATTCTAGACCTCCCAGTCAGCACGTTAGTGATGGGCGGCGACTTTAATTTAACTGTAGATGGGTTGCTCGACCGACGACCTCCACGCAGGGATCCCGGTTCTGGGTCTAAATTAGCTGATTTTCTCTCGGCCCTTGGCCTAGTCGATGTCTGGCGACAGCTTAATCCCACCGCTAGGCAATTCACCTTCCACTCAGGGGCCCATAATAGCCAATCCTGCATTGACTACATGTTTACACTCACTGAGGATTTGCCCGAATTTAGTGAAGCTCGATGCCTTGCGCAAGGTATCTCAGATCATTCCCCCATATTGACCAAAATGACAGTGGGTTCTCAACCAAGACGCTCAACTCTGGCAATAAACCCGTGGGCACTTAAAATACCGCACATCAAAGCTGAACTGTTAAAAGAGACAGACCTTTACTTCAAAGAAAAGGTTGGCTTGGTTGATTCCTCTTGGATTCTATGGGGGGCATTTGGGGCAGTCATAAAAGGGAGAGCCCTAGCCTTAATGGTGGGACATAAAAAAACTAAAGAGACGTATAGAACAACTTGAAGAGGAGATCCTGGCAGGGGAGAATGCCCTAGCTCGAGCCACTGACAACTAAGCTCAGCAATTGCTAGCGACCAAGCAATTAGATTACAGACAACTCCTCACAGAGGCGGCTAGTGCCAGACAAAAGACTATACATCGTAAGATATACAAGCATGGGGAGAGAGCGGGCAAATTATTGGCCTGACTCGAGATGAGGGAGCAGGCGGCTAGGTGGGTACACCAACTGCAAGGGTCAGAGGGAAAAGTGATAACCGATCCATTAGAAATAGCAGAAATCTTCGCAACATACTTTGAAACAGTCTACACCTCGGCGTCGGAATCCACTACATCTGACATACGAGATCTTCTCTCCACTATCAAAGTTAACTGCCTCACGTCTGAGGAGCGAGACTCCCTCGAAGGAGAACCCACAACGGAAGAAGTACAACACGCTAACCGAGACATACGTTCGGGCAAAGCAATGGGACCAAATGGATTCCCGATCAAGTTCTTCAAGCTAGCCGCCACCAAGGTGACGCCACACCTTTGTCAAATGTACCTAGAAAGCTATGAAAAAGGGTTTTTGCCTCCTGAGATCCGACTTGACACAATTGTGGTAATACACAAGCAGGGCAAACCGGCAAATGATTGTAAGGCATATAGGCCCATTTCCCTCCTCACTGCGGAGGCCACAATACTTGCAAAAGTATTGGCTAACAGACTCATAGCACTGATTACAAATCTAGTACACCAGGACCAGTCGGGCTTCATGCCTGGCCGGAACACTGCTCTGCTCTGAATTAAGACGCCTACACGGGGTTCTGGGTAGGGCAGACACAATAAGAGGAGGCTGCCCTTCTGTCCTTAGATGCCAAAATGGCCTTTGACACCATTGAGTGGTCTTATATTTTTGCCGCACTAGAAAGAATGGGCTTTGGGCCGAACTTTATAAAATGGATCAAGTTACTATACGCAGGCCCAACAGCGCAAATAGCTGTGAACTGTCACATATCACGACAGTTTCAACTGGGCAGAGGAACTCGGCAAGGGTGTCCCCTGTCGCCCCTAATCTTTGCATTGGTACTAGAACCATTGGCAATCTGGGTTAGGGGTGATCCCCTGATACGGGGCCTTAAACAGACCGAAAACCACGAGGATAGAATCTCGCTTTATGCGGATGACATATTAATTTACATGGCTTCCACCATTCATCGCATTCTTCACATTTTCCGCATATTCGGTAATCATTCGAGTTACACAATAAACTGGTCCAAGTCCCAGCTATTCCCTGTGCATGGCCCTAGACCAAATACACCAAAAGGATATGACATCCCCGTTGCAACGGAGGGCTTCCGTTAACTAGGAATATATATAACCACAAACCCAATGCGTTTCTATGAAACCAATCTACAGGGGCCACTGACACGACTGCGCACCGATGTACGACACTGGCGAACCCTTCCATTGACCCTCCTGGGACGCGCGGCTCTCTTTAAAATGCTAGCGCTACCTCGCTTCCTTTATGCCCTGCAAAACACCCCATAGAGAGTCCCAGATTCCTACTTCTCTAATCTAGATCGCACGGTGCGTACCCTGCTGTGGGACGGACGAGCGCCGCGCATTGCAAGGCAGAAATTAACGGCGGGATAGTACGATGGTGGGATCGCACTACCCGACCTCAAGTTATACTATTGGGCCTCCCAATTAATAGTAGTCAACCGCTGGGCCCATGGCTCTCACGTCGACCCGAGTCTTCGGACAGACTGGTGGCTCATGGGGCAGGTAGGATACCACAGAGCACTCTACACGAACCCTAAAAGACTTGGCCTTACTGGACCCACAGGCCGTACAATAGAAGTTTGGCATCTGGTTAATAAAAAACTCGGGTGGCATAACAAAATCACACGTGCGACTCCACTCTGGGAGCCTGAACAACTGGGTACATTCAGCACTTGCCCCGGGTTCGATGCATGGGATCTGATAGTTATCTCACCGGTGGGAGACATGTGGAACACAAGGGGAATGGTCTCATTTGCAGACTGAATATAAACTCGCACAATCCGAAACATCAGATACCTGCAGATCAGTCACGCCCTTTAAGCAGCTATACCAGAGGAAAGTGTACTCCCCGAACCATCCCCTCTTGAGGGCAGACTAATATTAGATCCCATGACTAAGAAGGCTATATCCCTAACATACAAAAAACTAATCAATAACCGACCTGACCCGCTAATACGCCTGCAACAGCAATGGGAGGCAGACCTGGGCGATTTAGATGATTGGCGTGACGCTTTGGCTTCCCCCAGGGAAATCGCCATCCCCATGAGACTGAGGCTAGTCCAACTTAAAACCCTGCACAGAGTTTACATGACCGCGAGAGTCCTGGTCAAGATGGGTAGGAGGGCTGACTCACACCGCCTTCGACAATGCCACCAGGAAGGAACCTTTTACCATATAATGTGGGAGTGTCCAGTCCTTCAAACGTAAGGGAAATCAGTCACTACACAGATGGAGAAGGCCGGGGAGAAAAATCTAAACGCTACCCAAAAACTATGTCTGCTAAATATATGGGAAGCCACGGATCTATCGCAAACTGAGAAATCATGGGTTTCACTGGGATGGGCCCTCGTAAAACGTAACATTGCACAGAGGTGGGGAGTCAGGGAACCACCATTAAAAACAAGATGGGTTGCCGTTATGGATAGGGCCATGGTGGCTGAGAAAGTTTTTAAAAATAGAGGATGCCCCAAAAAATGGGATCGTAAGTGGGCCGCCTGGAACAACTACAGGGGTGGGATATGTTTGTCCCCTACTGTTGAGTTACACCAGCGGGATGTGAGATGGCAGGGTGGGCCAAACATAGAGGGGGAGATGCCAAGATAACCATTCGTCTCTGGAGTGCTGTATTGAAAAATGTACTGTACTGGTATTGTACCTGGATATTTCCAATAGATTGACCGTATTGCTGTGTTTGTTGTGGTATTGTTCAATAAAAAGTTTAAAAAAAAAAAAAAAATACATAACAGTTGATTTTAAGAGAGATGGTTGAACTGGTAAATGTAAAAAGGTAGGAAGAGCCGCTAAGTAACCTTTAATTGTGCCCACATCAAGGCCTTGCTGGGTCAATGACAAACAGAACAAGACAATATCAGAGAGAACCTTGTAAGGATTGGATATGACGGAAGGAAAATACCCTCACAAACTTATCCCAGCATCCTACCTGTACGAATCAGCTGTAACTGCTCAATCTCCATGCATGGAGGTTTAAAGTTGCGCAGGATCGGGCGAAGAACCTTGCACTGCTGTTGAGACAGTAGATCCTCTTGAAGAGGGAGCCGGATTGGAGGACAGATGCTCATGGCCAGAAGTTCCAGGTACCAGTCACTTTGCCCAGTTCGGAGCCACTAGAATGACTTGGGCCAGGTCTTGCTTGATCTTCTTGACTACTCTGGACTGGAGACGTAGGGGCAGATAGGCATATAGGAGACCCAAGCCCCAATGTAGGAGAAAGGAACCTCAGAGAGACTACCACCTTGGGAACGCGAAAGAGCAAAACTGAGGGCACCACGCTTTCTCTGCAGTGGCGAATAGATCGAGCCAGGTTTATCACCATTGCGGGAAGATGCCCGGTGCCGCATCTGAGTTTAATTACCATTTGTGATCCAACTAGGCAATGTCAGCTGAAATCCTCTGCCTCTCACCCTCCAAAAAAATCTGACTAAACATTAATTTCACCATTCCCAGGTTAATCTCCATTAAGGGACTGATGATAGATTGAGGCAGGGCTTTCCATCCTCAATGGGCAATCTTATTTTCATTTGAGAGATGTAACATAGCAACACACTTCGCCCTGTAAACTACAGTTTTGCCTACAGAAGTAAACTTGACAACCTATAATCACAAAAATATTGTTGCAAACAGAATGAAAAATCGTACAAATGCAGCACATTAATAAGCAAGACAAGCTGATCTAAAGTATTTTGACCAAATTTGGTAAGTTGGAGAGCCATAGACGGCAAGAAAAAATGGTCTATTTTACCACAAGTATTGTTTGTCTTTTACAGGGGATACAAGTGAGAATATCAGGAAAAAACATCAAGGATTATCAGTTAAACAATGAGACCTTCTGAAGTAGAAGGCTCAAATCAAATGTCCTAATCTCAGGATCTACAGTTTTAATGTCAAGATCTACTTGACACAATTTTTTCATAAATTTTGTCGGAGCATTTTGTCACAAACTGCCTGAAAAATATCAAGAAAGCTAGCTCACTTTATTCTTTTCCTTGGTCCCTGAAAGACATCTTTTCCATTTAGGAAGTGAACACATCACCCTCTCTTTTTTTCCATAACAGTCTTTACTAGGGCACATTTTTGTTTTCGCACATTGCATTTGTCCTTAAATAAACTGACAAGGAGATGGGTTCAACTTTGATTTGACTTACCTGCTTAGGCCTCTTTCTAAAGCGCTCACCTTTCTAATTGACAATCTCTCAGTCTTAAAATCATAGGTCGACAAACATAACTAACGTAGACAAATCATTAGCAAGAGATATATTTGTTCAAAAGGTATTACTGGAATAAGAAAAAACCCTGTAAATATATACAAACTTACAAAACCATTCCACTTAAACGAAGGGAGGACCGAGATCCTATCACTTCACGCTGAAAAAGAAAAAACGCAAGCAGCAAAACAGTAAATTCAAGTAAACAGCCAACAGAAAAAGTTAAGCCAATGGACGAGTATACACAGTAGAAAAAGCTAGAACTCTAAAAGAAATTCCATGTTGATAAGGAGCATACAAGAGTTGAAACAGAACACAAAAACATTCATACTTCTCATTGTGAATTAAGCTGAACCAGGACTTGGGACACATGAGGCCACAATGTTTTAATGATGACAATCCAGTTACAAGCTCTTTCTAGTGGAAATTCTAGCTGCAAATTCCTCACTTTGTGAATCTCCCAAGGAGGCAGACTTGATGGTGGAGCCATTGCCTCACGCCGCGGCTCCATTTTGGGAGAGACAACTACACAGAGCCACAGGCAGAAGCCATTGCATATTGATTCAAGTTTAAAACAGACATTTTCCGTGCCCCTAGATGCGGAGGGTCACTGACGTAGATAGTAGATGTTGACCGTATGCATCAGCTAACTTGGGATCTTATTACCTCGGAGACTGAATTACCACCAGAATTGTTTTTACTGAAGTTGAGTAACTTCTTCTTCTTATGGATACTTCTGACTGCAGGTTCTTCACCATGTGAATAAATATCAAAGAAATGCCCCCTCCATGAGGTGGGGTGGCGAAGCAGACTTTACCTCAGGAAGTTCTGCAGGAACAAGTGGGCAAAATGACCCTTCCTGCAAACCCGAAAGTAGATGCAGGAACACCTAAAGTCAGGGCTGTTGTAGCAGCCATTGTCCTCATGGAATGAGCATGAACACCCTCCGGAGGATCCTTTTAGACCAAGGCTTATCACAGATTAATGTCAAGGAAAATGTATCAAAATTAAGTTTGATTCTCGATTAAGTTTCTTTTTTTCATACTCCAAATCCGACAAAAAGCCAATCGTCCAATTTGTATTCAGACTGCAAGATCTTGATCAATAAGCTGGCTTTAGTCTCTACAGCAGGCAACTGCAGATCCAACACTTCTGCCACTATATGCACCACCACAGCAAAAGAGGAACTTGCTTCAGTTGGATCCACTAAGAGCGAGTGAAATCCCATGTCAGGCGAAGTGTCGAGGCCACTAGCATTTTGAAAATGAACAAGTAGTGTAATTAGAGGGGAACAAATTATCCACCTCTTCACTATTATCTTCTTTATGAGGAAAATTCCCAAATCTTTGTGGAGCACCGGAGCCAGAACTACAGAGGGCCTTCATCGTCTGGAAATACTGACATCAAAGCAGGAGAACAGTAGGAGAGCCATCCTTATCCTGAGACGACGCCTTACTTATTTTAAAGGGTGCTATGCGTCACACCCTTGTCTCTCGATCCATCAATGGAGTCCAGCAGAATCCAACACATGACCCACAGGAGACAAAACTGGGACAAAACTAACTGGCAAGGGGGTCAAAGTCGGAGTTGGAGCAAACAGAGGCTAAACAGGGTCAATTAGCGCCAACGAAGCACTCCCCAGGGAAAGCTAACTGGAGGCCCAGACAGATTTGTGGGGCCCTGAAGTAATGCCATAGAGCTCCAGAGTCATTTAATGAAGTTACAGCATGGCCTCTTTGAAGGCCAGAATCTACTACAAAGTCGATCTTGGCCTGGGGAATTAGAGGTGCATCAACTTCAGGACCAGAAGTCTGTCTGAATCTGATGTAGCTGCAGGATTCGGGCCTTCTGAGAGTGGACTGTGGGACTTCTCCGTGGAAAGGGAATGGAGGCGAAGAGCCTCACTTGGATTCCTGTGTTTACATTTGGACTGGTCTTTTAACTTGTCACTGGACTTACCCAAAGATGTTAACAGGACCAGGAAAAGCCTTGCTTCTTGTGTTCTGTGACACAGTTTGACATCCTGCTCCCTGATGGCTGTCAAATGCAACAGGGAGCATTTATAACAGGACTTGGTATCCCCAGTGAAGTGGTACTACATGTACCCTGGGGCTTGTAAATTAAATGCTACTAGTGGGCCTGTAGCACTCACTGTGCCACCTACTTAAGGAGTCGCTTCAAAACATGTCTCAGGCCTGCCATTGTATCCTGAGAGTGCAGTTTTAAACTGCTATTTCGACCTGACAAAATACAGGTTGCGCCAGGCCTACACCTTGCTTTTTAATACATACAAGTCATCCTAAAGGTAGGCCCTAAACAACTCATAGGACAGGGTGTGCTGTATAGAAACAGTTAAACGGGCACTTTTAAGTTTTACATGTCCTGGTAATGAAAAACTTTAAAGTTAGTCTTTCACTATTGCAAAGCCTACCACTCACCTAGGATAACATTGGCTTACCTGGTTACATTTAATAAGGGGTAGCTTTTGTGTGGGAGCTGGTGAGAATGTAATGTTTTGAGTCTGAGGAATAGTAATTTAACCCCCTATTTCACAGTAAAGAAGGTTTTTAAGTCACAATTCTAGAAAAATGCCACTTTTTTAAACTTGACATTTTCTTACCAAACAATTTAGTGCATGCAGACTGTTTCCTGGACCACATGACGAGGTGTAGTTGGCCTTTGTGTATTCCTCCGACAAAGTATCACAAAAGAAGGCCTAGGTAGTGGCAGAATGGGCTATGCTGACTTCCTGAAGAAGCGGAGCTGTCACCTGCCACACATGCACTTCAAAGACAATGCATCAGCTCACACACAAAGAACCTCACACTAGCCTATTTTGACTGCAGACAGGATGGGACCAGAGCAGGGAGACAGGAAATTACAAACACCTCTGTCGGGGCGTATGGGGGGGTGGGGGTTAACTCAATAAGCTTTTCCCATTTCAAAGCTAGCAGCAGGTATAAAAGAAGGACCCTCAAACCCACTCCAGTACACTCCTGGATCTGTGGATACTACAGAAGAAGGGATGTCCTGCAGCCAGAGGACAGCCCTGCGGCTTGAGGCCTGCTCTGCTGTCTGTGAAAGAAGAATGCACTTTTCATCCCAGGCTGAGTGACTTCAAGGGCTAGTTCTGAGCTACAGGGACAAAACAAGCTCCAGAGGCCCTTGTGCAACTGCTCAGCTAGTTGGCGGATGTTGCAGAGGATTGAAAAGTGTACGGAGTACAGCCTGGCCAACGTGAGCTTCTTGGCGTGCAAGTACATCCACACTATAATATTTAGTAAAGGTGTTTGGTGTGGACCAGGTAGCTGCTTTGCCGGTGTCAGCTATGGGAATGGTTCCTAGGAATCCTGTAGACGCCCCTTTTTTATGGGTAGAGTGGACTATAGGAGGGATAGACAAAGGACTTTTGCCTAAAATGTCTGAATACATTTAACTATCCACCGTGCTATGCCTGATTTAGAAGGAGCCTGCACCTTGTGCGGCTTTGAGAGGGCACAAAGAGCCGCTGTGTTTTATGAAAGAGTTTTGTTCCATCCACATAGTACATAAGGGCTCGCTTAACGAGGCCTTCAATACGGTCCATCACAATGTTCTGATGGACCGTTTATCAGACTGTTGGGGTAGAAGGCAAGGCCTGGAACCTCCTAAAATCCTTCCTTACGGAAAGGATTCAAACCGTGGACCTTGATAAAGCTCGCTCACAACCTTTTTCCCTGCCATGTGCAGAACCACAAGGGTCCTCCATCAGTCCCACTCTTTTTAATGTCTATGTGACACCCTTGGCTGCACCAATCAGATACTTTGGATTCCAGCTGACGTCCTACGCAGACGACACGCAAATAGTGATGTCACTACGACCTGGACAAGAGGCTGAGAAAGGGAAAAAGTTCCACGACTGCATGAAAGCAGTCAGGCTGTGGATGACCATGAACTGTTTGTAGCTGAATTCAAGCAAAATGGAGGTCCTCATATTTGGCAGCAATGCCAATTTTTGGACACCACATTGGTGGCCAGAAGAACTAGGGACACTCCCGGAGCCGACTAGGAAAGCGAAAAACCTAGGAGTCTTAAATGACAACAAACTGACATTTGAAGACCAGGTGAATGCGGTTACCTCCACAAGTTTCCATCTTCTTAGGATGATAAGGAAAATGATGTCCTTGTTGCCGGCAGACAGCCACAAGGTAGTGATAACATCCTTAATCTTATCACGTGTGGACTACTGCAATAGTCTTTACCTAAACATCCAGAAGAAACATCTAAACAGGCTCCAACTTGTGCAAAACGCAGCAGCAAGACTTCTGACTGGAACACCAAAATTTGTCTCAATTAAAAAAGGAATAAAACAACTGCATTGGCTCCCTGTCAAACAGCGGATTCAATTCAAATCCTTATGCACAGTTTTCAAGGCCCTCCATGGAAGAGGTCCGGAACACCTAAAACAGTGTTTTAAATGGTATGCTCCAAAGAGAGCACTCCGATCGGCCGGAGCAAGATTTGTGGTAGTACCCACATTTAAAAAAGCAAATTGGGGAGGGAAGAAGTTTCACCACATGCGCCGCCAGGGCCTGGAATGAGCTTCCGTACCACCTCAGGAACACCACAGAGCTGTCGACATTCAGGAAGGGACTTAAAACCTGGCTTTTTACCTCTTAGGTTAACACCCACTTTGTCAACCGGAAGGCAGCACTCAGCGTCAGGACACCTTCGGGTAACCGTCGCGCTTAAGAAATACAATTAACATAACATTAACAAGTTACTTACCTTCGGTAACTATATATCGGTAAGAGACATATTAGTTATAGATTCCTTACCTTAGAATTACTCCCAGGCGTCAGACTGGCTCCGGAGAATTTCTCTCTTAGCAGTACCCCTGTGCGTCGCTAGGTGGCGTCGGTCGACTCCGCGTTAGTCGTCGTGATCGCCGGGATGACGACGCGGTATGCAACTTAGACGTCGCCCCTGCGCTCTGACGTAGGCTCTTTTACACTACATTGCACGCCAGAAGTGCAGAGCCATGCAAGACACGGACCACTGGTGCACAAAACTAGGGCCCTGAAAGGAAGTCCCTTACTCTTGAAGTCAGTTCGCAGAACGGGGAGGATGGGTGCGGAGGTAAGGAATCTATAACTAATATGTCTCATACAGATATATAGTTATGAAAGGTAAGTAACTTGTTCATCTGAAAGAGACTATTAGTTATAGATTCCTTACCTTAGAATAGATACCCCAGCAATACCAACTCCGGAGGTGGGTGTGCGAACTAAGTTCACACCAGAAAGTCCTGCAGAACTGAACGGCCAAAGAAGCCGTCTCTCCGGACTTGACAATCCAGGCAGTAATGTTTAGTGAACGTGTGCAGTGACGCCCACGTGGCTGCCTGGCAGATGTCACCGAGGGAGACTCCACGTCCCAAAGCAGTAGTGGCTGCCGTCGCCCTGGTGGAATGGGCGCGCAGTCCTACCGAAAGCTCCTTCTTCGCCAAGGAATAACCGATCTTAATGCAAAGACGACCCATCGAGAGATGGTTCGTTTTTGCACGGCCCGACCTTTCTTGGTGCCCACATAGCCAACAAAGAGTTGATCGTCCACCCGGAATTGTATTGTGCGTTCCAGATAAAACGATAACGCATGTTTTGGATCCAAACGATGGAGTCTCTCCTCCTCCTTGGAAGGATGCGGGGGCGTTAAGAAGGTGGGCAAAGTGATGGTCTGTCCTATGTGGAAAGAGGTAACCACTTTGGGAAGAAAGGAAGGTCTAGTTCGAAGGACAACCTTGTCCGGATGGACAGCAAGGAAAGGAGGCTTAGAAGATAGAGCCTGAAGCTCACTCACCCTGTGAGCAGACGTGATGGCAACCAGAAAAGCAGTCTTTAAAGTCAAGAGTCTGAGAGGACAATTATGTAGTGGCTCGAAAGGAGCACATATAAGGTAAGTTAAGACCAGATTCAAATCCCACTGGGGTATTACAAAAGGAATAGGAGGAAAGAGGTGAGCAATGCCCTTAAGAAACCTATTTACAATAGGGGACTTGAAAAGAGAAGGCTGATCAGGTAGGCGAAGAAAGCCCGAAATGGTCGTAAGATAGCCTTTAAGGGTGCCCAGAGCAGAGCCCTGCTGGGCCAAAGATAGAATGAAGAGGAGAACCTCTGAAAGAGGGGCAGAAAGGGGATCCACAGCCTTTGCTGTGCACCATGCCACAAATTTGATCCATCTACAGGCGTATACCGTTTTAGTGGAGGAACGCCTGGCTGCCAAGATGACATTACAGACATCGGGAGGAAGGTCAAAAGCTGTCAACTGTCGCCGCTCAATCTCCACACAAGGAGGTTGAGGCTGGACAGGTTCGGGTGGAGGACAGTCCCCTGCTGCTGCGACAGAAGATCCTCCCGAAGAGGCAGTCTGATCGGAGGATCGATGACCATGTTCAAGAGCTCGGGATACCAGACTCTTCGAGCCCAGTCCGGGGCCACAAGAATGACTTGGGCCCGGTCGCGCTTGATCTTCTTCAGCACTCTGGGAAGAAGTGGTGTAGGCGGAAAGGCGTATAGAAGACTGCAATTCCACTCGCGACGAAAAGCGTCGCAGAGCGAGTGCCGCCTTGGAAATTCTAACGCGCAAAACTGCTGACATTGCGCGTTCTCTTCGGTGGCGAATAGATTTGACCAAGGCTCTCCCCATTGCTGAAAGAGACCTTGCACCACCTCAGAGTGAAGACGCCATTTGTGATCCATCATGCACCGGCGGCTGAGTTCGTCCGCCCTGGTGTTCAGAGAACATGCCCGGTGTTGAACCACCAGGGACATGTCCTGATGTTCCAGCCACGTCCAAAGGCGAAGAGCCTCTTGACATAGGGTCCACGACCCCACCCCGCCCTGTTTGTTGCAGTACCACATGGCGGTGGTGTTGTCCATGAACACCTGCACTACCCTTCCTCTGACAGAAGGAAGGAATGCCTTCAGTGCAAGACGAATCGCACGGAGCTCCAGAAGGTTGATGTGGAGCCCGGACTCCGCCAGAGACCAGAGGCCTCTGATCTCCGCCTCTCCCATGTGGCCGCCCATCCCAGGAGTGACGCATCTGTCACCACTGTGAACTCTGGTTGGGGAAGGGAGAGAGATCTGCAGTTGACCCAATCCTGGTCCGTTAGCCACCACTGCAATTGGTGTGCAGTGCTCTCTGAGATCTGGACCCAATCGGAGAGATTCCCCTGATACTGCGCCCACTGGAACTTCAGGTCCCACTGCCGAGCCCGCATAAACCACCTGGCATGATCCACCAGCAGGATGTAGGAGGCCATGAGGCTCAACAGCCTCAGGGTCATTCTCACCGAAATCCGGGATAGAGGCTGAAACATCGGATGAGCTGCGACCACCGCCATCACTTTCGTGAACACCGGAGGGGCACAGGTAAGGCCAAAGGGGAGCACGGTAAACTGAAAATGCTTGTGACCTACCATGAACCGTAGGCAACGCCTGTGGGCTGGCAAGACGGGGATGTAGAATAAGCATCCTGCAAGTTCAACGCTACCATCCTGTCTCCAGGGTCAAGGGCACTCAGGACCTGAGCTAATGTCAACATTTTGAACGTCTCCTTCCGGAGGAAGCGGTTGACGTCCCCGAGATCCAAGACAGTACGTAGGCCTTGGTCCTTCTTGGGTACCAGGAAGTAGTAGGAATAACAACCATGACCTACTTCTGGCACAGGGACTCGCTCGATAGCTCCTTTGGCCAAGAGAGCCGTAACATCCTGACGGAGAAGGGCCAAGTGATCCTCCGACATGCGATGGAGTGTTGGTGGCATGGAGGGATGAGTAGTCTTGAAGGAGAGGGAGTAGCCCCTTAGAATATCTGCAAAACCCACCTGTCCGATGTGATGTGCCAGTGGGGGAGGTGATGGCGGATCCTGCCGGCCACTGGCAACTGGTGGCCCTGAAAGGTCGGACTAGGAAGGTTTGGAGGCAGCTGCAGGGGGGGCATTGGTGGACTGGCCCGCCCTCTGGCCCCTGGACCCACGACGCTGGGTCCAACATCCCCGGCCGCGCAGAGGTTGGGTGGCTTGTGAGGCCCTGTGTGGAACGTGGTGGGGCTGGAAATCGTCCTACCCAGCGAGTTAGTTGGCAGTATCCAGTTCACACCGGTTGGTGAACTTTGAGGCGTCTCGACCCTCAGCAACAGCGCAGGTGAGCATGGCCCAGGCCTCCTCCGGGCACTGTGGCAGCACTTGCACAACCGTATCCCACACTGAATGTGTGTAACGGCCCATGAGACATGCAGTGTTCACTGACCGCAGTCCTAAGCTGGCGGAAGAAAACATCTTCCCAAGATGGTCCAGCTTCTTGGATTCCCTATCTTGAGGAGCTGTAGGGAAAGCGCTTCCTTTCGAAGATGAGGCTTGGACCACCAAGCTCTTGGGGATAGGGTGTTGGGAGAGGAAAAGTGGGTTGCCCGGTGCCGGGCGATCATCCTATCCACAGGAGCCCCTGTGCTGGGCTTGGACCAAGAGCCCAGAAGAACATCAGTGAGGGCCGCATTGAAAGGCAGCAAGGGCTCCGAAGAGGCTGCTGCCGGCTGAAGCACCTCAGTCAGGAGGATAGACCTGACTGCCACCATAGGAAGTTCAAGGCCCAAGGCCTCAGCCGCACTACGCAACACCACAGCGTAGGACGCTCCCTCCTCAGTAGCCACGGTAGGGGGAGAAAGCATACCAAGGTCTGGGGAAGTATCCAGACCACTGGCATCACCCAACTCCTCTCTCCAGTCCGGCTCTTCAAGCTGGTCTGCCAGAGGGTCAACAGACCCCTCCCAGTCATCCTCACCCTCCTCTGGCCGCCACTCAGGGCGATAAGGAACGCCAGGGAAGAACAGCGGTACAAAAGTACCCTCCGGCGCCGGGACCGGCGTCGGCCGACGCTGGTCTGGCTCCGTGTCCAAGTCGAGGAGGAGGCCGGGGTCGACGCCGGCCAGGGACACAACTGGCGTCGGAGGTGGCGGAGGCGTCGTCAGAGAGATCAGTGCCGGGGAAGGTACTGTGAGGTCGACCGGCACCGATCCAGATCCAGGCCTGGATCCTTGGGGGCCCTGCGGCACCGAGGCGAGAGCTGCCGGCATCAAAGGCCTAGAGCCCCCAGCCAAGTCTGCGGGGCCCGAAGGCACGCCGGCGGAGTCGGGCTGCTCAAAGATGGAATGGAGGGCTTCGTAAAAGGCACGAAGCTGGGATGGGGACGCTCCGGCACCCGGGAAGGGAGGGAAGCTCGGAGCCGTCCCAGCAGGCTCTGAGGGCGGAGCCGGAGGACGATGACCCTCCACGTCCCGCATCGCATCGGTCGACGGACGGAGAGAAGGCAAGGAGCGATGATGCTTCTTCGCCTTCTTCTTGTGCTTCGACTTACCCGATGACGAAGACTTCGATGAGGAATGATGGTGGTGGCTCCGCGACCGGTCCCGCAACCTTCCTCTTGACCGGGACCTCAAGCGACACGGAGCCGACTGCTGGGCCTCCAGAAGCTTTCGGGACCGCTCCCGCAAAGACTTCCGGTTCATGGCCCGACAGTTGGAGCACGACTTCGGGTCGTGGTCGCGCTCCAAGCACCAGAGGCACACGACGTGCAGATCCGTGACAGACATCAGCTTGTGACAGGAGTCACAAGGCTTGAAGCCGGTCCGACGATGGGACATCCCTACGTGCACCAGGAGTCTAACAACTCAAAAAGATGTCGACAAAAGTCAAAAAAGCTTTAGTCAAAAACTAAGGGTACCACTCTTTCAGGATCTGCGCTGGCTAGCGCGGAAAAATAAAGAACTTATGTCAGCACGCAGGGGCGGCGTCTAAGTAGAAAACGCGACGTCATCCCAGCGATCACGACACCGACAACGAACGCGGAGTCGACCGACGCCACCTACCGACGCGCAGGGGTACTGCTAAGAGAAAAAATTCTCCGGATCCAGTCTGACGCCTGCTGGTAATTCTAAGGTAAGGGATCTATAACTAATAGTCTCTTTCAGATAGCCCTTTCCGCAACTGAATCAGTTTGGGGAAGAAAACTGGCAGCTCTATAGACTGGTTAAGGTGGAAGCCACCGTAGGCATGAACTTAGAGTTAGCACGGAGGACAACACTATCTCTGTGGACTTGAAAGAAAGATTCTTCCAATGTTAAAGCTTGGGATCTCACTGACACGTCTAAGAGAGGTGACAGCGACAAGGAAAGCCACCTTCCAGGAGAGAGACTGAGAGGAGCAAGAATGAAGGGACTCAAAAGGAAGGCCCACCCCCGAGTCTAGTGAGAACAACGTTTAGATTCCATTCCAGGGCCGGGGGGGGGGGGGGCTGCAGATCGCGTACTCTTTTGAAACCTTCCATTAAAGCTTTGATAACAGGGATCGTGAAGAGAGCTGTGTGTCCTCTGTTTTGAAGGTAGGCAGCCACTGCAGCTAAGCTGAATTGAAGTGTAGGCTAGGCCAGAGGTCTGTAAGTGTAGAAGGTAGCAAACAATGTCCTGGACAGTTGCTGCTAAAGGGTCAATGTGTTGTGATAGGCAGTAGTGGACAAATAGTTTCCACTTTGCAGTGTAGAATACGTGAATAGTGCGCCTGCGTGTTTCTTTAAGAATGTTCATGCATTCTGGAGGATGGTTTAGATATCCAAACTCCAAGACCTCAGGAGCCAAATTGCAAGGCTGCTGCATTTCTCCATGATTCCGCATGAGATGGTCCGGCCTGTTGGGGAGCCTCTTGTGCGGAACCACCGAGAGTTTGAAAACCGTGGTGAACCAAGGTTGCCTGGCCCACTAGGATAAGGGTGAGGTACATCACTGAAGCCTCTGAACCACGAACGGAACAAGTGGGAGAGGTGGAAAAGCATAGGCAAATGTCCTGACCAGTTCATCCATAGTGCTTTGCCCATGGACTCTGGGTGTGGGTACTTGGAGGCAAAGCTTAGGCATTTTGCATATTCTGCTGTGGCGAAAAGGTCTCCGCCGGGAACCCCTCACCGACGTAAGTACAGGAGAAGGACTTGCGGGTCGAGTTCCTACTTGTGGACTTGTTGCTGCATCCTGCTGAGGAGGTCGGCAAAGTCACTGTCCACTCCCAGAAGGTCCTCCTCAAGCAGGTGATCATTTGCTGGCGACCATTGTGGCACTAAGCTTTCTTGCAGCAGGCACATGTGTAACCTGGCCTGTGGTACTATGGCAATGCAGGAGACCATCATGCAGAGGAGGCGCATGACTGTTCTGACTGTGACCTGGTGATCTGGCTCAAAAAGAGGGAGAAATGCCTGAAAGACTTGCACCCTTGCAGGAGTGGGATAGGCCCTGCCCACCACTTAGTTGCGGACCACCCTTAGATAGGGCTGTATTTGATGGTTTGGAGGTGGAACTTTGTGCCGTTGATGGTAAACTCCCAGGTCGTGTAGCAGATTATGAAAGCCCGAGTGTGTGCTAGGCAATGATGGTGAATTGTGCTCTTGATCAGCCAGTCGTCTACCACCACTGAATGCTTTGTAAACACTCTGGGGGGAGTGGCGCTGAAGAGCAGCACTTTAAACTGATAATACCTGCCACTTACCACAAACTGGAGGTTGCGACGTTGATCTGGGTGAATTGGGATGTGTAAGTATGCTTCTTTGAGGTCGAGGGCAGTCATGAATTCGCCTTATTTCAGTAGGGGTATGACATTCTGTAGTGTGACAATGTGGAAGTGTTCTGGCAGAATGTACTCGTTGAGGGGTCTGAAGTCCAGGATAGGCCTTTGGGACCCGTCCTTTTTAGAATGAGAAAGTTGAGCGAGTACACCTCTGTGCCTTGTAGGTATAATAGCGCTGGCTCTATGGCACCTATGAGGAGGAAAGAGTTTACCTCTTCCTGAAGGAGGCATTAGTGTTGCGGGGAAAGGACGTGTCTGCGGGGTGGTATTTTGGGAGGAGTGGAAGGGAGCTTCAAACAGTAACCATGGCGTATGACGTCAAGAACCCACTGGTCTACGGTGATAAGCTGGCATTTATGGAGAAACCCTAGAAGTCGACCCCCGGAAGGTGTAGTGTGATCGGGGTAAAGAGAGGCAAGTCACTGTTTGGTGGGGCCAGCTCCTTTGGTGGTACCACACTTGTCTCTTCCTTTCGAACTGTTGCCCCTGTAGTTACCACAAAAATAACCGCTTGTTAAGGGTTTTGAGTCTGCTTGCGCTGGAAAGAGGTGGAAGCCTCTGGGAGCGTAGCCTTAGAACAGCGGTGGTAGGCAGGCCGCCGAAAGGACTCACGAGGAGAGGGCACTTGGAGGGCACCCATGGCCGTGTCCTTGGCTTTCTTCATCTTTTCCAGCATCTTATTAACCTGCGGTCTGAACAGGTGTTCATTGACGGCCAGGTTGAGGAATTGCTGTTAGACATCTGGCTTGAAGTCAGAGACACTGAGCCTGGTGTGCCTACGGGTTAAGATGCTAAAATTAATGTGACATGCTGAAGTGTCAACAGCACAGTGTATGGTGGTGTTTGAGATGAGTTTACTTCGAGACCAAATCTTGACCTCTTTTGCAGGACTCATCGGGGAGGTGTTGGAGGAGGTCATCCCAATGTGCTCTGTCATATCTGGAAAGAAGCAGTGCACCAGTGGATGGCGGACTGAGCAGCAACACGTTTTCCAGCAGCCTCAATCTTCTTACTTTTCTTCTCTGGTGGGGGTGTGCCACAGGTGCCCTGGGCACTGGCAAGTTTTCAGGCAGTGCGGACTACTAAGGATTCGGGTTATGAACCCCAATGTACCCCAATACAGGCCTAGGCAGCTACACAACCTTTTACCTACATTCGTCTTACCTTGCTCTGCATAATGGTTCTGGCACTGACCTTTACCTAGTTATAGGCTGAATAAATGTCGATCAGTTTTCTCCAAAACTGGCCTCATTTATTATGCATGATGACTCCTAGTATCATATCTTAACCCCCTGCCCAGGACGTACACAGCAGGATTACCATCTTCTGTATAATAACTGTACAAAAGTTACCACTAACTTCATCCTTGGACGACAGGTCCACTATACATAATGACAAGCCATTACATATCTAGGTAGAAACCCTTGAGGGTACTGTTGGGGTATATGAGAACCCCATCTCCGCCTGGGTAACCAGAGGAGAAGCTTCCACCCCAACATTAGACGCTGAGGACCCGGCCTGCAGAAGCTACAGCACACAGTGGTCTGACATCCCTTGCGGGGTGTCCAACTCGAGACCAAGACGGGGTCCTTCGTTCTCTCCTATCAGATAATGGAGTTGGCTCTTTACTAGTGTATTCTTGGCTTTACATCCACTTACATGCTAGGTACACCTAGGTACACTTAGATGGGGTTTGCATCGTAGGAGTATGCTCGATTACTGCCATGTATCGATATGCCTTCATATATCTACTGTTTTAGCACCATGGTAGAATTCTACCTTTTATTTACTCTGTCGGTGCTTGTAATCGTATATATCTTTTTTGATCTAATGATTGTTGCAGCAAACATGTTTTATACTAGAATGACGCTGGTTCAATAAATGTTTATTGAAAACGTCCCTCTCGTTTATTCTGTGCATCTCTCTGAGACGAAGTGAGCACGATTTACTGAGCGAAAGGGACTGCACTGTTTACACGATCCCTGAAGGATCAAGGGTTGTCATGTTCAATAGTTGCCAGAAACTATTCGCTCCTTGGTAAGGTTAGGGGGCTTATGGTGGCACTGTGAGCTAGCTGGTCTATGGGCCAACATATCCTTTGGGGGTGTCTGGAATCAGTGTGGACACCAATCCCTTAGTTTATGTTATCTAAACGCGCAGATCCTATGCGTTATTAGGAACTACACTGCAGGGTGGGAGCTGGCTTCTAAAACAGACTAGATGAGATCTCCTTGAAAATATCAGGAGCCGGTTTAAGCATCCCCTTTAACATTGGGAGTTACTGCATGGAACACGGAGGATGAGAGTGCTTCCATCAGAAACTCCTCCTCAATGGCGTCTTTATGCATCTCCACCTTGTTTAAAGTAGGCTTCTCTGCCAAGGACCTTGTGATAGAAGGTAGTATCATTGTGAGGGGCGGAAGAGATGGAGGTCGGGGTCCGTGTCACCCAGAAGATCTACATTGTAGTCATCCAAGGGATTCTCCTGGGGTTGCAGATCATAAGGGTACCCAGGGTACTTTGGACAATGCACCCTAAACCCGGAGTGTGGTGATCCCTGAAGAGAGTAAAGGAGCGGTTCAGCAGGTGGAGGGGTGGGAAGGAAGGGGAGTGGGGGTGGGGGGGGAGGAGGAGGAGCGGTGGGCGGAGGACAAGACAATGGTGGAGAACTGGTTGCCTCGTCGTGTCTCTGCTTACTCTTTGGCTGTGACGGCAGGTTGAGAGCTTCCACAAAGCTCAGCTTGCGCTTGGAGCCAACCTTGGTCTGTGGTGGTGGCTGGGTGAGGATCCATCCAGTGTGTGGGCAGATCATGATGTGACGCTGACCGGGGTAGAGTTGTTCTTGCAGCCGCTGAAGAACAGGTTCTGCGGAGGAGGCAGGTTTTGACAGAGTGCTTCAGTGCAAGTGTGTGAGTTGTCGATGCTCAACGAGGCTTGGATGCAGAAGGCTTCGGCTCAGAGGGCTGCTTCAAGGAAGAGGTTTGCCAGTGGGTGACTCTGGTTCAGGATTTTTATCGGTGCAGGCAGAGTCTGGGTGTGGAGTACAAAGTATGTGCTCTGTGCCGACCATGCCGAGATGCAGTGGGAGAGGGTAAGCCTGCTGTTGGGCTTAGAGGCTCGACTTTTGACAATCAGTAGGAGGTTTTCAGAATGACATTGGTGTTGGGAATGCAAGGGAAGCGGGTTAGTACTCGCGTCCTGCTGGGCGGGAGGCAAGTCTAAAATATCCAAATCAGAACCAGAGCTGGGCTCTGACGAGAAGGCCTTTTCCTCACTAAACGATGGCTCTGACTTGCCCTCGAAGTCCTGGGCCCGAATATATCCAGGGTGTCATCATCGCTTCTCAGCAACAATTCAAGGCATCGAGCCAAACCGTAACAAAACGTTTTCTTCAAACAGTAGGAGCGGCAGGCATCGCAGGAAGCCTCGCCGTGCTCCGGGGAGAGGCAGAGGTTGCAGACCTGGTGGAAATCGTTCAACTGATATTTGGCACGACACCAAGCACAGTAGTGGAACAATGTCCGCTCCATCACAGGTGAGACATTCTCACCGCGGAGAAAGCAGGAAAGGTCCCGAAAGGCAAGGCCCCTACCAGGGCATTGAACTCTTCTCAATCACCGAACGGGATGAATAAACGCAGGTCGAATTGATGCGAGAAAGGGATACACATTGCCTCCAATTTAAGCCTGACTGCTTTTGTGGCAAGCTACCAGAGGGTTGAACAAAGGTTAATTTAGTGACTGTTTGTGGTTCACCCTGACGAGGATTGAGGCTGTTGCTTGAGAAAGGCTCACACCCCCCCTGTTAAAAGCAAGACTCGCTGCCTTTCACACCCCTCAACCTACAACACAATTTCTCAGAGAGGCCTAAAAAGGTCATGGGTTGCCTGAAGAGTGCAGGGTGTCGTATAATGCATAGTAGTTGTAGGTGGGTCAATGAGCTAGTGTTTATTTGTGAATGAAAAGTACTAAGAAGTTTGGCTTCCTTCAGCCTAGCAGAAGTAGGCACAATTTAGGCCTTTTTAAGACTGTAGTTTCTGCCAACCTGGATTGCTCCTCCGGCAGTAGCAAGTAGCCCTGCCTTTAAGAAGGGTGCCTTTAGATACTGCTCATACCACCACTTTCCATTCTTGCCAATTTGGCTACATTTTACTCAACTGACAGTAAATATTTCTAGCACATAATGCCATGTGGGTTACTGGTCCTTCTCAGATTAACCTCCCCACTCTACAACCTTTTTATGGTGCACAGTGACACACCCCACTGCCCTTTTGGCTATGCGGGTGCTTTTCAGACTGCTGTGTGGATTCTTTTCCTAGAAGGAAGTGTTCATTATAAAGGACCTGCGTGCGGCCATCTTGCGTCCCGCACCTAAAAAGGTTTTAATGCCTAAACTGTGCCTTCTTCATCATTAAGAAAAATAAGCATCTAGACAAAATAAAAAGCCCAACTGTAAAATAAATTCATCTAAATCTGTCAGAAAGCAGGGTTTCAAAATTAGTCATTCGGGCCACTTGATTGTTGTAATGTCAGAAATAAACGACAAGGACAATATGCCTAGGGAGTCCATTTACTCGGAAAGTGTTCTATGACCCACAAGGTGACAAGAGCGACGGAATTCACAGGAAGCCTGTCCACTGGGGCCCTTAGGGCTCGCACGAGTATTCTTGCCTGCAGCTTACTGCTGGTGGGGAGAGTTCCCAACACTGCTCAACTCTAAACCAGGGAAAAGTGAAAGACTGGATGCAAAGAAACCTCAAACTCAGCTTTCCATAGATATTAAAAACAAACGATTACTCTGGACAGGTACAGGTGATGCACCTAGTAAAACATTTCGTAACTTGCAGTTGTGTAATTCCTATTAACTTTTAAATTGAAACTGGGCAACTGTCGATGAGGCACAAGATTTATCGTTTGCAACTGTGACTTATCAATATAACTGTGCATTACTGGTATAAGAACCTTGCGCTGAAAAGATGTGTGTTCGTTTATGACGGACCATTGATCTCTGCCCCAAAAAGTCATACTTAACCTTCCTCATGTCCGTTTTTGCTTCAACAAAACCAAACACACCATTATGATACACTCAGACATGCAACAGAATTCCAATAGTGTATAAAATGATCAGTGTATCGTGTCCAACCTCAGTAAGGTAAGCCCAATAATATGGTTAGCATTTTAAGGTCACCAATGAAAAGGCATAAAGGAAAAGTTAATAATGCCTTCCGAAACTCACCAACAAATATGATGTACAAGCAAACTACTCTACATATTGCCAATAGTCTACACACTTAACGAAACTTAAATGGAAAATGATTCTTGCAAAAAACTAGACTTCTGCCTGAAAAAAGGCAATACCAATTGCACAACGAGTATGCTCACGATTGCATGCTAATGCAGAAGTGTATTGCTAATCATTTTTTCAACCTTCACCGCAAACACTGGGGTTTCTTAACAGGAAAAAAGCAGCATGTGTTTTGCAGCATTACCACATGTGATGCTTCACAAATAACTTGCTGGAGAGCTTCATAGAGCATAAAGAAGTTCCAGTAACATGAGGGTAAACAGGAGGGGGCCAGGGGACCGCGACTATTTAGAAAATTCAATAGCATTAGCAGATTAATAAAGTACATAAACATAACAAACGGAACATTGAACGTTTTATAATGTTCTGCAAAAGTGAAGGAATTTGAAATTGGAAACTAAAAATTAAGTTGGTGTCCTTATCTTGATTCATGGGAGCAGCACAAGTACTGCAAACGGAATCTAGTATGGATCATTGTGGCGCAGCGGCCAGGGCGGCTGACCACGGGGCTCAAGGTTCGATTCCCGGCACCGGTGGCAGCTCAGCCCCGCACCCTGTGACTCTGGGCAATAGTTTGCTTAATCTCCCCGACGGCCCCCAGCGCCTTGAGACCCTTACGGGTGGATTAGTTTGCGCTTTACAAATACCGGGTTATTATTATTATTGTTATGATTAGAGGCATCAACTGAAGCAGTCGTATGCGCCAACAGAAGGAGAGCATGCATTAGGAACAAAAAAGAAAGCGATACACTGGAATCTAGAATACTGAGTTGTCTTTTAGAAATAAAACAATTGATAATTTGTGTATTAGTTTGATGTATATGTAATTCTGTATTTTTGTGTATTGTTTAAGGCTAAAATCATAGAAATTGCTAGGCGGGCACCTGGATTCCAGTAGTTATGCAGTGGCAGTCTACAGACATCAAAAGGTTAAGAACTTCTAGCCCATGGTATACAATGGCTTTTAATAGCGCATCAGCACTCACCAATTGTGTACCTAATACCCTGGGGGCCAGTGGAGTATTCATCTCTGACCTAATGCTACTGACTGGGCGTTTCATTCCATCTACACTCACTCTAGATCTTACACTGACGTGCAAGAAGGACTACTTTGCACAGCAAGATGGCTGCACATTAGTGTAGGACTGGCGGTTGGGAACGCCAATACGGTAATTATCCCCCTAACTATGTGGCCTCAGCTCTTTAAATGATGTAAATGTTAAGTGGGAAGTGTGTTGCATCATATACATGCTGCAGACTGTTAGATGGCGAGTGTGAGATGGTGAAAAAACTGCATCGCCTTCCCAGCCGGGCCCGAGAGCACTTGCGGTGAGAAAATAGCAGCATCTCGATTACTGCACCCGACCACAAAGTGGGCCGAAATCCTCGTGTTGATTGGGAGCCCTGAAAACTGTTGGTACTGCTTGAAATTAACACGCCCTTCTCTGGGGACTGCCTGCTGCTTGTGCCATAGCTACCAGGAGCTGAGCAAAGATTCTATGAGAACTGCATTTGGACTTATCCAGAGTGGGTTTACTGAGTAGGTAGGTGTGCCACCCCCTCCCAAATTAACCCGATTTCTGACAGTGCCCCCGTGTGTAGGTGCACATGCACACTTGTGGGCAGCCACCATGAAAGGTTCCCAAAAATATTTTAAGATGGCTGCCAAAGCAGAGGGCACAAAAGTAAAAAAGAATAAATAAGGGGACTGGTGTGACAAGAAATCTTAGCGACTACAAAAAGGGCTAATGTCAGCAGTGGAGGGACATATTGTCCAATCAGAACATTGCGAGATACAAAAGCCCCTAGGATGTGACAAATACATAATCCCCAGGCAGATGAGCCATCAAATCAGGAGTAGAGAAATGAGAGACAACAAAGCCATACAGTCAGAAGCAAAGGACTTACCCACAGCCCATTATTACCATTTGTTTGCTAGACCTATTGTCCCCAATGTATTACATATACTTAGTGTGTAGTCAAGACCTAAACTTATGTACAAATAAGAAAAAAATGATGTCCAGGAATACCAGTACACCATTACATTGGTCTGAATTTTAGTTGACCTATCATACAGTAAAGTTGAGTACTATATACTCGTTAAGGCGAAGGTTTCAACTGCCTGGCCTGAACACTAATATTGAGCCGAGAAACAGCACAAATGTAATGATGAAATGAGGGAAAGGCCCTTATCCCATTCACATGGGAGAATCAACCACCTCATGACAGTTCTCTTTCCTGTTCAGGAAAGGCTCTGGAAACATGGGAACAGAAGATATTCCTACCTATTCGTCTTGTCCATCAAGTCTATAATCTGAAGATCAAAATGGCAAAGCAGCCCAGGCAAAATTCAATAAACTAATGAGATGTTCAAATAGACTGGAAAAGAAAAAAATCACAGCATTTACATTTCATTAAATGTAACTTTTTTAACAGGGAAATAATGAGAGGCACAGCATTACCTTGAATCTGAAGCAACTGAGCACGGCTGTCAAAGCAAGTTACCTTATGGGCGTCAGACTAGTAAAGAGCACACGTACAAATCACCCATCCTTAGCTGTGATCAGAATGGAAGAAAGGGTGAGCAGCAGGAATACGAGTAGCATCTTGGGAATTTGATTGTTCCATTTCATTTAAAATTGCTATATAAGCTCCCCATTTAAGTTTACATTAGGTGCTATCAGGCCTGATTTATTTAAATGCAGAAGTAAAAATCCTCCATCTACTACATGAGGACTTGCTTGTAGAAATAACCAGTAAAGCCATGCCTCTTATAAATAACACAAAAGGCCGAACATCAACCATTACATTAAAAAACAGCTTATTTGACAATAGCCAGAACAGGCACCCTCCAAGCAATAGGGAGGCCTCATCAAGTCTTTCCAAGCATGCCAAGGGAAATACATACTACTGAAATGGTGGACCAGGTAATAACAGGGCACAGACTTTGATATATGGATACAGATTGAGGAATACTTGTTATAAGATAGTGTGAACGCACTATCAGCACTGGATGTTAGTGAAGTACTGTCATCACTGACATTGGGCCGTATGTTCAGCACAATGCTATTTATGTCGCTGCTTCCCCCACATAAACCCTTGCCGCAAGGCTGATTTCCTTTTTAATAAACGGATGATTTAAGTCTGTGAATTCTCCACTGGGTTTAGTCAGTGAATCAGCCAATCAAGGTCTGCCAAGCACACCATCCACCCAGATACTGTACAGCAGAATGTTCTGTGCCCAGCCACGAATACTGCTCCTGCAACGTTCTCCAATGGGTTGGAGACAAACACTAGTTGTACGCTAGCTCATCAATCACAGAAGGTCTGGACTCCTGTCCTTGAGAGCTGAGTCTACTGTTTGGATTCTTCTGGGTCATATGGAAAGCTAGTCCATCAATACGATTGCTCAAGGCTTTGCTCCCACCCATCTAACAAATGCAGCAAAACACAAATGTGAGGGATTGAGGGGGGTGGAATTCACTGAATACACCCAGCACATGCATACAGAATGCATGCACTGCAAAGTATTATTCGAGTATTGTACCATTCACAGGCACACATAGACCCAGCATATGTACACCACACATGCACTACTCAGCACTCCACACAAAACCAATGTAAGCCAAGAGTGAGTTAAGCACACAGTCGTTGAACTTTAAATGAGTGAGCCAGAAGGCCTCACTCTTGTGACACAGGTAAGAAAAACACATTCGCTCCTACTAATCACTACACGGTAAGCTGCCATCACTGCACTCATGCTGCTTAACTCCTGGTAAAGGCAGTAGCCTCTCACCACTATGAGAGAAGCGCTTATGGTGCCCCTCCTGATCCAAAAAGACTGCAATACGTGAGACAGGCCAATGTCATGGCGCACACGTATGACATGTTCGCCCATTACAACAAAAATCAGCATTAGGGATCCAGATATCATTGCAGTTGGAGCACTCAGGGCAGGGATTGTTGCCTATTACCATGCAGAGGACTTTTCTGTCCAAACATGAACTCACTTGTGTCATCTAAATCTTCACAGATTGGTGTGCCAAGCGCCCCAGAAATACTTTGATAAAGGTGGAACATATTTTTTTAAATTACGTTTATGACAGCCAGATTCAAATAAAACTGAGTCCACCGTACTTTTTCCCCTCTTGTTTACTGGAGTTAGAAACATGGATGAGGGCTCTTGATTTAAAACTCAGAACCAACAAAACGGATTATGGTAGTGGATGGTCAAAGTTCGCTCTTCTGAGATCCGGCCTTTGGAACACCGATTCGGTCTTTTGTCTGTGAGCAAAATCAAAATCCTCCGAATTAAAACTGATGCTCAACTTACTGTCACACAGCTATCATCAAACATACTCATTGGTAGCTTTTTTTCACATCCACACTTGGGGAAAAAGTCCTGCTATTCTTAAGTTTTACATGTTCATCTGTGCAATAATTGAATACAGACTACATTCTATTAATAGCATTTATCTGGATAGCATGCCATTTTTGCTCCACCAGTGATTTAGACAACATTATCAACCAAGTGCCAGCCTAAACATCTTGAGGTAGAGAGCCCATGTTTCAGATGCCTTACATACACTTGATTGCCTGCCAATAAAAAGAGTCCTGACTTGTATGGTGTTCTCTATGGTCGTCATTCATCAATAAAGTCTATTTCTATAAAGAAATTTGATTATCAACCTCTAATCAATTCCAGGTGATGCCTCTGCAAGGTAGGACCTTGGATCTTTTAGACAGGCACCAAAAACGTATCTTCCCAACCTAAGACAGCTGCTCCCAATATTCGGTTATGTTGAGGATAGTCTCTTCTTAGCACCACGATATCACCTTGGCATGGACTGCATAACAATGAGTATTTTGAGAACTTTTTATAATCATCCAAGTTAGAATATGGTATACACTACTGCAGGACTCTGCAGAAGAATATCGCAAGAAAATACAGTCTAACAATAGCAGTCACACAGAAAATTCTAGCTTCACTTTGGCACAGAAATGTAGTGCCAATCTAGGATATGGATGCAAGGGTAAGCATCCTGTAGACACACCTGGCACACAATACCCTTTTCCAATGTAAATCAAGATTTAGGCCTGATTTACAAACTAGAACCACAGGGATATCAACCACCGAGACATGAAAAAGCATAACGGACCGAGACTACAGCCAGCATAAACCAAGCAGACCTCTAGCCCTTAAAAACCCCAAACAAAAAAAACATATGGTGGGGGAACAGACATTTCCTGGTATTGAAAAGATGGACATTTCCTTGGGGCAAGATTATCAAGGTTATTTCAGTACATTATCTAAATAAACATGTGATTGAAGTTTATTGATAGTTAATTTAGTGCTGTGACTTGTATGAGCTAATGTTGGATCCCAAATTGGTCGGTTATCCCTCATAGTCAGAAAAACATGCATTACTATGCATAACTCCTTTCACAGTCACTGGCCAGCTTAAGGCAGAATGTTATGCACCAGAGTGGATAAACATGCTTCAGCAAGGTGTTTGTTACACAGTAATCGATTGACTACGTTGCAGAGTCTATTTGTGTGTTTGTGAATGAAAAGGTCGAAACTAATTAGAAAAGCAGACATTATTGCACAATTCACTGTAGTCTGCCTTTAAATCAGCAGCTCATTCTAAGCGGAAGCATGCACTGACTGACTTGCTTAATAACTACTGGGAGTATGCTTTGAAAGACTGCAACTTCCAAATTTAGCTCAGTAGCTCCTTCAAAGCCTGTGCTAATACTTCTGATGGCTGACATGCCTACTTTTAGTGTGACCCGCATCGTCACTGGCAAAACATTGCAATCTGCGTTTGCCACAACCGGTTACTTTATTTAGTCTCTATTGTGCGAGGCTGCACATAGACTGTGTTTCATCCAGTGAAATACACTTATAACCTGGTCTATGCACACGTTTCAATCATATCAACTGGACTACGGAATGTTGACTTGTGAGCTTATTTCATGTGGTTCTTCTTAAAAATATATAGAATGAAACAAGTTCACAAAGGGTGACTCAAAGTGATTTAACTCTATCTTCCTTTTCAATTTCTATAGCACTCGTACTCTCATCCCACTCTACCACCCCTTAAGGATATACATCTTTTATATATATTTTTTGAGTTTTCTTTATTGAGGCATGGTCTCTGAGCATTCAAACTGGACAAAATGTGACAGTTTGGCCCTATAGAAAACACCCAAAATAAAGAAATACACACGGTTAATTAAGAAGCCACCTAAAGGACAAAGAAAATGTACGTAATAAAAATCAAACCCCTACAATAACATAGCATCACCTACTTCAACAAAATGTTCCACTTCAACAAAGGGACACAGGCACTTCCATGGTTTGTATCCATGTCATAACTTTGTTTGAGCAGCTTACATAGTTCTCCATAACCACACTTAGAATAAAAAATAAAAAAAATGGGCAAATATTTGCCCAATGGCTAGTTAGGTCCAAGAAGGGGCCTTTTTATTAGCAGCAAATTCTAAGCTTCTTTTAAAATCCTAATAATATTTACTCAGGATACCTACTGTAGATTAATTTGGCAATCCATTGGCATCTGTATTTATTTCCATTAAAAATGCAGAGCACTGATGGATAGAGGCTCCACATTTATTACCTTGTTAGCAAGCAGTTATCTATCCAATTGTGAGAGGAGCAGTTTAATCAGAAGCTTGTACATAACTAAGATGTCAAAATTGTGATTTCTGAAAGGACTAGATTTTTGGACAATATGCAAAAAAAAACTATATTCCTCCACACTCCTCTGTGATCCCCAAGGGCTCCAAGTGCTTCACATTAGTGACTGCAATTTTGTTACTGGCTGAAATGGGTAGGGTAATTAGAGGGGCACAAGTTATTTAGAAAAATAATTATTTTTAATAGTTTGCTTCATCGGAGTCCATTTGAGAACTTCTTCAACCTCACCCAACTTACAGAATCATAGAGAGCACTGACCCAAAATACTCCTCTGGAGGCACAAAGAAGACAGACCTAGATCCAAGGCTATCCAAATACTCCCATAAGAGCCGTAATCATAAGCTAGGATGAAAACAAATATAATAAAATACAAAAAAGCTAAGTTAAGGATCTGGATTTTACAAAGTAAGAACTTTAGAACTTTTTGAGAGTTTGGATGGTTCCACCAGCTGTAGCTCAAAATCGGGAAATGAGCATACTAGAGATAATACTGAAAGAGAGGCACTCCAAGCAGGAAAACTAGACTCTTGTGTAGTAGTAGGCCAGAAGTTGAACAAATCTGAATCCTCGAATGACGACCTCAGAAACATTAAGAAGTTGGAAAATAATATGCTTTGTAATTGGAAGCGGTAGAACAAACCAAAAAGGTAAAAAGGTTAAAGGTAGCAATACAAAATAAATGTAGAAATCCAGTTGAAAGGAATTGCAAAATCAGATGCCTCCTCTATAGTATGCTGTAAACATTTTGAATACAAAAGCAATATCAAACAATTAACTAATGTAGGTAATAAACTGGTCAACCATTAGAAGAAGAAAAGATGCACACTGAAACGCATAAAATTGTCTTCCTACAGGTAATAGGCCATCGGGTCGAACAGAATATAATAATTTATTTTCCTCTACCGTCAAAATAATGCCATCTTTGAAAATTGGAAACTGCTCTTTTCATTAAAGAATAAACAGCCAGCAATAAATGAATAACCTGACCTTTTGATGAATGTATTGCAAAATAACAGTGCACATATAAATCTACAGTAGAAATGTTGTTAGATGAATTGGAAAGAGCGACACTCTTTGGCGACACACTAGGTTTATTCATGGTAAAACATTCCTAAAACATTTCCTTCGTGGGAGCTGCTAATACATACTACATATTTGTGATGTGACAAAACTAACTGGGCCTTAATGCTTCTGTTTTTTTTTTATGTTTGTCCAGATGATTTTTCACTTAAAGGGCACAAGAGAGGGGGGAAAAAAAGCAAAAGTCGCCACACCTGCCCTTTCCACTTAAAAGGTACTTTTGGTTTGCATACAACTTTTGATACCGTGGACAGATTTGCACAAAACTTGCCAGACTATTCAGTGAGCTACGTTTTGGCATATCAGGTTTTATGGAGATCTGCCTACGTGAAAAAAGTAGCTCCTTTAGGAAATTTTGCCAAAAGGTAGAACAAAACCGAGAAAATTGATTTACACCAAACTTGTCATGAAAGTAGATTCGGAAAGCATACTTTTTGATTTGATGTCAATCTGTTAGGTAGTTTGAGACATTTAAGTTTGATATATGTGGCAGGCAATATTTAAATGGTTAACAGCTTTGTATATCTTCCCAGCTAAGAAGTAATATGCTAATTTGCTTACAATTTTGGCACAATTTGACAAAAATACCTGAAATGTGGCAGTCTTGGGACGTTCAGATTACTAAACATTCGCAAATTTCTGCTTATCCATAAAGGAGAGGGTAAGTGTTAAAATGGGGGATAGGCAAAAAAATGTTAATATTGCTCATAAATTTGGCACTGTGCTATGAATCTGAATATGAATTAGTGCAACACGTTTTGGACCAATCAAAAATGAGGTGGCACAGTTAAGGGGTGAAGTTGAATAAAATGTTAATTTGCTTACAAATTCGGTGCCATTTGTTAATCTGTATCACATGTGGCAAGTGGCCGCCAGCACATGATACCATACCAGTGCAGGTATATTAGGTTTAGTGACGATCCAAAGGGAGGGCAAAGTTTGGCAAGTTTGGTCAATATGAACTAACTTTGGCAGGGATTTAGCACATTTAACCTTCTGTCAGTATTTTTACGTGCATGCAGATCCACCAAAGTGTGGAGAGTTAAAAAGGGGGAGCAAAAAGTGTTCATGATCTAATAACATTGGTGCTGTGTGCTGAATCTGCACAAAATTTGGCAGACGCTTGAAAGATTTGTTTTTTGATTGGTATGTTAATTGTTGTGCCAATCAACTAAGGGGGCAAAGTTAAGGTGGAGGAAGTAGATACAATTTTCAATTACTTATTACTTTAGCATTGCCTGAGGAATATGCATCAAATGTGGCAGGCAGGTGACAAGTTACACCTAATACAGGTAATTTCAGACGCCAATCTAATTGGAGGGCAGAGGATGGGTGGTAAAGGGGAAGTAAAGGGGAGGTAGAAAAATGTATTTACTACCAACTATGACAATGCCTGATCGATCTACATGAAAACACAGACCCACCTGTTTCGTGTACTTTTGGTTTTCTTAATTTCATGCAGACCCGTCAAAGGAGGGATGATTTCATGGGGGCGAGGGGAGGAGTGAAAGAACTGTTGTTTGCTAATACATTTGGCACTGTTTGATGAATCCACAATGTCGCCTTTCCTCGTTCTCATAAGCTCAAACTATCTCTGAATAGACATCTGCTTGTTCTGCTTGCAACAATTAATTACATTTTCATCATTAGAGACCCACAGGGACCAGTGTATACAAGGGTGCTCTGCTCTCCAGCATGCTCAACTGACCAGTGCTAGGCAAAGTCCACTCTAAAATTCATATCCCATTAACCTTTTTTTTGTGATAGTGAACCTTTCAGACTTGTACTTGGCATCTATGCAGTTTTCTTTGACAAGAATACCAATATCATAGAAAATGAAATCCTTGGAATTTGGAAACATATTTACAAGCTTAAGAGGAGCGACTGGACGTGTAGTCCAGGATAAACTGGATCAAAGAAAGAAAATCCTGCTACAAAAACAATCCAGCTTGCCAGCAAAAAGATCTGTGCCTTGGAAAGAGAGATCACAGATGCTGAAGACCACAACCATACAGGGAATCTAAGCCTCAAGAAATCTATTCGCCTACTCACTGCGGTGAGTCAGATTTTATCAGGGTGAACTAGTTTTACGGATTAATGGCCCGTTCTGGCAAGCTGACAAACAGGTGTTTAGTTCAGACAGAAAGCAAATGAGCAATAAAGAGGCCTTTAAATCTTGTTTTTATCTTGTCACATTGGCTCTGCCTTTAATGACAGAGGTCAAATGCCAGCTTATGTCTCCTTACAATTTGTTGCTTATTTTATCCTTGAGTTTGGGGTTCACTTTTCTTTCTCTGACTGCAAAGTTAGAGGATTTTGTAAAGTTAACTGTGCTGTACAACAAGTGTAGCATGGAAGGAAGGCTGTAGGAGGTCAGGTTTTTTTTCGAACGCACAAGCTTGCAGATTACCTGTATAAATACTTCAAAATATATTTCAGTAGAAAGGAAAACACACTTTTTAAATTCTGTATGATGGAAACAAAGATTTTGATAGGATAAAAACAAATCACAACACTTCACTTGGTGATGTGAAGATGATAAATATTTTTGCTGCAACACAATTTACACAAATTATTGGTTATATGCTATATAGTTTTATCAGTAACACTGCATGTTAGTGGGAAGGTTAGTGGCCACTACAATGGAAAATGTGCGGTCTGTAAATGAGGTCGCCATCACGTCAAGCTTAGTGATATAGTTACTAAGTGAATTATTTTAACATGAACTGAGAAACATTCCTACCCCCGCCTTGATGACAATAAGAGAGAAGTCAAGGGTCATGTGCACTCTACATGCGAGCTAAATTCTTATTGTACATGTAGCAAAAGTTTAGTCTACTAAATAAAACACAATCGTTTTTGTACAGCAGAAATGCTGAACTCACATATTTGAAGGTGCTCTCATATGTGATTATAAAGGAAAAGGCGACTGTAAAATAAAATATTTGCCTAGGATCACACAATTTGAGACCAACCTACGGGTCAAGTACATAACTTTTAGGTCAAGTAGATTATTATAGTCAGTAGACCTGCAGGTCTGGTAAACTTTCTATGATTATTCCAGGCCTGGCAATCTAAGGATTTTCGGTCTACCCGAAGGAGAGGATCACCCAAACACTTGCACAGTGTTCCTAGAAAATTGGCTCCTTAAAGCCCTCAGGATCTCCTTGACTGAAGACTGACATTGACAGAACAAAGAGGGTATCATCTGGTAAGCAGAGACCTTAGAAATAAGACCAATAATCTTCAAACCTGTGACATGCTCCTGACTCACATGAGTAAAGTACAGACCACCACCTGGAATGGACCAAAATCATAATCATGCAGAATTACGCCAAGGACACAATATCCTGCTGCAAAGAATTCCTGGAAACAAGCAAAATACTAAGACTTTTCTATTCCACATTTGTGGGGTGTTGGATCTGGTGCTTTTTGCAGGGTTATGCCTAATCTTGTTGCCTTCTTCCTCCTATTTTCTGATCTTTTTGTTCGTTTTAGGACTCTGGACACTGTACAACTGCTAACTAGTGCTAAAGTATATTTGCTCTCTCCCTAAAATGGGATGGTATTTGGTTTTTCCATGATTGGCAGATTTGATTTACTAAGTTCCTAGTACAGTGCGCGACGGGTGCACAGTGCCTGCAAATCAAAAGCTACTAGTGGGCCTGCAGCACTGATTGTGCCACCCACGAGTAGCCCTGCAAACATGTTTCAGGCCTGCCACTGCAGAGCACGTGAGCACAAATTTTAAACTGACATTTTTAGCTGGAAAGTTCACCTACCAGGCCCAAATCTTCCCTTTCATTACATGTAAGGCACCCCTAAGGTAGGCACTGGGTAGCCCCATGGGCAGGGTACAGTCTATTTAAAAGGAAGGACATGTACTTGTGAGTTTTTACATGTCCTGGTAGTGAAAAACTGCAATATTAGTTTGTCACTACAGCAAGGCCTATCTCTCCCATAGGTTAGCATTGCAGCTGTCTTGAAACATACTACAGGTGTATCTTCCATTTGGGAGCAGATAGAAAATTGGAGTTTGGTGTCTCTGGACTCACAATTTATAAATATTTTTATTAAAGTTGTTTTTTAAATTGCAAGTCTGCAAATGGCACTTTTAGAAAGTTGCCATTTTCTTACTTAACCATTAGGTGCCTCTACCTATCCCTAGAATACACGTCTGGGTTGGATGACAGCTGGGCTTTGTGAATTCACTCTAGACAGTCACATCCACAGGGAGCGGAGGTGTGGCCTGCATATCCCGATGGCCCATCACCCGGCTGATGATCCCTCCTGAGCTAGAGTGCTGGGAGGAGCTGACCTTGCACCTGAATAGGGATGTGCCTGTCCCCACACTAAGAGGAAGGGCAGGGTCTTGTGCACTACAGAGACCTTTCTTTTAAGTCTCCTTACTTCAAAGGCTGAATTGGGTAGAAGTACCGGACCTCTGACACCCTATATTCAGAACACATCTGGACTGAGGACATTCTGCCAGGAAAAAGAGATGTGTTTCTATCAGTAGGGACTGACACTTTGCTGTTTGCTCTGCTGTGCTGGCCTGCTGCTTGCTGCTTCTGTCCTGGGAGTGAAAGGACTGGACTTTGCTTTCTACATCCTACTTTCCAAGTTTCTTTAAGAGCTTGCCTCCTGTTGGAAAGATTTCATCTGCCAGTACCTGGGCTTCTCTGCTGAGAGCCCTGCTCTGCCATGTGGTGCTAAATTCAGTTGCTGGACCCTCGGAAGTGTGTTCTGGTGCAACAAGAAGAAAAAAAATCAACGCATCAACTACAAGCGTCATTTGCAATTGATGCATCACCGCAAAACCCACCGCATTGCTGCTGCCTGCACTGAAGCGTGGTCCCCGCTCAATGCAAATACCACAGTTTACAATGCAGGCCCCGATTTTTTGCCGAAGTGCCTTTAAAGACCTGCTGCAATGAAACACAAATTACTTTGCCACTGGATTCAAGCTAGCCTGGCCGATGAGGGGTGATGCCCAGAAACCGGACCCAGGATGCTAGTTTCCGGTCCAGGGAGTACCTGGCTTGGCAGTTCGGGCTGGACTGTTCCCATGAGGCACAGGGTCAAGACTGATTTGCATATGGCTGGGTCCAAACAGGGGTGGCGTGGTGAGCAAAAGAACGATGGATTAAACCCAGATCTTTGTGACTGGGGGAGCATGTGTGCATTGTTCAGCATTCCGTCCATCATTTGTTTCTTTTGTTTCTGTGCGAGTTACGAGCACCGTATTACCGAAGTCCGTGACGCACCACTCAGACTCCGACGCAGGGCCTGCTTCGACACTGTGGAATCAACACAGCACCGAGGTAAAGAACCGAGGGATCGCGCATGGGAAGTAATGACGCATCACCTCACCTGCACCTCGCATCCTTCCAGGACGCTGATGACTCAACGACTCTGCACCACCTTAAGGAACCAATGCATCCCTGTCTACAGTGACGCATCGCCTCCTCTGCGCAACGCACTGTCCCCAAGCATCACCATGCCAACGACCTGCATAGCAGTAAGGAACCGACGCATCACCAGCTTTACCGACGCCTCACCTCCCCATCACCACACATTGTCTTTGATTTTTAAAGCATTTCAGGTGCTTTGTCCTGGTCAAGTGCAATCATTGATTTCTTTGAACTATAACTTTATTTAACTTTGAAAATTCATATCTTGAGTTGTATATGTTGGATTTTTGTCGTTTTGATCTTGTTTTAATCAGATAAATATTAGCAATTTTCTAAACTGGTGTGGAGTCCTTTCGGGGGTGTTTTCACTGTTACTGTGTGTGTGTACACAAATTCTTTACACATTTCCTCTGGGAATAAGCCGGACTGCTCTTGCCAAGCTACCAAAGGGGTCAGTACTGGTTATTCTGAGGGTGTAGCTTACTTACACTGACTAGAGTGAGGGTCGCTGCTTGGACAGGGTGCAAACCACTGCCAACTAGAGAGCCCATTTGAACATAGGGCCTTCAAAATAGCGCACATTCGGAAATCACCCATCTTCCAATAACTTACAGAACTGCAAAAATCTAACAAAAACCTGCAATTGACATAAAGACCTGAAAGTAAAACATCTAATTGTAACAACATATTTCCAACTGGAAATTGACAACCAGTAACTACAAGATCAGCTTTACCCATTCCCTTTTTTATTCTCTTTTTTTTGGGGGGGAATTCAACATTCTATGGGAAGGGTCACTAAATAGACTGCATTCATGTAAATAGTCTCAACAGTTCACATGCTCTATGTAAAACTCACAACCTAAGAGATGAATGGCATCCCATTGAAACGTACGGGATGAAACAATACATTCTACTCTCACCGACATCATGTGTTCTTAAGAATAGACCACTTACTGACAAAACAGTCTTCACATCCCCAATACATAAAATTCCAGAACAGAACGGAGAGTGATCGCGGACCATACATGCACAGACTCTCAGTATGGGATTCACAACATCACCACAAACATGATGCCCTTCTGGAAGAGAATCATAGTAAAAAAACAGTTAACCTGGTCCCTGAATTTTACAGTAGGACTAGATAGTTTACCCATTCCTACAAGCTTGATTTGAAGACCCTGCGGCACCATCTGATTTACATTTTATTATCAGCTTCTCAATTTTTCTCATATGAAAAATTGGTCCATCTGGGTCGTTCATGTTCGTCACCAATGGAGACGTAGGTATGTCCATGTATGGAATGGTTATGTTTCATAGAGTACCCCCAATATAGGCCCGAGTATCCTCCCAACCGTTCACCTACATTTTCCGTTCCATTACACTACATAACGGGTTTGGTATTGACCTTCTACCTAGTTAAGCGCTGCATAAGATGTCGGGTGGTTTCTCCCGAAAACTAGCCCCATTAATTATGTATGAAGATTCTTAGAATCACAGCAGGATTACCATCTTTTGCATAATAACTATGTATAAGGGTCATCCCTTCCGTCATCCTCGGCCGACATGACAGCAACGTAGAATCCCCTGAGGGTACCTTCGGTATATATAAACCACATCATTGCCAAGAGAACGAGAGGGGAAAGACTTCTGTGCTGACACACTCACATGAGATGCTAAGGTTCCTGCACGCAGATACTCCATCACTCAGTGGTCTGATATCCCTCGCGGGGTGTCCATCTCCAGACCAAGACGGGGTCCCACAGTCTCTCACTTCAGGTAATGGGGCTGGCTTCAGCCTAGGGGGATTCTTGACTACACCTACATACATGCTAGGTACACGTAGGTACATCTAGTTAGGGTTGCATCGTAGGAGTACGCATTTATTACGGTCATGTATTTGTATGCTTGCATATATCCATTGTCTTTAGCACTATGGTAGAAATCTACCATCCATTTACTCTATTGGTGCTTACAATCATTTATATCCGTTTCTGTCTTATGGTTGTTTCAGCACACCTATTTTTCACTCCGACGCTGGCTCAATAAATGCTTATTGAAAACGCCCCCATCGTTTATTCTGTGTATCTCTCTGAGACAAAGTAAGCACGAGTGACTGAGCGAAAATTACTGTACTGTTTCCACGATACCCGACGGGACAGAGTTGTCATGTTCGATAGTTTGCACGTGGGTTTGGTCGCTCTCCGGCCCCCGAGGTCTCCTTACAATATAAGCAGTTCTAGCAGCAACCGATGCGCCACGGTCCCAGTGAATTACACGGTACCTCTACAAAAATCTCTTATTTATTTAAGTAACTTCGTGTCAGTTTGAGCCCTGATGAAGTTCCTAGTATGGGAATGAAACACGTTGGCTGGAGTTGTTATGTCAGATGACTTATATCTGAAATGAAATAAAGAAGTTATTTATAAATCTACAATTGCTGAATTGGACTCTCTTTTGAGCCGTGCACCCCCAGTTGAAAATATAGTATTTTGTCATGTTCGATAGTTGTCAAGAAGTATTCTCTCCTTGAGGGTTTACAGTGGCACTGTGAGCTAGCTGGTATACAGCCTAACATACCCGGTGGCGGGGGAGGGTGGGGGTCTGGAATCAGTCTGAACACCAATCCTACAGTGTATGCTGTCTAAACGCGCAGATCCTGTATGGGTTTATAGGAACTACACAACATGGCGCCCAACGTTGGTTTGGTACTTAATTAACGGTCAAATTTGACTAGTTCAGTGGTGCTTTCCTCAGAGACCCCTACTCACATTATTCCAGAGACGTCTGGAGTGGGAGGGAAAGATCCGCCGCAGGTGAGTAGGCATATCTTATGTATTAGCTGTAGGTTTATTCAAGCTTGAAGGACAAATAGTTCCTATTGTGCATAAAACCTTCTCAGTTCCCTTGAAACTTTTTCAACTATAGCTGACGAAGCCGACCCTGCGAATGCAGGGGGTGAAGGGAAACAAGGCGGCAAAATAAACATTTCAGAAAATCCCAGAACTGCCCTTACTTTAAAACTAGCAGACTACGGAGTCACAGCAAGGGGTGGGACAGTAACATTCGTGATTGAGGCACACGAATCATATAGAACAGAGGTATTCTACTCATGGGTTAAATTCCCACAAGCAAATGCACGCACAAATACATTTAATTCTTACACTGAAGATGAAACAGGGGAATATTGTCCATACGAGGACATTGAAGTTCCGCTCACCTACCAGGAGCACATAAACTGGTTTAAAGGCGCCCTCCCACACACAAAAGATAAACTAAGACTCGGTCCGCTCGGTAGAGATGGAGCGACTTAGCCGGTCCCAGCGGCTTACACACCGCATCCAGACATTGACACAATGCCGGTAGCAGATTTACGTCCGCTACAGAAAAAAATAATAAAACTTTACAGAAACCTGACAGTTCATCATGAGAACACTCACACTTCAGCCAACAAGGGCTACACAAGCAGGACAAATTCAGGGGTCTGCAACAAAAATAACTACACAAACGCTACACGCAGTTATGGGTAAAATGCCCACCAAACGTGAGCAAATGCCATTCTGTTTCCACACACAAGCCCTCAAGAAAAACACAGAATGCTAACAATCTGCTTGACAATGGGGATAGCTCCCCAGATAGAGGATTGTACCTCTTGGGGTACAGTTTTTGCTGCCATATATACCAGAACTCCTGGTATCCCTTCAATAGCAGTAATACCAGAGGTATTAAGACAAATACAGAATGAGTATGGAGCAGAACCTGCTCTGAACTTAGGGATGAAATTGTTAGTAAATTTTGCCCAGGTATCAACTATATTAGCAAACATAAAAGGGGAGGCAGCAGCAGTGGCAATACACCAACACCGGAGGGATTTCACTCCTACAACAGAAGCGTGAATTACCTAAAATTATCGAGGATACCTATGCCGAATTAGGGAGAGATAGTTTGGGAGCAGGAGCAACAAACCCTAAACTCGTGGATGGTCCTGATAAGGATAACACCAAGCAAGCACCTGATTATTCCAAGAAGAAATGGGACAATAAAAAACAAAAGAATAGAGAGAATCGATCACAATCCAGGGGTGGGTCTCCTCAACAGGAGCCCTCCGAAAGGAGGTACAACCTTTGGAATCATGATAACATTAAAAAACCTGACGGGTATCAGGATACTGATGCACGTTCCTCTCGTCCCTTTGAGGGTTCATCAAAAAACTCAGAGGGGGAAGGACGGTCAGAACACAGACAAGAAGAACGGACAAAGTCCAAAGACACATCGCGTACTTCAGATTACAATATCAAAATAGAAGATAAACAAATCAAAACCTCAATTTAAAAAGAAGGTAGCAGGTCTTAGAGTTAGACATGCCCAGAAACCCGAGGACTCAAGTTCTGAACGGGGAACGGGCTCCGACGATGCTAGACAGCGTAGCAGAAGTAACAATAGCTCGCCAGAACATGATGGAATTTCTGGTGACAGCGGCGTTGAATGAACACATCACGGTGGAGACACATGATACCAGGGTAAGGGTCCCACACCCGTTATATGAAATAACACTTCAAAATGAGGGGGACAAACCCAGAAAATTAAAGGTCTCTTTTGGGAGAACTTGACTTATGTCTATGACATCCTTTTGGCTGAAAAAGATTGGCGCTTGAAATTGTTATGGAGTGTCCAAAGGGAGAAACTGTAATATTACTGGCTTTTTCCAACCTCGTTCCAATATATTTAAAACATACATACACGCAGGAGTGGGTGGCAGCACTTGCTCCAGTATTATATCGCAACAATGTAGGGTGGGATGCAGAGTCACCTCACCATGTAATCCCAGTAAAAACTACTCCAACTCCACAGAGACAAAAAGCGAAAAAACAAGTCATGGAGATCTTAGATCAACTTGAATACCTAGGTGTAATAGAAACTTGCACCTCTTCAATGAATAATCCTTTGTTCCCTCTAATGAAACCTGATAATTTATATAGTGTCTAGTTTTAGACTACAGACATTTGAACACATGCACAAAGACATTTGCAGTACAGAACGCACATAGCGCCACATTAATGAATAACATTGTGCGGAAAAAATACAAAACAACACTTGATATCTCAAATGGATTTTTCTGCCAAAATATAGCGCATGAAAGCAAATATTTGACAGCATTCTCAGCCCTCTGAGTCAATTCTGTCGACTTCCTCAAGGGTATAAGAATAGCCCCAGGTTGTTCTCAGCAAGGGTAAACGAGTTCCTTCAAAAAATTGATGAAGAGGCATTGTCCTATGTAGATGATATTTATCTGACGGATGACGATTTAAAGGATCATTTGACTAGGGTGAGCAACATAATTTGGGGGTTTGCCTCTGAAGGCTACAAATTCAATTTAAAAAAATCAAAAATAGCCCACCTTAATGTCCTGTTTTTGGGACACAAGTTATCAAGTGAAGGAAAAAGCCTGGCAGCTAACTTTTTAGAAACGTGCGCGCTGCTCCAACCTCCAAAAACTCTGAAAAGCCTACAATCCATATTGGGATTCCTAAATTGGCACAACATACATTTTGGATTACACAGAAAAAGTAAAACCTTCCTACGATTTAATCAGACCTGATTTTTCAATTAGACATTGGACACAAGAACACACAGATATACTTTGTTCATTACAAGCTGACAGGATAGCTTCAAAACACCTACACCCAGTGGTAAATACCACAAATTTAGTGATCCGCGGGTCAATCAGGGTACACCTACCTAACCTTCAACGAAGGAGAAACGGTACGTATAACATACAAATCACACTTCTACAGAGAAAATTTTTACAGCAGTACAGACTGCTGTAGTGAGAGAAAGAGCACTGGCTCAGGGGAAACGAATAATTGTCGTAACTCCGGTACCGGCCTTGGAGACCGTTACAAAGGCAAGTGTTCAAACGCTAAAGCTTTACATCCAAGATGGATACAATGGGCTAATTCTCTCACTGCAACAGATGTATACTACAAATTTGATTCTACATTGAAAAAACAAGCATTTCTGCAGTACGAACAAGAATATCCTATCCCGAATGAAATTATGCCTCTAGATCAGTACGAATACATTATTTACACTGACGGTTCTGCTCAGCCTGCCATAGGAAGTAAACAGCAATACAGCGCAGCATGTGCGATTGTAAAGGGATGTATGCAGGACGGCAAGTTCCATCCTAGTAGTACGAAGACACAGTCTCTAGGAGATTGCGTGGCACAGCTTGCAGAATTAAAAGCCCTATTACTGGCACTAATACAAACTGGTCGGGAATTCCCCACACTCAGTGTGCGATTCATTTTACTGTGTCCACTCTTACAATGAATATCTTCACTATTGGGTTCAGAATAAAGCACAAAATGCTTTGGGAACAAGTGGCAGAGTTGAAAAAGACTTGCCGAGAGCTCACAGGATACACACGCCGAGTCATCAACGTGATGGCATTCACGTTGAAGGGAATTCATTGGCTGATGAAGCCGCAAAAGGGGCAGTACGGACTGCTGCCGTAGCTGCAATCACTCGTTCTAGCACGAGAATAGACGGACAGATAATGGTAGCCGTCACTGCTTCACGCAAAAACAGCACAGCCTTACCAAAAGGTTTTCCACTCAAGTACTCCTACAAGTTAGATGCAAAAAATATTCTGTATGCTCAAATTCCAGGAGTGGGTGACAGAGTAATACCAAACATGGATCGCAGGTTAGGTTGATTTCTAGCTGCACACGAGGGTCTGGGATCTGCACACACAGGGGTTACTGCAACGGTTTCATTACTGAAACAACGCTGTTGGTGGCCAGGTCTAACCAAACAGACGAAAGCGTTTGTACTGAAGTGCGACATCCGTCGGCAGATGAAGGGTTCGACCACAGCACACCCACCACAAACACCGTTACTAATATCAGACAGACCTCTCGCCTGTGTCTATTTGGACCACTGAGGCCCCTTACAATCAGATGGGGCTTACAAGTACATCTAGGTGGCAGTGGGTTCATGTTCTAGATTCCTGTGGGTTTGGCCTCAGCGCTCGGCTGACGCTTGAACTGTTATAAAAGATTTGCGAGTCTTCATAGGGACATACGCAGTTGACACAATGCACTCTGACCGTGGCCCTGCGTTTAGCTCTAGGGCTTACAAGGAATGCAAGTACTCCTCTCCGTACCATCCAGAGGGAAATTCGGTCGTGGAGAGGAAAAACCGGGACTTAAAGCAATCTTTAACAGCAAGAGTATTAGGTTCGGGTGGTAGTTGGGTCATTCAGCTATATGGGGTCCAGAGGGCACTGAATAATATGCCAATTAGTTCTCTAGGTGGGGGTCACCCCTTACGAGGTCCTATTTGGGACAAGAATGTGGGTACCTGATCTCGATTATGAAAGCAGTGGCGGATGAAAAACCTTTTACTATCGATAAACGTTTGGCTGTTTTACAGGATCTTAATGAATTTCGGGCACTACAAAGCAACGTGCAAGTAAAACGCACCGCCACTGGGGAAGTGAAATCAGTCACGGCAAGACCTGCCTGGATCCCAAAAGTCAGGGATCTGGTCAGAGAAAAGATTGTGGACAAGAAAAAATTTGGGCCATCATACAGAAAGCCTGTACCTGTCCTGGCTGTCGAAGGAACAAGAATAGTACTTCTTCCACCTCTTGCCGGCAAAAAAGAGAAGAGATTTGTGCCAATTGGTCTGATCAAACCACACTATGTGGCCGATCCTGAATAGCAGGCCACGTGGGCTCCTGGGTAGCCACCGCTCTCCTCTCGCTACCATACAGAAAGTTCAGACGGAAAGACTTATAACATTCGAACAGTCTACAATACGAAGAAATGGAGTTACCAACAATGAAATGGTACTCGTTCCTATGGAAAGTGAACGACAACAGGATTCAAGTGAAACACAAATATCGATTCGGCCTACCACCGACATCTACATCAAAATGCCTCTACAGGAGACATCTGCCAGTTCATCAAAACCTGCTGAGCTACCAAAGATAGATCGAACTGCATCTGGCTACTTCATCGATTTAGACAATTTTTCTTTGGATCCAAGTGAACATGAGTCACCGCCAGCTCCAGTTTCCCACTAAAAGCAACTTCATGATTTTTACATTTTTTCTGAAAAAGACACACCTAGTTTCACCATGGCTACAGCTCTGGATAATCACTGGAATACTGTTCCTACTTTTCTGGATAGGTTTAATGACTGTCTTTTCCTTGATCATGAACAGACACTATCTCCCAGAATGCTCTGCAGTATCAAAAGTGAACTTAGTATTGAGAACTCATATGTCATCCCATCGTGAACAAAGAGATCTGTCCTATGTGAACATTACAGCAGTTCCAGTTCCTGACGGAATAGTTTGGGATACGGTTTCACATGATGCATTTGGTCCCACAGAACTTTTAAAGATATCACATGTATTTAAAATTTCTTTAAATGACATCATTACCTCCAGTACATACTCTAACGTTTGGGATTTTGAAACTGTTAATAATATGTTGTCTGATTTAGAATGGTCTGCAGCATTTTCGACAAATGAAATGTTTGACAACTCTTCCGATTTCAACGAAATGTACTGTTATCAACACTATGGTCATCACATTTTGCATAAAACAAGTGCACCACGTAATATTTTCGCATTTCACCAAAGGGGAACATTGCCCAACACCACCAAAAGGAAGTTCACAAACGTTTGCACAAAAGTTTGCTTATTTTTCTGGATTTAATACATCTGATCCACTCTCATATTATTATATGCTTGCACCTTTATCTGCAAAGAAAAGTATGCTCACTAACACAAAACAGATAGATTCTGCATCCTTTATTGCCCAACTGTCTGAACAGGGTTTTGGCTTATGGAAAGACCCTATAGACATAAAATCAGTTTGGGGGACTAAGGAATAGCAGGTTCAGGGAACCGAGGCACTATTTAGAACATGTCTCATACCACAACAAATGATTTTCCGGAACAACACTGTGCAACAGACTTCCTGTCTTGGGTTAGCCAAGAATAAGGACTTGAACACACCTCGCATTCACACTTCGAGGATTGGCAAAATTGCACAGGAAATGGTGAAGATACACTAGATGACATCACACAGGGCATTTCATACAATTCAACAACCCCAATTGGAAGGGATGGTTAGTTTGGCCCACCGAAACAAATAGGTGTCAGTCAAGATTCAGGGGTACCACCGAAGGGTTTAGTATCCATAGGACTGACTTACGCTATGTACAACGAGAACATCCGGGGGTGGTGACATCATAGTGTTGGGAAGTTATGCCTAGATTGGCTAAGAACCTCGACACTGTCTCAGGAGAAACAACACAAGTTCCTACTGTCAGATGACATGGATCTCAGAGATTTTTTACTAGGTCCCCGAAAGCCACGTCAGAAACGCTTCTTATATGCTGTTTATAATGATATTTGGAAAATCTCACAACAGGAAGCTGCGGAGAGATTGCGTGAAATTAACAGAATTAACTTGCCCTGGAGATATATCAACAGCACGTCTCTGTTCTCTGCATATAATCTGAGTCAAAAGCAGACAACAATGGCACAAAAAGATGCGAAATATACAATGCTGGGCATTGATAAATTACCTTTTACCGTGGCTGAGTCACTGTCCACAGAATGATTAATTCATGGTCATATTACATTACCAGTAACAACTTTCCAGTTTCAATATTGCCTAGAACACCACTAGTAGGCAGGTAGGGAATTCATCCATGAATCTTGGCAATTAGCGTATAGGTTTCGATGCAGGAACGGGGACACTAAAGTGTTTCTCAGCGGTACAGACTGCGAGAATTCCTTGAGTTGATCTCTCATTTGCCAGGATATTATGCTTCACTGGGCCTGTAATGGTTAAGTAGCTAACTTATCGTGTCATTTGACAGGCTCACCAGCTGCCGTGATCAATCCAGTGTTCAAGCTGCTCTCGAATGGGAGTTACTTAATGCTGAATGATCAAGGTTGTTGCGAAATGCTTCCAGGCATCGCGTATCTTGTCACTGTAAGTTCCAGGGTTACTTGTTCTATGCAAGTATTGTTTCAACCGACCCGGACAGTCAGGGAAGCGCCGTTATGGCCTTAGTTGAATATTTCCTTTATACGGTTTGATACTCTGAGCCAAATGAAAGCCATGCTTTTACAGAAAGATGTGCCCTTAACCTCAGCCCGAGAGACTTTTGATCTCCAGGTTGCAAGGTCCTCTGCTGAGATACAGGCACTGGTACGAACTAACTGCCCTTTCCATTTCAGAGAAATGGTACAGCGTGTCTTTAACATGTCTGATACCAAGGGTATAGTACACCTATTTAAGACCATAGGTTCTGGACTATTAATCACCTTTCAGACAGTCTTGGGAGTGAATCCAGCCTTCATACACTCCGTATTCGGAAGCATTTTTGGAGGGCTTCCGCTAATCCTGCAACTGGTAGCGGGAATCCTGATTGAAATTTTTCTGCTACGCAACGGACGTCCCAGTCACCAAGGAGATGGAAAAACCGTTCTTGGAGCGACGTTACTGTTATCACATCGTACTCCATCTGGGCACACCTCGGCTTCAGGAGCTAAGCGAGTCTTGGTTCCTATCATTTCGACCAGTCTGGATTGACTGTGTTCTGCCTGTTCTCCGCTGCCTATTCTGCGGACAAGAATGCGTGTTGGATCTCTGTCTAACACTTCCATCGGTTGCGCCACTGGACATGGATGCATTGCTGGACCTGTTAACGGCCCACGTACTGCAGTGTCCCCAGTGTATTCCAATGTTGATGTCGGCATTCATAGAGCCACCACGAGACACTTCAGCTCCTGTTGGATTCGATATTGGCTCTACCTCAGGCACACAGGCTTTGGATACTACAAACGCCACCCCAGCATCGGCTGTGGGAACTGAGGAAGATCATCTTTGCTCAATTGACCTGATCTGTGAGGTGTTACAGGGACCGTCGCCTGCGAAGGCAAGCAGCAGTAATGTTGCATCTCCCGCACAGGACACAAACATTTGGCTCTCCGTGTGCTGGGAAGAATTCGGCCTTTCAAAACAACCAAATTCAGAATTTTAAACAAAATATTTTTTTCTCTTTTTATACTAGTACTAAGCTACATGGCTTTCAGACGTACTCAGACAATATATATGAACATATTTTAAAGGGCTATTAGAGTTTATTTTTTAGAAATTTTATGAACTTTTAAGCTTTTAAAACACCTTTTTTTAACAACGTTTACAAGCTTGTTTAGAAGGACATTCCCTTTTTAGTATCTCGTCCGGTCGGATGAGGAGTGGGTGTTATGTTTCATAGCCTACCCCAATATAGGCCCAAATATCCTCCCAACCTTTCACCTACATTTTCCGTACCATTACACTACATAACGGGTTTGGTATTGACCTTCTACCTAGTTAAGCTCTGCATAAGATTGTGTGATTTTCCCCAAAAACTAGCCTCATTAATTATGTATGAAGATTCTTAGAATCACAGCAGGATCACCATCTTCTGCATAATAACTATGTACAAGGGTTATCCCTTCCGTCATCCTCAGCAGACATGACACATACCTGAGGGTACCTTTTGGGTATAAATACACCACATCTTTGCCAAGAGAACGAGAGGAGAAAGACTTCCATGCTGACACAGTGACGCGAGACGCTGAGGTTCCAGCACTCAGATACTCCAGCTCGCAGTGGTCTGACATCCCCCGCAGGGTGTCCATCTCGAGACCAAGACGGGGTCCCACAGTCTCTCACTTCAGGCAATGGGGTTGGCTTCAGTCTAGGGGGATTTTTTGCTCTACACCTACATACATGCTAGGTACACGTAGGTACATCTAGTTAGGGTTGCATCGTAGGAGTACGCATTTATTACGGTCATGTATTTGTATGCTTGCATATATCCATTGTCTTTAGCACTATGGTAGAAATCTACCATCCTTTTACTCTGTTGGTGCTTATAATCATTTATATCTGTTTCTGTCTTATGGTTGTTTCAGCACACCTGTTTTACACTAGAATGACGCTGGTTCAATAAATGCTTATTGAAAACGTCCCCACCGTTTATTCTGTGTATCCCTCTGAGACAAAGTAAGCATGAGTGACTGAGCGAAAAGTACTGTATCCACGATCCCCGACGGGACAGAGTTGTCATGTTCGAGAGTTGCCAAGAACTATTCTCTCCTTGGTAAGAGGGGCTTACAGTGGCACTGTGAGCTAGCTGGTATACAGGCTAACATACCCGGTAGGGGTGTCTGGAATCAGTCTGGACACCAATCCTACAGTGTATGTTGTCTAAACGCGCAGATCCTATATAGGTTTATAGGAACTACACGACAGAATGGCTATTGCTGATTCATTTAGGCAGATATTATAGTGCCCTACTAAATACTGGACCCAAGTTGACTCACTGATATTGGCTTTGTTAGTGCTGTATTGGCCTCTTTCCAATTTGTTAACAGTTCTACAGAATTCTATTTAGAAGTCTGCTTTTACAATCATGGACTAATCTTACCCATTGGCCTTCGATGTGCTCCTTCTTGACTGCCCATATGGCTTTTTTGTACCCCTGTCTGAGTCGTCTAAATTTCTCTAGCTGTACATCATCAGCCGGAGAATTCCTTGCTGCTCTTTGTGAGCGGTTCATGCTGTTTTTTGCTGTTCTTGAAGCTTGTGTAAACCATTTTTATTTTTGATTCTTTGGGGCTTGTTGATATCCTTTCTGTTGGAGAGAATTTGGAAATTTGTTTAGCAACTCGGCAACAAGCGACTCCCAATGTTGCAAGGGGTTACTGTTCCAGGAAATCGAGACAGTCAAGGCGGCACATTGTTTAATTATGTCTTTTGGCATACAGCGTTTCTATTGACGCCTTCTCAGTTTTTCCATTGTGACTGGATTCTGGAATGTTGCACCTTTTGGGTTGAGGCTTGTCATTATTCTTAGACTAAATAACAGAGGACAGTGGTCGCTTTCAGGTAGTACGTCAATTCTGTAAGATGTTTTCCGATTGAATAGACTTAAAAACTCCAAAGTATAGTCTAGTGTGGAACTAGTCCTGATGGTAATTCTCATTTTGGTTGTAGGCTAGTCCTCTGTAAATCGCCCATTTAATACCCGTAAGTCCATACTAGTACATGCCGTAAGAACGGACATACTGATTTACTGTGTCAAATTTCCTTAGCTTGATGCCGATCCGGAATCAGCCATATTGAGTCTTGCTCAACAACTAGGTCATCCCCGCTCGAATTGTGAAACATATTTATATTAAAATCGCCTAAGACTATGAATTCGGCTGAGGTGTGATTCTGCTTCAGGCCCAATAATATCGATTCAAAGTTAGCCTCAACTTTTCCCTTTTCCTCTGATGACGGGTTGATGTAAATATTCAAAAGGAGTAGGGGGTTGCGTGCTTGGATCCTGGTAGTTGAACTAGAGGATTGGTCTACGGTTAAGACAGGTCCAGCTGTTAAAAGCAAAACGCTAATCATGAACATTACCTGCGCCATCTTGTCTGGTGGAATTCTATGTGCACATAAGTTGCAGTCATTTTTAATCTATCACAGCCATTTTGTACTCTGTTGGTCACCTTTGTTTCACCCTGCCCTTACTAGCATCCCTCTGACCCTCTGACCGACCTGGTATGTGTGCTGGGGGCTATAAACTCCATTGCCACAACAAACCTCAGCGCCACTTGCTGCCACAAACTCGTTTTTCCTCTCATCTCTGTTTTCAGGCAAACCTTTGGACACTCTACACCTCACTGCACCTAGTTACACAAACAGGTTCCAAACACCAAAAAGACTCTTGCAACATGATTTATTGCACTGCAAACAGCAAGACTTGTTGTTACCAACAATGGGACCTGTTTTTATCAACAGAACGGACTCTTAGATCTGGCCGGTCTCACATGTTTTAGACCCTGAAGCAAGGTCCAGCTGCAAGATAAGATTGTCTGTTTGACCTGGGTGGGAAGAGAATTACTGTTGGGCTTGTGTGACAACCTGCCCGGGGCGGGACCCCAAGCTTGTGTAACCATGTTGACAAAACAAATGCATTGTGTCAAACCTGTATAAAAGGAAGAGCCAAAGGAGTATCAGCAGAACACTTCCCTCAGACATCCCGTTGTCTGCAGTTGACGTGATCTCCTCATGAGAAATAAACCTTTTTCTTGTCTTCCAGTTTCCAGCGCTTCGCTCATTATTTTGATAGCGAACCCAAAGTGAATTAGAGGTGGAACCCTGCACCGGGCAGCATTGAGGGTCTTAGAAGACTCGCTGCCTTTCACACAGCTTGGATGCCCTGACCTTTGAATCTAGTGAGATCTAGGTAGATATGCCTCCCTTTGGATGACTACTTGGAGTATGTTTGATTGCGAGGTTGTTCAATTCAATGTATTCAATTAAGTGATTTTTTTCCTGGGCCGAGGTTTCTTACAATGAAATGTGGCGTTTCTTTCAGAAGGTGGGTACTGTAGGCAATTCTAATAGATTTTTTAAGCCCCCCTACGTTCCAAGAGTAGAATTTTAGAGCTTCAGTAAGTTCTGTGCAACATGCCCTTAGAGAGTGCAAACATTTAAGTCATACCCTGGATCTGTTGGTTATGGCCACAATTCCACACACATGTGGATCAGGATAAAAATAGGAGATGGAACAAGGGTCTCCCGTAAGTTCCAAACTACAACAGGCCTTAAACAGGGATGTGCGTTAGCCCTAGCATTGTTCAACCTCTTTATGGTGGGCTTCACAGAAGGCTTGGATCAGGCAAAAGCTCATGCACCCAAACAAAGGCGGAATCCATTAACAAGTATGTTATATGCTGATGATTTAGCTCTTCTCAGCAGAACAAAAGTCGGCCTACAAAAGGTTGCTGGCCAAATGAAGCAACTATACACGTACAAATAACCTGGACATTAACCTCGCAAAAACAAAGGTGTTAACATTCAGTAAAAGAATTACGAAAGCAGGACCTTGGTATTTAAATAGTCACAAACTAGCCCAAGAGCAAGTCCTCAAGCACCTGGGAATGATAGTCTACACAAATGACTCTTTTACAGCATAAAGAACAAATGAAAGCGAGGGCTGGGTCTCTGACAGCTGCCTTTCAATCCCTTTAGAAGATTGGACGTATTTCGCTCCTCCTCATACTTGAGGTCATCAGAACGCAGCTACTACCCATCATAGCCTATGGTTGCGAAGCAGTTTGCGGATGTGAATCAGAGTGGCTCGAGTCGCTAAACCTTAACACCTACAGGCAGTCTTTCGATTACCCCGGAATGCCGCACAACCATAAATCAGGGTGAAGTTTGGACTTGTAAGGCAAAAATATGCATGGTACTGAGCTTTTGTCGAATTCTACCACAAACAGAGCAACGCTGGACACTTCACAAGACCAAAGGCTCTGGATTGAATAGTTTACAAATAAGGCCACATACAGTGACTATTTACTGTCCAGCACTGAGTCTTACAAATAAACGATTTGTGAGTACTCCCAACCACATTTCAAGTCTTCAGGAAACATCTTAACAAAATGACTGGTGCGTTTTCGCTATTGGAGGATAAGAATATCTTCTCACAGCATGCTCACTCATGGATAATCATCAAGTCTCATAAGACTTTAGCACATCAGGAAACGCTGAAGATCCACCTATCCACTCCACAAAAACAATGGAAATAATGCGTCAGCTCATAGACGATTTCCTAACTTTGGACCTCTGACCAAAATGGCTTGTAAAATCCGGTAGGGGCTGCAATCAAGGCCTTGAAACAATTACGCACATCATTTGCCCAGCTTTCTTAACAGAGCAACAACAATTTTTACAACAATCCTTTAACACACTTCGGGAGTGCTGACATATGGACAAGCAGGACAAGTTACTTACCTTTGGTAACGCCTTATCTGGTAGAGACATGATCTAGCCGCAGATTCCTTCCCTTTGAACTTCCAGGCATCAGGCTGGATCAGGAAGATTTTTGATAGCAGTAGCCCTGCATGCCATGAGGTGCTGTTGGTCGACTCCGCGTGACATCGTAGACGTCAGATTCGTCGTCGTGGCGTCCGCGTCGTCTATATAGGTGCCACCCGGCGCGCTGACTTCAGTACTTTTCACGACTTTCCACACCAGAAGCGCGGAGCCATTAAGTGACTGACTGTGGTGTGCCATAAACAACAAGGTCATGAAGGGGGAACAGCCCTGACACTAAACCAATCCACAGTGTGGAGAGGATGGGTCGGTAAGGAATCTGCTGCTAGATCATGTGGCTACCAGATAAGACGTTACCGAAGATAAATAACTTGTCCATCTGATAGATGATCTCCACAATAACATGAAGTCCGCGGGAAATGACCCTGACTTAGTACTGGAGGAAATAGCACCTCAGTGCCAATTAACTAGTTTTAGCACCCTCACCTCAATAGAGGTGAATAAAATTTTACTTTCTACTAAATCTGGATCCCCGAAAGACCCATGTCCACCAATGGTCTTGCATCTGGCTTCGGGGTGATCAGTTCATATCCAACCCCTCTCTTAAACCAAGTGCTTGAGTCGGGGATATACCCGTCGGTTTGGAAAACAGCCTGCATAAGCCCAATTTTGAAAAAACCTACTCTAGATCCTACGGAAGTGAAGAACTATCGACCCATCTCCAGTCTGCCAGTTACAGCTAAATGCCTCGAAAGGGCGGTAGATCAGGAGCTTATGCAATATCTAGATACCAACAATCAGCTTGACTCTAGTCAGCATGGCTTCCGGTCACGTCACTCGACCGAGACCGCCCTGATCATGGCAACGGAGGAAATTCGCAGACAGGTGGATGGAGGGGGCAGAGCCATCTTCATTCTCCTAGACCTCTCGGCAGCATTTGACACCGTGAATCACACAGTGTTAGTAAGGCGGCTGAGGGCGGTGGGGATTGGGGAATTGGCTCTGTCCCTTCTTTCTTCATTTCTGGCTTCTAGGCAGCAGAGTATACATTGGGAAAATTTGCAATCTGAATCGTTCTGCATACTGTGTGGAGTGCCGCAGGGATCTGCACTGTCACCCACACTGTTCAATGTATACGTCGCTCCACTTGCTGCACTTATCAGAGAGTATGGTTTTTCGCTGGTTTCTTATGCAGGCGATTCACAGATTGTCATCTCTGTATCCAAACAGTCTGAGGCCACTGCTGTCAATTTCCATGCCTGTCTGACTCATATCATGAGATGGATGAGTCGTAATTATCTCAAGATCAATACCGATAAGACCGAGGTGATGGAGTTTGACAATGGGCCATCCCTATGGAACTCAACATGGTGGCCGACAGAGGCAGGTCAATGTCCTGTTCCGTCTAACAAGGTTAAGAACCTTGGGGTTATTTTTGATGACCAGCTTAACTTTGCGGGCCAGATTAATAGTGCAACTTCTTCCTGCTTCTTCGCCTTGAAGCTTCTTAGGAAGATATTTCCTTTTATTCCCCAAGATCTGAAGAAATCAGTAGTAGTTGCCCTCATCCTCTCGCGGCTAGATTATTGCAATGCGCTTTTTATAGGCATTGATAAAGCCCAGAGGTTAAAATTACAATCAATACAAAACGCTGCTGCTCGGCTATTGTTAAACATCCCTAGAGGGCATTCCACTTCTGCTGCTATTAGGTCATTGCATTGGCTTCCGATCCAGCAAAGGATGGATTTTAAAGCCCTATGCTTGGTCCATAAGGCACTATTCGGCAGAGGGGCTGCCGATTTCCAGAATCTCTTCTCCTGGTATATCCCCACCAGAAACCTTAGATCCACTGACGTAGGTTTCATTCGTATTTCTAAAATTCATAAAGCCAGATGGGGAGGCAGGAGTCTGTCACACTGTGCAGCCAAATTGTGGAATCAGCTGCCTATCTCCATGAGATTAATGTCCAATAGGCTTCTTTTCAGGAAGGCACTAAAAACATGGCTGTTTCCACCTCCTTAAAAATCTGTTATAGCCGCTACGATCTCCCTATCTCACCTCTTAGCGCCAAGACGCCTCGGCATTCGAGCGCTCTACAAAACTATATCCCATCCTATCCTATAGAGACATCTAGCTGCAAATTCCTTACTTTTGAACAGATATCCAAGAAATACCATCCCCGGAGGAGGGACTGCGGGAAGGTTTTAGACCAAGAAGTCCTGCAAGACTGCGGACCTGAGAATCCAGGCACTAGTGTCTGGCAAACATGCACAGAGATGCCCACATGGCCGCTTTGCAGATGTCAGAAACCGGAACACCACGCTGGAGAGCTGTGGTGGCTGCTTTCGCCCTGGTAGAATGGGCTCCAAGGCATTCAGGAGGTGGTTTCTTCGCCAAGGCGTAGCATATTTTTATGCAGATGATGACCTAACATGAAATGGTCCTCTTCTGAACTGCTCGCCCCTTCTTTGCTCCAACGTACCCTATGAAGAGTTGCTCGTCCACCGGGAACTCTTTTGTACAATCAAGGTAGTACGATAAAGCTCTTTTTGGGTCCAGACGGTGGAGACACTCTTCCTCCTTGGAAGGATGCGGAGGTGCATAGAAAGTGGGCAGAGTAACAGATTGGGCCATATGGAAAGGTGTTACTACCTTTGGCAGAAAATATGCCCTAGTGTGGAGCACTACTTTGTCCAGAAAGACGGTCAGGTAAGGAGGCTGAGATGACAGTGCCTGTAGTTTGCTCACTCTCCAGGAAGAAGTAATTGCCACCAAAAAGGCTGTTTTAATAGTGAGCAGCCGGTGGGGACAATTGTGCAGAGGTTCAAACGGCGCACACATCAAAAAGGTAAGGACCAAATTAAGGTCCCACTGGGGCACAATAAAAGGCAAAGGGGGAAACATATGGATAAGACCCTTCAAAAATATCTGAACAAGAGGTGATTTGAAAAGAGACGGCTGATCTGGCAGCCGAAGAAAAGCGGACAGGGCTGAAAGGTAGCCCTTCAGAGTGCCCAGAGCAAAGTCGTGCAGGGTCAAGGAGAGAATAAGAAGGACATCTGACAGGGAAGCCAGACAGAGGGTCAATAGCCTGTTCTGTACAGTATTTACAAACTTTTTGCCATCAGCAGGCGCATACCGAGTTGGTGGATGGACGCCTGGCTCCCAGAAAACCTTCACAGACTTTGGCAGGAAGGTCAAAAGCTGTCAACTGTCACCGCTCAATCTCCATGCAAGTTCAGATGGAGGACCCTCCCCTGCTGCTGCGACAGAAGATCCTCCCGAAGAGGCAGCTTAGCCGGAGGATCGATGCTAGTCTGCAGAAGCTCGGAATACCAGACTCTCCATGCCCAGTCTGGAGCCACAAGGATGACTTGGGCCCGGTCGCTCCTGATCTTCATGAGCCCTTCTGGGCAGGAGTGGTATGGGCGGAAAGGCGAATAGGAGGCCTGTGCTTCACCCGTGACGAAAAGTGTCACCGAGCAAGAGCCGCCTTAGAATCTCCAACGTACAAAACTGTTGACATTGCGCGTTCTCTTCAGAGGCGAACAGTTCTAACACCGGCTCTCCCCACTGTTGAAAGAGACACTGCACCACCAATGGATGGAGACACCACTCGTGATCCACAAGGCACCAGCAGCAGAGTTCGACCGCTCTGGCGTTCAGAAAACCGACCAGATGTTGAATCACCAGGAAAATGCCCTGTTGTTCGAGCAAAGTCCAGAGACGCAGGACCTCTTGACAAAGGGTCCACGACCCCACTCCGCCCTGTTTGTTGCTGTACCACATGGCTGTAGTGTTGTCCATGAACACTCGAACTAGCCTTACTTTGAGGGATGGTAAAAAGGCTTTCAATGCCAGGCGGATCGCACAAAGCTCCAACGGGTTGATATGGAGCTTGGCTTCCGCCAGAGACCAGAGTCCTCTGATCTCCACCTCTCCCAGATGGCCGCCCCATGCCAGAAGGGACGCATCTGTCACTACTGTAAGATCTGAGTGGGGAAGGGAGAGTGGTCTGCCTCTGACTCAATAGTGGTTTGTCAGCCACCACCACTGGTCGTTCGCGGTGCTCTCTGATATCTGAACTAGGTCGGTGAGATTTACCAGATGCTGCGCCCATTGGAACTTCAGGTCCCACTGCAGAGCCCGTATATGCCATCTGGCATGGTCCACTAGCAGGACGCAGGCCATCAGGCTCAACAGCCTCAGTCATTCTCACCGAAATCCAGTTCAGAAGAATAGGCCCGAAACTGCACCGTGTCCATAACCGCTCTGATGAAAGGGCGCGTCTGAGAGGGAGTCAGGTGTGACTTCAGGATATTAATAGTAAACCCCAGCGAATGCAGGAGGTTAGCCATGGTCTGGAGGTGGGAGACGACTGCTTGGGACGAGCCCGCCTTCAACAACCAGTCGTCGAGATAGGGGAAGACTGGAAACCCTGATCTCCGCAGATGGGCTGCGACCACCGCCATCACCTTGGTGAAAACCCGATGGGCGCTGGTAAGTCCGAAGGTGAGCACGGCAAGCTGAAAGCGCTCGTGGCCCACCGTAAACTGCAGTTACAGATGATGGGCGGACAGGACGGGGATGTGGAAATAGGCGTCCTGCAAGTGCAACGCTACCATCCAGTCTCCCAGGTCCAGAGCAGACAGGACCTGAGCAAGGGTGAGCATCTTGAACTTCTCCTTTTTGAGGAAGTAGTTGAGAGCCCGAGGTCTAGGATAGGACGAAGGCCTTCGTCCTTCTTTGGAACCAGAAAATAGCGGGAATAGCAACCACAGCCTATATCTGGCCCAGGGACTCTCTCTATGGCTCCCTTGGCCAACAGAGTATTGACTTCCTCATGGAGTACGGCAAGATGATCCTCCGTCAGCCGATCGTAAGGTGGAGGCATGGAGGAGGGGTAGTGTTGAAGGTGAGGGAGTAGCCCCTTCTGACTATTTGCAGCACCCACCTGTCCGAGGTGATGGCGTATCCTGCCACCAACTCGGCATCCATGATCCAGAAGGATCTGATTAGGGGGTTTTGCGGAGGAGGAGGGGGCTGTGGCTTGACCAGACTACTGGCCACCCGGCCCACGGTGGTTGGGGCAAACCGCGGCTGCGGCATCGCAGAGGTTGCTGGACTTGCGGGGTTCTATGGCTGGAATAGGGTTGGCGCAGTTGAATGCCCTTTCCGTAGCCACAAAAGGGGCGAAAAGAAGACACAGGCTGGGAAGACGTGGAGAGGCCTAGGGACTTGGCTGTAGCCTGCGAGACCTTAAAGCGCTCAAGCGCTGCATCAGCCTTGTCTCCAAAGAGATGGGAGCCATCAAAGGGCATGTCCATAAGATTAGCTTGGACAGAGAGGAGAGCTCGGTCCTCCGCTTAGACTCCGAGCAGCGTTTACGCAACCGTGTCCCATAGAAAGTGGGAGTAATGGCCCAAGAGGCATGCGGTGTTTACAGACCGCAATGCTAGGCTGGTGGGAAAAAAAAAAAAAAGATTTTCTTACCGAAGCTGTCCACCATTTTGGATTTCCTGTCTGGGGGGAGCGGAAGGGAACGCGCCGTGGGAAGTGGAGGCTTGGACCACCAAGCTCGGTGGGGTGGGTCGAGAGGAAAGCTGGGTTGCCCGGTGGCGACGGGCAATGGTTCTTTTCACAGGAGCCCCTGTGCTGGGTTTGGACCAGGTGCTCAGTAGAACATCACTTAAGGCCTTGTTGAAAGGCAGCCAGAGTTCATAACAGGTGATGCCAGACTGCAGGACCTCCGTCAGAACGTTAATCTTGACTGCCACCGTAGGAAGCTGCAGGTCCAAGACCTCCGCAGCCCTAAGGACCACCACTGCGAATGAAGCTTCCCACCTCCGTAGCCAGGTTAGGGGGAGAGAGCATGCCAGAATCTGAGTGTCCAGGCCGCTGGCATCACCCAGGTCCTCATACCAGTCCAGGTCTTGATTGGGTTGAGGGATTTCTAAGGGATCCAGGGGCCCCTCCGAATCTTCATCATCCATGCCTAACCCTTCAGAATAGGGAAGGCTGAACGGCATGGAGCCGTATGGCTCCGTCGTTGCCAGTCTCGACGGACGCCCGACCTGCTCTGTGTCGTCTGAAATGATGATTGGGGGGGGCGGCGCCGCTGGTGAGCGCTGGCGACACAGAGGGCCTCGACATCGGACACGGCGCTGAGGAAGGTCGCAGAGGTACGATTGGAGCCGGTCTGGATCCGGGAACAGATCCAAGAGGAGGCCGTGGTGCTGTGGTCTGAGCCAAAGGCGGGGAACCCACAGGGTCTCCTTCAGCGGAACCGGCGGGGCCCGAAGGAGGGCCGGCAAGATCAGGCAGCCCAAATATGGCGTACATGGAGTCATAAAATTCTTTTAGTTGGGCGGGGGTCGCTCCTGGCCCCGGAAAGGTAGCGAAACGCAGAGCCGATCTAGGCACCCACTCTGCGGAGCGGGGCCTCGGACACAGAGGCTCCTCCGTCTCATCGCATGACGGATGGAGTGAAGTCGAAGCACGCTCTGACATCATGTGCTTTTTATGGTGCTTCTTACCTGACCACCAGGACTTCAAGGAAGAAGACTTCGACCCCCCAGAGCGGTGCTTAAGAAGACTTCGACCCCCCCCGGAGCGGTGCTCGGACCTTCCCCTCGACCGGGATCGACTAGGCGTCCTCTGTGCCACCGGACGGCGGGCCACGATCAGCTTTAGGGACCACTCCCTCAAAGCCTTCGGCGCCATGGCCCGGCAATTTGAGCACGACTGTGTTGTGGTCGTGCTCCAGGCAGCAGACACACACCAAATGGGGGTCCGTGACCTACATGGCGCGGGTGACAGATTATGCGCGGCTTGAACCCGGAGGATTTTTTACTAGACATACCTAGCACACCAAAAGGAGTCGACAAAAAGTAAAAAAAGTCTGTCAAAATGTGACAGGGGGTAGCTCTCTTCGACGGATCTACGCTGGCTGACGCGTAAAGAAAAGAACGGACGTCAGCGCAACGGGGTGGCGCCTTTATAGACGACGCAGATGTCACAACGAAGACAAACCCGACGCCTGCGACATCACGCGGAGTTGATAGTCGCCACCTATCGGCGTGCAGGGGTACTGCTATCAAAAAACTTCTGGATCCAGCCTGACGCCTGGAAGTTCAAAGGTAAGGAATCTGCGGCTAGATGTCTCCATCAGATCTTATAGCTTGTTTTAATGGGAGTAACAAGACAAAATTCGCAACCAAATTTTTGAGACGCATCGTAAACAAATTGCAACAAAAGAAAACCTAAATTAACTTTAATGCCCCCGTGTACATCGCTGTCTGTATTATTTTAATGTTAATACTTCCTGATGAGATCTTTAAGAAGTCTTTCAATGGCACTTTATGTTTAAAGAGTAAATTTGTCATCACAATTGGTCTCATAATACCACTCTTGTAAATGCAATGGTTTTTATTAACTATGGGAGTAATTTTAAGACTAAACTTGCAGGCGATCAAATCTTAGTGGCAAATCATAAACAAACGTCACCACTGGTCGCATGATAATATCTCCTGACTTGCCTTTTAAGATGTTTTTTTAAAATGTGTATTCTACGTGGCCTTAAGACAATGACTTGATTCTTTTAATTTTAATATTTAATCTTTCTCTACATGGCCTCGGTTTTTGCTCTCAGCATTGTTAATGATTTTAATTAATCAAATAGCAAATTATTTGATTGATTGGTCCATAAATTACGTGACTAAAGAAAACACTTGCACTGCGTACTGCTCTTTGCAACAATTCTTATGGAATGCTGAACGCTACTTTTAGGGAGTAATAATGTATATTGTGTGCTCAAAAAACAAAGATAGCAATCTCAGGCTGGATAAACAAGAAAAAATATACCCTTCCTGGAACATACCTTGACCCACAAAAAGGCTTGGGTGTCTCAACTGAACTAAGCCCTAAGACACTGATATAATAAAATCACAAGTGCAAGAGCACACATTTTGATAACGAATAATCAAGCAAGCAAAGAAACCCTGCAAACTTTAAGTAGGTGAAATGCTTGCTTGGTACTTGTAATTCAGTAGAGAGAAACAATGGGTGCCATTAAAGATCCAAATCTCTAGGTCAGTGATCCTTGACAACTTTCATAAATTCTAGGCCTTATCTTTAAACTCCAATAAACCAATCTCCCAGCAGAATGCAAATTATGCTTGGAGGCCATAGCCCCTTCACTCTAAGCACAGACTGTCTGGAGAAGCTGTGAATAAAAACTACATAGGGTTTCAAAATCATTAAGGCCATAAATTAATTAAAATTGGGGAAGACCTCTGGCCCAGTTGCCAGAATGCAGTGCTGAACCTCTCAAAGCATTTCAGAAGCATTTTGCCAGCACTGGGAAAATCAAGAGCTCTGGCACCTACCTATTCTACTATTGATAGCATACACAGAGGGGAAAGCCCTCTTGAAAACAAGAACTACCAATGTATCTCCCTTATTAAATGTTGACTGCAAGTTCTAAGCTAACAACCTTGCTGCAAGACTAGAAGCAAACCTACACTTTGAGTACCCATCGCAGATAGGGTTTTTAGAGGGGAGATTAGCAAGCAACAACATCGAACTATTTCAACATGTACTGGAAAAAGTAAAGTTACTCTCCACCCGGTCAGTTGCAGTGGCACTGAATGAAAAGAATCTTGCCTTCAATAAGGTACTCCGAGTCTTCGTATGCTCTCTGATTGGAGAGGACAATGAGAAGATTATCTGGGCCAACAGTAAGGACATGCTTGTACTATGGGCACAGAAATAAATCACTTGAAGGAGAAAGACAAACTATAATGATGAAAATTATGGTAGGTCTGCAGGTGAACTTCATAATCAGTATGCTTCAAGTGACCTCATCTGAGACATTATTTAAAAAAAAAAAAAAAAAAAAAATCAACAGACTACCTCAGACTTCTTATGGACATTGAAAAAGGCCAGGATCTCACTACCAAAACTAACTCTCTCAAAGACAATGGGTATGTCAATGTTCCTGATTTTACTAGATACCAGACCGCTTACCTTATTTGACAAAGTGCATTCTGGTTTCACAATAAACAGACCACTCCTTTATGTCTCTCTACTGAAAAAGACCTGTCCACACTTGAGTGGTACTTTACCCTAAGCACAAAAACCATTAAGGTAAATCTATTTCTATGTGTCATCAAAAACATCATGTAAACCCTTGAGAAGTTAGATAGGAGGCTTAAAAATAGAATGAAAACATTCACAGATTCCTTGTTTTGGTTCAACCAAAACATAACGGAAAATGGGAACGCACTATACTAGGCCAAGGAGACTAAGAGTGGCTTTTTATTTGTCAAAGTTTTTGGTTACCCAGCAGCCCTCTAGTCTATCCAGAACTGCAACACAAATACAAACCGTTTAATATGGACTTCTACAAGCTCCTTACTCTGGCTTTAGCCAAGATGGGAAAGATGAAAATGCCACACTTACCCAACTACCAGAACATATAAAATATTATCTCCAAGCACTACATTGCTAAATCACAATACGCAAGAGAAATGGCACACCACACAAACTAGTCTTAATTCTAACTCTACTGCAGATATCCAATAGGGCAAATTGGATACCAGACAGGCTATATTCCCTGGGGTTATTTACCTTAAAACTGCTGTTGGAATTGTATGGAAGCCACCAAAGGCCGAGCAAGTATGTTGCTCCACTGAAAATATGATAACCCCTTTTGGTGTGAAATACAAACATTGATTCAATGGGTTCTCCGTATAACCTGAACCTAACTTTTATGGCAGTCACACCAGGAAACTTTGCTGTGGATCCTCTGCCACCTCTGAATCAAGTCACCATCCTAGTAATGGACATTTTCTTAGCCCTAAGGATCAAGTCTATTCTGTGAGACTAAAAGAATACAAAACGTCTTTCTTTCAATATATGTTGGCATGGCTATTCTTTAGGAAAACAGACAACAATACCAACTCTAACCTGCACAAACTATGGTCAGAGCAACTCTGGGAGAAACTAGACATATTTACAAAAAAAATAAGTCCTCCTCAAGCACGCCGCATTAAACCCCTATTCACTCCCTTGACCTCCCCAAAAACATACCTCAAATCTATGAGGAATTCTGAAACACCGACATACACTCCACATCACATTCACCATTGCTTTCATCTTAGCAGAGGGGAACTTAATACTACCCTACTCTCTTGCTTGTACCCTCTAATCTATGCACTTCATGATACTTAATTCTGCTACCAATAATGTAATGGCGGTCAGATGATACTCACTAGATACTAAAACGAAGACTAATACATGAAGATCACTAAATGCATCTATGGATGCTCAGTTGACAATAGTAACTGGTAAGTAGATCTATTTCTTGGACTGGGACACTTAGATCATGCATGTACTAAATGAAGCTCTTGAATATATGTAACTCTTCTTTTTGTCTTTTCTTCTAAGCATCACTAAAATTTGTAAAACTAATGCGGACTAGTTCTAAGTGGTATACTTTGGAGTACCTACGTGAGACAACTAATGGATAGAGAAGATTTTTGTGAAGCAACATTGACAAAAAAGCAAAAGCCCCTTGCAACATCAATGGACATCTAGGTTCAGCTATCTATCTCTCCTACAGGCAGCATACTAAGCTCATGAAGAAAGAGCATATTCCTACCAGTTTCCATTATTGTCATACTACGAGTCAGGGTTCCAGTTCAGACGCTTAGACAGCCAGTACTACAACAAGTCAATAATACACAGAATCTGAGACCACAAGCACATGGCATAAAGACACTGACAAAACACATACAAGATCACATGAACAACAGAGGAATTCTGAATACATGTTTAATCATCCATTCATTTAGACAGCACTACCTCTACTCTCACCTCCAGCTCTAAACTGCAAATAAGGACACAAACATGGGAGGAGACCATCACAGGGGCCAAGTACACAATAACATCAAGGGGCAGAACAAAGTATACTCACACAAGACTAAATTACACAGAACACAGTTCAACTCCTGCGGCAAGGTGACACACCCATTCACATCACACACAAAACTGTCATTGATTACTCCTGAATATAGTAGTTTAAGGTCACAAGTCTACCCCATTACCCAAACCTCTGATGGCAATAACTAGTGAGAAAACTTAATACTTTTAGATGGTATTCACAGGAAGCACACCAATATTAAGATTGAGGCTGAACAAATCAGGGCAAGAGCATTTCCTTGACAAAGAAACACATAACATAACATGTGTATTTGTAAAGCGCACATTCACCCCAGCAACGGGGCATCTTGGCGCTGAATAACAGATGTTTATTGTTACCCAACTCAATGGTACTCATTTTATCGACCTCAAATGGATGAAAGGCTGAGTGGACCCGCCGGGATTCGAACCTGTGACCATGAGGTCGAACACAGGCCCCTGCAGTGGATGCATTAGTCCACTGAGCCACCAGACCCGGCTAATACCTCCTTGCAACAATGAAGGCAAGGAAACCTTGACACAAACAGTGCATGTTTGCAAGCTTAAAATCTACTCATGCACTGCATAATATCACAAAATGCAAAACATATCTGTTGAACTGGGATGGCAGCTCCTTTTTGTTAGATAATGTCTTCTCTTGTGAATATCTTGCACGCCTCTTAAGAAAGTCATCATTTTAGCTATGTTTTTACCTTTCTAGACCCAGCTCTTGGAAGACCAGAGTTGTATTAAATAGAGTGAGAACTACTCAATCTAAAAAAACAAGCGCTCTCACAACCAAGAATCAAAAAACTAATTTCATTAAAAAGTAATTACAGGATTTCTTTTTGCCCCGTTCATTACTTACATGAAGTATAAAGTTCCTGTGTGGCATTCACCAACCTAAATATTCTGAGGTGTTACCTGCTGCCAGTGTGTAGTCGGTCTTTAAGTATCAGATCTCCCCATGATTGGGCATAACAAACAATTTGGGGGCGTGGCCTGGCAAGATCTAAGTGTAGACACTTCGGCTGGAGCTCCCCTTGATAGCGAAATAATCTGCCTTCATCCTTCATTAATCCTGACCATTAGTTCACGTATTCAAAGGTAAAAATACCTGTACACACCAACGGAACCCTGGAAAGCAGCAAAGTCCCCGTCCCGAGGGATATTCCGAAGTGTGGATTGGATCGGGCAGACAATGCAGAGCAGCGAAGCGGAAGGGCGGAGCATGAGAGTATGAAATGAGCTACGCAGCACCAGGGAAGAATAGCTGCGACAGAGCGGGCGGTGAGCTAGTGGATCCTGATAGCCCCGCCGCCGGCGTCTCCTTGCAGCCAAAGATTTTGATCTAACCTCCGAGGCTAGGATGCAGCGGAATCGAGGAAGCCGTCCGCGGCATGGTGACGGATAGAACTAGAGCCTGCTGGGCCGAGTTAGTGAGTCGCGGAGAGCACCGCCCTGCCAGCGCCAAGCCACGACCGGGAAACTCCTGCACGGAGCTGGTGGAGCCGTGGGGGGCCTCGGTAGCCCGCAGTACTTGCCGAGGTACGTGTCTCCGGTGCATCCTGGGGGAGGGGGGCAGAAGTGGAGGGAGCTGTGGATCACCCGCTTGAAAGACGTTGTCCAGGGGTGAAGCAAAAACTATAGACTTTGGGCCTGCATCTGACTGGTAATGCGTGCCACAGTCTCAAGACATCGGTGTGTAGGGAGTCTAATTGCACTCTGAATAAAACAATAGGAGGAACAGAGAAAGTGCAGTGGGGCCAAGGAAAGCCAAGTGAGCCACACAGAGAGAGAGGAATAGCATAATGGCCAATTAATTTGAAAGATGCAGGAGAAAACACACTGCATGAGGAAAACAAAGCGAGGTTCACACCAGGCCCCTGGGGTGCTCGGAATTAACGAGGAAAGCGCCACATGCGAGTACCGGCAGCAGAATGACCTGAAGCCCCACGGCCTGAATTAAGTACATTACAATAGGATGCTCCCCTGGAATGGTGGAAAAATCGTGAGGAGGGTACGAGAGGAGATGCCCTGCAGAGCTGCATACCTGTGCTGAGGTCTATCTAGTGATCGGAGATCTCGGACAAAGCAGTATATGAGAAGAGAATCCAGCAATTTAGGTCTTCAACTTTTAGTAGTCTACGAATAAGGGAAGCTGCCCTACGCCGAACAGGGAATGATGGAGATGTGTAGAAGGGAGCTACAACAGTGCGGATAGCGACGGTGGGGTATAATAGCCATAAGAGATCACAGACAGACTAATAAGGAGGGGGAGTCCAGTCTAGCATAAGAATAGATGAATAGACCCACGTGGCTGGTCACACAACGATTACCCTTGGAACCGGTCAGAAGACGCAGACCCTGGAGGTTTGAAGGCATACAGCAAAATAAACCAAGTCACACCTCGGGGAAAGCGGCGAAAAAGGGACCTGAATGAACCCAGGGGGGGCACACACTACAATCGGAGTAAGACGATCCTTCGTGAAGGTTCACCTGAACGCTCTTACCATGGTTAAGGACAAAGGAGCCAAATCCCAAACGAATAAAATAATAAACTATGCATTACCCCTCCCCCAGGGCCCGGAGGCCGTGGCGGAGAACAGGGAGAAGGGAGAGACTGAGGCAAATCGCAATGAAAAGAAACCCCCTTCATTACTGGACGTATAACAGGCAATTCACTCCACGCGCGAAGACATGGTATACAGAATAGATGCAGTGGCCATAGATGTCAACTTGCTGAGATGTGACCAACGAAAGGTGGCAGACAGGGTGAACACAACAGAGAAAAATGTAGACTCCCTGCTAACGGAAATGCGCACTCAGAGACACTGTCATAGCTCTGCAGAAGCGGGTGGTAACTCTGGATGCGAAAGCGGAATACTCCGAGGGGAGATCGAGGAGGAATAATCTTAGATTTGTGGGTTTGCCTGAAAGGGCAGAAGGCCCCTCGGCCGAACAATTTTTAGAAGAATGGATATTACAAGAGTCAGCCCCAAAACGATTATCAAAGTTCATCAATGTTGCGAGAGCTCACAGATCGTTGGCCCCCTCTCCAGGCCAGGAGCGCCACCAAGAGCTAAATTTGCCCGGTTCTTTAATTACAGAGATAGGGATGTGATCCTGCAGACCATACGCACGAGAGGACCAATACTATATGAAGGTCATCCCATATCAATCTATCCAGACTACACTGAAAGAGTCCAAGAGCACAGGAAGACATTCTTAACGGTCAAACGTTGTCTCAGAGTTGAATCTGAAGTATAGCCTACTGTTCCCCGCAAAATTGAGAGTAGAATATGAGGGCTGAACTTTATTCTTTCAATCAGCTGCTGAAGCCAGTGATTGGCTAGATTCCAGCGGTATAACAGGGGCCTGCCTGGTTCCATCGACAGGGTCATCCAGGACATCAACGATACGGGAACAAACCAGACACCGCCATAGGGGACTGAAGCAGAAACCAGAGACCAGAAACAGATGTCCGGGACAGATTAGGGTCCGCCCAGACGGAATGTTGCAAACGGACACTGACACTGACACTGTGCAGGAATCCGAAGCAGGAAACTGGACTGGACTCTGGTGATCCTGTGGAACAGATCTAACCAACAGTATTATGGGGACCAGGCAGTGAATGCACAGATAAGTGTATCAAGTCTGTCTTTAATGAGTATGGTGAGAATGCTCTTGGAAAGTGAAAACGTGGACATGGTACATATTCAGGTCATGAACGTATTATGTCAGTGAGTGATGAGCTGTCAAGGGGAAGGAAACGTACCCCCCAATAGAGGTCCGTTCCCATAGAGGGAGCTGCAGGATTTCACCTCACGCCTTCCTTGGTGGCCGGACCACTAGCACAGCAACAATAAAGTGCCCACCCACGAGTTCTTGTAAGGCGGGTTACTAAAGTTAATTGGACAAAATAAGTTGAGATTCACGGTTTGTTGGGTGAGCGGTGTAGGGCGTTCTCGCAGGTTATTCCGCTCTATAGGGGGGCATGGGACGTGCAAGAATGCCCGGTGGGTGGGTAGGGAAAGGGATGTTTATAGTTGTGTTCAACAGGAAAAATTTGCAGAAGCTACGTTCAACGTGTCTAATGTCATATTCTGAAAATCTAACAGAGGGGACGGGGAGGAAGGGGACCAGCATGGGGAATGCAGGGCAAAGAACGGATGTAAGGATTTGTCTACAAAAATAAGAGTACAAGAATTGAAAATCATCACATGGAATGTACAGGGCATGGCCAACTACCAGAAAAGAAGGAGGGTATTATATTACTTGAAAAGGTACCGGGTGGCGATTGCATGTCTCCAAGAAAAGCATCTATGGGGTGAGGCAGTCCCCTGTGTCCGCCGACGATGGAGGGGTCAAATATACGTCACCTCCTACTCCGGTTTCGCACAGGGAACACTCATCTGGGTGGCCCCCGGGGTGCCATTCAAACACATAAACCACATAGTGGACCCTGATGGCGATATGCGATTATATATGGGAGGTGGGAGGGGAGACAGATATGCTTAATTAAGGTTTACGCCCCCAACTCAGATAGCCCGGACCTTTTCACGGCAGTGATGAAGGCAGCAGCCCCGTTCCTAGGAGCGGAGGTGATGTTATTAGGGGACTTTAATTGCGTCTTAAAAGCACAACTAGACAGAGAACCCCCTACAGATAATACTAAGCCCTGAATGACAGGAGTAGTATTAGATATCATGAACAGGATGCAACTTGGGAATATATGGAGAATGCGTAACTCCCTGAAAAGAGTATTTTCCTGTCATACCCCCGCAACAAATACCTTCAGCCGCCTAGATTATTGCTATCTTTCGTTGGGGATGGCTCCCGGGGTAGGAGACATATCATATCTACTACCGTATCTGTCGGACCACTCTCCTTTCTTGCTAAGCCTAAAGGAGGGAGTTGAGCATCTGGCAATACCTCTCTGGCACCTCCGCGTGGATGCATTAACTGACCCCCCCTCCACCAAACCCCCCCCTTTTGCCGCCACTATTGCGGAGGCCCTGTCCTTTTATTTAAAGGAGAACTGGGGAACTGCATCCAGCAGGTCAAATGAATGGGAAGCAATTAAGGTGGTGATAAGAGGGGTTGGTCTTAAAACATCCCATGGGGGTAGACAGCAACTGGAGCGAGATATCCATACACAAGTACAGTGATTGGCCTCATTGGAAGCACTGCTTCATATAGATCCACAGGCCAGAGAGGAATGCCGGGAGATGCGTGAAACACTCATGGCCTCCTGTAGACTGGAAAAACATAAGTATATAGTGTACCGGCAATGCCTCCACATGGGAGATAAATCCTGGGCCCTATTAGCAAGACTGGTTAAGTTTGCATCACAACTCCCCCCCCCCCCCCCAATACTGCAAATACAAGACAGAAATGGAGACATAATCTGTACTCAGGAAGCAATTATGGATATAGTTGCTCAACACCTGCCAGCCGCCTATCAGACTACACGTGAAGTATCCCCAAAAACAATACAAGCCTACCTAGCTCACATAGAGATGCCTCAGTTGAACCCTGAGGAGGCAGACGCGCTTGCCAGCCCTATAACCAAAGAAGAACTAATGACAGCCATCCGAGGCCTTAAAACGGCCAAGTGCCCCGGCAGTGATGGTCTGCCGGCAGAATTCGATCAGATTTGCGCCACAACTAGGTGAAAATTATTAGAAGTTTATAATGAGGCACGAGAAAGACAATCTTTGCCTAAGTCCACGCAAGAGGCGATAGTCTCCATGATTTTGAAACCAGACAAGAATCCGTTGCTGCCTGGCTCTTATAGACCGATCTCACTCCTGAACCTTGACATCAAACTACTGAGCGGGGTTCTGGCAGCCAGGTTATTGCTGCACATTCCTCAACTAATACACCCAGACCAAGCAGGATTTATTTCCCGGAGGAACACTACACATAATTTAAGACGCTTAGCACACATATGGCACACCCCAAAGCTCTAGGCCGAGCCGTGCGCTCTGGCGATGCTAGACAGAGCAGGCGTTCGACTCGGTGGAATGGGAATTCATCCGGGGAGTTCTTCGGAAAATGGGGATGAGACCGGGATTTCTCCAGTGGGTCCAATTACTATATACAAACCCAACGGCCCAGGTACGACTCCGGGGGATTGTATTTAAGCAATTTAACTTGTCTAGAGGAACGAGGCAAGGATGCCCTCCGTCGCAACTGCTTTTCAAGGCTGCGATGGAGCCCCTATCGCCAACATTGAGGCATAGTATGGAGAGATGGGGGAATCCCTGTGGGAGACACCACCCACATCATATCCTTATATGCTGACTTGTTGGTTTACCTGAGGAGGCCAGCGCAAGCGATACCAGTCCTCCTGGAGGAGTTGGAAAGATTCGGTGTATTCTCCGGACTCCGTATAAATCGCGGGAAATCGAAACTAATCCCGTTTGGAGGGTTGATTCAAGAACCAACCGGTGACCGCCCAGAGGTGGGTCTGCCATGGGGGGCAGAAGGTGTAAGGTATTTGTGAGTTTACTTGTGGTTCTCAGCCCCTACATTCCTGGAACATAATATAGGGTGGATAATAGAGGGCATCCAGGCTTCAGTAGGTTTCTGGAAGTCCCTGCCACTTTCCCTGATGGGGAGGGTGGCAATTATTCCAGCCGTGCCGCTTATGTCAGCGACATCCCCCTGGGCACTGCAAAGCGACCGCAAAAAGCGGTTTGTTCAATTCAATAAAAATTTAGAAAAAAGCTTTGAAAACAAAAGTTCAATCTTGTTGTACTCATTTCTTGAGATTGCATTTATTCCAAAATTACGTTAGATAACTCAACACATTGCCATCATGATGTGTTTAAACAAATCTCCCGATGCATTTCGGACCAAACGCCTTCGTCGGGGAAAAACAACTGTAAGAAAAACGAAAGACAACAGAGCATCACTATAAACAACCTGGGACATATCCAAAGTCCCTGCACCTGAGTAACCCGGTGTCAAAAAGTTGTGCCATTGCAGTAAAAACTCAACGGTGTGAGAACAGAAATAGCCACGAACCATTAGTTAAAAATCATGTTCACCGTGTTGCTAAAGGGAAATATCACAAAAACATCACCATGTATTCCAGAAGTAATTAAGAGAACACGAACTGAAGCTAAAAAAACGTGCCTGGTAGTTGTTAACAAACGTGAAAATATAAATGGAACTCAAGAAAATGAAACGGGTCAACAACCTGATTTAGTGAAAATGAGAGTAAATACGTGTAATGTGACCAACCAATACGTGCAAAAGTGAAACGATATTACATGTGAGTCAAACTCAATGGCGTGTGTAATAAAATAAAACGCTTACGTGAGTCGGAATCTATCTATCATCTCTCACTTTGCTAACTGTTGTTCTGTTGACTTTCCCACTATCTCTTTTTCTATCTTTCTGTCTTTGTAAACTTCCCGCTCGTGTTTTCACGGCTTAACAATTTTTGATTGTCGTGTTCTGACTTTAAATGCTATTTTGTTAACCTCGCATTATTTTCAGGCTTTTAACAATCACGCAACTGATAAACACGTTATCGTTTATACTTTCCATACACTATCACATAGTTCATTCACCTCACAATACTTTTTAAGATGGCCTCCACGTATTCGTTGGTGTTCATTGGTCTTATTTTAGTCCTTCCTTTATCTTTATTCACCCCGCGAGACTTTTGACTTAAGTCACATTCGTCAGACTGACTGCGCTTTGAACATCTTCATTGCATGCTTTATGCACCTCCGACTCACGTAAGCGTTTTATTTTATTACACACGCCATTGAGTTTGACTCGCATGTAATATCGTTTCACTTTTGCACGTATTGGTTGGTCACATTACACGTATTTACTCTCATTTTCAACTAAATCAGGTTGTTGACCCGTTTCATTTTCTTGAGTTCCATTTATATTTTCACGTTTTTTTAGCTTCAGTTCGTGTTCTCTTAATTACTTCTGGAATACATGGTGACGTTTTTGTGATATTTCCCTTTAGCAACACGGTGAACATGATTTTTAACTAATGGTTCGTGGCTATTTCTGTTCTCACACCGTTGAGTTTTTACTGCAATGGCACAACTTTTTGACACCGGGTTACTCAGGTGCAGGGACTTTGGATATGTCCCAGGTTGTTTATAGTGATGCTCTGTTGTCTTTCGTTTTTCTTACAGTTGTTTTTTTCCCCTGACGAAGGGCGTTTGGCCCGAAATGCATCGGGAGATTTGTTTAAACACATCATGATGGCAATGTGTTTTGTTATCTAACGTAATTTTGGAATAAATGCAATCTCAAGAAATGAGTACAACAAGATTAAACTTTTGTTTTCAAAGCTTTTTTCTAAATTTTTATTGAATTGAACAAACCGCTTTTTGCGGTCGCTTTGCAGTGCCCAGGGGGATGTCGCTGACATAAGCGGCACGGCTGGATTAATGTTCTAACACCCAATTCAGAGGGTGATACCCCCGGTGCACGCCACAAATTACTAATTTTGGTTTAATACTTTGCTGTGCGTGCTCATACACTTCATTCTTTGAGGGTGGCAATTATAACCATGGTTATCCTGCCCCGATGCCTCTACGCCCATCAGCACTCCTATGAAATACGGAAGTCATACTTCTCGGTCCTGGATTGCCTATTGGAGGAACTGTTATGGGGGAATAAACGCAAACGTGTTAAATTAGACACCCACCAACGGAAATGGGAGGGCGGAGGATTGGAGATCCCCCGTATAAATTTATATTATATAGCCGCGCAATTGCAGCTTGCAGTCTACTGGCTGGAGAAAGACGATAATTGGGGAAAAAGACTATTGGCAGGAACATATGGGAGAAGTTCTCTCCCGAAGTTTTTTAGCCGGATATCCTTCTGCTCACAGAAACCTGGTTGTCCCAGGATTGTTCACCAGACATCCTTGCAGCTTTACCCTCGGACTACTATATCCTCCAAGCCAACGGTCCGCCGGGGAAAGTTGGGGGAGGCATAGCTGCAATCATACGCCACGATTGGAAATTCACTGCCTTAACGCCACTAGACCTACCACTAGTAGATAACCTGGTAGTGAAATTAGAATCCGATGTCGCCCCTCTAATTTGCGCTCTGCTCTACAGGCCCCCCCATAGCATGCCTCTCTTTCCTCACTCTTTGGGCGAGCAGGTCGCTCATTTAGTAACCAACCATGGAAAAATTCTGCTGATTGGGGACTTTAATTACTGGGCCAACGAGACATCGGGCGGTCCCCAATCGGCTGAACTCTGAGTTACTCACAGGGCTTAACCTTACACAACAAGTATACTCTGCCACACATCAAAGGCCACACCCTAGACCATGTTTGGTCAGCCAACCTGACCATATCTAATATGTCAATCCTACCTTGTACTTGGTCAGATCATCATTTGATTAAATTCACTATCAATGCTGTCCCCACGTCCAAAATCTCCTTTCCTGAAGGGGGATTAAAAAGAAATTGGAATAAAATTGATAAACCTCTACTCCTTAACACACTTGCCAACTCCGTTCCACCGCCAAACCCCTCTATAAATTTGGCTGATGGACACTTAACCACATGGCTAACAACAGCCAGTGACAAGTTCGCACCCCTCAGGAAGATACATTCTGCCCGCCGCCATGATGCTCAGAAATGGTTTTCTACTGACTTAAAAAGAATCAAAAATTGGCTCTGCTGCAACTTGAAGGAAAGTGGAGACGCAATTATCTAGCTGAAGATAAAAGGATCTACCTACACACTATAAAAGCATATAAAAAGGGTATTTTGATTGCCAAAGCGGTTTACTTCTCCTCCAAAATTCTGACTGCAACTAACAGATCAAAGGAGATCTTTTCAATTGTGAACGAACTGTCTAATCCCGAAAGAGTTTCAATTAAACCCACCCCTTCTCAAACATTCTGCAACTCTTTGAACTCTTTTTTTATAGACAAGATTATTAAAATTAAGGCCAGCATCCCGCCTGTCTTACTTCGGAAACAAGCTCCAGTACTATCAAAAATGCCTGCATCTTCACGCAATTTCCTACCATCAGTAATCAGACCTTTGCGGATCTCCTATCCAAAGTCAAATCTGGCTCCCCTAGGGACTGTTGCCCCCCTACCATTTTAAAAGAAATATTTACCGCCTTTCCTAGCCCGGCTCTAAATCTTCTGAATGAGTCACTGTCCCAGAGCATTGTCCCCGAAACCTTCAAGGAGGCAACTGTTGTCCCCCTTTCTGAAGAAACCGGGTTCAGACCCCCAGATCCTGACAAATTATCGCCCTATTTCCCTCCTCCCATACCTAGCTAAGGTCTTGGAGGCCTATGTAACTAGATGCCTTTACGGGTTTCTAGAGGAGTCTGAATATCTCGATCCTCACCAAGCTGGCTTCCGCCCAGCACATTCCACGGAGGCAGTGATATTGACAGTGTTGGACACTCTTAGTAGTGATGCCGACAAGGGCTCCCCGCAGGCTCTTGTCCTGCTTGATCTTTCTGCGGCCTTTGACACGGTCGACCATGGTTTATTGGTCAACCGTGTGAGAGATGCTGGGATTCAGGGACCTGCACTGAGTTGGATTAGCTCCTTCCTGGAAAACCGTTCCCAAGCAGTTTGCACCGCTGAGTTTACTGCTCCCAGAATTAGGATTTCATGTGGAGTCCCACAAGGCTCCACACTTTCTCCCCTGCTGTTTAATCTTTACCTCCTCCCCCTCATCCGGGCTCTGAAGGAACGACAAGTTTGCATGTTCAACTACGCTGATGATTTCCAACTTATATTTCCCATCAGCAACTCGCCTAACTCGGTCCATGCTTTTCAGTCCACCATGCTGTTCATTAGCGAATGGATGAACAGCAACCATCTAAAACTTGACCCGGATAAGACGGAGCTGGTTCTAACAGGAGGTATTCATAAAAATACCTGGGGCCCTCATTTTTGGCCCAAGGAATTGGGTCAATCTCCCTCCCCTTCTAGTTCGGCCAAGAGCCTTGAGGTAACTATCAACCAGGACCTCACTATGAAGTCCCAGATCGGGTCAGTAATTTCCACTTGTTTCTTCCACCTAAGGAAAATAAAAAAGATCCAAAGATTACTCACCCAGGAAGCTCTGATTCAGGTGACTCTTGCCATGGTTATGTCCCATACCGATTATGCCAATTCGTTGTATTTTGGCATCCCTTTATACCTATCAAAACGCCTGCAGCTGGTACAGAACCAAGCTGCGCGCTTGATTTTCCATCAACCCAGGAACCACCATGTCACTCCGCTTCTGAGGAAACTACAATGGCTCCCGATTACTCAACGCTGCGCCTTCAAGGTCTGTTGCCTCATTTTCAAATCTCTAAATGGAAGAAGTCCTAAATTTCTTAACAGCCTGATTATAAGGCATGAACCCACACGCAATCTGCGCTCGGCCCATAAGTAATTCCTGTCTACTCCCTCATTTAAACTGAAGCGTGTAGGCGGTGCGAGGTTTGCTATCCTGGCCCCTAAACTTCCGAATTCTCTTCCTTCTGAAATTCGCTTTTGCACCGACCTACTAGGTTTTAGAAAACTCCTTAAAACCTGGCTGTTTCGACAGGCTTATGAGTAACTCCTTAGGGCACAGTATCTATCAGGGTAGCGCCATGAAGCCAGCCCAGTGTACGTGCGCTATATAAATTCTTTTTAACCTAACATAACCTAACCTCATCTGTGCATCACTAACATTAGACATCATTCTGCTTTGGTATATCTACAGAAATTACCTTCACCCGATATAGGTTTTGCTGTTCTAAATTTTATCAAGAGTGCACTTATCATAAGGAAGAGTTATGGGTCCTCTGTAATGCTGTAATTGTATGTCTGCTTTTATTCTCTTGTAATGAATATGTATGCCTTTTCATCTAATTTATCTGTATTTTGCTTTTATGGTGTTGAGCCGAATAAAGTATTTTCGATTCGAGTAACAGTTTATCAGTCATACAAAAGTTTATTAATTAATTTGTAAATTTTTGTAATATTCAATACTGATGTATATTATTCAAATAACAGCTGCAGTTTATTGTTCCATCTATATATGATCCAAGGTAGCCCTGTATTATCGAAACAACAGCCTGTGCCTGTTTCACCCCTAGTGATTGAAGACTGGGTCTTTTTCCAGGCCTCGTAGTTGAATACAAAGTAAATTAATAACTATTAATGTTACTGGCACAGTATTGCTGTATGAGTATCTGGTGTGTCCATGTTAGGCAGACTGGCAAGGACTCAGAGGAAGCAGTCCAAGAGAGTGTCAAATGCCCAGAAAAGAATACCTAGAGATGCAGAATACTATTTCAGCATGTAGATTTTATTTAAGAAAATTCAAGGATTCGACTCAAAGCATATCTTGTGCTGATGGTTTACAAATATGCCCTTCCTGCAAAACACAATCCTCGACTTCTGACTCTTCACAGAGAGAGAACATGTCACAGTATTCTGCATTTGCTCTTGGCTGGCTATCATTTGGTATAGACTGCAATAAATGTGCCATGTGTAGATAGGGGCCCAAGATTATTAATCACTAAAAAATGAAATTTAAAGGTAAAGCTTAAGTCACACTCCTTTTGTCCAGTTCATGAACTAAAGATATCAGGCAACATGGCATGTATCATGACTAGACAATTTACCAATTCTATGTGTTCTAATATCTGTGAAACTATCTACTTCTGCAAAAAAAAAAAAGAAAACCTTTAAACTGTTTTTAATTGGGGCTTTTCATAAAAAAATGCTGTACAAATTCCAATCAAACGGTTACATTTTATTTTGCAACCTTGCACCCTAAAATAATAAAGTACATAAAATAAAGTCCAATAGAGTGCAAGGGGTCAACAATTCATCAGTATGCTATGCAAAACAGTTTTTAAAGCCAATGATTCTTGGTTGATCAACGCCAGACCATCACAAGCCTCTAAGAAGTAACAATCATTACTACATAAGAAGAAATATACTCCTAACAATTAGCTTTTCTTTAGTAAGAGCAAAATGCAAGACCTGCTTTTATATCCCTTTTCTTATGAATTGTCGTAATAGTACACCTCGAGACTTTTTACTGGTATTTAGGGTAACGTTTAACATTTTTAAAAAGTGTATTTTGCAATACATGCAGACGTAATCATGTCCCGAACGATTTTCGCAGTGAGCAGACTAGTCATTCAAGACTTTGCTTTGGCCCAAGAGACTAGCTGGTCAAACAAACAGATGGCTGGCTCCCCATGACCAGGTTTTTACATGTACCCAAGTGCAGAATGAACTCCTTTGCTACACAACAGACTAGGAAGAAAGAAAGACTAACACAGACTGTTCCCAGTTTTAGCCAAAATAAGACAGTCAGTGAACATTAACAGGAGAACTGTAATTTCCTGCACTTTAGAGTACATAAGTCTTGACTTCAAGAAGACAAGTTTTACAGGTTTAACAATTTTAAATAGTGCGGTCTTCAACGAGTGACAGATAACCCAATATACTGGCACAGTAGGAACTTTTTAATAGAGGTTTAGAATTTTTGAGCAATAACTTCATGGGCTCTCAGATATTGCAAAATAATAATGCACTAGCAGGCTTCCCTCCAAAAGAACTCAAAGCAGTAATCGGGGGAAAACAAGAATGTTATTAAAGATAGACATAAAGGGGGACAGACTAGAGGGCAGAGCTTGCCTGGCCTCAAGATGGACGCTACTTAGGCGAGCTCCCGAAGCCGTCACCACTATCCGGCATGATGCGCTAAAATCCTCGGAGGAATGAACCCCTAGGTAGCAGCGTCATGCTGGGGATGCCTCCCGCTACCGGACTGGGTCGTAGCGGCGGCTGGGGATCCACCCAGAGTGCCTCCATGGCTGCGTGCTGCCTTGCCAGCCTGCACAGCCTAACTGCTCGGCTGCCGGAGAGGCGTGGGACAAGGGACTCATGCTCATCCATCACGCACTGGGGGCGGCTGCCTGGCCTCAAGGTGTGTGGCGGAGAATGTTGGTCGTCAGCCCCTCCGAGGTGGGTGCGGCCCACCTCTGCCCTGTGGCTTGGTGGGCAGCGTGGACTGGGCCGCAAAGGCTCAGGAGGTATTCTGATTCCCACGCCAGCCCTGGGGGGTGGTGGTGGGGGGGTGGGAGGCTGGATGACCGCAGCCGATGCAGTCCCAAGAACGCGAGGATCACCGGAGTGACCCAGGCAGTACCGGAGGAGGTTGGCTGAAAGACACAGCTAGGCCTCCCTATGCAGAAGTAGGAGTGCCTGTTGAAGAGGCAAAAGGCCCCCGGCAATAGTGGACTGAGTTCAGGAGCAGTAAGTCACCTGCGCCCCTTGTGAGATCTCACCACACGGCCCAGTGACACGGAGATTGATACCCTACCCAGTGAATAGGGTGGGTGTGTGCCTGTGGCCTGCCGCCGCGCTTTCGAGATGGTGCCCCAGTCAGAGGGGTGCATAGCTACACAGGGCCAAGAGAATCAAGCCGAGAGGTCTGGCCACAGAGCATAGAGAGAGCACCACTGGCAGAAACATTTTAATCGGGGTGCGAGAACTGCGCCGTAATGTGGAAGCCAGATAAAAACCAGCATAAGCTGCACTTCGAACAACGCAAACCCACCAGGGCACAAGAGGACGACGTGGAGATGACGGCAACAGATCAAGAGGACGAGGATGGGGAGAGGATGTATCCTAACGGTTAGGGCGGTCGACCTCGAAGCTGAGGAACCGGGTTAGAGCCTCGGCAACGATGCTCAACATCCTGTGATTCTGGGCAAATCACAATCTCCTGGTGCCTAACAAAAATGAATGTGTCCAACTGTAATGAAACTGGTGCTCACGTAAAGCGCTCTGATACCCGATGTCTCGGGTCTAGTTCGCGCTATATAAAACTCCAAAAATAAAAAAAAAAAGAGGCCCAAAGCATGGAATTAGGTGGGGACCTGCGACAAATTTTGGTAACGATGCAGCAGAGCCTCACTGCCAAAGGTGGTAAGATAGACTTTCTTATCGTATGGATAGTAGTAGTTATGGAGAACCAAATGATGTTATCATGCTATGCTATCCAACCGTATTTAACACGCGTACCTGGATCTTATGAAAGGATGCTTTTGACACGATTTCGCTTGGGGAACTTCCATAGATTGGTAACTTTCCCAAACATCAATGATTGGTCAAGAAATCTAGTTGCATGTCCATGTGATGGCACCTCTAACCAATCAATATTACACGTGATTTTCTTCTGCAAATTTTATATGTATTCAAGAAATAGATTTTTAAAACTGATTTTAAAAAAACTGGGGCTTAGACAATGCCGACCTGCCTTATTAGTGCTACAAATCCTAGACGATGACTTAATTATTTATGGGGTATCCTCTTTCTTAAAATGTGTTGTGAATTACAGGAAATGCTTATGATTATGGACGATGTATGAATTCTCTTTTATTGTGTATTTTTATATTGTGTAAAATGTTCCTTTTATCATGAGATTTTTACTTATTGCTGTGCTTTTATGATTTATGTTCTAAATCGAATAAAGCCATTTTTTGATTTGATTTGATTTGGATAGTATGTCAGAGCTTATTGATAGGCATGCAGAAAGGCTGGACATGGTGGAAAGGAGAGTGTCCGAGGCTGAAGATCTGCAGGTTGAGACTATAGGGGTGCAAAAACAAATGGGGAAACTCATTGCGAACCTGCAGAGCAAAGCAGAAGACCTTGAAGCGCACTCGAGGCGAAATAACCTGTGCATAGTGAGTCTACCTGAATCCACCGCGACTGGAAATATGGAGCACTTTTTAGAGAAGTTACTCACCACCTTGCAGGGACGCAACACCTTCTCTTCCGTATTCATACTGGAACGCGCATCGCTCGCTGCCCCCCTCGTCCACTCATAGCTTGGCTCCTTAACTATAGGGACAGGGATGCAGCCCTGCGACGAGCTAGTGAGCTTCAGACATTCTGATACGAGGGCTCCGAACTCGCTCTCTATCCTGACTTTAATCTTCAGGTGCAGAAGGCGCGGAGGCAGTTTGTGCCACTGAAACGGAAACTGAGGGAGCTCAACATGGACTACGCCATGCTTTAGCCAGCATGCTTACGAGTGATAGTGGAGGGGAAGCCGAAGATCTTTACTGACCCTAAAAGCCTGCAACAAATGCTAAAGAAATGTAAAATGACTAAAGCCCACAAGCCAGTGCAGTGACACATGGCAGATGACCATACTTCTCCTGGCTTGATCAGCAGGACTGATGGGTTGTAAACCCATCATGTCTTGAGATTATAATTGCAACCATTGTAGTTGTGATGTCGGAGCTGCTGAGTGTGGGAGGTACAATGGGTACGCAAATGGATTGCAAAGGAAGAGTGGACTGTACTATGGGACCTTGCTGAATGGTCTGGAGAGGTGGGGTAGGGGGAAGGTATATCGGCACATCACACCTGATACAGGACCTTTTTGGGGTGTACTAGGTAAGATGCATGTGACACGCTGGCTAATGGTTCTGCTCACGCCCACTTTCATGTGGTCCTCAGGGGCCATAGTTATATGACGTAACTGTTCACTGTTTCCTTGGATGTGATATAATGATTATCCGACAGTTTTTCTGGACTCTGAGCTGGAGAACAGCTCTCCAGTAATCACCACCTTCATGTGTGTTCCACGCGGCTTCGGGGGAGGAGTCCTTGTTTCAGAGGAGGGAGAATGTGTGGGTGGGAAACAATATGCTGTGTCATACGTTGGGAGACATGGCGTGGGAGGGGGCTGGGGGAATTTTCTATACACAATTGTATTAACTATGTAGCCAGGAGGGAGTTTGCTGGAGAATGTTGAGTAACATCATTGGTCTGTTAATGGAAAGCTGTGCGATAAGTGGAGAGAGTGATCCCATGGCATCGCCAGTTACATGTGGTGTCTCGCTGTGTTTTCTGTCCTGGAATCTCAGGGTGTTGAATGATAATCGCAAAATACATAAAGTAGAGCTGTAGTTACAGCGACATCACATAGACATTGCTATTTTACAGGAGACGCACTTCGCACCACACACTGGGTTGCTTTCACAACACAGAATGAGAGGCATATGCATTGCTGCGGGGTTCACGACGCATGCTCGAGGGAGGGCTCCTGGTGTGGGCGCGTCGTGGGGCAGGTATACAACTGCATGAGTGTGTCGACCAAGGGGGAAGATATGTAGTTGTGCGTTGCCGCAAAGATAATTTTCATGTGCATTTACAGTCCTAACTACGATGACCTACAGTTTTACCGCTCCCTACATAGTAAGCTTGCGACCTACGGAAATATACAACTCTGGGGTAGTGATTTTAATTGCGTACAGTCTCCTGAGCTGGATCGATTTAGGGCTCAGTCACCTCAGCTCGGGATCTCGATGTTATATGCATTCGCGAGAGTTAGGAGCGACTCAGTACAGCTAAAGTCATACCAGGAGCGGCAAGACGAATTGGGTGGTGCTATAATTGAGGAACAGTGGATGTATTTTTGCTCAGTTACAAAGACTCTTTCACAGAATGGACGACACCACTTAATACACTTTAAATACCTTAATAGGGTATATCACACTCCGGCACTGTTACACAGATATGGGCTACATGAAGAGGATTGTTGTATTAGGTGTGGGGCGGGGGGCTGACTTTGCTCACCTGGCCTGGTTTTGTCCTGGGATTGGTCGGTTCTGGGCTGCAGTGTTCACAGCATTACAAGATATGGTGGAGACACCCCTGCCCGAGACACCATTGGTAGCTCTTCTGGGATATCACAGAGATGTGCCAAGGTCATCTCGGAGACTGGTGGCGCTTGGTATTCTGGTTGAGGAGAGTCGCATTGCGATGGATGAAAGGTCCCTTGCCGACATTGTCGGAGTGGTACACTGACTTGTCTTATTGTAACAAACAGTCAGACAATTACAATGCCCTAATGCCGATACGTAACAGACCACAAGATATATTTTGGGGCCCTATCAAGCATACCTGAGTTGCAAGGCAGCAGATGAAGGGGACGCGCAGGTAGGGGCGGGGGAAGACTAGAATGGAGGGTTGGCACACAGGCATTCACGGTTGGAGGGACTCCTAGGCAGTGCAGATGCGTACTGATGGAATACATACTTGGGGATTGTTTAGATTACATGCGATCGACATGCGTTTTCTGGTATCGATAGGCATTGTGTCTCGTGTTTATTGGATTGACTCCTCTGACATATGTCTCAACTGCCTTGCACAACCTTGAATGATGTGTATTTTCTTTCCCAATGATGCTCTCACCTCCCAATGTGTAATATGTCGGTCCAATTATGGCTACTGTACTGATTATATGTGTACAAAAGGATAAATAAAGTTTCACACAAAAAAAAAAGGGAGACAGACTGAAAAGATTGTAGGAACAAAACAAATGTGTGCATGTTAGCCTGGTCAATCAAAGAAGACAAGTTACCACTGTCTGGCAAAAACTGCCACATATGGGTGTCAACACTTTTCGTTTAATGTTGGTATCTTCAAATTACAGATAAAGTTCATAAAACCCCGGTTTCTTCTCAGGAAAATGAGTTAAATTGCTATTGTCACATCGTACTATGATGAAATCTGTCAATTGGTCCTATTCTGCTACAATTATCCTGTGGACTTAACCTTATGTTTCGCGATCACTCGTGGCAATCCTCCATCTTTTCTTTAAGCCATGAAGAGTTTTTATTTCAAAACACATCCTGAAACTCCCTTTTTAGGTTTGGCATATATCAGTGCTTGCGCGATTCATGGCAAACTTATTGTAATCCATAAATATATAAAATAATGCATTTAGAGAGGCTTAAGGACAGCCCTCTTCCAGACATTGCAATCCTACAGTGTCCTTCAATTTTTGGACCAACCCCCTCAGTTAGCATCCACAGTGGGCAAAGGGTCAGCCTTCTTAAGCCATTGGCTTTCCTCCTGCTGTCATCCACCTTTTCGGATGAACCCACAGGCCAACCACTGCAGTTTAGTGTGTCAGGCAGTTTGAGTGATAGCATCTTGCTTCTTTACCGGGCATCCGCACTAGGAGGGGAAAGCTTGGAGAAAAATGTAGTACACTTCTAAAGTACATTTTTTCCTGCCCAGATATTCACGGACAATAGGAAAAGCAAAACTCATCAGCTTCGGAGGTCGGGCCGTCTGCCAGATTAAGTGTTTCCTCCTGTCTGGTGAACTGTTTTTTAGCGTTCCTACAGCGGTGCCTCAGAAAATGGGCACCGCGATGGGAACGCCAAAAATAGTTTCTGCAGGGCATGGACAGTAAAGTCCATGCTGTGCAGGAACTGGGATACATGCATACCGGGGGGCACATGTTGTGCATACAGGGGGGCACGTTGTTCCCCCCCCTTCATGCAGCCACATGGCACAAGTCACCATTTCCTCTCCACCACAGTTATCATGGAGGTTGAGCGGCCACGAAAACCGTGGCGGAGAGGAAACTCGTAATATCTTTGGCGGGAACGCGGTGGTCCCACCAAGCATATTTCGGCCTCAAGGCCACCGCCAGTGGTTCCCTGTCGGCGGTCCCAGGGCGGTCCAACGCGTAATGGGGCAGTCGGACTGCTGGTCCGCCACCGCCGCACCACCACGAGTCTGGTGGTCCTCTAACCGCCAGACTCGTAATTAGGGCATTAGTGTGCACAGAGTCAGTCTCTCCACACTCCTGAACCAAATAGGCACAGGGGTGCGTGACTCCAGTAGACACCCTTGAATTGCATGAGTAGCATGTTTCACTCCGCCTGGCCGCTCATATAAGAAACTGCACCTCCTCCTAATGTTGCAGACTTTCTAGTCGGTGGGGGAGGGAAAATATCGCTCTCAGAAACTAACAGTTTTCCACAAAAGAAAAATGACCCATCCTTAACTTAGTAGGTCACACAAGCACAAGAAATTACATGGGTATCTTCACAAGAAAGTGTGCATCTATAAGCGCAGAAAACAATTTGATTCATCCTTTACTTCTCTTATAGTGTATTTACCTTTTGGTTGTGTGGGGATAGTGGCTCCATTCAAAGATGGCTGCGTTCTTTAACAGCCTTCATTTCCCCTCTTTTGTGCCAGCACTTACCACATTCGGTGGACTAAACCGGACACAGAAAGCTTGATATCAAGCCCGCTGCGAGCTTGCTAGAATTCAACCATCCATATGAATCACAGTCGAGACCAGACAGTATCTTCCCTGTAGAAAATGATGGGCTCTTAAGGCCCTTCCACACTACTAACAGAGTGCTTGGCATTTACAATGGGCACATGAGAGCTGTGTGGTGTATAGACTGTGCCTGGGGCACCAGGCGTGTCCTCATCGCACGCCCGATAACTCAAGTAAGCTCTATAATAGTGAAACATGGAAGCAGTTGGGTCAGGTAACAAGTTTGCCTTAAAATCATTTTTGAGCCCAGGCCGCCACACTAGTAGACTCTGTCACTGTCCAACATATGCATTTACTAGGCTGATTTATATAGCCTCACACTAGATTAAGTTTTAAAGTTTGTATTAAATCTATTATATTTAACAGACTAGTTTTGTTTAATTTATTGCACTATTACCTCATGAAGCACTGACGTGCACTTATGGGGGTAAAAGTGTATTTGAAACTATAATACCCTCCGTCCAAAAGCACAGTCTTTGTAATATGTTTACTTGAAGTTCGGTGTGGCTTGGTAGCGCTTTACACAATGTATCTTGTCTCATGCCTATTTTTGCTGCAGCATTTGTAATAAACTTATAAATACAGTTGACAATTTATACGAATGGTGAGTCAGGGTAAGGTGTGCTGTTCAGCCCATGTACCCTCACCGGTGGAAAGTTTATCCTTTTAAATGAAACCAATTTCTATTTTCCCTCTGTATTTTGTCCTTATTGTTGAGAGCATTACATGCATGCCCACTGTGACTTCTAAGCAGTAGTTCTTCAAATTAATCTAGAGCTGTGCATTATCAGCACAAATTTGCCAAGAACGACTACTTAAATATAAGTCTTGCTATTGTGCCCAGAACATCCATGAACAGTCTGCATCTTATGTTTACCATGGTAGATAAAAATAGAAACAACGAGTTGTTCAACAAAACCCCTTATCAGTTAAAAGTGCAAAGACATCAGTTTACGGTGTCAGATCAAAAAATACGCAATATCATGTTTAACACTTTGTCTTCCAATAGGTACCTGGGCAAACTTGTACCAATAATCAGCCAACCATGTCAGTGTGTACCTGGATATTGTGTAAATGTTGCATGATGCATAGCTACATTCACCATGCAAATGTCAAACAATGTTGGCTTTACCAATGCTGGTTAAATTTGTGGGTTTGTTTATAATGATACATTTCTCGAGTCAGGAGCAGGGTCCAACTTTCCCTACCCTTAATTGTGGACATGGATCAGGTTAGCCTTAACACAGCGCTCTCTTTCCAAACCCTGATTTTCTTTATAGACCAAGTATTCTCAACCATTACCATTCTTCTGTGATTGTAACATATCTTCGGGACACACTATTTGTACCAGATTACTTGGCACGGCTGACACTGGAGTCAACACCTCTTTTGCGTCCTAAAATGTCAGGGATCCGCACAGAAGTGAATGCATGCTTTGTAGCGGAGTCAAATAAGAAGGACAAATTATTCTTTCCATTGACACTTGGAAGTAGTAGGCCCTATAGAGGTGTGAGGCATATGCATTCGGTCTTTCTCTTTTGATACTGACAGTATGAGCCCCATCTGCGTGGCTCTTGTTTACACTGATATCTTCTGTGGCTTTTCCTTGTGGTTGTTTCCTACAGTTCGAGTTTCCACACAAGAGTTATCTTTCCCACGCTTCGCGGTGTGAGCGATTGAGAGGTGTTAGGCATGGCTCACAGTACTTCCAGAGACCATGATTTTAAGGTCTCGAAAGTGCTGCCGTCATCTGACCTTATGTAATCAACAGAAAAAAAGCTTTAATAAGCACTACTGAGAGGGGGGATTTGGCTCCGGCCCCATGTTAATGTTCCTCCCTTATGGATTTGAATGGACAGAAGTGGTTTACTTCCACTGAAAAAGAGTGTCCGTATTGCATAACTTATGCTCAATAAAGAAGGCCAGGGTTGGTTATGGTGGCAGACCAATGCTCAAAGAGGTAGACCTCAGTACATCATTTAGAAACATTATGTCAGATACCACAGGCCTTATCCATTTATTATGAAAAGTTACGATAAAGGGAATAGGTCTAAATTATTTACTGTGAAAAGTGCATGTTAAATCCAATAAGCCTTAACAAAACTGATATATATATATATATTGTGTAGGGGGAGAGAAAAAAAAGCACTTGCTCAGGTTTAGATCATTGATCGATGAGCCATAATAATTTTTGATATCATCAATTATCCTAATTGACAACAAGAGAACTATGTTTGTTTTACAATGCACCTGCACTTTATTCAATTTGATGTGCCGGAAAGGCCTCCTCAATATTTTAAACTTTTTTAAATATGTATGATTTTAATATATATTTTGAGGTTTTTAATATTTATTGGCATTCCTATGTGCACATGTTAAATTATAATGTACATATAGGATGGAGAGTTGTTTTTGTCCCATATGCTTTAAATAGGAGGATGCCCTTTGATATAATGCAAATCAAAAGGGAAAATCGGGCACTTGCCAAGTATCAAAATTGCGAGTGGGAATTGTGAGGAGAGATATCAAACTGTTTGACTCCATGTTATTTGGATATGGACAATATATATATTTGTTTTAAGAAATTTGCTGAGGCATGAAATGAATTTTGGATTATTGTTAAAACATCAACATAGTATTTTTGCAATATTTGTTTGGATCACGTACTGGGGTATAGTCGGTCTTCCATTGTGATGGTAGTAGCGGACCATGTGATCGGGAGCTTGTATTTTTAAGATGTCGTTAAGGCAATGACATTTGTTGTGTGAACAAGCCTGTGGAAGCAGGTGGAACGTGTTACCGAATGAATAAATGAAAGTCTTTTAATTTCGAGTGTCAGCGTCTGATTCCGGGGGGGGGGGGGTGTTCTAAATTTTGACAAATATAAGGAGGGGTTTTACACTGTGAACTCCTTTTTCGAACACCGAAGGAAGGGGCTTTCCCATATGAATCCTCTGTCAAAAGCAATATGAAGGAGTTTTATATTGTAAACACTAATTAATGCATATAAAAGGGTTTTACACTGTGAAAACACCATAGGGATAAACTTTGCATGTTTTACTATTTCACAAATGGAATAGGTATTACATTGTCAATTGTCTGACAAATGCAATAGGAAAAGGATTTTATATCTATAGATCTATATCCTTAGGTCCAGACACAGTAAACTCCTGTGTCTCCAGAGGACAGTTAAAGTTCATGTCATGATCCCATGGTCATGTTTACATTCATGGTAAAGCCAACAGGATTGCTTATTTGATTATTAAATGTAGAGGCTGCCAATAGCCCTCTCATTTTTACATTTAAAACACTTGATCAAGTCTTTAAACTTAACCTTCTTGATTGTGAAAAAATAAATCTTTTCTAATAGGCTCATATAGAAAAATGGCTGTTTTTTTGGAGTAAAGCCTACTGGTGTACAAACTGGCCCAATATCTCACAGGTAAATGGAGCATACTCGATTTGGAGTTAGTTGCCTCTGTGATATTTATTTAGGGTATTTGATTTGCGCTCTGGTTAGGCTGCGAAGCCCCTAAAACTGGAGTTGGAATTTGCAATTCTACGTCAGGACCGGAGGCTCCGATTATGCTTATTCTCTCTTCGCTTTATTAATATCAAACCAAACAAATCTCTGAATGAGAACTAGAAAACATCAACTCCCATAACTTCAAAAGCATCTGGGAACACAGTCCTTCCATTATGTCCATTATCATATCCCCTACAAAGTCCTTTGTCTGTGTTTGAACTTCCTCTTTCTTCGCTGCTTCGCAGCCAGTTAAGTTCAATTTTTTTCCCTTTCCTTGAATGTGGTATATTTTGGCACAATTTGATTATACAGTGGTATTTTCCTTCGGCGACCGAGCTACCGTTGCCTTGGGGGATTGTTATTTGATATATGGACTTTGGTTTTCCTTGCAGATTCCCTCTCCTGCCGCGGGAATGTTTTCCGCTCCTTACGCGGCCGGCGCCCTGCTGATTGCGGTGCTTTCTAGGCCCACTAGGGGGACTCGCTAGTCTCGTTGGTTGCATCGCGGCTCCTCAGAGGAGTCGTCGCGCTGGGAGCTGCGAGATCGGTTGAGCCTTGTCCCCGCTGCCTCATCGGACGCCCGCTGATTGCGGGTCGTATTTTCCTGCATTTCTTTCCTTGAACGCCCCGGCAGGGCTCTGTATAGCGGGACCACCCACGTTGACGCTCACGAGCGAATTTGAATATTGCACGGGTGAAAACATAGCGCGCGGTGAGGCGGCAGCCCGGTCAGTTTGAGGGCTTTTGGCGCGCTAGGGTTGTGCAAGCCTAGTTGCGGTCCTTTGGGCTGCCTTAAAGTCTCGCAGTCCTCCGGTCTGCCCAAATTGGTTGAAGTGCACAGCACTTACTTTCAGGAAAATCGTTTTAAACTCAATTGTTTTGACAACTTATCTCTAGACCTGTGTTGTCGTAATGGAGCCCCAGAATGATGACTATTATGAGGAGGAGGTGGTCCAGGGGTACTTACCTCTTGATGATGACTTCTACGACGCAGTGGACTCCTCCATTTATAGGGTGGTTAATGAGGTGGTAGGCCCTATGGAGCAGCGTCTCTCAGACAGGATCGTCCAAGAGTGTGCTAAATTGGCAAAAGCGCGTGCAGAGCCCTCTGCGTCCCCCGCTGATCCCGCGCCAGGGGGAGGGCCCACCACCACCCAAAAAGAAGTGTTCTAAAGGGGTGGACAGGGACGCTTTTGCGCGCCTCAAGACAGCTTTCTTAGCTAAAGTAGCGCCCCCCACCCCCGCCCCGGACACCGAGCCCAGGGCACTCCAGACCCAGCCCGTGGATGTCGACTCTCAAGGGGACTCAGACCGTGAGGCGGGCTCCTCTCGGCCGTGGCGCCTGGCATCTATTCCTCCCTCAGCATTGGGAGACGATTCTGGTATGTTGGACCCGGATGAAATCGTTCATCCCAGGTCTGCTTCTTGGGCCTCTGGCGACAAGGTGGCCAAGTTTGTTGCGGGTCGTCTTCTCAAGCCCTTAGAAAATGAGGCCCGCAGTTGCTTAAGGGGGGAATGCCCGCGGCCCACACTGGAAAACAAGGTTGCCTTCACTCCGGAGTTGGATTCCAAAATGACTACCTTCCTGGCGAAATACATGAAGGATCCCCGGAAAGGCATAGATAGATCCTGGCGGTCATGCCAGGATAAGCTCCTCGACGCCATTGGGCCAATGACAAAAATCTTGGACTTGGCGGAGGAAGCCAAGATTTCAGGGTCCACTATCTCCCCGGAAGTCCTCTCTAACTGGGCGCAACGCGCAATTATTTTTATGGGCAATGCTAACTGTGCCCTATCAACCGAGCGTCGCCGCTCGTTGTTGATCAAACTTGACCCCAAGTTAGGTGATTTGGCCTCCTTGGAGGCGGGGGCAGTTGCCCAACGGGGTCTCTTCGGAGACCCTTTCGTGAAGGAGTTGGGCAAATTCGTTGCCACTTTTACTTCTTTAGATAAGGTCCAATCTAATATCAAGAGGGTCTTCAACCAACGGGTTTTACACGGGGCCGGCCGAGGCAGGGGCCGCTCGTCCGGCCGTGGTTTTCAACACAACCCCCCAAGGGGACAAGGCTCTGGGCGCGGACAATACAACTCCAGCGCAAACTACAATAATTTCTACCCGACGAGAGGCCAGCGCTTCTGAGGTTGCGGAGGTTTTAAGAACAACGCCGGTGGCGGAAATCCCAACAGTAAGTGTTCTACCGGCGACCCACGTCCGCATCGGGGGTCGGTTAGCGGCCTTTCGGGACGCTTGGGCAACCATTACCTCAGACGCATGGGTCTTACAGATCGTTCAGGGTTTTCATATATAGTTTTACGAAAACCGTAGTCAGGAAAATCTTCCTCGTCCAATATCCTTCACTTCCCACGAGGCACAGCTGATCGACGAAGAGGTATCCGATTTGCTTCGCAAAGGGGCCATTTGCCGATCAGCTTTGCACCCTCATGGTTTCCTAAGCAACATTTTTCTGGTGGACAAGCCCGACGGGGGAAGTCGTCTGGTTATCAACCTAAAAGAGTTCAACGGGTGGTTGGTATACCGCCATTTAAAAATGGAGGGAATCCACCTTCTTCGAGATGTCCTCCTTCCCTCCGACTGGATGGTTCAGTTAGACCTAAAGGATGCTTACCTGGTTATTTCAATCCATCCCCCTCATCAGCAGTTCCTGCAGTTTTGTTGGAGGGATCTCGTGTACAAGTTCACCGCCCTTCCGTTCGGTCTTTCCTCAGCACCCTGGTGTTTCACCAAAGTGCTTCACCCGGCAGTAGAGTTCCTCAGGGCATACGTATGGTCGTGTATTTGGACGACATTCTGTTTATGGCACAGTGTCCCAGGACCTTGTCCACACAACTCCAACAAGCGGTGTCCCTTCTACAGGGCCTGGGGTTTATCATCAACGAGAACAAATCGATTCTCAAGCCTTCTCAGAAGGTGATTTTTCTCTGGTTTGTGGTGGATTCCATCCACGCGTCCTTGAGTCTGCCGTCGCGAAAGATGGCCAAGATTCGTCACGAATTGCGACAGACAGCCTCCAGGCCTTACACCTCCCTTTGGCAACTTGCCCGGTTGGTGGGTCTTCAGTCCTCATCTATTCAGGCGATCTTCCCGGGGCCCTTGCATTACCGGGCCCTCCAGCGCCTCAAGGAATATCACCTGCGGAGAGGCCTGTCGTACGACCACTCAGTCCCTCTTTCGGCAGAGGCCAAGGAGGAGATTGCGTGGTGGCTGTCCCACATGGAAGCGTGGAACGGTCGGGCAATTTTTGGCTCGGTTCCAGATCTGATCATAGAATCAGACGCCAGCAGATCAGGCTGGGGCGCCCGGTGAGGGGATTTTTCCACCGGAGGCGTTTGGTTTTGGACGAGCAGAACCTCCACATCAACTGCCTAGAGCTCCTGGCCGGCTCTTTCGTGGTTCGCTGTTGGACAAAGGACAAGGTGCGATCTTGTGTCCTCCTGAAGATGGACAACATCTCCGCGGTTCGATACGTCAACCACTTGGGAGGTCCTCGATCACGAGCTTTGGCGAATCTGGCAAAGGATTTTTGGGGTTTCTGCTTGGCTCATCACATCTCGGTCACGGCAGAGTACCTTCCGGGTCAAAACAATCAGATTGCAGATTGGCACTCGAGACATCTTCACGACTCCAGTCTCTGGAAAATGGATCCTCAGGTCTTTCGTTGGGTGGAAAGTCTGTGGGGGCCGTTCTCGGTGGACCTCTTTGTGTCCCGTCTGGACCATCAGGTTCCCCGGTTCTTCAGTTGGAGACCGGATCCAGTGGCTCTTGCCAAGGACGCCTTCCTCCAGGAGTGGAGCGAGGAGACGGGCTATGCTTTTCCCCCTTTTTCGATGATCACGAGGGCGGCGGCCCAAATTCGCCGGCAGAAGGCGGAGGTGACAATGATAACACCATGTTGGAGATCGCAAGTTTCGTTTCCGGTTCTACTGGAACTTTCTTGGGATTTTCCAATCCTACTCCCCCTTTTTCCTCACCTGCTTCTGAACCCAGACGGAGTCCCGCATCATCTGATCACCCAGGGGTTGCTCCGTCTCATGGGGTGGCGGCTTTCAGGCAACGATGGTCGTTGCCGGGCCTTTTGAGACCAGCCGAGACCCTCTTGTCAAAGGCATGGGCAGATAAGCACCAAACGTTATCGGTCCGCCTGGGCGAGATGGGTTCGTTGGTGTCTTCGAAGGGGTTTGGATCCCTTGGTCGCAGGTGTTGTTCCAATATTAAATTTCTTAGCGGACTTGGCGTCAGAGGGGTTGGCGTATCGTTCCATAAACGCGATACAGTCAGCAATCTCGGCTGGTCATAACCCAATAGACGGGTCTCCAGTTGGAGAACATCCGTTCGTCTGCAGGCTTCTGCGTGGCATCAGGCTCTCCTTGCCCCCGGAACCACCTTACTCAGCCCTTTGGGACGTCAACCTAGTGTTGAACCTTTTTTTGTCCTGACAGCCAAACAGGTACCTTTCATTGAAAGAAATCTCATCCAAGCTGGCAATGCTCTTATGTCTAGTCTCCTGCAGGGGAGTTTCTGATGTCCGCGCATTGGACATCTCAGCAAGAGTTTTTTCCCCAGACGGAGTAGTGTTCACAGTTGGACGGCGCACTAAGTCTCATACCCGAACGGTTTCATATCCGGCTTTTCAGGAGTCCCCAAAATTATGTGTGGTGAATTGCCTTAAGGCATAAGAGGAGATAACTGAGGAACGCCGCCCTCCAGGCGAACAACAACTCCTTATTGCTCTGAAGAAACCGCACAAGGCTGTCTCTTCCCCCACCATAGCCAGGTGGGTGCGTTGGGTCATGCAGGAGGCGGGTATTGACACAAAAAGGTTTGGGGCCCACTCAGCCAGGGGTGCTATGGCCTCTAAGGTTCTCTCGCTGGGGGCTCGTTTGGACGATTTAATGCGTGCAGCAGATTGGTCCTCGGACTCAACCTTCAAAAGGTTTTATTTTAAACCAGTCTTGGAGGTGGCTCAGTTGGTGGTAAGTAAGCTTTAAACTAGCATAATCGGAGCCTCCAGTCCTGACATAGACTAGAAATTTGCCTATCACCGTAAAGGTAAGTTTCAATTCTATTAAGGACAAGGAGGCGAGGATTATCCCACCCGGCGCGCTGCTAGTGCGATCCCACCCGTATGATGGTAGGTAACCATTTCAGTTTTGATGTCATTTGCATCTGGATTGAGGAATTGTTTCCGTTACCGTATCTTGTATTGCAACTGTCAAACTTTGGACTTTACGTGGAATTTTAGCTTCCTAAAACCCTTACGTTGTCTCTGTTTTTCTAGGGAACGACGGTTCAAAACAGGACCAGTGATGAGTTGGCGTGACTCCCGCGAAGAAAGAGGAAGTTCAAACACAGACAAGGGACTTTGTAGGGGATATGATAATGGACATAATGGCAGGACTGTGTTCCCAGATGCCCTTGGAGTTATGGGAGTTGATGTTTTCTAGTTTTCATTCAGAGATTTGTTTGGTTTTTTCACTTTCTCTGGCTGCTGTGAGATTTGATATTGTATTGTAATTGCATTTATATAGCGCTTATTACCCCTGACGAGGCGTCGAAGCGCTTTTTCGGCGAGTAGCACGCTACTCCGGGACCCATAGAGGATTAGTGTTGAATTAGTATAGTGAAACATGCAAGTGGTGGATTAATAAAGCGAAGAGAGAATAAGCACAATCCTAGCCTCCGTGTCCTTAATAGAATTGAAACTTACCTTTACGGTGTTAGGCAAATTTCTATTCCACCTGAAATCTTGTATTTGTCAGTTTCAGTATAGTATTTAGTTGTATGTGCATTAAAATAATTTTCCTTTTAGAAAAGAAAAAAAAAGCATTGCCTAGAAATGTAGTTATTTCTGTGTTTTGCTCCTTTCAGAAAATCTAGCTCACAACAACTCCCCAAGTCAGCCTTTGACTGCTCTGCCTCAATTTCCTGATAGTCAGGTTTTACATTGAGAACGCTTTGACAAATGAACTAAGACGGTGGTTTAGAGTATTAACTCTGACCAACGCAAGAGAAAAGGGATTTTACATCAAGAACTCAACTATAATAGGCAGAACTTCGTTATTAACTCCTTGATTAACAGAATAGGGGAGGCAGTGCATTATTCAACACCAAGAGACCTTTTAAACAGATGTCTAGTTCACTTTGTGCTAGAGTTGTCTTGGTTTCACTGTGTTCATTAGTAATTTTATGTTAAGTATTTGGTGGTCTGGGAATTAAAGTACTTTATCTTTTTTAAAAGTGAAATACTTGACAAAAATTATTGTGCACATTGTGGAATTCTTTAATGTTCCTTTACCCCCTTTAGTTGCTTTCATTTGATCTTTTGGCTTTACTTATTTCAACTATTACTGTTGATATTCAAATTTGCAATGCAACAAAGTGGTAGTAACACTCACTTTACTCTTACAATTTGGGAATTTCTGGTTTAATTTCTATGTTTGATAAGCAATACGCTCTTTAAGTTGTATGCAAATAAAACATTTCTAAAGAATCATCTTAGAACTGTGCCTCTGTTTGGTAGTCACTAGCTCTGGCCCACTCACAGGCCCTGCTACTATGATCAAAAATGTTATTGATCTCTCTGGCGCACATTACTCTCTTTTGAATAACTAAAGGAAAATTCATCCTCGCCTCCTAGTTCAAAGGAGAAAGTTCGTGATCCAGGCAGCCCTCATCCTATCTGGAGTGCAAAAAGTGAATTTTGATTGCCTTATGTAAATATTATATCTGTTGCCTTCAGACTGTGCAAAATGCAGCTGCTTTTAAATTGTGCAAAATGCAGCTGCCAGGACTGCTACTTAATTTCTGTCAGCACACTTCAGCTACATCTAAATTCAACTTCCACTACAGATTACCAGTGAGTAAATAGATCTTTAAATAAAACATTCTGCATGTTGCACAGGGCCCTTGACCCGAGTAGCTCAGCTCTCGGCCATATGTACCGTTTCCCAATATATATTCCTCTTCTCATGCATTCTTGGTCGTGACCTTGTTCCATCACAATAGAGCAGGCAGATGCCTTTTCCTGGTTGTCACTCCTATTTCCGGTATATTAGAGGAACAAGACTCTGCCTACATGAGTACATGGTGAGTGGTGTGCCTGTAAGAGTGTAAGGTACAGCACAGCAAATATAGATCTATTTGAATTGACAATGCTTAATAAGGTAGATCAAGAAATATTAGCTTGTGTTTCAAGCCTGTATTTTCAAGACCATGTCCCCTTCTACGTTGCCACAAACAAAACATTGACAAGTATTTTGTTTGTAGAAATCAAAAGAGAGTGGGATCTGTGTCCTGGAGGAATCCATTAGGGGAAAATCTGTAGGACTCTCAACAACTATTTTCGGTCTGTGGTATAAGCTTTGCCACCGACGTACTCGCAGCTGATAGTGTCATCGGGTCTTATTCCTCCACCCAGGAGGTGATTTCTCTTGCTCGAGCGATTTTCGTGGGGATCCACAGTAGCACAGGTGATCTAAAATTATCTTGTCTGGTATTGTTATTTTAATAAAGACTAGACAAGGATATGGTTAAAAGAGAAGTGGACGTGTGATGTACCCATCACATCATTAGGCGAGGTCAAGGTCTACATCTTTCAAGCCCTTCAGAGCCCATAAAAGGACGGCGGCTTTCGTCAGGACCACTAAAAAGATACTTTTTGGAGGATCACTTAGTTTTTGGTAGGTCAGGTGAAACAATGATTACTGAGTTTTTTAAGATCCGGAATAATTATTTGCTCCCGGTATTTGGAAAATGCTGTTCTCTTCTCACTGTTCTAAAACAGGCCCCATAGGTCCGAGAGGAAGACTATGCTACCGTCCTCTTGTTGGACGGTGACTCCGCGTCCTGTTGGTTACTCTCGTCCAAGTTGGCGCCAAACAATACCTTGACAAGTATTTTGTTTAGTCCATGTGACTAAGTTGGCTACCAGAGGAATACTACAAGGATAACTCTTAGGCGGGATTATAATGTACTAATGGTTTAAAATCCCTCCAAACAACTTCTTTAAATGCAAGTGGTACCCAAAGCACATTTAAAAAATAAAACAAAATCACTCAGTAGGAGGCATTGTAGTGACTAGCAGCTGGAATAAATAAGGGAATCTATGGGGAGGCATCTAGTAACCATGGAGCCCCATGGGTATAAAGACGGCAAATGAGCAGTCTCACTTACTTCCAAGCAGAAGGTAACTAACTCAGCAGTTTTCAGAATGAATAGGGATAAGGCGGCTCTTTTAAACTAGCTACTAACATTGCAGAAGAGTTCAGGCATATGTTCATGCCTGTTTATTCCCCCTACCCCTTGCCATTCTGTGCCTCACTTTCATTTTCCCATGTCACACAACTGATTTCAGAGCAGCGTATGAGTCAAGAAGCCAGGAGGCACCGGTGCGTTTAAGTCAAACTCTGCAGCTCTCAAAGGCTTCAAAGGAAATTAGCCGGCAAACTGCACCAGCACTGCAGACACTTGTAGCTGCGTGCATGCCTTCTCTTCACAGCCTCTTTCCTCACCACCCTCCTCTAATCAACCATCATCCCCCTTCAAGAAGAGATTGCACAATCACTTTAAAATATAGATTGAAAAGGAGGTGCCAGAATACAGATCCAGCATACCATCCTAAAACCTCGAGAGGTGCTTTCAAATGGCAGTCTGGACAAAACTGTACCCTTGCTGAATTACTTGAGTACGGTTATGAAATAACACTCACTGGCAAGAGACTGACACAGATATCAAGCAGTGTACGTCAAAAAATCAGTACTACTCATTGAGTCCACAGCTAGATGAAGGTCAAAGTTCATGAACAGTGGTTCATTCTTTCTCAGAGTTCAGTTAACTTAACAGCAGAAGAGATGTAAAGACTAATTTATGTTCGAGTGGGAGGGTATCTACTGTAACAGATAACCTTCATGAAGCATTGCTGCTCAATTTAATTCACATCTCCATATAATATCAAATTATATTTCAGTGTATGTTTGTGGAAAGTTGGATGGTTAGGTTATTGGCCTGAAACTGTGGTGCAAATCTTTACAGCAAGTAAGTAGAAAAGGCGACCAATTCAAAGGCTTAAAGAGAATCCATCGGACTCTTTCACAGCAGCAATTTCCAAAGGCTTGCTGCCCAAACCTTTTATGGCTCGATTTCACAAGACCAAGTGAACTTTATTATTCTAATAAGATATGGGCTTATAGCCTCACTAAGTGGTCCAGTGGTAGGGGAGCTAATGATACGCCAAATAAACTACTGACACCGCAGTAAGGTATTTACTTCTGCAGTAATGCCTTCCCATTCAGAGTTCAGCTGCTTGCCACAGGCATGTTTTACCAGGTTCTGAGCACCAAAGCTTAGACTATTGTGTAATTTCTCCACATATCCTCTGGTTTTTGTGCAGCATGTAAATTTAATTTGGGCATCAACTGACATATTTAAGGTCTTTGTGTTTTACTGTTCATGCTATTTGTTCCATTGAAAACTGGAACTAGATTTGAGATCCTAAGTGTCTCTACTTGGAATGGTTAGTGTGTGAAAGGCCATATAGGTATTGTGGTTCCTAAAATATTTACATTTTAGTTTTGAACAAAAAAAAAAAAAAAAAAAACATTGAAATGGTTTACAGGGTTTCAACTGAAGCAAATGAATCAGCTTCCTTGCTGTTTGGCAGTTCACTGAAGCAAGCAGAACAGGACAAAAGGCAGAATTATTTAGCACAGGATTAGAATTTCAAGAACTACATTAAATGGCAGGACTCCTTAAATTAGAACATTGGTTCTCAGTTGTGTACAATATTCGGCATTTAAAAAAATGTTTGTTATAAGATACATAGTGAATGTTGTTCATTCTTCCTCTTCTAAACAACCAAGTTATACACCCTTTGAAAACCGAAGGGTAGATGGACAAGATGTAAACATATGTATATTCAGAAGCAAATTTAGCCCAACAGTGGAAAAACTGGTCATATAACTAGAAAGTAACTATTATCACTTGACACACTGATTTAGTTGTGCTAAAGTGCCAGCAAATAAATTAAGGCTCTGTTGTACAACGCTCCTATCACAATCCTGCTATCAAACACCGTTAGGTACATTAGGTACAGTGATGTGTCAAGACAAAAAGGCTTTCCCATTTACACAAGCTCCGGTATGCAGGGTGAGGATGTCATTTCAATATTTCCTCACCTGCGCAGTCAAGCAGGCATTTGTAAAACATGCAAAACTCTGGTCGCTGTGGTTAGATATTCGCACATCTGAAACCTCCATAATTCGGGTCAAGTACCTATAGAAAACCTTAGTGATAAATAATGCTCCTCAACCGAGATTCTCCAGCCCTGCAAACAGCCATAATTACTGGGGTACTGTCTAGCCATAGTAAAATCCTACTGCTACTTATGAACTGCTACCACAATAAGACCAAAGCAACATAACTACCAGCCACAGAAGCTTTATGTGACAGCTTGGGGGACCTTCTCTTGGAGTTTCCTACACATGAAATTCTTCTATTGGGAGATTTCAATATTAGGGTTTGGGAAGTTCGAACACTGTAGCTTGCCATACCAAAGAACAGAGAAAATTGAATAACCTAACAGCCTACAATCTAATCTCCGCTGCACAGTTCTTCATAACCATGGACCCCCTCTGTCAATATCCTGCTACGTTCAACAGGACCTCAACCATCAATTAAGTCTTTCTGTTGGAAGCTTTAGCAAGCCATGTTATCAAATTGGAGATCCCTGACCAACCTGAAAGCGAACATAACCCCTTGACTATAACTCTTGATCTATACACTCCAACTACAAATAAAGTTTTGGAGGTGGGCTCATCCACATGTGTTGAGGCCTCCAAATTAGTCAGAAAGATCAAATGGAGAACAGACACCTCGAAGTCGGAAAAATAGTTAGCTAAGGTAGCAACTGTGCTCAAAACTAGTTCTCCTGGTGATGTAGCTCACAGCTGGGATAATTTAACAATTAATCTAAAAGACCATCTACTTGGACCTGGGAACCTCCCGACATCTCCCACGTCGAACGCCAAAGAACAGCCTGCCCAAACCCTCAAGATTGACATTGTTACTGCATGAAGAGCCCTAAGAAGGTCCCTGCGTAACCACAAGCGCAATCCTACAGCAATTTCTGCCAACACAATCACTAGTCTGCGCAAAGTACACAAAAAAGCAATCTTAGAGGCAAAGAAAGGCTTTGAGCAACAAGAAAGGATGAAGATGGCGCGGGGGGACCCGGGTTTCCGTACTGACTGGTGGCTCATGGGACGAGGAGGGTATAACGGAGCACTCTATACGAACCCCAAGAAATTAGGCCTCACGGGACCGACAGAACGCACAATAGAAGTCTGGCACAAGGTCAACAAACAGATGGGTTGGCATAATAGAATTACACGTGCGACCCCACTCTGGGAACCCGAGCAACTGGGCGGATTGAGTACCTGTCCCGGCTTTGATAAGTGGGATCTAATCGGCATTTCCACGGTGGGAGACATGTGGAGGTCCACGGGTCTGGCCACCTTCGCCGACCTTCAGAAAGAATACAACCTCACACAAACCGAAACATTCAGATACTTACAAATCAGTCACGCGCTCAAAACTGTAAGACCAGGGGGCGACCCACTTCCTGAGGCTTCCCCACTGGAAGATAGGTTGATACTGGACCCCATGACCAAAAAGGCCATTTCCCTTACATATAAAAAACTGATTAATAACCGCCCAGATTTCTTAACACGCCTGCGTCAGCATTGGGAGGCAGATCTAGGCAAGCTTGAGGAGGAAGATTGGCGAGACGCCTTGGCTTCCCCTAGAGAGGTGGCCATTCCCATGAGACTGCGGTTGGTCCAGCTCAAAGTCCTGTATCAAATCTACCTAGCTGCCGGAGTCTTAGTCAGGATGGGGGGGCGGGCTGATTCCCTTTGGAAATGTCAACAAGAGGGGACTTTCTTCCACACGATTTGGGCATGTCCAGTCATCCAGGAACGGTATCGTTGAAAAATTGGAGAGGGCCGGGGGGAAGAAACTAATGGTCACCCCGCAACTGGGCCTGCTAAACATATGGGACGCCACTGACCTGAACCAGACCGAGCAGACATGGGTTTCACTTGGATGGGCAAATCGCCAAACGTAACATTGCACAGAAATGGGGGTCAGGGGAGATGCCACGAATTAGAGATTGGGTGGTTGACATGGACAGAGCCATGGTAGCCGAAAAAGACGTATTTAAATACAGAGGATGCCCTAAGAAATGGGACCGTAAATGGGCAGCATGGAATGCATATAGAGGGGAGATTTGCCTGTCTCCAAGAGTAGAGTTGCGCCGTAGTGAGGCCGATATGTATGGGACATGTGTTGCCGCAGAAGAGATAAGCAAAGTGGTAAAGTAGGACTGCGCACACCGGAATTGTGAAGTTGTAGCGTGCTCCTGGGGTTTCACCCTCTGGTCAAGGGGTGTGCAGAACATAAAAAAGTGAGCGTCACCTGTGTAGGGAACGTCCCCGTAGGCACAGCTAATTACCTCAATATTGTGGTTAGAAATTGTATACACTTTAGTGTCAAACAATGGATTTACATCGCTGATCAACGCGTTCAGACACGGTAGCTGTTTCGAGCACCGATCATTTTCCCCTGATGAAGGGCTGTAATAGCCCGAAATGCATCGGGATTTCGAAAATTTGGGATTTTGAAATGCCCTGTTAGAAGTTTGGATGAACATATACTTTTGGATGGGAATGATATGAATCACATAATATCAATGACCCAATCTCATTAAAAACATTGATTTCAACTTTACATTCTGGATTCATCCATTGTTTGACACTAAAGTGTATACAATTTCTAACCACAATATTGAGGTAATTAGCTGTGCCTAGGGGACGTTCCCTACACAGGTGACGCTCACTTTTTATGCCGCAGAAGAGATGTCAGAATAACGAGTCTCTATGTCATAACATGCATGTATTACTGAATTACACTGATTGTATATCTAAATGCATGACGGGAATGGGAAGCATTGCTGTGCCGTTTGTGGTTTTCATCAATAAAAACAGTTTTAAAAAAAAGGGGGATGAAGACACCATATGTTCCAGGAGACTAGTTTATCTTGCTTTTGAAATTATATTCACAAACTCAAATCTCCTAACTGCTCCAGACTCGATGCCATTTCGGAAGAAGCCTGGATGAGGCAAGTTAAAGCACTATACATCACTTTGGCATCAACATAATGCGACGATTCCAATCGGGGGGAGGTGGACCGATCACCGACAAATCCAGCGGACCCCACTGCACTAGCCCGAGTAAGCAAGCTTATCAAAGCAATGAAAAGCGGCAGAGCCCTAGGTCCTAATGGCCTTCCCGCCATAATATTTAAATGTGCAATGCAGCATTGGGCTAAGGTGCTAACCCCCCTTTACAATCAAGCTTTCCTCGCAACGCAAATACCAGACGCATGGAGGGGCTCCATCTTGTGCCCAATCCTCAAGAAGGGGACCCAGACAAATCCCTCCAATTATCACCCAATTATCCTTTTAGACCTAGAGGCAAAAGCATATGCCAGAATTCTACTTAAACAGCTAGAGGAATGGGCTGGGGGAAATTAGGTTCTGCCATACTTTCATACAGGGTTCCGGGCAACCGATTTAACAATTGATATCACCGCCTTTGCCCCCCTGAGTCATCGAGCAGCTCAGAAGAGCCAGCCACCCACTTTTCTGCTGTTTCATTGATTACAGCGCCGCTTTTGACAAAGTTGACCACCCCACATTATGGAGAAAACTCAGTTCATGGGGGGCGGGGGGGTCCCTGTGCAACTGCTCAGTACCATTATCTCCTTATATTTGAAAACATGGGTCCTGGTGATAACAGGCCCTGAGACAGTCACCTACAAAATCTCTTGATAGCGGCCTGAAGCAGGGGGGTGCATGCTTCCCCCACTTCTCTTTAATCTTTACACAGCTGATTTGGGCAAATTTTTGGAATGCTGCAGTGTGGCACCTCCACAATTAGTCAAATTGAATTTACACATTTTACAGTACGCTATCATCATCATCATCATCATCATAATGGATCAGCTAGCCTTGAGTAAACTCTAGAAATACAATAACCAGAATTACTTCATGATCAACCAAGGTAAAACCAAGATGCTGATCTTCGGCCACTATGTTCGACTGTTGATCTTCCGTGAAAATAAAAAACAAAAACAAAAAATCGAAAATGTGTGGTTTACCCAAACTTTAACAAGATGTAATCAATGTTATTCCTTTTAACCATGTATTTATGTCTTTGGTTAGGAGTTGCCATCCATTTTATATACTTAGGTGTAAATGGTTATGGTTTTTAATAACTACAACAAGACATTCACAACCGGAGTAAGCCACCATGCTCACACACTCCGGGTAGCTACACACCTTCCCTCCACACAGCCTCTCCCACGGCACCACTTGACTCCCCTCGGCCCTCCATTCCTTTGGGGAGTCAGGCACATCGACCTAGCCGAGATCACCGCCCCAGTTCAGTACTGGAAGCAGATGTGATCAACGACTCTTACTTCGCAATGAGCCAGAATACGGCTCCTTTCGCTATCCCAGTTATAGTTGGCACAAACAGAGTCCCTAGAACTGTCCTCTCGCCCAGACCTCCTGCTCAATACACTTCTATCCACACAGCACACACCAACATTGAGGCTCCCCGTCCTCTATCCTGCATGCTCAACTGTAGATCAGCAGTACAAAACGCCACAGACATTGCTGAAGTTTTACTCGCTGAAGAAATAGACATCGCATTCCTCACAGAATCCTGGCTCAATGACCACTCTAGACTTACTCACCCCTCCAGGTTACAACATCATCAGACACGACAGACCGATCAAAACGGGTGGCGGACTAGCCATCATTCACAAAGTAGGAATACAGCTTACCAAACTTAAACCTGCAGAATACCGGACTCTTGAATACCTGGGTGTTGAACTCACAGTCAAAGGCACCACGCCGATCAAATTTCACACCATCTACCATCCTCATGGGGAGCGTGCCCTCTTCTCCCAAGAACTAACAGACCTAATAACACGTTTCTCCCTAAAGACGTGTTCCTGGGAGACCTTAATATCCACTGGAACAACCCAGAAGACACCACAGTCCAGAACCTCTCCAACCTGCTTGAAATAACCAACCTCAAACAACTCTGCAATGAACCAACACACATCAAAGGAGCAACTCTGGATGCGATCATCACCAAAAATGAACTGGTCTCTCTGAGAGCGATTTCTCCCACTGACTGGTCTGACCACCACCTTATTCTATTTAATATTGACTCACATGTCAGATACCAACCAATACGATCTGACAAACCTAAGCACTGGACCAGGAACATCAAAGAAGTCCCTATAACTGAACTTGAATCCAGGATTCAGGCCAGTCTACAGCTCCAGCCTTCCTCTATGACGGCTGATGACCTCACAGCTCACTTTAATTCAACAATGACGGAGGTGTTAGATCAAGTAGCGCCACTCAAACTCAAACAGCTGAGACCAATCAAATCTAAATCTTGGTTCAACGTGGATCTTAACAACGAAAGACGACAACTCAGACAGTCTGAAAGGACTTGGAGACTAAACCCATCGACATTGCACCTAGCGCAACTTAGATCTGCTCGGTTGGCATATAAAAAAAAACACATTTTTAGAGAAAAGACCTCTTTCTTCCGCAGCCAACTAGACCAGGCAAAGAACAGACCTAGAGAACTCTTCAACATTGTTAAAAGTCAAACAAACGGCACATTCCCACACGAAATCAAAGCCACCAAGGATCGATGCGAAGAAATTGCCAGCTTCTTCACAGATAAAGTCACAAAAATCGAACAATCCTTCATCCAAACCTCAAATCCTCCTTCTCTCTTAACCTGCCCCCCTTTAACCACCCTTGACCAAACAGAAAGAGATCATACCAAGGACAATCAGGTCTGCCTCCAACTAAAAAATAATGCTCATTGGTCAGACTTCGAACTCATGTCGGAAATCGAGGTCTTCAATATAATTGCAAGCCTAAAGCCTACTGTTATATCCCGCATAGAGGCCCTAATGTAGACCCGTTCGTACATGCCCTAAAATGGACGAATTCATATTTACCCTAATATGGTCATATTTGTACTTGCCCCATTATGGTCATAGTCGCATATGCCCAATTATGGTCATAACTGTACATGTCCTATTATAGTCATGGGTCATTATATAGACATGATCTTTCACCTACATTGGTCCCAGCTAGTACACAACGAGCTCTGAGGGCTGAACGTTATCTATCCTGTGGTTTCGAATACAGCAGGGTTTTTCCCAAAAACAGGCCCACACTGTACTCATTAATTATGCATGGCTTTCTAGGAATACACCACGTGCATAATATGTATGTACAAAGTTCACCCCTGACGTCTTCCTCATGTCCAATACAAACCATACTGAGGACCGAGACTCTTTAGGGTATAAATACACCACATCTTGCCCCGTTAAGGCAGAGGGAACCGAGTCTTCCATGCTGACACACTGACCAGAGACGCTGAGGCTCCTGCATGCAGTCGCTCAGGCTCCTGCATGCAGTCGCTCCAGCTGACAGTGGTCTGACACAGCCCTGACGGGGTGTCCAACTCAAGACCAGGACTGGGTCCCAAACATTCTCCATTCAGGTATGGGGGTTCGACTAAATCCTAGAAGGATTCTTGGCTCTTAGCTTTTAGACCTACACATATGCTAGGTACACACAGGTACATCTAGTTAGGCGTCGCAGGAGTACGCGCACTTGCATAATGCTTTTATATTCATGTATGTATTCATGATTATCGCAATATGGTAGAACTGTTCTATCCCTTTGCTTTCATCGTACTGCTGATAATATATCTCTGCTATTGTCTGCTGGTTACCGCAGCACATATATTTTACACTAGAATAACAACTGTTCAATAAATACTTATTGAAACGCCAGACTGTTTATTCTGTGTAACTCTCTGAGACAAACCGAATAAGTGAGCACGAGTGACTGAGCGAAAAGTAGTACATTGTTTCCACGATTCTGAGGGATGAGGGTTGTCATGATCTAAGGTTGCCAGAAACTAATCTCTCCCCGATAAGAGGAGACACTAGTGGCACTGCGAGCTAGCTAATGCAAACTAGGCTAACATATACGGGGGAGTGCACGGAATCAGTCTGCCACCAAGCCTGCAGTATATGTTATCCAAACGCGCAGGTCCTGCAGGGGTACTATAGGAGCAACACGACATGGCGCCGCCAACGTTGGTTGGGTACTTAATTAACAGTAGAATCTGAGAAGTTCAGTCGTGCTATTCTCAGAGAACCTACTCACAAAACCCCAGAGACGTCTGGAGTGGGTGGGCACAAAATCCGACACAGCTGAGTAGTACGAGAATACTATTTATTGGCTGGCTGTTGGTTATTCAAGCTTGAAGGACATATAGTTCCTACAATTGTGCATTTACACCTTATCTTAAAAATTCTTTAACCTCCCTTCTTCCAATTAAAAATGGTGGAAGAAGCAGACGAAACAAGGAGAGTTGCAACAGATCTCTTCGGTTTAGGAGAAGAGCCTGAAGATGCAATACAAATTGCACCAAATTTCAGAAGGGCAGTCACCATAAAACTTCTAGAACATGGCTTAAGAGCCAGGGGTGGTAAAGTAATTTTCGTGACTGAGGCACACTAATCTAATAAAACAGAGGTGTTCTATTCATGGGTTACATTCCCAGCAGCGAATGCAGTTACAGATGTATTTCACTACTACCTAGAAGGTGAAACACCAGCGGACTATACTCCTTGAGAGGAATTAGAGGTTCCGCTCACTTACCAGGAGCATAATTAATGGTTTAAAGGCACCCTAACCCACGTACATGGAAGAGCAAGATTAGGCCCGCTCGGAGGAGCAGGAGCCACATGGCCCATATTAGCGGCATACACACCACATCCTTATATTGGCACAATGCCACAGCCAGTCTTACTCGTACAAAACAGAGATTTAATTAAAATCTACAGAAACCTCACACAATTTGTGATGAGGACTTTAACAGTTCAACCTGCACCGGCTGCAGCACAAGATACTCCAGTCCAAGGTACAGTTAATAAAATAACTCCACAAACATTACACGCGATAATGGGCAAAATGCCAGCAAAACGCGAACAAATACCATTCTGGATAGCTCAGAAAATAACTCAGCTTGAAGCAGTATTCCCGAATACTACCACCAGTGATAAACACAGAATTCTAACAATCTGCTTGCCGATGGGTCTGACACCACAAGTAGAGGACTGCACCTCTTGGGGTTCAGTCTTTGCTGCCATATATACCAGAACACATGGTATCCCGTCAATAGCAGTAGTACCTGAAGTATTAAAACAGATACAAAATGAGTACGGAGCAGAGCCTGCCCTTAACTTAGGGATGAAGTTGCTAAACAACTTTGAACAGGTCTCAGCCATAATACTTGCTAACATTAAGAAGGAAGCAGCTTCAGTGGCGATCCGCCAACGCCTGAGGGAGTTCGGTCCAGAGGATCAACAACACGAACTACCCAAAATAATTGAAACTGCATATGCAGAATTAGGCAGAGACAGTCTAGGTGGGAAAGCATTAAAACCACAACTGGTGGGCAGTCCTGAAAAGCACACTATAAAGCAGACACCTACTTCTTCTAAAAAGAAGTAGGAAAATAAAAAACAACAAAAGTCCAAAGACAGCAGATCTCAGTCCAGAGGTAGGTCTCCTCAACAGGAGCCCTCTGAAAGGAGGTATAACCTCAGGAATAGGGATAATTTTAAAAAACCTGACAGGTATCAGGATACTGATACTCGTTCCTCTCGTTCCTTTCAGGGTTCATCAAGAAACTCCGAGAGGGAAGGACGGTCAGAACACAGACAAGAGGAGCGTACAAAGTCCAGAGACACGCAACGCGCTGCGGACTACGCACCTAAAAAAGAGGATAAACAAAAACAGAAACCTCATTTCAAAAAGAAGGTACAGGTCTCAAGATCAGACATGCCCAGAATTCTGAGGACACAACTTCTGAACTGGGAATGGGCTCTGACGATGCTAGACAGCGCGGCAGAAGTAACGATAGCTCGCCAGAACCTGAAGGAATTTCTGGTGACAGCGGAGTTGAGTGAGTATATCACGGTGGAAACACCTGATACTCGGGTAAGTGTCCCACATAAGTTACACGAGATAACACTCCGGATGGAGGGGGACAAGCCCAGAAAAGTTAAAGGTCTCTTTTGGAAAAATCTGTCATCTGGTTATGACATTCTATTAGCAGAGCAAGACTGGCCGCCAGCATTCGTCATAGAGTGCCCTAGGGGAGAAACTGTAATTTTTCCAGCCTTTTCCGACCTCGTTCCCATACATCTTAAACATGCATATGCGCAGGGGTGGGCGGTTGCCCTAGCTCCGGCATTGTAGAAAAATCATGATGGTTGGGATGAAGATTCAACCCACCACGTGATCTCGTTAAAGGTTTCCCCAAATGCCCAATGCCAATACCCTATAAAGTAGGAAGCTAAAAAACAAGTCAGGGAGATTCTAGATCAACTTGAATATCAGGGGGTGATAGAAAATTGCACTTCACCTATGAACAATCCTTTGTTCCCCGTAGCCAAACCTGACAATACATATTGTCTAGTTTTAGATTACAGACATTTGAATACTTGCACAAAGACATTTGCAGTTCAAAATGCACACAGTGCCGCATTAATGAATAACATTGTGCGACAAAAATATAAAACACCACTTGATATCTCAAATGGATTTTTCTGCCAAAATATAGCGCCTGAAAGCAGGTATCTAACCGCATTCAGTGCGTTAGGGTCCCAACGGCAATTTTGCCGACTCCCCCAAGGGTATAAGAATAACCCGGGGTTGTTTTCAGCAAGGGTAACCGAGTTACTCCAAAATTTGGATGAAGAAGCATTATCCTATGTAGATTATATTTATCTGACTGACGATGACTTAAAGAGGCACTTGACCAGGGTGCGCACCATTATTATGGGATTCGCCTCTGAGGGCTACAAATTTAATTTTAAAAAAATCAAAAATTGCCCACCTCAGTGTCCTATTTTTAGGATACGAGCTGTCAAGTGAAGGAAAAAGCCTAGCAGCTAGCTTTTTAGAAAAGTGTGCACTGCTACAACCTCCAAAAACATTAAAGAATTTATAATCAATTCTGGGATTCCTAAATTTTGGTCGAACATACATTTTGGATTACGCAGAAAGAGTAAAACCTTTCTACGACTTAATAAAACCTGATTTTTCAGTCAGACAATGGACACAGGAACACACAAATATCCTGCGTTCCCTACAGGAAGACATGATAGCTTCTAAACATTTACAGACATGCGCAAACGCACAGAACTTAGTGATCCGAGTAATAGCGGGTCAATGCGGGTAGACTTATTTAACTTTTAATGAAGGCGAAACTGTACCAATCGCATACAAATCACACCTGTACACAAACGCAGAAATGAGTTTCACTTCAACAGAGAAAATCCTGACAGCAGTGCAGACCGCTGTAGCAAGAGAAAAAGCTCTGGCTCAGGGAAAGCGCATAATTGTCGTGACCCCAGTACCAGCTTTAGAAGCTGTTACAAAAGCTAGCATTCCAAATGCTAAAGCCTTACATCTAAGATGGATACAATGGGCTAATTCTCTTACTGCAACAGATGTTGAATACAGATTTGATCCAAGTTTAAAAGCACAGGCATTCCTGCAATACGAACAAGAATATCCTCTACCAAATGAAATTTTACCTCTCGATCAGTATGAATACATTATTTACACTGACGGGTCTGCTCAACCAGCCATAGGGAGTAAGCAAGCTTACAGCGCGGCGTGTGCAATGGTTAAAGGTCGCATGCACAATGGAAAGTTCCATCCGAGTTGCACTAAAACGCAATCTCTAGGAGACTGCACGGCTCAGTTGGCAGAACTCAAAGCACTTATACTGGCACTTATAAATACGGATCACGAATTCCCCACACTTATTGTGTGTGATTCCTTTTACTGTGTACAGTCGTACAATGAATATTTACATCATTGGGAACAAAACGGGTTCAAAGATGCAAAAGGTGGCACAATTAAGCATAAAATGCTATGGGAACAGGTAGTGGAGTTGAGAAACGAACTACCAAGGGCTCACGTGATACATACACTGAGTCATCAGCGTGATGGCGTTCACGTTGAAGAGAATTCATTGGCTGATGAAGCCGCAAAGGGGGCTGTTCGCACAGCCGCCGTACCTGTAGTTACTCGTTCAAAGACGAGAGTAGACGGCGAGATTATGGTAGCGGTCAATGCTTCACACAAAGGCAGCACAGCAGTACCTAAAAAATTTCCACTCAAGTACTCCTACAAGTTAGATGCACAAAACATTCCATATGCTGAGATTCCTGGAGTGGGGGATAGAGTAATACCAAATATGGATCGTAGGCTAGGCTTAATTGTGGCAGCACACGAAGGAATAGGTTCTGTACATAACGGACTTAGGGAGACTGTTGCTTTGTTAAAAGAACGCTACTGGTGGCCCGTGATGAGAAGGCTGATTAGAGACTATGACTGGAACTGCGACATCTGCACGCAGAGGAATGGGTCCACCACAACACGTCCAGTACAGATACCATTGTTAGACAGCATTAGGTTGTCCGTTCGTGCGCGTCCAGCTCAAGTTTCCTCAAGGTTTGGCCTCAGCGCTCGGCTGACGCTCGAACTGTTATAAAAGATTTGTGAGTCTTTACCGGCACATACGCAGTTGGCACGTTACATTCTGACCGTGGTCCGGCGTTTAGCTCTCGGGCTTACAAAGAAGCCATGGAAGGAATGGGTGTAGCATTGCAGTACTCCTCTCCGTACCATCCCGAGGGAAATTCTGTTGTGGAGAGGAAAAACCGAGACTTAAAGCAATCTTTAACAGCTAGGGTATTAGGCAAGGGCGGTAGATGGGTCGATTACCTTTATGGGGCACAGCGCGCGATCAATAATCAGCCAAGAAGCTCTCTAGGGGGTGTCACTCCTTACGAGGTCCTATTTGGGACGAGAATGTGGGTACCTGATTTTGATTGTGAAGGCACAGTGGCGGATGAAAAACCATTTGATATCCATGATCGTTTGGCTGTTTTACAGGATCTAAATGAATCCAGGACACAACAAAGTAACGTGCTCCAGAAACAGGCCGCCACTGAGGAAGTCAAGGCAGTAACGGCAAGACCTATCTGGATCCCAAAAATCGGGGATCTGGTCAGAGAGAAGATTGCTGACAAGAAAGAATTTGGGTCATCCTACAGAAAGCCTGTACCGGTCCTAGCAATCCAAGGCACAAGAACAGTACTGTTGCCGCCTCTTGCCGGAAAGAAGGAGAAAAGATTTGTCCCAATCGACTTAATCAAACCACACTATGTGGCCGATACTAAACAGTAGGCCTCGTGGACTCCACAGTAGCAGACGCTCTCCTCTCGCTACAATCCAAGAAGTTCAAACAGAAAGACTCATCACGTTTGAGGAGCCACCTGTACGGAATGAAGGACTAAGCAACGATGCTATGGAACTCGTTCCACTTCAACAAGAAATTCATCTCCAAAATGAAAATCAACTTAATAACTAAGTTGCAATCAGACCTAATACAGACATCTACGTCAACACGCCTCGTCAAGAGCAAAATCCGATTTTAACAAATCCCGATGCACTTCCAACAATTGATCGAACTGCTTCTGGCTATTTCATGAACTTTGATACATTTTCACTGGATCCAAGCGAACCGGAAACGAAGCCAGCCAAAAAAAATCACTCCAACAGAAACTCAATGACTTTTTGAACTTTTTTAGAAAGACTTACCTGGTGTCACCTTGGATAGAACTATGGTATATCACTGGGATTTTATTTTTCATTTTCTGGCTAGGTTTAATAATAACTTTTAGTATGCTTATAAATGGACGATACCTCCAGCAAAGCTCTACAGCCCAAAGAGTCAATTTGATTTTAAAACCACACCAGTCTTCACATCGTGAACCAAGAGACGTGTCTTCAGTGAACATCACAGCAGTTCCTATACCGGACGGTATAGTATGGGACAAGATTGATTATGATGTATTCGGTCCGACTGAACTTTTAAAGCTTAAACATGTATTTAAAATTTCTTTAAGTGATATCATTACCTCCAGTACATTTTCTGATGATTGGGACACTGAAACTGTAAATGCTATGAGGTCTGATTTAGAAACAACTGCAGCATTTCCGAACAATGAAATGTTAGAAGGTACTTCAGACTATGATACATTGTACTGTTACCAGCAATATGGTCATCATTTCTTACACAAATCTATAACACCTAGAAAAGTATTTAAATACCACCAGTGGGAACACTGCCCAACAACTCCAAAAGGTAGTTCGCAAGCATTTGCACAGAAATTCACATACTTATCAGGGTTTAACACATCCGACCCGAAGTCATTTTATTATAAAGTGGCGAAAATTTCAGTTCAGAAAATTATGTTAACAAACACCAAACATATTTACTCTGCATCCTTCCTGAACCAGTTGTCTAAACAGGGTTTCGATCTATGGAAAGACACAATAGATTCCAAATCGATCTGGAGTTCTAGGGACTGGCAAGTCCAGGGAATAGAAGCACTTTTTAGAGCATGCATCATTCCGCAGCAGATTTTATTTCTGAATGAAACTGTGCAACAAACATCCTGTCTTGGATTAGCCAAAGGCAAGGAAATTAACACACCAGGGTTTCCAACACCATCGCAGATGGGTGGGGGGCTGAATTCAACTACACATGGGGTGAAATTAGATGACATTTTCCAGTACAACAGATCAGATCCTGATTGGACAGAATGGCTAGTTTGGCCCATTGACACAAACAAATGTCAACAGAGATTTATGAATACAACCGAAGGGTTTAGTATCCAGAGGCCAGATCCACGCTATGTACAAAGACAACACCCAGGGGTAGTGACATCGTATAGTGTTGGGAAGTTGTGCCTTAATTGGCTAGAGACCTCAACACTGACAGAAGTAAAGCACCACTTGACCTTACTCACACCTGACATGGATCTTAGAGATTTTCTACTAGGTCCCAGGAAACAACGTCAGAAACGTTTCATATATGCAGGCCTTTATGCCTACTTTAATGAAAACTGGAAAATATCCCAACAAGAGGCCGCAGAAAGGATACGGGAAATAGACCGTATTAAATTAGAAAAGGCATTAGCTGTGGTGGATAATGGGTTAACTACTTTGACCTCCAGGATTTACTCCTTAGGCAACATTGTGTCTTTGGCAATCGACATATTAGAACAAGATCTGGCCTTGTTACAACACGGGCAATCTCAGCTACGTTCTATTATGATGTAAAGCTGGACGCTGCAATCTTTGCGTGCAGGCTATGTGCCATGGCGTTTTATAAACACCACGTCTCTGTTTTCAGAATACAATCTAACTGATAGACAGAAATGGCACAAAGGGGAGCCAAATATACAATGTTGCATATTGAGAAACTGGAAAGGCTACCTTTCACTGTAGCCGAATCACCATCAACAGAATGGCTAATTCATGGCCAAATCACTCTGCCGGTCACCACGTTTCAGTTTCAGTATTGCCTTGAGCAAAGGCAGGCAGGCAAATATGAAAAGATGGGTAAGGGTTACATCAAGGAAACTTGGGAGTTACCATATAGATACCGATGCCGGAATGGGGATCGAGAAGTGTATCTGAGTGGTACAAACTGCAAGAACGCTTTAAGCGGTTCTCTCATGTGTCAGGATATTTCTCTACACGGAGCCTGCAGTGGTTCAGTGGCGAACTTATCTTGTCACATGTCAGGGACCCCAGCGGCCATGATCACGCCGGTTTTCCAGTTGCTCTCGAATGGGAGTTACTTAATGCTAAATGATCAAGGTTGCTGTGCGATGCTTCCGGGCGTCGCATATCTAGTCACTGTTAACTCCAGGGTTACTTGCTGTATGCAAGTATTGTTTCCGCCACTGAACACAGTCAGGGAGGCGCCGCTATGGCCTTCGCTGAATGTTTCTTTCATACAGTTTGATACTCTGAGCAGATTGAAAGCCATGCTTTTACAGCAACCTGTGCCCTTAACCTCCGCTCAAGAAACCTATGAACTTCAAGTTGCAAGGACCTCGACCGAGATACAGGCACTCATACGTAGAACTGCCCCATTCATATCGCAGAAATGGTTAGTCGTATCTTCAACATGTCTGATACGAGCGGTATTGTACACCTATTTAAGACCATAGGGTCCGGACTGTTAAGCACCTTTCAGACAGTCCTCGGAGTAATCCCAAATTTTATACACTCCGTATTGGGAAGCGTATTTGGAGGATTCCCGCTCAGCCTGTTCCTAATCGCAGGAATCCTGATTGTAATATTGCTGCTACGCAACTGACGGCCCACTTCCCGAGGGAATGGTGAACACGCTGCTGGAGCGGAAATACCGTGAACGCATGGTACAACTTCTGGGCATTTCTTGCCTGCGAGAACTCAATGCCTCCTGGTTTCTATCATTTAGACCAGTCTGGGTAGACTGCATCTTACCTGTTCTTCGATGCCTGTTCTGCGGAGAAGAATGCACGTTGGATCTCTGTCTAACGTTTCCATCGGATGCGCCTCCGGACACGGATGCAAAGCTGGAACTCATAAAGGCCCACCCTCTGCGTTGTCCTCAGCGGCTTCCAATTCTGATGAACGCATTCCTGGAGAATCCACAGGTGCAGTTTGCTCCTGCTGGGTTAGGTGACTCCTCCACAGGCACCCAGGTAACAACTGCCGCACAAGCTGCCGCAGCACCGACTGTTGGCAGTGCTACATTCCATCTATGTGCTATTGACGTTCTCTGTGAGGCGTTGGATTTGTCGTCTGCAGCAGCTGACACCGATAATACTTAACTTCCCAGCCAGGACGTTTAATCTCGAATTGGCTCATCGCGTCCTGGGAAAGAATTCGGCTTCTTTGCTCGTTTCAAAACAAACTATCTAAATTTGGAACATTTTCTTACATTGACACTTTCGCTTGAGAAAAGCATGGCCTTCTCCTGCTTATGGTAATGCAATTTTTATAGAGAGACAATATTGACTTTTTCAAGTGGCAACTAGAAATAGCTGAATTTTAACATTTTTTTTTTTATTAAAACACCTCATTTTAACAATTTTTTAGAACCATGTTTTTATTTGCTTTTTAAAAAAAAAAAATGTTTAAATTGTCCAGATTTTAAGTATGGTCATTTGTATCCAATTCGGAAGAGGAGTGGGTGTTATATCCGGCATTGAGGCCCTCATGTAGACCCGTTCGTACATGCCCTAAAATGGACGTATTCATATTTACCCTAATATGGTCATATTCGTACTTGCCCTATTATGGTCATAGCCGCATATGCCCAATTATGGTCATAACTGTACATGTCCTATTATAGTCATGGGTGCTTATATAGGCATGATCTTTCACCTACATTGGTCCCAGCTAGTACACAACGAGCTCTGAGGGCTGAACGTTATCTATCCTGTGGTTTTGAATACAGCAGGGTTTTTTCCAAACACAGGCCCACACTGTACTCATTAATTATGCATGGCTTTCTAGGAATACACCACGTGCATAATATGTATGTACAAAGTTCACCCCTGACGTCTTCCTCATGTCCAATACAAACCATACTGAGGACCGAGACTCTTTGGGGTATAAATACACCACATCTTGCCCCGGTAAGGCAGAGGGAACCGAGACTTCCATGCTGACACACTGACCAGAGACGCTGAGGCTCCTGCATGCAGTCGCTCCAGCTGACAGTGGTCTGACACAGCCCTGATGGGGTGTCCAACTCGAGACCAAGACGGGGTCCCACACTCTCTCCATTCAGGTATGGGGGTCCGACTAAATCCTAGAAGGATTCTTGGCTCTTAGCTTTTAGACCTACACATATGCTAGGTACTCTCAGGTACATCTAGTTAGGCATCGTAGGAGTACGCGCACTTGCATAATGCTTTTATATTCATGTATGTATTCATGATTATCCCAATATGGTAGAACTGTTCTATCCCTTTGCTTTCATCGTACTGCTGATAATATAGCTCTGCTATTGTCTGCTGGTTACCGCAGCACATATATTTTACACTAGAACAACAACTGTTCAATAAATACTTATTGAAACGCCAGACTGTTTATTCTGTGTAACTCTCTGAGACAAACCGAATAAGTGAGCACGAATGACTGAGCGAAAAGTAGTACATTGTTTCCACGATTCTGAGGGATGAGGGTTGTCATGATCTAAGGTTGCCAGAAACTAATCTCTCCCCGATAAGAGGAGACACTAGTGGCACTGCGAGCTAGCTAATGCAAAATAGGCTAACATATACGGTGGGGGTGCACGGAATCAGTCTGCCACCAAGCCCGCAGTATATGTTATCCAAACGTGCAGGTCCTGCAGGGGTACTATAGGAGCTACACGACACTACTTCCCACACTATGGACCCCCTCCCATCCACAATAGTAAAAAAACAACCACATCATGGCCCCTTTCTGGACAAACATCATCAACTCCTCTCTCACGTCAGGCTGTGTCCCTGACTCCCTTCAACTAGGACAAATCACACCCATACTCAAGAAACCAGGGGCCGACCCTAACGATCTCAACAACCTCAGACCTATCTCCCACCTCCCGTTCCTAGCTAAAACATTGGAGAAGTGCGTTCTCCAACAACTCAACAAACACATTGATGAGTTCAACCTCCTCGACACCTTTCAATCGGGATTCAGGAATGGTTGTAGCACCGAAACAGCCATTCTCATTATTTCTGACGATATCCACAGAGCCTTAGATGAAGGTGAAGCTTGTCTCCTCATCCTTAATGACCTATCAGCGGCATTCGACACAATAAATCATCCAGCTTTACTTGAGACCTTGAAGAGGCGCTCTGGCATTAACGGCATAGTATTAAAAGTGTTCACTTCCTTCCTTCAGCACCGTTCGCAACAAATTAAAATCAACTCCTGTCTCTCTAGGCCAACACAAGTCACACTTGGAGTCCCGCAAGGCTCAATCCTCTCACCATCCCTCTTCAATCTCTTCATGGAACCCCTTACAATCATTCTGAAACAAGCAGGAGTTAACTACCACCTATATGCAGACGACACACAAATCTACTACAAAATCAAATCACCCAGCGACATCCGACACCTCAATGTCACACTAACCAAGATCCAAACTTGGTTCAACGCAAACCACTTAAAGCTGAATCCGGACAAAACGGAATTAATCATAATCTCTCCGAATAGTAACCACCGACCAATTCAAGACAGGCTCAAGAATCTTGATGCCCTAAACTGCCCCCTCGTCCTATCCGACTCAGTTAAGTCACTAGGCATTACCCTGGACAAGAACTTATCAATGAAGAACCACATCAAAAACTCTGCAAAAGGTGCGCTTTACTCACTAAAACGCCTCAAGAAAATTAAACCTTTCATTCCCCAAGATGATCTCAAGACAATAGTACAATCCTAGTCCTCTCTAAACTGCACTATGGGAACGCCATCCTAACAGGGACACCAAAAGCTCACCTAGCCCCACTAAGGTCAGTCATTAACATGGCCGATCGACTCATAACTGGTGTAAAAAGATTCGAACGCATCACACCAACCCTCAACTGGCTTCCCATGGAAGGGAGATGTATTTACAAACTTGCCTGCATCACACACAAAACCCTTCACTCACCTTCCCCCAACTACCTAAACAGCAAACTGGTAAAAGCAGGAAAATCCAGAACTCTGAGAAGCTCCAACTCACTCCTTCTCACCCCTCCGAAATTGAAAAGGAAAACCACTCAGTGCCGATCCTTTTCTGGTAACGTACCCAGGATGTGGAACGCACTCCCTAGAGACCTCAGATGCAACCCCTCCTTCTCCTGCTTCAAAAGGGAACTGAAACTCCATCTCCTCAACAAATACTTTACCGACCAACGTAAACTAACCTAGACTTCTATATCCTAGCTGACTCCCTCTCACTTGACCATCAAGGATAGGTGGTTAATTGAATGTGTTTTTCTCCCTCCCCTTCACTGTTTGCCTAATTATTATGTTTTACTTATGTCTTTTTGCTTCCTTAGGTCCTACTATGTAATACAATTCTTTTTCTCTCCTGTGTGTATGTAAAGCGCTCTGATACCCACGGGTCAAGCTAGCGCTATATAAAACTTTTTTAAATAAATAAAAAGTAAACTTTAACTTTGATTTGACTTTGATAAATAATGGTGCTCACATGGTATCATACACCATGTTACAACAAGGGTGTAGGTTGATCATAAACCAAAAGCTTACAACCCCCTCAACAGGAAATAAACAATATTGAAGCAAACATTCACATGGGCCTTGATTGCGAGTTGGGTTGGAACAACTATTGCCGACTTGTGCTTCATCAAACGACTTTTTCACTGCTGCAAAGGTTACAGATGAGATATACATTTCTCAGAACACTGAGTTGTGTGTACTCACGCCAAAATATGGGCAAGATAATAGACCAAATGCACATGGGATTATATCCTAATCATTCCGGCAAAACTGTTGAACAGAGGTGGAAAATGCTAAAGAACACAAAGCACCCAATAAAAAATAAATCAGGAATGCTGTTCTTCCTCTAAAACTTTCCAAAGGTGATCAAGCACAGCGAAAATAAAGAGTCCCGGGTGGCATCTTCATTCCAAGGAACTTGAGTACTTAAAATGTGATGTTAAGAGACCAACCATGCTGCACAATTGTTTTTTACACCGAAACCTAAAGCGCCGATAAAAACAAGTGTGCAAGTGAAAAAAATATATATACATTATAATCTCAAAAAAATATGTTTAAAAAGTGGAGTTTGTAAAATTAATACCTCAACACATACACCAAGCGTTTCAGCTATAACTATTTCCCAGAGCTGCATTTCAAGCTGTACATTTTACCTGAAGGCTTTTATTTCTCTCTGCCCGGGAAGCCAACGTTTGACAGTGTGTTCTCAAGACACAGAAGAAGCCCTCATTCGGCTTCTGGTTCAAATAAACTGCTCTCAATAAGGAAATAATCTCAACAGTATCAATTACAAACTTCTAAAAGCGAGAAGACTATATTAAAATCGACATATTTAAAGGAGTTGTCAAAGCAATGGTGGAACATCAACATCTCAGCATCCGTTCGTTTTTCAGTTTAGCTTGAGGACTGTGGATAAAGAAAATGTATTAACTAAGAAACGATCAACCACTACACATTAGGATTGGAATGTGGATGTGCAGCAGAAGAGCTGGAAGATAATTGTACTTAACACACTAAAGGGCGAGTACAAATAATACACAAAAGGGGAGCGTTTCACAACGCTGGAGGTAACTCAAGCCTTTCTCACTGTGACAACCCCAGTGAAGCATCGCAGAGTTACTTCTCATTCCTAACTTCTCCTTATTAAGAAACTCGCACAAGTCATCAACCGTCAACAAAACCGACATGCGAAAGACTACATTAGCGGTATTAGTGATGCCAGCTTGGAGGATTCCAAAGAACTGTCTATTCTTAACCACCCACATATAAAAGTATTTATGATATCCGTCGATTTTCATTCATTCGTTGGGTTGAGACAAGCTGTTTTTCATACCTAAAAACAATAGCGAAAAAAAATGAACTCCAATGTAGTAGGCATGACAGTTATATGGGCATATGTCTGCAAAGTTACCTAACCAAATGCAGGGAGCAATCTTTACGCATTGAGCGGTAAAGATGCCAAGTTTGATCGCACATTTTCTGGAAACAAGTTTACACAAGCAAGACACTTCCTTAAATACTACTCGATGTGTAAAATGTTCTCTTACGTTGCCTAAGGCTCCTAAGCGAACTCCTAATTGGCCCATCAGGCTACTGCTGTCAAAAAGAGGGGGCAACAGCCTTCAACTTCACAATCACGCTACATTACTGGGTAGTGTTCCACAAAGACGATATGGTCTTGTGGGTGTGTTATCTTCCATAACAGTAGTGAAGGGAGAATCCCACCTCACCTTATTGACAACGGTGATCATCACCTGAACAGTTCACGCCAGAAGATGCGGCCTCTCAGAATGAACACAGGAGGCAAGTTTAACCACAAGGAAACAGAGAGAAAAACAAGAGGCACACTCCACCTTAAGGTATTTGGGCAGCAGGTGTTGAAAACCAAAGCACAGGATAATAGGGTAAAAAAAAACGAGGAAACACACAGTGATGCACTGACAGTTACCAGGTCTAAGAGTGCGGAGCAAAGCGTAAACACAAGTTCCCATTCACAGTATACATACAAGTTGGCCTTCAAGCACACAAGCGCCAGGAATAAGGCCCCCTGTCACGCATACCCCCAGGAAGCTGCGGCAGAGCACAAACAGTAGGTAGTGACACGAAAGGTCAAGCACACACCTGGCGCAGGGCACTTAAAAAGGCGATCCTGGCACACAGACATTATCGGCGTAGAAACATCAATGGGACTAGCCACAGAGGAGGCATACCCCGAAGAAGGGCACCGACACTAAGCTGTTGAGGGTACAAAACACTGGGAGGGGCATGACAGGCCCGTGGCACTAATACACGGAGCCTGCAACCGGTACACACCTGGTGCAGGGCGGTCAGTCCGTCCACGTTCGCATAATTTATGTCTGCCCCACGATCCAGGAGCTTGAACACCTCCTCGCTGTCACCACTGGAGCATGCAGCCAGGAAGACTGCGCCATCGTCGAACTTGACCCTGGTCTTCTTGCGCCTAACCACGGGCGGCTCCTGGTCTGTCTCGGAGCCGATCCAGCGCTTGAGCTGCTCGTTGCGCTTCTGCTTTGCGTCCGCCATCTTCATCCCCTGGCTGCAGCTGCTGCCGCAGACCCCGCTCTAGGGGGGCCACTGCGCTCACCCCCAGCCGGAGGGGAGGGCCGCGACGATCCACCCGCACAGCACTAGGTCCCGCACTGGCACACCGCGCACAGAGTGCCCTACAGGCCGTAGAGCGGGCGGCGGCGCGCGCGCTCCCGACACACACTAAACGCTAGCGGAGGCCCCTGGGCACGCGCCGAGCTCATTAACCTATAGTCGCGAGACTTTAGCGAGGTAGTTGCTCTGGCCCGAATTTCACAGCAAACGTCTATGCCAGACTGGGCAGAGTAGAGCCTACTAACAGCCGGCGTGTTGTTGGAGTCGAAAAAATGTTACGGTACCAGGAAATGTTGCTATTCGCATTTGCCTGACCCTTACATGGCGACTGCTTACGACACGGCCTAAGGTTGTTCCCGTTTTTCTATATGAACTGAGTCTGCGCTGAGCCGGGTTAATAAAGAAGACAACACGCAAAGCCTGAGACCTTGCTGTCAGTGCTTATACTATACAATTTCCTAACTAAAAAGATTAAATTCAATGCAATTGGTCTCGAATTTGTGAAAGAGCTATTGGCGTTGTAAATGACAATGTTTTTATCTTATGTTTTTTTGTTTGTAATGGAGTGATGATTTGGTAAACAAGTGTTGTTACAGGTAGTGGTGTTGTAAATGTAATTTTTTTTACTTATGTGTTATGAAGTGGATGTATGTGGTGTGTAGTGGAATTATGTGGTTACCCTCTAGATAATGTGAACATTTAAGCGGCAGAGGTGTTAGGATGGATGGGTTGGTGGAAGGATAGCTGTTTGTATGAATGCTTGAATGGATAGATACCTCTATGAGTACATGGATGGATGGCTGGGTGATTAGATGAATGAAAAGATGGTAGGTGATGCATTGGTAGGATGGACCCTCCGACCCCTGCCCACACCACATCTTCCACAGAGCCGCCTCGGCCATCGCACCCAAACTATGTCGGACGATCACCTGCTCCTTCGAGTCTGCCACCATCCCCAATGACTGGAAACATGCCAAAGTCAACCCCCTCCTGAAGAAACCCTCCGCAGACCCGACGGACCTCAAGAACGTCAGGCCCATCTCCCTGCTTCCCTCCACAGCCAAGGTCATCGAAAAGGCCGTCAACACCCCGTTAACAAACTTCATTGAAGCTAACAACGTCCTGGTCATCTCCCAATACGGATTCCGAAGCAACCACAGCACCGAGACCGCCCTACTCGCAGCCACCGATAACATCCGCTTCCTCCTCGACCAGGGCGAAACGGTAGCCTCCTCCTGGACCTCTCGGTTGCATTCAACACTGTCTCCCACCGCACGCTAGCCACCCGACTCCACGACGCCTGCATCCGCTGCAAGGCCCTCGACTGGATCCGCTCCTTCCTCACCGGCAGAACTCAGCGGGTCAGACTTCTTCCCTACCTCTGATCCAGCGGGTTACTAGCAACAAGCATTCATACACCGAATACTCACCTGGGCCCATTCATTCATACTACGCTAGCAATTTCCGCTGGTGGGTCAGTTCTACTCTTTATCAATATCCCTGCTACCAATTACCTTTTCTGATTGAAGAGTAATGACTTACCGATGGGCCCTTTGATAATTGGGAAGTTTAAAATGAGAAAATATAATACAATTCATAAATCTGAAATAATCACTGACTCAGGAAGTTTTAAAATTTTTATCTAAAATTCTTTAGCAGAGTAAATTACAAACCACATAGTACTTGATCGCATATCAAGGAGGAAATATACTATAATATCACCTATTAAGCATCAAATGACGGTCCCTCAGAAAAGAGAAGATAGAGACAGCAGTACATACTAAAAGTTTACACTTATAGTTACCTAAGGGTGTGAGAACCAAACCCCTTGGCCAAGGAGTTGGAAAGATGGGTCCCAAGAAGGATGAAGACCAAGACCTCCGGACCAGGTTCAAGACAGGACAGGTGACCTCTCTACCAACAACGCCTGCGTCGGTCCCCTCTCTGATACTTCGTTCCTCCTCGATTCTTCCGTGTCTTCTTTCTAATGTAATCCGCCGCCCCCACCTCAGGACCTCTTCGGACAGCGGTTCAGTCTGCTCGGTTCAGCAATAGCATAGGTTCTCTGCTACCGCATCTGTTCATCTGTTCTCTGAGCTCCTGTGCTAACTAATTAGCTAATTCTATATCTATTATACCCTTCTATACCCAGGACCTCCCATTAATGTTTCAAAATTATGGGCCCACTACTTCTGATTGGACAGGGACAGGGGGTTGATCCTCACACCATGATAATTTAGTTCAATTTCTTTAAACCCATTGTTTTAAAATACCGCCCCTCACAATTAATACATTTGCTTTATTTCCCACCCGTCTCACGACAATTTTAATACAAAATGTATATACATTGTTGCAATTGATAGAATATCTGATATGTACAGTGGAAGTGACCAACGGGTCGTGTCCTTGGGTATCTTCCAAGTTGACTTCATCGCTTTGTCTTGTTATTTTCAGAGCGCATGCGCACATTCCATAGCTCTTGAGCTGCTGTTCAGTTAACCCAGGCCCTATTTACGAACTAATAGAAAATCAAAGAAGAAACATATTAAAATCAAAAATAAATGTTTTCACTGTATACCCCCTACTTCTACTCTATTCCCATTTAATTAAAAAATCTATCCCGCATTAGTAGTGTTAGAAATACCACATTATTAATTGCAGCAAATGCGTAAGCTTTAGCATGTGAGAACATCAAGCAGCCATTTTAGCACACACTGCGCAGAAGCAAAGATTCCCTCCAAGCAAAGAAAGACGTCATACCACGTGATATGGTTGACACATGCGCAATGGAGTTCCCGCGCTTTAGCGGCCATTTTGGATTAGACAAGGATTACTTATTAGTTTTAAACACATAGGCAAGCGTCTCTCGGATACGGTGTTGTGTATGCACTTATTAATAAAGACATTACAAAGTTTAATTAATTAGTACTGTGAGAGGATTGCTTACGAGCAAGTCTCATTGTGAGTCCTTGCTCCATCACCTCTCAGAACCAACAGAGACCAACTGTGGCGTGCCCCAGGGCTCCTCCCTCTGCCCCATCCTCTTCAACGTCTACATGGCTCCCCTCGTAACCATCGTCAGGAACCACATGCTCAACATCATCTCCTACGCCGACGACACCCAGCTGATCCTCTCCCTCACCAACAAACTCAACATCACCAGACACAACTTCCAAGAAGGGATGAAAGCGGTCGCCACCTTGATGAAGAACAGCTGCCCGAAACTCAGAAAAGACAGAAGTCCTCATCCTTGGCACCATCCCCTCCGCATGGAATGACTCCTGGTGGCCCTCCACCCTCGGAAATCCCCCAACCCTGACGGATCACGCACGAAACCTCAGCATCATACTAGAATCATCGCTCACAATGAACCACCAGATCAACGCCGTCTCCTCGACCTGCTTCAACACCCTCCGCATGCTTCTAAAGACTTTCAGATGGATCCCAACCAAAACAAGAAAAACTGTCACACAAGCACTCATCAGCAGCAGACTGGACTACGGCAACGTTCTCTATGCGGGAATAAACTAGAAACTCCTCTGCAAACTCCAGACTGTCCAGAGCGCCGCAGCCAGACTGATCCTCGACATCCCCCTCACAGCCACAGCCACATCACCCAGTACCTCAGAGATCTCCACTGGCTTCCAGTTGAAAGAAGAATAACCTTCAAACTCCTCACCCATGCATACAAGGAACTTCACAACACCGGACCCTCATACCTGAACAGCTGCCTCTCCTTCCACGCACCCAAAAGACACCTCCGATCAGCCCAGCTCTCTCTGGCCACTGTCCCACGTATCAGCAAGACTAGAATGGGAGGAAAGTCTTTCTCCTACCTCGCAGCCAAAGCCTGGAACACCCTCCCCCTCCACATCCGGCAATCTCCCACACTGCCCCTGTTCAGGAAGGACCTCAAGACCTGGATTTTCTGATGAACCCAGCCCTCAACAGAGCTGTGCCCTTGCCCCCCAGCACCTTGAGACCCTCACGGGTGAGTAGCTGCACTTTACCAACCCCTGATTGATTGATAGTTACAGATGGTTGGCATGGAAACAGAAGGATAGATACATAGGGAAAATATTCATAAAAAGGAAATGTTAGTACTCTAATGAATGTTTGGTCAAGACTGCAGTGGCGGCTGGTATCTTACGGGAGGGAGGTGGTCGCAAAATAAAAGAAAAAAAACGTACCTGAATGCCACGCAACGTCCTCCCAGTCCTCTTCTCACCACCGGAACAGGAAGCCGCAGCTCGCTTGACCAATCAGGGCACTGCTCTCATGCAGCATGAGAGCAGCGCCCTGATTGGTCAAGGAGTGGCCTCAATTGGTGCTCCACAGCGCTCTGGAGGCCTGCACTTGCTCTAACCCAGCTGTCTTAAGACAGTTGGGCTAGAGCTGTTTAAAGTGCTCATGTGTGGCTGGCCGACGCAAGACGGCCGGCCAAAAAGACATGGGCACTTTAAACAGTGCACATACCGCCCACCCTCCTCTATGCTGAGTGACATGCTGCTGTCACTCAGCAGCAGCCTCACCCCATCCCGACGCTCTGTTCGGGATGGGGAAGAAAAATAAAATGGTAATAAATCATTTTATTTTTCAGAGGTTTGGGAGGATTTTAAGTGGGGCGACGCTGCAACAGAGGAGTCGCCCCTGCAAGATTGGATGATATTTGCGGTTACATGGTGGTCACAATGAGCATTGTAACAGGCACGACAGATGCACGAAGCAGCAGGACAACAGCAGCCGTGTTGAGAGCGCCAGGCTGCGGCGCGCACACACACATGCTGTAGCGTTTACTGGGCCCCCAAAACACGGACAGTGAACTAAGATGATCTGTAACATTTTATTATTTCCACTCTCTTGGTCCTCTGATGGACCTTGCTGTGTGCCGAGAGAGGTTGGATATAAAGGGTTCCAACAGTCATCCAATGAGGACCGGGAATTGGATAAATGTACTACAAATTTGAAATCAAACTCATATAAATTGCTCTTAACACAATGCTGTGAATATGAAGAATTAATACTGCAGGCCCAAATATTCTGAAGAAACATAGGTAGGCCTAAATCATACACACCAAGAGTACAGATAAAGCAATACAAAATAGTAGCATTAGTGTTTGATGTTCTGAAATCTCTCTAATTCGATCTCCTTTAGTCATTAGTAAACTTTAAATTGAGAATGCTCATTAACTTTGAGTGGGATAAATCATGATAACTGAGTCAATTTAGTTAATATATTCAGTTTATCAAATCTTTTGAAGAATAAGTACATTAATAGAAATAAGACAATAATAAAGAACAAATCAGTACCCAAAGCTCACAAGTTTAGGAAAGGACGTGAATTTGACAGTTATAGTAGGCCCAGAAGGAAGAGACCACCAAACGCATATAGCCAATGCGTCAATTTTGGAAAGGAAGCCAGATGAGTCTGTATCAAAAGGTTCTGCAAATCTCTTAGATCAGTTTGTAATTGGCATGTACGTAGAACAGCAGCCATTTGTCACCACCATCAGCTGCCTAAGCGCACAAGAGTCTCTCTCCATCAATGCGTAAAAGCAACCCACCACAATCCATCAAATCAGGCAATATTATCTTCTAAGCATTTCCGGGGATGACACCTCCTGGTGCCACCTCATCTGATCAGGCCACTCAGTCCATCGGTCAGTTCGTATGGAATGAGGATCAGGCGACATAAAGAAGCCACAAAATGCAGAGGAACAATTACGCAGTTCTTAAGTCATCCTGCATGTGAAATGTTAAACAATGCCCCTTTAGCTAGAGCACGTAGAGGAGTTCAAAAGGACAGTTTCCCAGGCAGATGTCCTTTAAATGGTAACATAATTGTAGCAAAATCTTTATACAATACATGAGAACTCAGGGAAAGTAGAATTCGGTTGCATACAAATTGTTACATCAGAGAATCCTCTCACGTTCAGTATGCTTAGCGAGGCTGAAAACCTCATGAATACAGTTTGGCCTATGTTATCTTCGGCTAATATAACACCGAATATATAGAATTATATGCATATATTTGTTCAAAAACATGAAGACGTCAAGATTCTAGTGTAACTTCTGATGCACTTAGGAACATTTAGTATGATCAAAAACAATTAAAGTAGAAATGGGGTACTGCTACATTTATAAGTACCAACATGTAAATGCACTTTAAAATGTATATTTAAATTTTCGTTTTGTCGTGTAGTTCCTATATTACCCATACAGGACCTGCGCGTTCGGATAACATAAACTGTGGGTTTGGTGGCAGACTAACTCTGAGCACCCCCACCGAGAATGTTAGCCTGTTTGCATAAGCTAGCTCACAGTGCCACTAGTGTCTCCTCTTATCGGGGAGAGAATAGTTTCTGGCAACCTCAGAACATGACAACCCTGATCCCTCAGGATCGTGGAAACAATGTACTACTTTTCGCTCAGTCACTCGTGCTCACTTATCTCGTCTCAGAGATACACAGAATAAACAGCCTGGGCGTTTCAATAAGGGTTTATTGAACAGTCGTTATTCTTGTGTAGAATATATGAGCTGCAACAACCATTAGACAGTAGCAGAGATATATGATTAGCAGTACTATGAGTATAAAGGGATAGTATAGTTCTACCATCTTGCACTACGCATGAATAAATACATGAATATAAAATGCATTGATATAAGAAAGCGCGTACTCCTATGATGCTTATCTAGATGTACCTAAGTGTACCTAGTATGTGAGTAGGTGTGAAGTCAAGAATCCCTCTAGGATTTAGTCGAACCCCATTACCTGAAGTGAGAATGTAGGAGCCCTTCTTGGTCTTGAGCTGGACACCCCGCGAGGGATGTTCAGACCACTGTGAGCTGGAGCGTCTGCATGCAGGAGCCTCAGCGTCTCTGGTCAGTGTGTCGGCCTGGAAGTCTCGGTTCCCTCTGATTAACACCAGCAAGAGGTGCTATATTTATACAAAAAGTACCTAGGGCTCCTTTGTCCCTTGTTGCTTGTATTAGCCATTGTTGGATTTGAGGATGACGTATGGGATGAACCGTGTACGTAGATGTGGGGAGGAAGGTGGTGTAGCCCCAGCCTGGTTTCTAAGAACCCTTATGAATATCCATTCTTACTCTGTGAGTCTATTGATGGAGTTATAGGACTCTATTGTTCAGGAGAAACCCTCCTTCTGCACCCAGGACTAGAACTAGGTAAAGGTTCAATCCTAAAAAGGCTCGTTACAGTGTAGTGTAGGGGAGGTAATGTAGGTGAAGGGGTATGATGTTACCCGGGCCTATGTTAGGGTACCTATATGAAACATAACACCCACTCCTCTTCCGAACAGTCAACACTGACAAAAATGCTAGTGGACTATTCTTTTTGTTAGATAGTATTGCATAGAACATGTTTAAATGAGCTCCGTTAAAATCTCGTATTAAAATTATCTTAAAAACAGCTTAAAAATTGGAAACATTAGTTGTTTGGAATTGTCACTTAAGCCACAGTCCTAACTGAGTTTGTTTATATAAGTTGAATGTCCACAAGCGTCAAAAGGCCATGCTTTTCAGCGAGAAAGTGTAAATTTTTAGGAAGTGTTCCAAATTTAGTTAATTTTAGAGAAAATGAAAATCCGAATTCTTTCCCCGCACACAATGAGCCAATTACAGATTAAATGTCCTGGCCGGGAGACGCAACATCATCGCTGCTTTCTGCTGCAGGGATCGGTCCTTGTAACACCTCACAGAGTACGTCAATGGAGCACAGATGATATTCAGTACTGCCAATAGCTGGTGTAGAGGCAGCCGGTGCTGTAGTCGATACCTCGGTGCTAGTGGTGCTAGTGGTGGGGCTAAAGCTTACCCCAGTTGTAAAAGGCACCTGCGGATTCTCGAGGAATGCGGCCATCAAGATGGGAATACGCTGGGGACATTGCCGAGCATGGGCCCTCAGGGGTTCCAGCCTGGCATTCAAGTCCGCAGGCGTGTCCGTCGCAAGTGTCAGACAGAGGTCCAACACGCATTCTTCACCGCAAAACAGGCATCGAAGAACAGGTAGGATGCAGTCCATCCAGACTGGCCTAAATGATAGGAACCAAGAGGCGCTTAGTTCCCTCAGGCGAGGTGTGCCCAGATGTTGTACCATGCGTTCACGGTATTTCCGCTCCAGGAGCGCTTTTGCCATCTCGTTGGTAATTGGGCCGTCCATTGCGTAGCAGGTAAATAACAATCAGAACCCCCGCTATTGATAGCAGGATCATAGGTAGACCTCCAAAAATGCTTCCAAATACAGAGTGTATAAAGTTCGGGATAACTCCGAGGATTGTCTGAAAGATGCTAAGAAGTCCTGACCCTTTGGTCTTAAATAGGTGTACAATACCACTCGTATCAGACATATTAAAGATACGACCCACCATTTCTGCGAAATGAATGGGGCAGTTTGTACGTATAAGTGCCTGTATCTCAGTTGAGGTCCTTGCGATTTGAAGATCAAAGGTCTGTCGAGCGGAGGTTAAGGGTACGGTTTGCTGTAAAAGCATGGCTTTCAGTCTGCTTAAAGTATCAAATTGTATAAAGGAAACATTCAATGAAGGCCATAACGGCGCCTCCCTGACTGTACTTGTTGGGGGAAACAATACTTGCATACAGCAAGTAACCCTGGAGTTCACAGTGACCAGATAGGCAATGCCCGGCAGCATACCACAGCAACTTTGATCGTTCAGCATCAAGTAACTCCCATTTGAGAGTAGCTGCAATACCGGTTTGATCACGGCAGCTGGAGTCCCTTTCATGTGGCAGGACAAGTTTGCTATCGAACCATTACATGCTCCGTGCAATGAAATGTCCCGGCACATGAGAGAACCGCTCAAAGCGCTCTTGCAGGTTGTACCACTTAAAAACACTTCTTGATCCCCACTCCGGCATCGAAATCTATATGGTAAATCCCAGGATTCCTTAATGTATTCCTTACCCATTTTTTATATTTGCCCGCCTGCCTTTGTTCAAGGCATTATTGAAACTGAAAAGTAGTGACCGGTAGAGTTATGTGGCCATGGATGAGCCATTCAGTAGACGGAGCCTCCGCTACTGTAAATGGTAGTTGTTCCAGTTTTCAATACGCAGCATTGTATATTTAGCTCCCCTTTGTGCCATTTCAACCTGTTTATCTGTTAGATTATATTCAGAAAACAGAGACGTACTGTTTATAAAACGCCAAGGCACAAAGCCTGCGCGCAAAGATTGCAGCGTCCAGTTCAATAACACGATAGAACGTAATTGAGATTGCCCGTGTTGTAGTATGGCCAAATCTTGTTCTAGGATATCTATTGCAGAAGACACAATGTTGCCCAAAGAATATATTCTGGAGGACAAAGTTGTTAACCCATTGTCTACCACAGCCAACGATTTTTCTAAGTTAATACGGTCTATTTCCCGTATTCTCTCTGCGGCCTCTTGTTGTGATATTTTCCACTCTTTATTATAGGCAGCATAGATGCCAGCATATATGAAAAGTTTCTGATGTTGTGTCCTGGGACCTTGTAAAAAATCCCTAAGATCCATGTCTTGTGAGAGTAAGGCTAAGTGTTGTTTCACTTCTGTTAGTGTTGAGGTTTCTAGCCAATCAAGGCACAACTTCCCAACACTGTAGGATGTCACTACCCCTGGATGTTCTCTTTGTACATAACGTGGGTCTGGCCTGGGGATACTGTACCCTTTGGTAATACCCAAGAATCGTTTATGACATATGTTTGTGTCTAACGGCCAAACCACCCATTTTTCCCAATTCGGGTCTGATCTATTGTACTGTAAAATGTCATCTACTGTTGCCCCTTCCTGTGAAGTCGAATTTTGCCACCCTCCCATCTGTGATGGTGTTGGAAATCGAAGTGTGTTCAGGTCCTTGATCTTGGCTAATCCAAGACAGGATGTCTGTTGCACAGTTTCGTTTAGAAATATCATCTGCTGTGGAATGAGGCATGCTCTAAATAGCGCTTTTGTTCCCTGGACTTGCCGGTCCCTAGAACCCCAGACTGATTTTAAGTCTATTGTGTCCTTCCATAGGTCAAAACCCTGTTCAGACAGTTGGGCAATAAAGGAAGGAGAGTAAATCTGTTTGGTGTTTGTCAACATAATTTTCAGTGCTGATGTTGGTGTAACCTTATAATAATATGAGGTCGAGTCAGTGGTGTTAAAACCTGAAAAATAGGAAAATTTCTGTGCAAATGTATGCAAACTACCTTTTGGTGGTGTAGGACAATGTTCCCACTGATGGTACTCAAAAACATTTCTAGGTGAAATAGATTTGTGCAGAAAATGATGACCATAATGTTGGTAACAGCACAAAGTGTCATAGTCTGAATTACTTTCTAACATTTCAGTGTTCGGAAATGCAGCAGTTTTTTCTAAATCAGACAACATGTTATTAACAGTTTCAGAGTCCCAATCATCAGAAAATGTACTGGAGGTAATGATATCACTTAATGAAATTTTAAATAAATGAAAACATTTTAAAAGTTCAGTCGGACCGAATATTTCGAAATCAACCTTGTCCCAAACTATACCATCCGGTATAGGAACCGCTGTGATGTTTACTGATAACAAGTCTCTCTGTTCACGATGAGACGATCGATGTGGTTTTAAAATCAAATTAACTTTCGGGGCTGTAGAGCTTTGCGGAAGATATCGTCCATTAATAAGCATGCTAAAAGTTATTACTAAGCCTAGCCAGAAAAGAAAAAATAGAATCCCAGTAATTACCCAAAGTTCTAACCAAGGTGATACCAGGTAAGTCTTTCTGAGAAAGTCCAGAAAGTCTTTGGCTTGCTGTTTACGTGATTTTTGGGCTGGCGTCATTTCCGGTTCACTTGGATCCAAAGAAAACGTATCAAAGTTCATGAAGTAGCCAGAAGCAGTTCGATCAATTGTAGGAATTGCATCGGGATTTGTTGAAATCGCATTTTGCTCTCGTCGAGGCATGTTTACGTAGACGTCTGTATTTGGTCTGATTGTGATTTGTGTGTTGTTCTGAGTTTCATTTTGTAGATGAATTTCGGGTTCAAGGGGAACGAGTTCCATAGCATTGTTGCTTAGTCCTTCATTCCTCACAGGAGGCTCTTCAAACGTGATGAGTCTTTCTGTTTGAACTTCTTGGATTGTAGCTAGAGGAGGGCATCTGCTACTGTGGAGTCCACGAGGCCTACTGTTCAGTATCGGCCACATAGTGTGGTTTGATTAAGTCGATTGAGACAAATCTTTTCTCCTTTTTCCCGGCAAGAGGCGGCAAAAGAACAGTTCGTGTTCCTTGAATTGCTAGGACAGGTACAGGCTTTCTGTATGATGGTCCAAATTCTTTTTTGTCCGCTATTTTCTCTCTGACCAGATCCCCGATTTTTGGGATCCAGACAGGTCTTGCCGTGTTTGCCTTGACTTCCCCAGTGGTGGTCTGTTTCTGGACAACGTTGCTTTGTTGTGTCCTGGATTCATTTAGATCCTGTAAAACAGCCAAACGATCATGGATATCACATCGTTTCTCATCCGCCACTGTGCCTTCATACTCAAGATCAGCTACCCACATTCTCGTCCCAAATAGGAACTCATATGGAGTGAAACCCCCTAGAGAATTTCTTGGCTGGTTATTAAGTGCTCTTTGGACCCCACGAAGGTGACTGACACAACTACCGCCCTTGCCTAATACCCTAGCTGTTAAGGATTGCTTTAAGTCCCGGTTTTTCCTCTCCACAACCGAATTTCCCTCCGGATGGTACGGAGAGGAGTACCGCAGTGCAACGCCCATACTTTTCATGGCCTCTTTGTAAGCCCGAGAGCTAAAAGCCAGGCCACGGTCAGAATGTAATGTGCCAACCGCGTATGTCCCGATAAAGACTCGCAAATCTTTTATAACAGTTCGAGCGTCAGCCGAGCGCTGAGGCCGTACCCATAGAAATCTTGAGCAGGAATCCACTGCAACCATGATATACCTGTAAGCCCCATCAGATTGTAAGGGGCCGCAGTGGTCCAGATACACACATGCGAGAGGTTTGTCAGATATTAGTAGTTGTGTCTGCGGCAGGTGTGTTCTGGTGGAGCCTTTCATCTGTTGGCAGATGTCGCATTTCAAGACATAGTCTTTGGTTTGTTTTGTTAGGCCGGGCCACTAATAGCGCTGTTTCAACAATTAAATAGTCGCTGTAACGCCTGTATGTGCAGAGCCCAAACCCTCGTGTGCTGCTAGTATTAAACCATGCCTACGATCCATATTTGGTATTACTCTGTCCCCCACTCCAGGAATCAGAGCATATGGAATGTTGTTTGCATCTAAATTGTAGGAGTACTTGAGTGGAAATTTCTTTGGTACTGCACCGCTGTTATTGCTTGAAGCAATAACAGCCACCATAATCTCACCGTCTATTCTCGTTTTTGAACGAGTGATTGCAGCTACGGAAGCCGTTCGCACAGCCCCCTTTGCGGCTTCATCAGCCAATGAATTCCCTTCAACGTGAACGCCATCACGCAGATGACTCAGTGTGTGTATCACGTGAGCCCTTGGTAGGTTGTTTTTCAACTCCACTACCTGTTACCATAGCATTTTATGCTTAATTGTGCCACCTTTTGCATCTTTAAACCTGTTTAGTTCCCAATGTTGTAAGTACTCATTGTATGACTGCACACAGTAAAAGGAATCACACACAATTAGTGTGGGGAATTCATGATCCGTATTTACTAGTGCCAGTATCAGTGCTTTTAACTCTGCCAACTGGGCCGTGCAGTCTCCTAGCGATTGCGTTTTGGTGCAACTTGGATGGAACTTTCCATCCCGCATGCGACCTTTAACGATAGCACACGCTGCGCTGTATTGTTGCTTACTCCCTATGGCCGGTTGAGCAGATCCGTCAGTGTAAATAATATACTCATACTGATCTAGAGGCAAAATCTCATTTGGTAGAGGATATTCTTGTTCGTATTGCAGGAATGCTTGTGTTTTTAGACTTGGGTCAAATCTGTATTCAACATCCGTTGCAGTAAGAGAATTAGCCCATTGTATCCACCTCGGATGTAAAGCTTTTGCATTTGGAATGCCAGCCTTTGTAACAGCTTCTAAAGCTGGTACTGGGGTTACGACAATTATGCGTTTCCCCTGAGCCAGTGCTCTTTCTCTTGCTACAGCGGTCTGAACTGCTGTCAGGATTTTTTCTGTTGAAGTAAAACGCATTTCTGCGTTTGTGTACAGGTGTGATTTGTATGCGATCGGTACTGTTTCGCCTTCATTGAATGTTAAATAAGTGTACCAGCATTGACCCGCTATTACACGGATCACCAAGTTGTGTGCGTTTACGCGTGTCTGTAAGTGTTTGGAAGCAATCATGTCTTCTTGTAATGAACGTAGGATATTTGAATGTTCCTGTGTCCAATGTCTGACTGAAAAGTCAGGTTTTATTAATTCGTAGAAAGGTTTTACTTTTTCTGTGTAATCTAAAATGTATGTTCTGCCGAAATTTAGGAATCCCAGTATTGATTGTAATTTTTTTTAATGATTTTGGAGGCTGGAGCAGCGCACACTTTTCTAAAAAGGTAGCTGCCAGGCTTTTCCCTTCACTTGAAAGCTCGTATCCTAAAAACAGGACATTGAGGTGGGCTATTTTAGACTTCTTAAAATTAAATTTGTAGCCCTCAGAGGCGAATCCCATTATAATGGTGCTCACCCTAGTCAAGTGCCTTTTGAAGTCATCGTCCGTCAGATAAATATCATCCACATAGGACAATGCTTCCTCATCAAAATTTTGGAGTAACTCTGTTACTCTTGCTGAGAAGACCCCCGGGCTGTTCTTATACCCCTGGGGGAGATGACAAAATTGCCGCTGGAACCCCAACGCTGAGAATGCGGTCAAATACCTGCTTTCAGGCGCTATATTTTGGCAGAAAAATCCATTTGAGATATCCAGTGTTGTTTTGTATTTTTTCCGCACAATGTTATTCATTAATGCGGCAGTGTGTACGTTTTGGACAGCGAATGTCTTTGTGCATGAGTTTAAATGTCTGTAATCTAAGACTAGACGATATGAGTTGTCCGGTTTTGATACAGGAAACAAAGGGTTGTTCATTGGTGAGGTGCATGTTTCAATCACCCCTTGGTATTCAAGTTGATCTAAGATCTCCCTGACCTGTTTTTTAGCTTCTTGCTTTATTGGGTATTGCCTTTGAGCATGTGGTGAAACTTTTAACAGGATCAAGTGGTGGGTTGAATCCTCATCCCAACCGGCATGATTTTTGTACAATGCTGGAGGTAGGGCAACCGCCCACTCTTGTGCATATGCATGTTTAAGATGTATGGGAACGAGGTCGGAGAATGATGGAAAAATGACAGTTTCTCCCCTGGGGCACTCCATAACGAATGTTGGCGGCCAATCTTGTTCTGCTAATAGAATGTCATAACCAGATGACAGATTTTCCCAAAAGAGACCTTTAACTTTCCTGGGCTTGTCCCCCTCCATTTGGAGTGTTATTTCGTGTAACTTATGTGGGACGCTCACCCTTGTGTCTGGTGTTTCCACCGTGATGTAATCATTCAAGTACGCTGTCACCAGAAATTCCATCAGGTTCTGGCGAGCTATTGTTACTTCTGCAGCACTGTCTAGCATCGTCAGAGCCCATTCCCCGTTCAGAAGCTGCGTCCTTAGAATTCTGGGCATGTCTGATCTTTATGCCTGCAACCTTCTTTTTCTTAAACTGAGGTTTCTATTTTGGCTTGTCTTCTTTTTTGGAAGTATAGTCTTGAGCGTGCTGCTTGTCTCTGGACTTTGTACGCTCTTCTTTGTGTTCTGACCGTCCTTCTCTCTCTGAGTTTTTCGTCGAGCCCTGAAAGGAACGAGAGGAACGTGTATCAGTATCCTGATACCTGTCAGGTTTCCTAATATTATCCCTATTCCTGAGGTTATACCTCTTTTCAGAGGGCTCCTGTGGAGGAGATCTACCTCTGTATTGAGATCTGTTTTTAATTTTTTTTTGTTTTTTATTATCCCACTTCTTTTTAGAAGAAGCAGGTGTCTGCTTGGAAGTGTCCTTTTCGGGACTGCCCATCAGTTGTGGTTTTAAAGCTTTTCCACCCAAACTGTCTCTGCCTAATTCTGCATACGCAGTTTCAATTATTTTGGGCAGTTCATGTTGTTGATCCAATGGACTGAACTCCCTTAGGCGTTGGCGGATTGCCACTGAAGCTGCTTCCCCTTTAATATTAGCTAGTATTATGGCTGATACCTGGTCATAGTTATTTAATAACTTCATCCCTAAGTTCAGGGCAGGTTCTGCTCCGTACTCGTTTTGTATTTGTCTCAATACGTCTGGTACTACTGCTAATGAAGGAATACCATGTGTTCTGGTATATATGGCAGCAAAGACTGTACCCCAAGAGGTGCAGTCCTCTACCTGTGGTGTTATCCCCATGGGCAAGCAGATTGTTAGCATTCTGTGTTTTTCAAACGGGGTAGTATTCGGGAATACTGCCTCGAGCTGAGTAATTTTCGGAGCTATCCAGAATGACATTTGTTCACGTTTTGTGGGCATTTTGCCCATTACCGCGTGTAATGTTTGTGGTGTAATTTTAGTTGCTATACCCTGAATTTGAGTTCCATTTGTTGCAACTGATGTTGGTTGGACTGTGAAAGTCCTCATGACATACTGTGTCAGGTTTCTGTAGATTTTAATTAAATCCTTGTGTTGTAAGAGTAAGTCTGGCTGCGGCATTGTGTCAATGTCAGGATGTGGTGTGTAGGCCGCTAATATTGGCCATGTTGCACCGTCTTCTCCGAGCGGACCTAATCTTACTCTGTTTCTTATATGGCGTAGGGCGCCTTTAAACCAGTATAGGTGTTCCTGGTAAGTGAGTGGAACTTCTATGTCCTCGCAAGGACCATATTCCCGTGGTGCATCTCCTTCTGTATAGTAGTGAAATGTCTGTGTTCTCGCATCTGCTGCTGGGAATGTAAACCATGAATAAAATATCTCTGTTTTGTTTGATTCGTGTGCCTCAATCACGAAAGCTAGTAAGCCACCCCTAGGTGCTAAACCATATTCTAGTAGTTTCAGGGTGATATTACGTCTGAATTTAGGTGCAATGAGTATTCCATCCACATCTTCATCCTCTACTGAGAGGCGTGTAGCCACCACCGTGTTATTTTCCTCAGTCATTTTGAAAAGGAGAAATTCGTTCAAGGGAACTAAGATAAGGTGTTATGCACAATTTTAGGAACAAAATGTCCTTCAAGCTTGATTAACCAACAGCCAATAAATAGGATATCTCGCCTACTCAGCTGTGGCGGAGTTTGTGCCCACCCACTTCAGACGTCTCTGGTGTTTTGTGAGTAGGGGTCTCTGAGAATAGCACGACTGAACTACTCAGATTCTACTGTTAAATAAGAGCCCAACCATCGTTGGTGGCGCCATGTTGTGTAGTTCCTATATTACCCATACAGGACCTGCACGTTCGGATAACATAAACTGTGGGTTTGGTGGCAGACTAACTCTGAGCACCCCCACCGAGAATGTTAGCCTGTTTGCATAAGCTAGCTCACAGTGCCACTAGTGTCTCCTCTTATCGGGGAGAGAATAGTTTCTGGCAACCTCAGAACATGACAACCCTGATCCCTCAGGATCGTGGAAACAATGTACTACTTTTCGCTCAGTCACTCGTGCTCACTTATCTCGTCTCAGAGATACACAGAATAAACAGCCTGGGCGTTTCAATAAGGGTTTATTGAACAGTCGTTATTCTTGTGTAGAATATATGAGCTGCAACAACCATTAGACAGTAGCAGAGATATATGATTAGCAGTACTATGAATATAAAGGGATAGTATAGTTCTACCATCTTGCACTACGCATGAATAAATACATGAATATAAAATGCATTGATATAAGAAAGCGCATACTCCTATGATGCCTATCTAGATGTACCTAAGTGTACCTAGCATGTGAGTAGGTGTGAAGTCAAGAATCCCTTTAGGATTTAGTCAAACCCCATTACCTGAAGTGAGAATGTAGGAGCCCTTCTTGGTCTCGAGCTGGACACCCCGCGAGGGATGTTCAGACCACTGTCAGCTGGAGCGTCTGCATGCAGGAGCCTCAGCGTCTCTGGTCAGTGTGTCGGCCTGGAAGTCTCGGTTCCCTCTGATTAACACCAGCAAGAGGTGCTATATTTATACAAAAAGTACCTAGGGCTCCTTTGTCCCTTGTTGCTTGTATTAGCCATTGTTGGATTTGAGGATGACGTATGGGATGAACCGTGTACGTAGATGTGGGGAGGAAGGTGGTGTAGCCCCAGCCTGGTTTCTAAGAACCCTTATGAATATCCATTCATACTGTGTGAGTCTATTGATGGAGTTATAGGACTCTATTGTTCAGGAGAAACCCTCCTTCTGCACCCAGGACTAGAACTAGGTAAAGGTTCAATCCTAAAAAGGCTCGTTACAGTGTAGTGTAGGGGAGGTAATGTAGGTGAAGGGGTATGATGTTAGCCGGGCCTATGTTAGGGTACCTATATGAAACATAACAGTTTCAAGCAAATATTATTAGCTCATGTATGAAGAACATTCTCTGAAAGTTTCACAAATGCATTTTTTAGTAGAAAGGTGGAGGACCTACTTTTCTTTTGTCATTTTGGGCGCACACGTTAGCTTACATTAAGGTTAATTTATAAAATTCACCATCAAAATCAAGATTAATCATACTATTTCATAAAACTCAGTTATTCTTCTATGTAAGTGAAATGTAAAAATGATTAGAGATAAACCCAATAACATGAAAATTTCACCATGCACACGTTTTCTAACACACGTTAATAAAATGAATTTATTTTTCTTTAGTAAATCACAACCTATGTTATTTATACGTATGATATCATCAAAGCTACTCTTTTTCTGCATGCTTTTATGATGCAGTAACTAAAATTCTTTATTTTCATCATCTTTTCTATAACGTGTAATTGACCCACGTTTATTTATTTTCTCTCAAAAAGTTTCATGTTCAGTTTTGCTTGTCTTTAAAATGTAAATATAATTTCCGCTCTATCACAAACACACACATACACAAACATGCCTGGTACAAAGAACCTGGTAGGGGGCACCAAGGTTTTAAAATCAGGTACAAGTACCTGTAGTTCTAGAACATTCAGAGCTCGACTTGATTTTAACCTAGTCATAAAGCAAAGTTTAAAAGCCGGACTGTGTCTGCAAAGCAGTTTGTAACGTATGGACTTTAAGAACATGCTGTCCCGGGCAAATTTGACACTGTGGTATAGGTGGAGGGTAAACGGTGCATTTGCGAGCACATGTTCCAGTATATAATCCCAATTTCTAGTTTTTGCCAAGAGTCTCTCACCCTTCCGTGGTAACCAAGCACTGAGACCATCGCCAGGAACCCTGGTCCTCCGACCCGCCAATGCTGCGACTCAGCAACTCTCCTGGCACTGAACCCCGGAAGAAACAACAACTGCCAGCTGTCAACACCGAACACCACCCAAGGCCAGTTCTCCTGCCGACACTGCTGCCGCACCTTTACCCACCTCCGGACGCCCACCGCCTCCACCAACCCACCGGCGCCAGCGAACACAAACCCCTGAGCTGCATCCTTCTCAACGTTCGCTCCCTGCACAGACACACAGTAGAAATCTGGGACCTCCTCAGCACCCTCTCGCCCGACCTCGCCTTCCCCACAGAAACCTTGTCCAATGCCAGCTCCGCACCCGACATCGCAACCGCTGTCCCCGGCGGATACAAGATCCAGAGGAAGGACCTCCCCAACCCAGGAGGCGGACTCGCCATCGTACACAAAAACTCCCTCCGACTCGCCACATCCAGCACGAACGACTCCACGTCCCCCATGGAACACTGCACTTCCAGATCAACCCAAGAATGACTCTACGCGGCACCCTCACCTACAGACCCCCGGACCTCGCACCATGTTTACTAACACCATCGCAGACCTCATCGCACCCCACTCCATCGCATCCATGGACTACGTATTCCTCAGAGACCTGAATTTCCACCTTGACAACCCCAACAACCCCAACGCCACAGCCCTCCTGGACAACCTCGCCAACATTGGAATGAGACAGCTTGTCACCACCCCCACCCACAGGGCATGACATGCGCTCGACCCCATCTTCGCTGGAGGACACAACATTCGCTTCAGCCACACCACACAACCCATCTGGACAGACCCCTCTGCGTCCACTTCTCCTACTCCAAACCTACCACACACAGGCCCACACCTCGCCCACTGTGCAGGAACTGGAGCAAGATCACTGAGGAGCACCTCAACTCTGCCCTCAGCCGCTCTCCTCCCCCCTCCACAACCGACGCCAACTTCGCGGCCAACGCACTCCACAGATGGATCACCGACTGCGCAGACACTCCTGCCCCGTGAAATCCGTCAGAAAGCGCACCACGAAGGCCACCTGGTTTACCACCAACCTCCGAGAATTCAAGCGCACGTGCCAACAACTCGAGAAAACTTGGAGGAACAGCAAAACCCCCGAAGCACGCTCCGCCTACAAGACCGCCATGACAGAACACCACCAACCCATCAGAACCACGAAGAAGAACTTCATCCAGAACAGAATACTCACCAACTCCCGCAGCTCTAAGGAACTCTTCAGCATCTTTCAAGAATTCACCAAACCCCCCAGCGAATCCCCTGACGTCCCTCCCTCCCAGGACCTCTGCAACAAACTCGGCTTCTACTTCCACCTCAAGATCAGAACTCTCTACAGCAGCTTTGACAAACAGCACCTAGACACCAACCACACACCTCCTACCGACAACGCAACCCAGCCGACCATCACCGCCTGGACTCCCGCCACCACAGAAGACACTGACAAGACCATGAGAAGTATACACTCAGGAGCACCCACCGACCCCTGCCCGCCCCACATCTTCCATAGAGCCGCCTCCACCATCGCACCCGAACTACGACGTACCATCAACTGCTCCTTCGAAACAGGCACTTTCCCCGATGACTGGAAACGCGCAGAGGTCAAGCCCCTGCTCCAGAAGCCCACCGCAGACCCAACGGACCTCAAGAACTACCGACCCATCTCTCTCCTCCCCTTTGCAGCGAAAGTCACCGAGAAGATCATCAACAACCAGCTAACTAACTTCATAGAAGCCAACTCGATCCTCGACTCTTTCCAATCCGGATTCCGCAGCAACCACAGCACCAAGACCGCCCTTCTAGCCGCCACGGATGACATCCGCACCCTCCTTGACCATAGCCACATGGCAGCCCTCATCCTACTAGACCTCTCAGCAGCCTTTGACACTGTCTCCCACCGCACACTAACTGCCAGACTCCAAGACGCCGGCATCCGGGGAACCGCCCTCGACTGGATTCGCTCCTTCCTCACCGGCCGAACCCAAAGAATCAGACTCCTATCCTTCCTCTCCGAACCCCCAGAAATCAGCTGCGGAGTACCCCAAGGATCCTTACTCAGCCCCACGCTCTTCAACATCTACATGGCCCCTCTCGCCACCATCGTCAGAAAACACGGACTCAGCATAGTATCCTACGCCGACAACACCCTGCTCATCCTATCCCTCACCAACTAACCTGACGTCACCAGACACAGCTTCCAGGAAGGTATGAAAGACGTCACCTCCTGGATGAGCAACAGCTGCCTAAAGCTCAACTCAGAGAAAACGGAAGTTCTCGTCCATGGATCCACCCCCTCAGCATCGGACAACACCTGGTGGCCCACCACCCTCGGCGAACCTCCCACACCCACAGACCACGCTCGCAACCTCAACATCATTCTTGACTCCTCCCTCACCATGCACCGACAGATCAACGCCATATCCTCCACATACTTCAACACCCTCTGCATCCTTCGCAAGACCTTCAAATGGATACCCCCGAATCCAGAAGGATCGTCACCTACGCACTCATAACCAGCAGACTGGACTACGGGAACGCCCTCTATGCCGGAATAAACAAATCTCTACTCCTCAAACTCCAGACTATCCAGAACGCCGCAGCTAGACTGGTCCTCGGCATCCCACGACAACACCGCATCACCCAACACCTACGAGAACTCCACTGGCTCTCCTTCGAAAAGAGAGTGACCTTCAAGCTCCTCACCCACGCCTACAAGTCCCACCACAACACCGGACCCCAAGACCTCAACTAAAGAATCTCCTTCTACACACCCAAGAGAAGCCTCCGATCCGCCGATCTTGTCGTAGCCGAAATACCACGCATCCGCAGAGCCAGAGCAGGAGGGCGATCCTCCTCCTGCATCGCAGCCAAGACCTGGAACAAACTCCCTTTCAGCATCAGACAAACCCCCACACCGCAAGCCTTCAGGAAGAGCCTGAAGACCTGGCTCTTGGGATGAGACAAAGCTGCATGCAACCCCCCACCCTCCCCCCCCAGCGCCTGGAGACCCTCTCAGTTGAGTACTGTGCTTCACAAATCCCTGATTGATTGATTGATTGATGGCAGAGTGCAAAGAGTAATAAGGGGTAAACATAGCAAAGTGAGGTCAGGGAGTAAGTTATACACAAAAAGAAGAAACCAGAGACAGGAAGAAAACAGCAGAGTGTGAGATGTTCTTAAGAGAAGGGGTACCAGAGTGAGGAAAGTCCAGACAGTGACATAAGGAAACACAGAATGGAGAACTAGAGAGTCTCACCAAGAGGAAACAGAGGTGACACCACATTACAATCCAGAATCTGCCAACCCCAATGATGCTTCTCCAGCCCCATATTTGTTTAACGTTTCTTGCTTTGCTAGTTATTTTATTTGAGGATCTTTTAAACCATTGCCTCTTATCTATATTTTACAAAAAACAGTTGTGCAAAAGTTGGGAGGGAATAGCATCCAAAACAGCAGCTTCACATTTAACTTGGTTTTAGTAGAGAAATGAAACATAAGCAGGCAATCCTATGAACTGTTTTCGAATGGCAGTATTGGACTGACATGAGAAATTTCTGCTGTTTTCCACGTTTATTTTTTGCTTCCAAATGAAACATAACACCCCCACCTTTGAAAGTACATCTGTAGATTGCCCTAGATGTAAGCAAAACAATAAAGTGGACATTTTAACTGTCAGTCTAAGCGTGTCATTTATCTGTCCCCTTGGGATTGGCTTGACGCAAATTATTTTACCTTTTTAGTTTTCTGCAGCTAGCTTTCATTTTCTAGAAAGCATGAAAATAAATACCGATCCCTGCAGCATTCTCTTGGCTCCTCTCTGTCAGGACAACTCTATGTTCATACTGTGCCACTGCATTTGCCATACGAGAATTCTATGTCAGGACCAGAGGCTCCGATTATGCTTCTCTTTTCTTTACTACTTTTTAACAGCAGCCAATCACAATAAAGTTTTAATAATACGACATTTCCCATGATACCACAATATCACGTGACCAACCATAGAGCCACTCCCCTATGTAATCCCTTCACAACATCTCAGTGTCCTCTTTCTTTGCTGCGTCGTAGCCAGTTAAGTGCACTTCACTTTTTGTACTTTGATATTGCTTATTGAACCCTCTTACTTGTGGTTATTGTTTCGCATGTATTTGATGTTGCTTACGTATTTGGATTGCTTAAGTGATTTGGCATTTAGCAGCGTGACGCGCGCCTGCGTGAAAGCACTGCCCGGTGTGTAGCATAGCGGTGAGTGGTACGCGCGACTGACAGATAGTGTGTTGGGAGCGCTCTGCCTCCCGACGGGGCTCCCGATGCCCTTGTCTTGAAAATGTAGAGTGGGAGACGGGAGCAAGGACTCGTGTCTGCCTGACGCGTGGCCCCCTCTAGATTGCAATGAGTATTCGGCACCACACATGCGCGGCGACCATTTTGGTGCCTTCAGTCCATCAGAAGGCTTAAATCAAACTAACAAAGCTGCGTATAATTGCTGTCCTAAGTCCCAGACCCTGGCGAATGCTCCCAAGTGACGCCCTGTGTGTATAACTTCAGCAGGGTTGGAAAATCAACATAGGCATTGCCTAGAGTAGCCGGCAAGCCCTCCCTCCATTATATATATTTAATTACAGTGACTACTGTGACCTGACTTGCTTGGGGTAGGTTCTACTCCCCCTCTACTGCTCCTGATTTAGGGTGTGATCGCTCTGTTTCACCAGTGTTGGTCCTTGGTCTTATCCTTCGGGGACATTACTTCTGCAAGGCTGACCACACATTATGGAATATTTTTATGAGGAGGATTACTTTTACGAGGAACCCTCGGGGTATCCGGAGCAAGACCTGGTAAATGCATTGGATGTGGGGGTGCAGCAATCAGTCAACCGGGCCCTGGTATGGGCCATTGAGCCTTTATAGCATCACCTTTGTGGCTGCGCCGAACAGCAGGGCTGGCTGCCTACTCCCCCATTGCATTCCAGGACTGGTGGGAAGACCGCTAAGGGTCCCCACGCAGCAGGTTTTGCCAGGTTAGCCACCAAGCTGAGCACGGATCATGATTATAGCACCTCTTCGGAGGCAGCGGCTCCTGACCCTTTCCAGGACGACGAAGAAGGTTCCTCGTCCCGCCAGAGCTCTGATCAGGAAGACGCTCTGGGACCCAGTAAACGCCCACAAAAAGAGCGCTATGTTGACCACGTCCCACAACCAAAACTACTCACATTTGAGCCCTCAGAGATTATTCACCCTAAAACCACAGCCTGGCTGCGCCCCCAGGAAGTGGCCGAGTATGTGTCGACTCACCTGCGTCAAGCTTTCGATAAGGAGGTACGTGCTAGATTACGCTCCGAATGTCCGAGACCAGACCTCCAGGGTAAGGTGGCAGACACTCCGGAAGTAGACCCCACGATGGTTGCCTACCTCAAAAAATACTCCAAGGACCCCAAGAAGGGGATTGATAGGGCCTGGCGCTCCTGCTAGGACAAACTTCTTGACATGGCCGGCCCCTTAACAAAAATACTAGAACTGGGCTTCCGGGCAAAGGAGTGGGCCATGTCAATAGACCCTGACGAACGAATCGGTTGGGCACAACGGGCCATCTGCCAACTGGGGAATGCAAACTGTGCCAAGTCTAGTGAGAGACGGCGATCCATCCTCCACCAGGCCGGTCCCAGGGCACAAGGTCTTTTGTTTGGTCACCCGTTCCTCAAAGAGCAGTCCAAATTCGTGGTAACCTTTAGTGGTCTGGACAAGGCACAAGGGTCCCTCCGTAAAGCCTTCCGACCGGTTATCGGCAGTGCCGGACGATTTAGAGGAGGTTCGTTCGGCCGGGGTTACCAGCAAGGCCCTCAATGAGGTTACTACCAACAACAGAGTGGGGGTTATCAAGACCCTAACAATCCCACCTTCTACCCAACTCGACGCTCCAAAAGAAACCGCTTCAGGAAGGGTAGATACGGAGGAACCCAAGGAGCCGTCCAGGATTCAGGGGCCACAGGTGAGACTTGTTCTGTGTTCAGAAGTGGTTTTGAGCGGCAGGATTCAATCCTTCCTTCATGTTTGTCAGTTGATCTCGCAGGATGCATGGGTCCTAGAGACAGTGCAGGGATACAAATTGGAGCTCTACAACTCCCCCAGGCAAGTCTTCCTTCCCCCAGTAATGTTTTTTTCCCCTCAAGGGCAAGTGTTTATCTCCTCCGAAATTCAGACCCTTCTGCAGAAAGGGGTCTTGGTGGTCACGAAACCTCATTCCCTCGGATTTCTCAGCAGTGTCTTCTTAGTAGAGAAAAAAGGGAGCGGGGCACAACTAGTACTGAATTTGAAAGACTTCAATGGTTAGGTAATATACAGACATTTCAAGATGCTAGGCATCCATCTGCTCCGAGATCTCCTTCAGGAGGGGGACTGAATGGTACGTCTGGAATTAAAAGACGCATACCTTTCCATTCCCATTTTCGCGCCCCACCGGCGCTATCTGCAACTCCTGTGGCAAGGTGTATATTACAAGTACAAAGTCCTTCCCTAAGGTCTCTCCTCTGCACCATGGTGTTTCACAAAACTCCTTCAGCCAGTGGTAGAGTCCTTGAGGGCTCGGGGGGTCAGGTTGATTATTTTTCTGGACGACATAATTATCATGGGGTGTTGTCCCCGTCTGGTTGTCACACACTTGGAGTGGTCAATCAGCCTCCTTCAGGACTTGGGATGCATTGTGAACCCACAGAAATCGATTCTGATCCCGACCCAAACAATAGAATTTCTGGGGTTTCAGATCAACTCTCACAGTTGCCAATTGATTCTACCAACTCATAAGGTCAAGACCATCAAGAGAGAGTTGAGATCGATTTCGAGAAGGCAGACTGTATCCTTGCGGCCAGTAGCCCAAGTAGTGGATTTACTGGCCTCTTCGATACAGACGATTTTTCCTGGCCCCCTGCACTATTGAGCGCTCCAGAGACTCAAAATTCTGCATGTCTGGAAAGGCCTCAGTTACGCCAAGCAGATTCTCCTCTCAAGGGACACTAGGTCGGAGATGTCATGGTGGTTCGATCACATGGATGCCTGGAACGGCAGGGCCATCTCTGGTTCCATCCCAGAGATCGTGATCGAGACGAATGTCAGCCGCTGGGGTTGGGGAGCCAGGTGCGGACCGATCTCCATGGGGGGCCGGTGGTCTCAGGACGAACTGACCATGCACATCAATTGCTTGGAGCTTCTGGCGGGTTCCTTTGCAATTCACCGGTGAAGATGGATTGCTGCATCTTACTCTGCATGGACAATGTCTCAGCGATTTGCTATGTGAACAAGCTGGGAGGTATGAAATCTCGCGTGTTGGCAGAGATCGCCAAGGATTGTTGGCGTTTTTGCCTTCAGCACCGGATATCTGTGGTTGCAGAGTACCTATCGGGCCGCAACAACACAGTGGCGGATTGGCAGTCCCGTCATTTAAGGGATTTCAGCGATTGGAGTCTTCATCCCAGAGTTTGCCATGCACTGAATGGTCTCTGGGGCCCCTTTCGAATAGACTTGAATGCCTCACACTTCAACCGGCAAGTCCCAACCTTCTTCAGTTGGCGCCCGGACCTGGATGCCTTAGCCATAGACGCCTTTCTCCAGGACTGGAACCCCAGTCTGTGTTATGCGTTTCCCCCGTTCATGATGATTCCCAGGGTGCTGGCACAAGTGCGCCATCAATGGGCGGACTTAACGCCTCTTTGGCGCAAGCATGGTTCCAAGTCCTTCTGGAACTGTCTTGTGCCTGCCCGATCCTTCTCCCATTTCATTGGAATCTCCTTCTGAATCCGGGGGGCTCTCCGCATCCGTTGATCTTGTCAGGACACCTCTCCCTAGTTGCTTGGCAGGTTCCCGGGACAGATGGAGTATCCCAGGGCTTTCGCAAGAAGCTAACAACTTCATTAGTGAGGCCTGGTCTGCCAATACCCACAAGCGCTATTCCTCTGCTTGGAAACGATGGTGCGGCTGGTGCCGTGAATGGGACATCAATCCTGTTGGAGCACATTACACTTTGGTAATTAATTTTCTGTCTTCACTTGCCTCTGCAGGTATGGCTTACAGGACTGTTAATAATTTCCGATCGGCCATTTCGGCAGGCCATGATCCGGTAGATGGTAAACCGGTTGGGGAGCATCCCATAGTATGTAAGCTTTTGAGGGGCATCCGTATGGTCCACCCTCCATGCCCGAAGTACTCAGTATTATGGGACATGTCCATTGTCCGACGGTTTTTGGAAACATCGCAAGACAATAAATACCTGTCAAGGAAGCAGCTGTCCGCCAGGCTGACTATGTTGCTCTGTCTCGTGTTTTGTAAAAGAGTTTCAGATGTCCGTGCTTTGGGGGTTACCTTCTCCATTTCTAAATGCACCAAAGGTAACACTTCTTCAGTCTCTTATCCGGCTTTCCCGGATAACCCTAAACTATCTGTGGTACAATATTTGAAGGCGTATGAAGATGAGTACTGCTGAGTTTTGTACAGATATGAAGGGGCAATTATTGATCGCATTGCAGAAACCCTTTCGCCCAGTGACTCCGGCCACTCTGGCGACATGGGTGCATTGGCTTATGGGTGAAGCAGGCATTGATGTTTCCATGTTTGGGGCCCACTCTGCACGTGGGACTATGGCTTCCAAATCTTTTGCCTTGGGCGTCACTCTCGCTGACATCATGAAAACAGCTGACTGGTCAACAGAGTCTACTTTCAAGACATTCTATTGTAAACCTATTTTTGATGTGGCTTCTGTTGTGGTGGCTAAGCTTTAAACAAGCATAATCGGAGCCTCCGATCCTGACATAGAATAAAAAATTTGCAAACATTTGTGACAAGAATTTTCAATTCTATTAAGGACACGGAGGTGAGGATTATCCCACCCAGGTTAAGACGTTTACTGGGTCCCAGAGCGTCTTCCTGATCAGAGCTCTGGCGGGACGAGGAACCTTCTTTGTCCTCCTGGAAAGGGTCAGGAGCCGCTGCCTCCGAAGAGGTGCTATAATCATGATCCGTGCTCAGCTTGGTGGCTAACCTGGCAAAACCCGCTGCGTGGGGACCCTTAGCGGTCTTCCCACCAGTCCTGGAATGCAATGGGGGAGTAGGCAGCCAGCCCTGCTGTTCGGCGCAGCCACAAAGGTGACGCTATAAAGGCTCATTGATGTAATGGATCTGATTCCTAATGTTTCCCCCCTTTTTTATTGTCCTTGATTTGTGACATGGGTGGCGAGGTCAGTGTTATGGTATTGCTTTTACTTTCCCAGGTTCGGATGGCAAATGATTACCAATGGAGCGGATGTTCCTGGCCTACGGAAACCTTGGTTTGGTGAGGAGTTGGCTCCCCTTCTGGGTGGGCGGAGAGTCGTTGGAGGATTCAGTACTTCCCGTTGGTTTGAGTTTCGAGTCGGGCTCCTGTTGGGTCTCGGTTTGTGGACCGGAAGAAAATCTCCTTGTCATGGCAGGATGACTGTTTCGAATGTTTTACAAGAGTTGTATGGTTTAACTGCCTTAACTGTTTCTACTGGATTCTGAACAAAGAAAGAGGACACTGAGATGTTGTGAAGCGATTATATAGGGCAGTGGCTCTATGGTTGGTCACACGATATTGTGATATCATGGGAAATGTAGTATTATTAAAACTTTTTTGTGATTGGCTGCTGTTAAAAAGTAGTAAAGAAAAGAGAAGCATAATCCTCGCCTCTGTGTCCTTAATAGAATTGAAAATTCTTGTCACGAATGTTTGCAAATTTTTAACTGTGACCAGCACTACTGAAGGCTGGGCTCACGATCAGGACAGGCTTTAAGGAGTTAATGGGCCGGGGTAGAGGGTCATGTTACACAGGCATATGATTACAGTTCTGATGGATCTGCCAAAGAAGATGGAAATGATGCCCGGCACTGAACTGGGCTACGCATGGAAGTGCCCAGAGGTTGCATTATATCAGCCTGAAGGCATTGAAAGGCACCCGCAGCTTTACTTACTTTGTCCCGTGGGCTGATGAAAGGTAAGCCCTACATCATGCCATCATTCTGTAAGTGCCGTAGTGCACATGCGTTTGTGCTGCCCCACAGTGCCTGACCTACTCCACAACCGCGAGTGACACCAGGCACTGATAATTAATGTTTTAAACATACAAATTGAATCTGTATGACAGATTGTGATTTGAAATGTTTTCTTTAGGTCTGAAATAAGAGCGGGCGGAGCCCCCACGCTCAAACGGAGAAACTGCCCATGAGTTAGAGGTCTTACTAAAAGCGAACAATAACTCAACTAGTAAATCAGTAAATGTATGTGCCAGGTAAGGCAAAAAAATTCTTCCATTAAGCGGTTTCAAACTAAAAATGGTATTGTGTGCTGAAAAAATATATAAACTAGCAACAGCTCCAGTTTCCGAGGAAACAAGGCTGATTTTGTAGTGAGGCTGGAAGATTTCTCCAAGACTACGTATGGGGGGAGGGGAGCGAATGGAAGAAGGCGAGAGAGCTGCAAACAGACAACTCCATGGCTTCCCAGCAAGGGGAGGGTGGAGAAAGCACAGGAGCAGCCTTTTGGGAATTTGCCTCTCGATTTTCTTAATCAACCGTTCTTGCTCTCAGAGGGAGAGGATGTGGCGCAGCGGTCAGAACTGCCTACTCAGGAGCTGGGGACCAGTGGTCGAGTCTTGGCAAAGTCAGCTCAGCATCTTGTGATTCTGGGCAAATCACTCTATTTCCCCCGTGCCCCTGGAGAGCACTATAGTAAAGAAAAGAAAATCTCGAAGAGGTAGTGGGGGCGGGGAAGCAGTGTTCTGCGAGGGGGTTGAGGGAGACGGCACACAGAGATTAAGTGACGGCACTGCAAATGAAGGGTGATTTAATTTAAATGAAACAAAAGAACAATCGGTTGTGGGAGAGCTGTCCTGCAGCAGGCAGGAGAAAGTCATTTAAGAAAATAGTGCTCACAGACTGTAATTAAAACATACCAAATAACAACACATGTAACAGGGGCAGTCCTCATGGGAGGTTACAACAGGAGTAAAGGAGGCACTAAGGAGGGACTACTAAGCCTATTCACGAATCAAAATCGGCCATTTACAAAGGACAGGAGATGTTTGAAAAGATGGGAGGAGAAATGGGCAGAGCTTAAAGTCCATACCTGAATACAGCATGTCTCGAAGAGACAGCACAAGCACTGCCCAGGCGAGACCAAAAAAAGAAAGATTACATTCAATTAGGATCAAGGTCGTTGGGAATAATTTCAAAAGCTATTCCTTTTCTGAATTGCACTGTCTTAAAGAGTCCTTAAAAGAGGAGATAAATGCGGTTTGAAAACTTGCAACAACATCTCATAATATTCATGGACAGTTTCTTTTGGTTCCTGAGTCATTCTTTTAATTTTTAACAAATCAATATCCTTAGGAGGAATTTTTCCCTTCAGGAAGTTTATCACTGTCTCATATTTCTCTGTCACTATAGGTGACGAAGCACCTGTTCCCTTTTCTCTCTGGGGCTCAGCTTTCGGCCATTGTACAGAAATTTTACACCCAGACCATACATCTGCTGGAACCACAATGTCAAAGAATGTATCCAGGTCCTTCCACAACACCTTCGAAATTTTAATAAACCTTTCCACCTAATCATACCAATGCACTGGTTTATCTCTCAGCTTTGGAAAATTGTTTGAAAATGCAATCCAATCACCTCTACTCCATGGAACATGTACATAAGTACCCTAAAGTACTTCTCTCAATGGATATTCTGCCGCTTCTCCCACTTCATACTATCTTCTTTCCATTTCCCTCTTTTTCTTTTCATGCTTTCTTGCCTACCTAAGTTCTTGCTTCTCCACATCCTTCCATCTGTGAATGCATTTTATCAATTCCATGATATGAACTCACATCCCTGCAATCCTCAAATTCTCAATAGCCTGCCATCCAATTCAACTCATTAATTTTGATGCAAATTCACATTATTTGTAAGATCCACATCATATTTCTTTGCTATTCCTGCTAAATAACTGTTTGTAGTAGCTCCTTTGCGAGTAATTTCTTTACATAAAAAGGTAAGTTCAGGTCTCTCGTATTAATCTAAATGATTGAAATCCAAACATTCCCAAATTAATTCCTCCAAATCAATTTTTAATTATGGAATGTCTAAAGGTTTGTCCTTTATAAATTCTGCACCCTTCAGAGGCTCTGTAGCTTCCGCCCTTCTTTCCCTGGTCAGTTTCTCAATCTAAGCTGGTGATCCACCATCTCTACTTCCAGGTAACTCACTAGAACCCAAATGGGTCGTAAATACCAAGGCTCCTCCTCCGTCTATCAAGGCTTGTACATTTTGTTGAGGCCTCCACAACACTAGCTGAATATTCAGTGTAGTCGGTACTTCAACAACTGGAGTCGTCGTAACCTCTAAGGTTCGTTCAATTTGGGGTGGTGCAGTAGGGATTACTTGTGGCACAACTGGATCAGAATCAATGGGGACCACTGTTATTGGTCGCCTCATTACTGATGGGGCAATTAGTAAAACCTGTAAGGGTCATTCAATGGAAGGTAATACTGGTTGTACTGGATCAGTAGGCACAGTTTGGCTCGCACTAATGCTTATCTCTCCTGGATCAGTTTAGGTCACATGAGGTGGTCGGGATGACAGTATTTCTTCCAGTATCTCATCTCCTGAATCAGTATCTGATACTTCCCCTTCTCGCTTAACTGTATCTTTATACTTTTCCTTAACTTCTGATGTAAGAACTGAATACAGCCTAGTTCCCTCGATAATTCCCTTCCTCCATCTACGCTGCTCTTCATCCCATTGGGTGTTTGCATAATTTTTCATTGCTCTACCTGTTCCCCTCTGATGTTTTTCCTTCTCCTTCTCTCTTGCAACCTTTGCCCAGATCTGTAAAGCTTCATAATGCATGGGTCGAGGTGGTGGCTTGATTTCATACAATTTTCCCCTCTAATTATCTAAAATTCTGGTGTTAAAAGTTCGCTATCTAGGGAAATTCAGTTTACCTTCATCTTCAGTAATTCTCATCCATTGTTTCAACCACAAACACAAATTGAATCCGTGCTCTGTAGTCATTATGTAAGCTGGGGTACCCTCAGGAGGTGACTCTTCGCCTTTCCTAACAGGTATAGTAACATCTCCCCTCACAAATTTCTTAAAATCCTTTAAACATTTCATATTAGCAACTCAATTGACCAAATCATTTTTGTAAAACCCAATGATCTGATTATGTTCTATATACGTCAAAATTTTCAATAACCAATCGAATAACAGCTTTAATTTTCAGTTGCCCTCTGTCCAATCTGTTATCCAAACTCCACCTCACAATGTCCAATAAGCATTGCAACATGAAACACCATCCGACCAATACCAGCGCAAAACACACCAACCAGCTAATCCCAGGGCAAACACTATGACGTCAAACTCTCACTCCTCGTAGCATCCACCCTCCTTTACAATTTTTCTCCGTTATTTCGAACAATAATTTTTGACCAATCTTGTTTGCTTAACTCCTTTCTAGCAGAAAAATATTTAGATCTACATTCACTCAGAAAGATTTCACAATCGCAAGTGACTTCTTGACCAGCGAAAATTCACATCAATTAACGCAGCTTCACCCTAGTGCACAATGAGGTTTCACCAACATTAACAAGGTTAATCAATACAAACAATTGTCCCTACTGTTACTGATGGAAGTGATGGTACCTCACACCCCACATCTACTGATCTTTTTACAAACCAAGATTAATATTGCGGTATCTTTCGACTTCTTGGAGCATGAAATCAACTTCTTCACAACAACTTTTTAATACTATTCCTGTAAATATTGATTCATCCAATTATAACACATTCACTCTACTCTCACAACCACAACATTATACTCCCTATTGATACTCACAACTCCAAACCGCAATCGTCAAGACCGTAACTGTTCGTCACTCCATCCGAATCCGGGCACTGGAAACTGGAATTGGGAACTTTCAAAATAAACTTTGGGGTAATCATTTTTAAGCTCTATTCTGGTTGTAAACCATAATTCTGCTACAAGAAACTGCTGGAGCCCAAAAAGGACTCTCCAAGATGGTTCAAACCTTTTACATACACCCACTTACAGAAGTCTCCATGGAGAATCCCCGGGGCTCCGGAGAGGTCAATGGACCTTTTCACCATTTGGAGAATTAGAGCATCCCTAAAGAATGTCATTAAAACATCATAGACATTTAGAATTTGCGATGAGTCAATGAGAGAGATTCGGATAGTTTTAAAACCTTTTTTATTATAAGTTTAGAGTTTCTAATTATCTTTATTCAGTTTAGAAATTTAAGAAATGATAAGAACCCATGAAGAGTCCCATTGGAAAAGAGCGAACAAAGAGGAATGAACTTCTCATAAAGAGTAGTTCTGGAAAACTCAGCTGAGTTTCCCACAGTTGCAATTCCGACTGTATTTATAATAGCGTTCTGTGCAGTAGCTTTGATCACAAGTCAATAAAGGCAAATCACCTTGTAGCTGCGAGAGCTGCCGGGAGGGCTTAAGGGATCACAGGATGCCATAGTGTGCAGAACGTGATTTATTAGTGTTCTCAGACCGAACAAGAATTGTCCGGGTTATAGGGATTTTGCTCAAACAGAAGGGTAACACAAAAAGGTAGGAGATGGCTTCTCTCCAAAAGTCCCGGTTCTGGTCCGTTAAGGTCGAGATCCTCTGTGTCTCTCTCTCTCTTGCGTGCGGCGGGCAGGGGAGGAAAGAGAAAAAAAATAGGTCGGGGTCAATAACTGGCCTTGTGGATTGTTTCTGGTCTGTCCTACCGTCACCAGAGCATACGTGCGGGAAGGGTTGTGTGGGACTGTGAGTTTTACACTATCGTCACCCGAGTGCCCTAACTCCCCGTACCTCCCCACCACCCCCACCAGAACGATCCCCTGAGGGGTACTCGCCTTATGCCACGGCCCGTCTTCAGGGCCGTGGCATCGGGACCCGGGGCGTCTTCTCCCTCCTTCAGCCCGCCGGGTGTGGTTGCGGTGTACAATGCACCCTTCTGACTCTGTCTCCTCTGCTCTTCTCCGCCTTCGCCGTCCTCCGCCTCTCCGCTTTGCTCCCCATGCTCCGTCCGTCTTCCTCCGAGGTCACGCGCCATTTCCTCGTCCTCCTTGCTTTTTGTGCATCCCCCTTCCGCCTTCGTCAGAGACTCCTCCTTCCTCACTTGGGCCGACACTAGACCGCTACCCGCTTCCGGAGTAGACGGACTCGGCTCGTTCGTTTCCCACTTCCGGTCCGTCCCAGCGCCGTCCTCTCCACAGATCTCCCCCCTTAGGAATGGACGGTGGGGCCATTCAGTTGAGTGATTCCTGGACAGATAGTCCGCACAGATTTGCCGGGTACCAGGTACGTGCATACCGCCTAAAAGGAAAAGGGTTGTAGTGCTAAGAACCACCTGAGAATGCGCTGATTGGAGTCTTTGTTTTTCACAAGCCAGGTGAGTGGGGCATGGTCAGTGAGAATGGTGAATGAACGTCCCAACAGATAATATTGAAGAGCCTCAACTGCCCATTTGATGGCCAAACATTCTCTTTCAATTGTGGAGTAGTGTACCTCCCTAGGGAATAGTTTCCCAATGATAAAAGAAGAGGCTTAAGATCACCATTTAAGTCAGGCTGATATAGTACGGCACCCAGAACAGAGGCATCGGTTTGAAGAATGAAGTGTTTGTGGAAATCAGGGCAGTGTAACACGGGTGCTGTGCAGATGGCTTTCTTTAGGGATTGAAAACTGCTTTCGTGGGTGGCATTCCAGGTTGTTATTCGGGATGAGTAGGTCTTGGTCAGGAGGTCGGTCAGGGGACTGGCTAAGGAAGAGAAATTCGGGATAAACCGTCTATAGTAGCCAATGAACCCAAGGAAGGAGCGTATGTCACGTTTTGTTTTGGGAGCGGGAGAGTTTTGATGGCTTCGATTTTGTTTAGCTGAGGTTTAATGAGCCCCTTCTGTATTGTGTATCCGAGATACTGAATGGTGTCAGTGACCAACAGTGATTTCTTTGGGTTTATCCTGAGACCGGCATCTTGGATGGCCGAAAACACAGCAGCCAAATGCCTCAAATGTTCTGTCCAGGTGGGGCTATAGACGACTATGTCGTCTAAATGGCTGGCAGCGTATCCCTGCATGGGGTCTCAGCAAGCGGTCCATTAGCCGCTGAAACATTGCTGGTGCCCCATGGAGGCCGAAAGGGAGTACTTTAAACTGATAAAGCCTGAGGGAGTTGCAAAGGCGGTCTTTTCTCTGGCCTGAGGAGTTAGTGGTATCTGCCAATAACCCTTAGTAAGGTCGAGGGTCGACATGTATCTGGCATCTCCTAACCGCTCAATTAGCTCATCTATTCTTGGCATTGGATAAGAATCGAATTTGGTGATGCTATTCACCTGACGAAAGTCGATGCAGAAACGTAGGCTTCCGTCTGGTTTTGGCACCATCACGATAGGGGAGCACCAATTGCTTGTGGAAGGTTCTATGATATGAGCCTGTAACATGGCCGTTACTTCTTTCTCTACTGCCTACCTTCTAGCTGCTGGAATGCGGTATGGTTTCTGCTTTATGATGGTTGGGTCTAGGGATATGATGTCGTGCTGAATCATAGCGGTCAACCCGGGTGTGGAGGAAAAAAGGCCAGGGAAGTGTTTTAACATAGCAAGCAACTGAGACTGTTGCTCCGGGGATAACATGTCTCCGGTTGGGGCTCTCTCGTTTAGGGTTTCCTGAGTGTCCGCGGTGGAGATTTCTAAGGTTCTCTCGGTATTCACGACAACAACGCCGGCTCCCCTGTTCCAGCAGGCAAAACGGGTTCTTCCCATCTCTTTAGTAGATTTACATGATAAATCTGTTTGCCCCCAGCCCGCAGTGGTTGTAGAACACTATAGGTGACAGGGTTTTTTTTTTTCTCTATAACATAGGGCCCCTGCCATTTCATCAACAACTTAGGGGCCGATTCCGATTCAGGCCGGAAATCTCCCCGACCGAGCTGGACCCGGAGAGATTCCCGACCGAATCGGACCCTAGCAGCCCGACCGAACGAGTACGATGCGCACGTATGCCATCGGACTCGGTTCGATCGGACTCATTGAAGTCAATGGGAGCCAGTCGTATCGATGCGTACACGGGCTCCCATTGACTCAATGGGCACGCACGCGAACAAGGGGCGCCCCCTACAGCGTGTTCGCGTCGATGCGGGTCGCGCCGTACATGCACGTGTAGGGGGACCCATGGGTCCCCTGTGTGCGACTCGCGTGCCTACGCTTCCAGGGGGGTCCGACACGGACCCCAAAGTGCGGCTCCGACAGCTCCTTGGAGCCGGACTGCGCGGAGTCGGTCGGAGCGGTCGAGATGCGCATCGTACTTACCCGGCCGGGAACGTCTCCATTGCGCGGTGCGAAGTCGTCCCCGTGCGAGGTCGGTCGGAGCGGTCGGGTCCTGCGAGCGAGTCGGTCGGAGATTCGCATAGCGCACGCATCGTACTCGCTCGCCCGGACGCACGTCACGATTCGGTCGGGAAATAGGGCTCCGAATCGGATCCGGTAAAGCCGAATCCGATTCGGAGCCCTACCGGCCGAGATCGGAATCGGCCCCTTAGTCTCTGAAGATGGGAGTAAGATAAGCACCTTCTCTCCTGGTGTGACCTCCCTCAACTGGCTATTCCGATCGTAATAGCGTTTTTGGGTGCTTTGGGCCTTTTCCATGTTTTCGTGTACTAATCCCCAGATCTTAGTGATAGCTGACTTCAAGTCAGCCGCATATTTCATCAGGGGTTGTCCCTCCTCATCTTCCCCTTCCCATTGTGCTGCTGCCATGTCTAGTAGTGTTCGCGGTTTTCTCCCGAACAACAGTTCGAACGGAGAATAGCCTGTTGATCTTTGCTCATGGGTTCTTATAGCAAAAAGGATTAGGGGTAACTTCTGGTCCCAATCTCTCCCGGTTTCTGAGATGACCTTGCAGAGCAAGTGTTTGATGGTTTTGTTATAACGCTCCACAAGGCCATCTGTTTGAGGGTGGTAGACAGAAGTTCGGAGTTGACGATTACCCAATATCTCACATACCTGGGCCATCTACGCGGGACATGAAAGGGGTCCCTTGGTCGGGTAAGTATCTCTGATGGAAACCCCACCCGGGAGAACAGGGTTATCATGGCCCTAGCTATGGTAGGGGTGGTCATTGTGGACAAGGGAAAAGCCTCCGGATACCGGCTTGCATAGTCCACAATGACCAGGATGTATTTATGGCCTCTGGCTGAGGGTGGTAGTAGACCTACCAGATCCATACCAACTCGTTTGAATGGGACGTCTATAATAGGCAAAGGAAACAGGGGGGCCTTCTTTATCCCTTCGGGGTTCGTGTATTGACACCTCACACAGGCCGCGCAGTGCTTTGCCACATCCCTATACACCCCTGGCCAATAGAACTTATTCAGGAGATATAGCTGCATGTTTTCTTTTCCATAGTGTCCGCCCCCCGTTTGGTTGTGTGCCAGGTGTACTGCGTGTTCACGGAAAGGAAGGTGCGAGTAACTGGGTGTTGGAGTGTTTTCCCCTTTTACGGATCTATACAGCAATCCCTTTTTACAAAAAAATAGGGTCCTACCTGGTCTGGCTCTGGTTCCTGTACTTGTTCCCAGGCATGGATAAGGGTGTTGTCTTCCCTCTGGGCTGAGCAGAAGCTAATCGGGGCTGTTTCAACTGGGTCTGTAATGGAGAAAGGAAAAGCATGATGGGAGGTCTGCAGGTATTGCTTTTTCTCTCCGTCTTTCGTTCTTGCTCTTCCTATCCTTTCCTGTTATGCCTTCCACATCACTGTCACAAAAGGGGCCTCATGTAACCAAGTCAAGTCCGCCCTTTCCGTCTCATCCAGATATTGGCCAAATCGGGGTGGTCGGTACCAATGATGACCGCTTCAGGTAGTGAGGGTATGACACCCAACTTTCTTAGTGTGGGTCGCTTGATACGTCCAACAGGACTCTCCGCCACGGGATAGGTTTTGGTGTCCCCGTGTACACAGGTAACATGCACATGTTCGTTCTCTTTTATTTGGGGTCGGGGTATCAAGGCTCTATCTACTACGGTCACATGGCACCCGGTATCTAAGAGAGCCTGTTGTTTCTTCCCATTTAGGAGGATGTCCTTCCTGTACTGCTGAGGGCCCTTACCAGTTACAAATATCCGTCCCCTGGAGTATCCCACCTCCATTGGTTCTGCTGCTGGGGTCCGGTGAGGACACTGCCGGGCTATATGCCCCCACTCACCACAATGATAACATTGCGGGCCTTGTCCACCTGGACTAGGGGTGGGGTGTAAGGGTTTTGGATATATGCGTGGTGCTGCCTGGGGTTTTGTATCAGGTCTAGGTGTGTTTCTTGAGGTCACAAAAGGGGTTCGTGGTATACCAGCCTTGAATTCTGGAGATCTGTGGAAAGCACACGCCAACTCCACTGCTGTAGTAGAAGTTAGGTTTGGGTGCTGTTTAACCCCTTAGCGGGTAGTCGCTGGTAGGGCATCTAGGAATTGTTCCATGATTACTTTTTCTGTGACGTCTTCCATACTAGACACGTGGGGTGTCAACCATCGATTTCCCAAATCCTTAATTCTGTAATACAGGGCACGCGGGTTGTCCCCAGATGCCCATTTCTCTTTCCTAAATTTGTTTCTATAGTATTCCTGGTCGCACCCTAGTCGCTCGAGTATGGTTCTTTTCACTTCCTCATAGGTTGTTGTGCCGGCAGGATTGGCGGCCTGATAGGCTGCTTGTAGTTCGCCGGACAAGAGAGGGGCGATGTATTGGCTCCACCTTTCCTGGGGCCATGCAGCGGTGGCTGCAACCCTTTCGAAATTGATAAAAAACTAATCAGGGTCTTCCCCCTCCTGAAACTTTTGCAAGACTGAGCCAGGGACATAGGGGCGCACTCTGGTGCTTACTATGGCGTCCGTAAGCCGGAGTATAGCCGTGTCCTGCACCTGCTGGTTTGTGGTGATTAGGGCGGCTTGATCCTTCAAGGCATCTTGCAGTGCTTCCCTATCCTTCTGGGCGGTTTGGACCTGCTGCTCAAGTACCAGCTGCAGGTGTCGTTGTCCTTCCGCTAGCTGGTTAATGATGCTTTCCACTGCTACGGGCACGGGCTGTGTCATGATTCGACACCCTGGGAGAGTAATCCCACTTCTGACACCACTTTGTAGCCGCGAGAGCTGCCGGGAGGGCTTAAGGGATCACAGGACGCCGTAGTGTGCAGAACGTGATTTATTAGTGTTCTCAGACTGAACAAGAATTGTCCGGGTTATAGGGATTTTGCTCAAACAGAAGGGTAACACAAAAAGGTAGGAGATGGCTTCTCTGCAAAAGTCCTGGTTCTGGTCCGTCAGGGTCGAGATCCTCTGTGTCTCTCTCTCTCTTGCGTGCGGCGGGCAGGGGAGGAAAGAGAAACAAAACAGGTCAGGGTCAATAACTGGCCTTGTGGCTTGTTTCTGGTCTGTCCTACCGTCACCAGTGCATATGTGCGGGAAGGGTTGTGTGGGACTGTGAGTTTTACACTATCGTCACCCGAGTGCCCTAACTCCCCGTACCTCCCCACCACCCCCACCAGAACGATCCCCTGAGGGGTACTCGCCTTATGCCACGGCCCGTCTTCAGGGCCGTGGCGTCGGGACCCGGGGCGTCTTCTCCCTCCTTCAGCCCGCCGGGTGTGGTTGCGGTGTACAATACGCCCTTCTGACTCCGTCTCCTCTGCTCTTCTCCGCCTTCGCCTCTCCGCTTTGCTCCCCACGCTCCGTCCGTCTTCCTCCGAGGTCGCGCGCCATTTCCTCGTCCTCCTTGCTTTTTGTGCATCCCCCTTCCGCCTTCGTCAGAGACTCCTCCTTCCTCACTTGGGCCGACACTAGACCGCTACCCGCTTCCGGAGTAGATGGACTCGGCTCGTTCGTTTCCCACTTCCGGTCCGTCCCAGCGCCGTCCTCTCCACACACCTCAAGAATATCTAAAAAGAATCTACTCTCCATTAAAAAGAGTCTCGGGGAAAGGAAAATCCAGCAGCAGGACCACCGGATGTGTGTCTAACTAGCTAAGATCACTCATTATTATAGTTTTCTCACACAAGTATCAAGTTTGATGGCGTCTCTACTTGATGTCCAATCAGAACAGTTCACGAGGTGGTGTTGTCAGTAGTACGATGCATCTTCTTCCGATTCCCACAGTCTGCACTCTTGTCATCAGGTTTAATGCAGTTTTATTAGCGTTATTGTTACATGGGGGAAGGATCCCATGAGAAACACCTTTCATTAACTAAAAGATGCATTGTAGGCTTGTTGCATAGACAAAAGCTAGTCAGTAATGTAAAAGCAAATATCAATGTTATTCGGAAGCAACATTTATAAAAGTCTATGTCACAATTTATTCCATGCAGTTTTTAAAAGGTTCATTATATTCTAGTGAAATGATCTAACATGGGGTGAGGAACTAAATGAATAATGATATTAGAGTCAGCACATTTCTAAAGATGACGTCAATGCTAGGCAGTTACACAGAATGCTTTACTATGAGCAACGGTCAAAAGGAAAGCTTTAGGCCTAGTCAAGACACAGGCTGAAGTATAGTTACTTGGTGGGAAATTTTGAAAAACACGCATTTATAAATGGAGCATTTCTAATGACATCTTCTACTTTTACATTAGTATAATGAGATATATTTTCGGTTTATTTATTAATATTCCAGCAAAGTTCATTCACATTTTCATTTGTAAGTCTTTTTCTAAAACAAACATTTCAATAACATATAAACGTGCTCTAAAATTCTAACATAGTAAATAAGTAGATTTTCTAAATATATGGTCATTTTCCCATCTGCATGAAGAATGTTTCAGCTTGAATGAAGGACAACTGCCTAAAACTAAACATGGACACAACAGAAGTCCTAATTTTTGGCAAACAAACCTACATCTAGAATGACTCCTGCTGGCCCTTGGAACTCGGACACACCCCGACGCCGAAAGAGCACACCCACAACATTGCCATTATCCTAGACAGCAAACTCTCCATGAAACGTCAGGTCAACGTCGTCTCCTCAGAATGCTTCCACACGCTTCGCATTCTCTGCAACATCTTCAAGTGACTCCACATCACCATCAGGAAGACGGTAACGCACACTTTCATCACCAGCCAACTGGATTAAAGCAGCACACTCTATGCAGGCACCACCACCGAACTCATGTAAAGACTCCAGACTATCCAGAATGCAACCACCAGACTGACCCTCAACCTGCCCAAGAGAACCCAAATCATCCAGCACCTGAAAGACCTCCACTGGCTCCCAGTCCAGAAGAGATGCCATTTTAAGCTTCTGACTCACGCATACAAAGCCCTCCAATACCTAGGTTCCACCAACTTGAACTGCCGTCTGCACTTACACTGTCCCCCAGGAACACCCGCTCCGCTCACCTCGCCCTCATTCAGATCCCTTGTATACGCCGCTGCTGCGCTGGAGGACGCTTGTAGGAGGCTGGCTTAGTATATGGTGCATGCTTATTTAAGTGATGCACCTTGCACTAGTCCAGGCAACCCTTATGGTGATTTTAGTGGTCTTTTATGACCATAGAAAGCTCTCAAGGTGGTAGCTGTGGAGAACAGCCTTCAGCCTTATCTTGAAGGAGTGTTAAGCAACTTATTTTACCAGTTTAATCATGTAGTGTAGGTTAAACAAAAAAGAACCACACAGTGTTTATATAAAAATACCTCTATTTATTTCTCAACACTCACTAACACATTGGTATATCTCCTACCCGGAGATATCAACACAAATACACAACAATTTTTCAATTGCAATAAGGTAAGTCGCACAAAATACAGTACAAAGAAAGTGGAATGTGAACTGCAAAGGAGGACAGGACTTGGACCAGAAGACCCAGTGGAGCTGGAGACACAAGGAACCACCCAAGGTAAGTAACCAGGAACCCCACGGAGGCTGTGTGCAGAGTGGGAACACAGCCGCATGTCCAATGGAAGTCAATGGAGAAGTTGAGGCTGCAGTTTTGCAGAAGAAGGACCCTTCCCGGGGGACCCCGAAGATTTTCTTTGGAGGACGGAAGGTTGGAGTCACCCCACCCGTGGATGGCCAGGAGACCAGGTTACCTACACCAGGGAAGCCAGGTGCATAGTGGTGAAGAGTCGTCGGAACCCTCTATAGACGACAATGGAAGACTTGGAGAAAAGTGCCTCTGGAGAAGAAGGTGAAGAAGTCCGCTGGAATCCAAGGGTGGATTCTGGAAGTGACGAACCTGCAAGCAGAGGGAACAGAGTCTTTGCCACTCAGGAGTTACCAGGAGGCACAGAAGAGCAATGCCCAACGATGTCAGATGGTTCAGACAAGTTGACTGTGCCCTTTTTGCTGCAGCTGTGTGGACCAGACGATGCCGAGGAAGACCAGGAGCCATGCACGAGCTGTTCCACGTCAGATGTCAGAAACTAGGTGGTCGGTGTCCAGCAGGAGCACCCACAACCTTGGTAGCCGCATCTGGCATGGAGCACTAAAAAGGAGCAATGTTGGGACCAGCAAGGTTCAAGGGACCCCTCAACAGCAGGAGAGCCAGAGCAGGCCCCAAGCAAGCAGGGGAGCCCACTGAAGCAGGAGAAGACCCTTAGGAGGCCCAAAAGGCCGAAGGCACAGGAGTCGCAAGACGACCTCGAGCAGCTTACCATGAAGGAAGGTCCACGGTGCAGAGGATGTGGTGAGGACGCTGTACTGAGCAAGAAGAGATAATGGAGGCTGTAGCTTTTTATACCCTGAAGATCTCTGGAGTGTATAGCCAGCAAACCTTGGCAACGGCAAGTCAACGTGGTGAGCAGGGCTTTGGTCCCAGTGGTTTCGGCAAGGGATACTGGCTTAAAAATTGCAGAGAGGACAGGTCAGGCCTCAAGAGAGTTGCAGAACCACCACCTGTGTTGCTGAGCCTTGGGAAGTCTGCGGGACATCAAGACTAGCGAAGTCCAATTGTCCAGACGGCAGAAGAGTGATGTGGTTTCAAGCTTGAGTCTTGTCCCATGATGTTCTAAGGAACCACCCATAGGTAAGCCCTTAAGTACCAAATGTGCCCATCAAAGCAGTCTGGTGGCACTGGCAAATGCCCCCACCCCAGTCCGATACACTAAGGCTGTCTGGGAGGTGGTCACACCTCCCTGAGACAGGAAACCTATTGTTCTACCTTCCCTTGCTCGAGCTTGGCTCAGCAGCAGGAGGGCAGAATCATGCATGTGGTCTGCAGCAGCACTAGCTTGCTGTCAGAACCTGAAAGGCTGTTACCGGGAGTACAGGGGGTTGCCCCAAGGGAGCCCCCCAGTACATTGGATCATACTTCCAACACTGGAATCAGTGTTGGGGTATGATTCCAACATGTTTGATACCAAACATGACCGGTTTCGGTGCAGCCACTATATAGTTAGACATTTCGTATTGACTGATGTCCACTATATGTTTTAAAACGGCAGACCACACTTACAAAGCCTGGAGAATCGACTCCAGGGTTTGTAGGGGGGTCCTGCTCATGCAGGGGCACCCTCACTTAGAACCAAGCACCCTGCCCTCAGGACTGAAGAGCCTGCCATAGGGGTGACTTATAGGTTTTAAGTGCAGTGACCTCAGATATATGGGAACTTATATCTGTCATGAGAGCTGCAAGCACCAACTCACACAGGCTACAATGGCAGGCCTGTAGTCACAATTTAAGTGGACTCCCATTGGTGACATAATACATGCTGCAGCCCATGGGAGACCCCTGGTGTACCTAGCCCCTGGGTACATTAGTACCATATACTAGAGACTTACAAGGGTACACCAGTAGCCAATTGTGGATGTACAAAAGTACTTACCATGGTCAATTTAGGGAGAAAGCACAGTGACTGGGGTCCTGATTAGCAGGATCCCAGTAAGTCTAGGTCAAAAACATACTGACATCAAGCAAAAAGTGAGGGTAACCATGAAAGCAGATCCTGCTTTGCTACATTGCTCCTTCTCCTCTCTCACCGCCAAAGCCTGGAACACTCTCCCCCTCACTGACCGATTTCAGGAAGGAGCTCAAGACCTGGCTCTTCGAAGGAGGCCACGAATGAGACATACTGCAAGCGCCTGGATACCCTCTCGGGTGACAAGCAGCGCTCTACAAATAATGACTGATTGATTGAATAATTACAGTTCCCCAGACCCCCGGTACTCAGTACAACTGCACCCGTTGTGCCATTGACAGCTATCCCCACGGGAAGAGCCCTGAAGCCACTCTTGACACTGGTCCACCAACATTATTTGCTTTGCCAAAATAATGTCTGTGCAAAGTAAATTCCAGTGGTGGACTGCAGACTACTCTTCATATTGGAAATGTATCAGAAATTAAGTTCCTAATGTGCTGGGCCACAAGTGAACTAAAATGATATGTATGAAACACTATCTATCCTTCCCTTCTTGTTACAGGTGAGAAACGTCTTGCCGCTGCCTCCCCCCTCTTCATATTGAAGAGGTGTTTTTTTTTAGCAAAACGCTAAATAATATAGTAAAAATATATGTGTAATATTAACGTGCAGTCTTTAATGAATAAAATGTGATTAAAAATGTGCAAAATGTAGTTAGTAGCCACACATTGATGTACTAGGCCTCAAAACTGTTTAAAGCAGCATTGCTTAGAAAGTAGTTTGACTAAAATGTGCTGATGCACGCATCAAATGTTTAATTCTTGACCTTTCCATAATCATGTTTTTATGTTTTACGTAGCTCTGCAAAATGATTCCTCTGATAAAAAGAATTTGAAATCCTTGTTTAGAATTCCCTATTTAGTAGAATTATGAAGAATAACCACATGGAATGCAGCACCTAAACTGAACTTGACCTCTTTTAGCATACTTATTTTATTCACAAATGATAAAGGCGTGAAAAATAATGTTCTTTCGTTACTGCAGATGTTTTCTTTTTAATATAGTTCATTGTTAGCTAACATATCATTTGCTTCATTAGAGGTGAGAAATGTAGTCCCACTTGTGGGAAATGATGTCTAGAATGAAGAAGCGTCATGTGTAGTTTAGATTAAAGCAACAAATGTACACACTGGAAGATAATTGTCTGTACACTATTGTATTCGCGCGAGAAGAAGAGTGAACCTGTTCTCAGAAAGAACCCTGAAAGACGATTGGACGAGAAGAGGAGAAGATGCAACATTAACTACAACATTAAAATTGGACTTTTTATAGTAGAACTTGTTCCTACAGTGTTAAAATACTTTTCGCCCCGCCAGACACTATTAGATGTCGAATGCTTTACCCATGTGCCATTTACCCATCTTATTGATTGCGGTTGCTACTGCTACTTCACGTTTCCCTTGCTTTATTTCTGTTTGCCTCTCTTTATGGGAAGTTTTGCTTTGATCTTCCTGAATTTTGGATATTTTGAGCTTTATGCTGGATCTAACTCTCTTTCGAACTTGAACTCTTTATGGGTTCTGACTCAGGGCCGGACTGGGAACTGAAACCGGCCCTGGCAAACTGCTCAGCCGTCCCCCCCTGGGGTGAAGGGGAGTGCAGCCGAGCAGTTTGCGAGGGCCGGTTTCGGCTGATTTTGTTACAGGGGGCCGATATTGCCAACCCCCGGTAACAAAACCGGCCCCCCAGGGGCCCAAAACCGGCCCCCACCCTAGCGGCCCACCGGGGAAACGCCCGGTGCCCGCCACGGCCAGTCTGGCCTTGTTCTGACAGACACCTTTTGACCCATTTTTAGAATAGGGATTTCTTTCTTTATGGAACACGCTTAATGCACTGTATATTATTTGAATTAATCATTATTTCTTTATCAATTCTGTAAAAGATTGATTATTGGAAACTACTGCAAATAAAACTTAAGATTCTGAATAAAGAAAATTTTACTAAACTTGAAATAATAAAACCCTCATTATTGACTAATCTTAGAAATTGTGATTAATATCTATGTGATGATTTGCAAAGATACACTTTTATCTATTTGCAATCAATGGCAACAGTGGGCATGACCACGCAGAGCAGGACACAGTAAGTAAAGCAATATTTTAGCCAATGGAGAAATAAACAGAACCATCCAATGAGAGGGAGCGCTGATCCACTCTGCTGGACTCCTGCCCAGAAGGACTGCTGCCCCACTGTGCTGACCTGCTACACAGCTGCCGTCTTGAGGTGAGAAGGACTGGACCTGCATCTCTAACCCCAGAACCCCATAGTGACTCAAAGGCCTTAGTTGGCTGGCCTCCTGATCAGAAGCCTTGGGGACAGAACAGGCTTCCAATGTCAATTCTCACCTGTGTTTCCGCAGGAGCGATAGGGAGACAACGAAGCAAGGCCCCAACTTCCTCCCTCCACCAAGTCTGCCCAACAAGCTCAAAGCTAGCCAAGGTGAAATGGGGAGGAGGGGAAAGGAAGAGAAAAAGCAAAGGTTCCACGAAAGCAACATAGGAAGGTGTGTGGTGCCCTGGGAGTCTCTATGTGTCTCTTGTATATAAAGAAGAGAACAAGGAAATCAATGAATGTTTCAATCCCTACATGTATCGTACTACAGTGCAAGGAGACATTTGCATATATGTATCATAAATAATACCTGTAATAATCCCCTCTTCCGTAACTTAAGTAAGGGACTGCATACACAGGAGAGGTATACAATCTATGAATAGAAAGAGAGATTTGTAGATTTGAAGAAGAAGCAAAACAGGTTATCTAGAATAGCATTGATATATATAAATGAATGAGAGTAAAAGTATACCTAAAAGATTCTGTAACAAGCGATAATGTAAAATCCAAAAATGCACGATAATCCAAAGCCTGGAAGATTTATATATATACAATAACTCTTTATATCAAATTCTCGTAAAAACAAAACAAAAGTAACACAAAAAAATGCAGGCCTTTCAGGCTAATTCAATGATATATTTCTTTAAGAATCAGAAACTGTGCACTGAGTGTTGTCTCTTTTTATCTAATATTGTAGAATACCAGTACTGTGAAAAGAGCAGATCTCCATAAGCCAGTAGGACTTTAGCATGTAAGTATATGTACACAGAAATCATAACAAGCATTGTATTGCCGCTGAGCGTGTTACCGCCATTGTTCAATGATGGTTTCTGATTGCTTAAATCCTTTTGTCCTTTTCCTTTGCAGGTAACCCAGGAACCAGAGTTGTAGGGAAACGGGAGCAGTAAAGGACGCCAAACAAGCATGGCAATGAGCCGCTAAACTATGGCCCGCGGGAGATGTCGGTGTGAAGGTGCCCCGGAAAGGTAAGTGAGCCGAGGGCAGAAGATTGCATGTGCAACAACTAGAACTAGAAAGCAATCTTCCACACCGGAAAGCGGACTTTATGCTGACAATGCTCCGCCCCTGCCGCAGACGCAGCCGGCAGCAGAGGAAGCATGACATCCAATAACCTTGAACCCAGAACCTGGACTCTGCCATCTGGAGGCCTGCCCTCCAAAGTGGTGCCACCTCAGTCCTGGACCCTTGGAAGTAGGCCCTAAAGTGTTCTGCCAGCCCATCTGTGGATTCAGCAGAACCAAAGCATCTCCTTCCTAGCGTGTCGTACGGTTCCTACTTTCTCAGTAAGACTGTGCTACATGAGCATCAAAACTATATGGGATTGAGGAGACCTTGTATAGAGTGTTCCAAGAGACAATAATGTGCCTACGAAGAAATGTACATGTAAGCAATTCTTTGAGTACACTGATGTGCAAGCAAAATATGTTACAATGGTCTCTGTTTAAATAGATGCCAAATTCAAACGTGAATATGTAAAATGAAAGTGTTTGTGCCCAGGGCCTATGCAACCACACAACAGGCACAGCTAATCTTCTGCAGAACTGGCACATTGACTCTGCTGCATGACGCATTGCCTTCGAAGCTGATGCATTGCCTCTGTTGTGCGGACTTCCCTGATGCAAGGACTTCGCATCGCAGCCTATCCGAACCGCCGCTGCACAGCGCATCTCCACTGAAGGGCATCACAACGCCCAACGCAGCCCATCGGAACCACCACTGCACGACGCATCTCCACATAATGACATTGCATCGCACTTCCCAGCTCCCTGGAGCTGCCGCTGCACAACGCATCTCCTAAGCTGGACCTGGCATTGATTCTTCTGCTCGACTCATCCTCAATGCGGAGCTCCACATCCCTTCACAACCAGGACTGTGTTCAGCGGGCCGAAGTGGGTCCCTGTAGCCAGACCATGCTCCATCGTGGTGGGTCTGAACTTGTGACTTTGTCCCTGTGTGGCGCGACCAGATAACCACATTTGGAGCTTAGTGCATTTTGGCACCATTTCCACTGAAATATTTACACTTGCATATCTCCAGTTCTACTGATTAGATTTTTTTGTTTTGGTCTTGATTGCACTCTATTTTTCTAATTTGGTGTAGGATCCTTCTTGTGTTGTGTTGTCACGTTATTGCTGTTTGAAGTGTTGCACAAATACTTTACAAATTGCCTCTAAGTTAAGCCTGACTGCTCTGTTCCATGCTAACAGAGGGTTGAGCACAGGTCAATTTGGGGTTTACTTGTGACTTCACCTTGATAAGGATTGTGGTTGTTAGTTTAGTAGGGTTTCACCCTCTCCTCAACCAGTAGCCCAATTTCTTACAATCACACAAATCAAGCTATCACAAAACAGTAGAGCAAAAGGCTTGGGTATGATGAATCCAGGGTTAGATTCTGTTGGTATTACAGCACTGGAATTGCTAGGAATTGTCATGCCCTACAGAATGTGTGTACCGATGCAAGGCAGAGGAAGGGGAGATGGGAATGGCACAAACAATAATGCTTTGAAGAAGGTCTCTCCTTGCCACATTTGCAACAAGGTCGGCCACTGGAAGAGGGAAAGCCGATATAATCCTGAGTGCAGTTCAATGCTCAAGTACCAAGCTCCATGCTTCAGAAAGAGATTCCTCACATGCAGAAGCCTCCTGGAGTGAATCTGAAAGATCCAAGAATAGGGTTACCACAATCCCCATACATACCCACCCAGATAGAGAGTGGAAATTCTCTATTCCAGCCCCAAACTCATCAGAACCCATTTGCTCTATATGTTCCCCACGTTCCCATCATGTTCGAGAGTCCCATGGGATTTTGAGCAGGCACAATGACGGTGCCTAAGGGGCGAGGAAGATTGCATACTTGTCATAGTTCTGGAAGTTGATCAGAGTAGACAGTAGCTAATGTGCATGGATGTCAATGACCCGGTGCCAAAGGATGACGCAAGCATGGGAGCCTTCAGAAAACTAAATAATCTGCTGTGTAGCACACCATCTCTTAAAATGTCATACAACAACAAATAATTATACTGTTCTGTCATGAATGAGATGGGTGCATGTTGGCTGTGTTGATAGATTCTCATGGCAAGACTAAACGTCCTGTTGCTTATCTTTTGGCCACTCTAGACCCAATAGCTGCAGCATTACAGGGTTTTCTCAAAGCGATTGCATCGGTTAGTCTAAGTATCCAGCAGACCAAGGGATCCATAAGAGGCCACCCTCTGATTGTCATGGTGCCCCATTCCAGTGAAATTCTCATGACACATACATGCACACAGAATCTGATCAATAGACACCTAACCCGCTATTGGACATTCATACTTGGTGCAGAAAATGTGTAGTTGAGGAGTGTAATAGCATCAACCCTGCTTCTCACACCGGATAAAGATAGTATGACTTTTACCATAACTGTATCAATGAAACAGAATTGTACACCAATCCATGACCAGACATATTGAATGTGCCCCATGTCAAATCTGATCATACATTGTTTGTTGACGGCTCTTGTCTGAGACACTAACGTGGCATATTAAGAGCAGCCTATATCATCTGTACCCTGAGTGGAGTAGTGGAAGTATCCTACCTGTACCATGTAACTTCAGCACAAGTGGCAGAACTAATCGCCCTTACCACAGCCTGTTGCACCTCTTATGGATTAATAGTCACCATTTACACTGACAATTTGTCTGGGTTCTGCGTGGTGCATGATTTTTGTATGGCTGTGGTCACAGAGAGGATTTCTTATGTTATCCAGCTCTCCTATTCAGAACGGAATGTATGTCTCAAACTTACTGAATGCACCACAATTGGCAGGAGAGATAGCCATTGTGAAGTGTGCTGCACACAAGAACGGTGATGACTTTGTCACCAGAGGCAAGCGATATGCGGACAAAGTCGCTGGATAATGTGCCCTTGAGTCCAGCACATTTCACTTCGATTAACCATTCAGTAAGGAGAGAGAGACAGTATCAAACATGTTATTTAACACAATACAGACCTTCAATTAACTAACAGAATTGCAACATGAAGCCCCTTAATTTGTAAAAGCTCAATAGGAAAAGACAGATTGTATGAATGATGCCAGTGACATTTGGGTGTCAGGGAAAGGAAAACTAGTTCTGCCCGATTCTGTGTTACCTCCATTGTGAGATACATATATGGTCATATTGGCCGAGATGGAATGGTTCATACTTTTAAGAGGTATTGGTATAACCCTCACTTTCGAGTCATGGTGGAGAATTTGTGTAGGCAGTACTTGACATGTCAGAGTCAGAATGTGTTGAAAAAGGTTGTCGTGACAATGAGTCACATAGGGAAGTCCAATGGTCCCTTTAACTGTCTCCAGATGGACTTTTTGGAACTGCCCGATGCAACCAGATGAGGTATATTTTAGCTGTTGTGTATTTATTTTACTGTTGGGTTGAGGCCTATCCCACCAGGAGATGTGATAGTCTGACAGTTGCCAAGCTACTCCTGGGGAAATTAACCCCAGGATTTGGGAATCCATTTCATCTTGATCAAGGGACTCACTTCAAGAATGAGATGATGTAGCTAGTATTTACAGCCTTATGGATTGAACAGATATTCCATTGTAGTTACAGAGCAGAAGCCTCCGGCAATGTACAGAAGGTAAATGGAATGATCAAGGCAAAGTTAGTTAAGGCATGTTGTCAGAACCCCTTTCAGAGGACCACAGGGCCCGCAGGGGTTACTGGGCCCAACCGTGGTAGTTGAGGCCTTTTATTCCTGATGTCCCGAGGCCCGACTCTAGGAAACAGGCTCTGTATATACTATACCAAAGTCAGGTATAGTGTGCACAGAGTTCAGGAAGTCCCCAGAGGTATAGCAGAGGCTAAATTAGGTAAGTACTAACAGCTGTCTTTGTGGTAGTGATCCAGCGCAATATTAGCCAACCGCATTCATACACCATATACTCACTTGGGCCCATGCATTCACACTACACTAATACTTACGCTGGGTGTCAGATGTACTCTTTTATCAAAGTCCCTGCTACCAATTACCTTCTGATTGAAGAGTAATAACTTACCAATGGATCCTTTGCTAATTGGGAAGTTTAAAATGAGTGACATTCACTATAATACATAATCCTGAAATAACCACTGAGTCAGGAAGTTTTTAAATGTTTATCTAAAGTTTTAGCAGAGTAAAATACAGAAAACACGGTACTTGATTGAAATACCCAAGAAAAAGCATAGAAATGATTTTGCTAATAAATGACGGTGTTTAAGGAAGAGGAGAAGATAGAGACAGCAGCACAACTAAAGGTTGCAGTATAGTTACCTAAATGCGAGACCAAGCCCCTTAGCCAAGGAGTTGGAAAAGATAGGGACCCAGGAAGGATGAAGAGCAAAGACTTCTTCCAGGATCAGGACAGGACCGGTGACCTCTATACAACGACGCCTGCGCTCGTTCCCTCTCTGATACTCGACTTCTCTCGATTCTCCTGTCTAATGGACTCCGCCGCCCCTCCTCAGGACCTCTTCCGGACAGGGATTCAGTCAGCAACCGATCAGCTGGGCAGTCTGGAGCTCTTCTGTCAGCATCTCCGCTCTCCTGAAATGCTAACTAATTAGCTAATTCTATATTCTATTATACCCTTCTACGCCCATGTACCTCCCCTTAATGTTGCTAAAATATGGGACCACTACTTCTGATTGACTAGGGACAGGAGGTGGATTCTCGCACCATGACAATTTGGCCTAAATTGTAAAGCCTATTGTCTTTACGTTCCCTCCCCTTCAAATTAATACATTCGCTTTATTTCCCACCCGTCTCATGACAAATGTTATATATTTTACAGAAGAAAAGTAACAATTTCTGTCCGCCGGAAACTTTGGGTACATCATCTTCGGCCAATAGGTCGTGGCCTTGGGAGACGTCCAAGTTGACTTCACTTGGCAGGCAGACAGGACACATGCGCAGAACCCTCTGTCTCTCGAGTTTCAAGACACCAACCCAGGCCCAAGTTTACTGAATTACTAAAAGTGCAAGAAGAAAATATTAAAATCACAAATAAAATGTTTCACTGTATACCCACTTTCCCTAACTCTATTCCCATTTAATCATAATACTACCCTGCATTAGTAGCGTTAAGAAAATGATAATTTAATAATGACATGAGAGCAAGCTTAAGCATGTGAAAACATTTAGCGGCCATTTTAATGCACACTGCGCAGAAGCAGAAGTTTCCCACCAAGCAAAGAAAGACGTCACACCATGTGATCAGGTTGCGACATGCGCATTGAGTTTCCCGCGCTTTAGCGGCCATCTTGAGTTATGGACAAGCGTTATTCATTAGTAAAACACATATGCAAGCGTCTATCCCTTTTATGTTCGTGAATGCGAATGTTAGTATTGACAGTACAAGTTTAATAAATTAATACTATGAGGAGGATTGCATACAAGCAAGTTTCAATTTTGAAACCTTGCTCCATCAATCCCTCTCTGATGGCGTTTCTGAGCCATCAAAACTACCCTCAATCAGATGCCAACTTCTAGCAATTCGTTTCATTCTCATTTTTACTTTTTCTATTCTTACATTCTCCTTTTAATTTCTTGTATAAATCACTTCTCCATTCTTCTAGTTCGATCTCGTCTCAATTTTCTCTTCTTTCCTTTTCCTGTCACTTTATATGTTCCATTCTTTCTACAACATTTGCACCATATTGTTATTGCTAAAATTATTATTGCTATCCCTGCTAAGGGTACTAATATTTGACCTATAAGTCCATTCCCTATATTAGCAAACCAGGTTCCAATTGACGATATACTATTTGTCAATCTTTCCCATACACTATCAACTTCCAGTGGTTTAAGTTCTTTCTCAAGTTTAGTTATGTTCTGAATGTACGTTCCAATTTCTGCACTCTTATCAGGAATGTAAGTGCAACAATGTTTCGTTTTCAATAATTTACAGACTCCTCCCTCTTTTGCCAATAGAATGTCAAGAGCAAGTCGATTTTGCATCACCATAGATCTAATCGCAACCATTTCCGTATTAATCATTAGAAAACCTCCAGCAGTATCTGTTGATAAACGATCAACCACTGTAGATAATTTTACATATTTTCCTTGAGTTCAGAATTATTCCCACTGAAGGTATCAATGCACCAAATATATCACCTACAATTTCTGAAAAACTAGCTCTTTTTCTACGTACTAACTCATTAGTGTTTTCATTGCTTCCAGTGTTTCTTTTTACGTGGTATATCTTTGGAAAAACTATTCCAAAATAACAACTTTCATACCACCTTGCAGGAAGCCTAAAGTAAGCCTTATTCCCACATACATAATAGATTCCAGGAAAACTGAATCTGTTCCTCCTTTGAGTCCCCAACCTCCAATAATTAAAAAATTGTGTTCACATTCACTGGTACCGATGAAAACATTGTTATAATCAGTCTTTAACCTATGAAGACAAATTTTCCCTTTCTTTACGAAATCCAGAGCCATTGCAGCTTGAGCTTTACCAGGTGTATAACTCCTTCTTTCTTCGCCCAAGGTGGCAACTGAGCCTTATGTTCTGAAGCTTTCTTTTGAAAATCATGTCTTCTATCTTCTACTAAATTTAAAAATATCTTTTCTTCTTCTAGTAAAGAACATGTTAGATTGTGTCTATGTGCATGTGTTATGTCTATCCATTTCATTGTTAAGAAATACTCTCCCATAAACTGTGCGTCTTGACTAGTAAGCACTGGGTTCATACTTTTGCGAATCGGAACCTCAGAAAATATCACATCTAAATTTGAATAATAATATTGTAGCCTACCTGTTCTATAAAATAAACTTGTTAATACACTACATGAGATGCCATATGTCAGTGGTAAATAATGATATGTTAATCCTTCCGCTACTGATTCAGGTAACTTCATACAGACATAACAATTACTAACTTCCATTGTGTCTACATACTGAAATAATAACTTTGTGAAAACATTTAAACTAGTGTTGTTATCAGCTATTTCATGATGAATTTCTGCCTCATCTTCTGCCATTAATTCTACTCTATTTCCCTTCATGTTTGCTGTCCTCCCTTTAGTTTCATTATTTATTTTCTTATCTATTATCATAAGGTAAGGAATTGCTACAATCAGGACTAACCATACTATAAGCACCAATACTAGACTACATATGCAGATTGCACAGCATCTCCTACAACAATTTCGTTTTGGTCTCTCAGTAACTCTATCATCAGGCATTTTTCGACAAGGAAGATTGCTCTTCTTATCTCTTCTTCTTTTCTTTAGATGATTCTTTTGTTTAGTCAGGGTGGTCTTGTTTCTTCTTCGTATGTTAGTTCTGCACTTGTTCCTTCGCCACCACTGTCACTTGACTCTGAGCTTTCAAAATCTTCAAGAATGATATAAGTCCAGTCAGGACCTTTGAATTTGTTATTCACAAGTCTCAGTCTTTTACTTTTTCTTTTTCCTGACTTTTTCTCTTGTTCAGTTTGACTTGTTACTTCAGGTACTTGTTCTGGATCTTCACTTCTGGTTGTTATGTGGTATTTTACTCTTTTAATGACACTTGGCCAATGATCTCTTTTTCTTGTTTTCTTTGTTGGCACTGTTTCTTTGTTTACGTCTTCAGAGATTTCGTTATTTTCACTGCTCAATACTGTTTTGTTTTCTTTGATTACTGCCTCTTTTGTTCGTTCTTTTTCAGGTCTGATTTGTTTCTTTTCAGCAGCTCCACAATTACTTTCAAAATGTTGGCTTTGTTCCTTTTTTATTTCTTTATGTTCATCTGTATTAACTCCTTTTTCTTTAGTGAATTCTTCTTGATCTAACTGCTTCTGATCAGGGCTTATTGCACTGTGAACTTCTGCAGCCTGACCTGATTCTTCTAAACCTGTCTTTCCCTGTGTAAAGTCAATTAAATTTTCACTGTTTTTAGTCCAATTATCTTTCCCTATCTGATTTAGTTCAGGATCTTTTACTATCTTTTCTTCTTGATCCTGAACTTCTTCTTCTTCACCTATCTGATCTTCTTCAATTTCTTCCAATTTTGTTTGATTTCTCGTTCTGTAATATACTTCAGGAACTTCTACCACTGGTATCCAATCCTGACTTGTGCTCGGTTGTTCTCCGTCAGCTTTTCTCGAACCTCTAGCCTGAGATTCCTCAGCTGGGCAACCTTCAGCTTCTTCAGTGATTGGCGTTGTCTGTGGATTTTCTTCTTCAGGTTCTGGTACTCTCTTTGTGTGGCTTACATGAATCCAATTAGGAAATCTTGCACACTTCACTGCTCTATTGGTGGTCAATATGACTTGACAAGGTCTGCTCCACCTGGGTGATAGACACGTTTCTCTGGTGTGATTCTTCACTACCACCCAATCACCAGGATTCAGATCATGTTCTAGTTCAGGCTGCCTGGAAACTGCGTCTTATCCAACCTGATGAGAGACAGAACGCACTAGGTCAGCCAATCCTTTGCAATAATCCAAAACCATATCATCAGATATATTCACCAGTTTGTTTGTGGTAACATGTGTTTGTCTCATTGCTCTTCCCATCATTATTTCGTGGGGGCTCAATCCTGTCGTTCTGTCAGGTATACTTCTGAGTCCCATCAAGACAAGTGGCAATGCGTCTGGCCACTCTAATGATGTTGATGCACACATTTTTCCCAATCTTGACTTTATAGTGCCATTTAATTGTTCAACCACTCCAGAAGCCTCTGGGCGATATGCACAGTGCAATTTCTGTTTAATTTGAAATGCTTCACAGATTATCTGGATTACTTCGCTATTAAAGTGTTTTACTCTATCTGATTCCAAAGATACTGGGAAACCAAACCTAGGTATGAGCTCACGTAACAACAGTTTTGCAACTGTAATACTGTCATTTCTCCTAGTAGGGTAAGCCTCCACCCACTTCGAAAACAGACACACTATGACTAGTACATATTTTAATCCTCTGCATGGTGGTAACTGTATGAAGTCGAACTGGAGTCTTATAAATGGGCCCTCTGCCTTTCCAATTTTCCCAAACCCAATTATCGTTTTCCTGCCTGGATTATGCATTTGACAAGTTAGACATCTCTGGCAAAGACTCTCTGCAACAGCCCTGAATTTGGGATTGTACCAATTTTGTCTGAACAGCCTAATCATTGCATCTCTCCCTATGTGTGAGTCTCCATGGTGCATTCTAGCCATTTGTGAGAGTAAACAGTCTGGCATGACTGGTCTGCCATCTGCACTGATCCACACTTCATCTTCTCCTCTTTGGGAGCAACCCACTTTGATCCACAAATTCTTCTCACTTTCATCAACCTCATCTTGCAATTTCTTCACTTCATTCCAAGTTTCAGGTGGCATATACAGCATAAGTTGGCAGCTGATTCCCATTCTTTCCACCCTCTTATTGACTGACGTTCTGGTTTTAGCACAATGTTGAGCCACCAAGTCTGCATATCTATTTCCGACTACCACCCAGTCATCTCCTGACTGGTGTGCGGCACATTTCACCACAGCCAATTCTTTTGGTGATTGTATTGCTTCTAGCAATTCCCTTACAAATTGTCCATTTTTAATGGGGGATCCTGAAGAAGTCATGAAATCCCTCTGCATCCACAGTTGGCCAAAATCATGCACGACCCCGTAACCATATTGACTATCAGTAAATATGGTCACTCTCTGATTCCTCCCAATTTTGCAAGCTTTTATCAAAGCAATCAATTCAGCTACTTGTGCAAATTTGACTCCTGGTAAATAAGATGCTTCAACTATTCCAGTTAATTCACATACCGCATAGGCAGCAGTTAGTTTACAATCTTCATGTCTTTGACATGAACCAACGACAAATAACTCCCTGTCTGGCTTTTTAAGAGGCTGTCCCTCTATTTCTGGGCGTGGTTTTGTACATAATTCTGTAATTTGTACACAATCATGTTCATCTTCTTCGTCATCTTTATTTGTTTCATGATATGGGTCTGGCAATAAAGTTGCTGGATTTATTATTGTACACCTTACCATGGTCACATTTTCAGCACCCATTATTATCCTTTCATATTTAGTCAGCCGACCTGGAGTAAGATGCTGAGTTCGGGTTCTTGTCAACAGAATGACAACTGCATGTGGAACATACACTTTTACAGTATGTCCCATCACAATTGACTCGCTTTGTTCAATGCTCAAACACGTCGCTGCTACTGCTTTTAAGCATCCTGGCAACGCGGCTGCTACTGGGTCCAATGTAGCAGAAAAATATGCTATAGGACGTCTGTCTAGTCCATGTCTCTGAGTTAGGACAGAAAGTGCACAATTTTCTCTCTCTTGACAGAATAATGCAAATTCTCTTTTATAATCAGGCATGCCTAAGGCAGGTGCTGAACAAAGTGCGTTTCTTAATTTTACAAAAGCTTCTACACTTTCATCCTCCCATTCAACAGGGTCCTTTGCTTTCTTTTTCGTCATGTTAATTAAGGGTTTAGCCAACATGGAAAAATGTGGTATCCATTGTCGACAGTATCCTACTATTCCTAGGAACATTCTCACTTGTCTTTGAGTTACAGGCATTTGCATTCTCTTAATTAATTCTACTCTTTCAGAGGTTACTCTTCTTTTTCCCCTCTCAATTTGGTGTCCCAGATATTTAACAGCTGTCCTGCAAAACTGTAACTTTTCAGGTGAGACTTTATGCCCTTCCTCAGCCAAAAGATTTAATAATGCTATGGAATCAACAACACAGTCTTCTCTGGTGGTCGAAGCTACTAACAAGTCAGTCGATATATTGAACTAAAACTGAGCTTCCTGGCATCACTAGTTTTTTCAAGGCCCTTTTTCAGTATCTGATTGAAAATTGAAGGACTTTCTGTGTACCCCTGAGGAACACGGTTCCACACATAGACTTTGTTCTCAAATTTAAATGAGAAAAGATACTGGCTGTCTGGATGCAATGGTATTGAAAAGAATGCTTGACACAAATCAATTACTGTGAACCATCCTGCATTCCAAGGGATCTGGTATAGAATTACTGCAGGATTTGGTACTATGGGACAACATGGTTCCACAATTTTGTTAATTTTACGCAGGTCCTGAACAATCCTATATTTTCCACTAGGTTTCTTTAGTCCCATGATTGGTGAATTACATGGGCTACTCATTACTTCTTTTAGGATGTTTTGTTCTACCATTCGTTTTATTTCTTCAATGACTCCTGTTTTTACTTCTGCACTCATTTTGTACTGTTTAGTATTTGGGAAAATCGCACCTTCTTTTACCGTAATTTGAACTGGATCTATTTTTGCCATAAGTCCTACTTCTTTTCCGGTGAAATCCCATACTATTGGGTTTACTGTACCTTTTAATTCTTCTGGCAACTCATCTTTTGTTATCAATGAAAACATTTCATCTATTTCTGTACCTTGTTTTGCAACCATAATTTTATATACATGGTCCTCATCTGGTGTCTGGACTGCCACACCATCCGGCGTGCAAAAAATTGTACAGTTCATTTTGCACAATAAATCTCTACCTAATAAATTCACTGGGCTAGAATCGCACACTACAAATTGGTGCATTTCTCTGAAGTTTCCAATTTTAACTTCCATTGGTTCGGTAAGAGGTGTTCTAATTCTTTGATTAGCTACCCCTACTACTTGGATATCTTCACCAGAGAGAGGAAGGTCTGGGATGTCTGCTGATCTCACAGTAGACCTGGTAGCACCAGTGTCCAAAAGGAAAGTAATATCATTACCTTCAACATATGGACCAGACTGATCTACCTGTAAGGATGCGCCAAGTATGCCCTCCTTCTTCCCCTCTCCTAGGCACCGTCATGAGTCGAATTTACAATAATTGTCCTGTAAAAGAAATTGTGATGTCATATAATCATTCTTACCACTCCCTCCTTGGTATCCAATGTCTGTACCATGCTTTGCTCTGCTTACATTACCCTGAACAGGTGGAGGTGGTAATTGACTCTGGGGATTTACACCCTGTTGTGAGTTATTCTGCGTCTGTGGATTTAAGTTTTGATTTGGGCCATTATTATTCCGAATCTTTTTACATTCATCCTTCCAATGCCCCAATTTTCCACATCCATGACAAGGAAATTTCTTTTTAGCTTCTTCTCTACTCATTCGTCCTCTAAATTTTCCACCATTTCCCGTATCACCACTTGTACCAGAATCTTTTCCTGGATTTTCACTCGGATTTTCCAAATTAATTCCCTGCTTTTCTGCCATTTTCACCTGAGCCCACATCACTTTTTCCTGCAATTTCTTGTGTCTAACCTCAATATCGTCTCCACAATATTTTGCATACTTCAGAATCTCATCTATGGGCTTTCCCTGCCAACACAGCATATGTTGTTTTATCATCTGGCAAATCTCTGGCTTCAGACCGTAAACAAACCGATACACAAACTGACTCATGTTTTTGTCTCCAATGTCCTCGAATCCACTATACTGTTTAAATACTTGCAATAAACGCTCATAATAGGAATGTACTGTTTCACTGGCTTCCTGGGTTGTTCGATCTATTTTCACCCAATCTGTTTCTTTCGGGGTATTTTCCCTTTCAGGTATGTTATCACCTGCTGATACTTTTTCATCACATCATTTGACGGGGCACCTGTTTTCGGATCTCTGGGATATTCATCACTAGGCCAATCGACTGTGATCTTACAATCTGTCCATAAATCGGCAGGTACCACTATGTCAAACAAACCATCTAAATCCTTCAACAATACCTTTGACACTTTCACAAACCTTTCAACCTGCTTGTACCATTCAATTGGTTTCTCTCTCAGCTTCGGAAAATCATTCGTAAATGATAAAATATTCTGTCTGCTCCATGGGACATGTACATATCCTCCTCCCGCAACTTCTCGCATCGGATACATCTGGTCTGCTTTTCCTGCTTCCTTCATCACATATTCTTATGCTGTTCTAGTTGTTCGTGCTTCTTCCTTTTTCTTGGCCCACCTAGATCTCCATTTATCTAGATCTCCCCATTTTTGTAAAACTAACATTAATTCTCTTATTTGTAGTCTTCTTCCAGATGCATTCATATTTTCTAAATCTTTGTCTGCAAATTCTTCTCTATAGGGTTTCTGTAATACTTTTGATCTCCCTATTTCAATTCCCATCTGTAATGCTAAGTTGGACAATTTTTCATGGAATATCTTTACATTTCTAGTGATACTCCTGCACAAGAATAATAATTTTTCTTCATCATAGGTATTCAAGCGTTCTACTCCTACATTTCCATCTATTATTTCTTCTAATTCAACTTTCAATTTATGAATATCCAGTACTTTTGGAGGTGTGCACTGTTTAACTGACCCTTGTACCCATTTTTCTAGATCTTCAGGTGTTACTATGGTAGCACTTTTTGCTCCTGATGAAGTTACTAAACTTACATCTTTTGAACCTCCAGGCACATTTTTTCTTGGAGTACTATTTACAGAACCTCGAATAGGCAAATCCATAAGTGATATTGTGGATTCACAGTCACTAAATTGATCCTCAATTATAACTGGAGCTTCAGGTCTGGGATTACTCACAGGAGTAGGTGCAAGTATGGGTTGAGGACAATTTCCCTGAGTACCATATAATGGAACTACTGGACCAATTGTTACTGGTATGGTCAACGAATCAGGATGTACTTTTATCTGAGTTATTTTCTGTATTAATTCTGTTCTGGTCTTTTCTAGGGCTTCTTTTTCTTTGTCATGAAGTATTCTAGTCGGGGTGAACTCATGCATTACCTTTGGTACCATGGGAGTTTGTGGTGGTGCACTAGGAGGGCATTCACTTGTCCCTTCCTGATATGGTGGGGGATTTCTTAACATTTCTTCCATAAATTCGTCTTCTGAATCCTCATTTCTCATTAAATGTTTTGTCTTTTCCGTACATTTCCCTCCTGATTTCTCTCCTTCTGTGAATAGTGGATATAGTCCCTCTGTAATCATTGTCCTTCTCCATTGTTTCATCTGACCCTCTCTCGACTCACGTAAATATCTGGGGTAAAATCCTGGATAACTCCTATTACTTCTAGATCTATCCCGCTCGAATGCCTCGGTTTCCCATTCTTCTAGAGCTTCGTACTGGGTTAATCTAGGTCTGGGTTCTAAGTCATTCATCCTCAATCTTAAGTTCTGAAGAATTCGCCCATTGAACGTGCCATTCTGAGGAAATGCTAATACTCCATCATTTTTGGTGTATTCTATCCAATTCTCCATCCATACACAGGTATGATAACCTCTCTCCATCATCATAAATGATGCTGGCGTTTTAGCTGGTGGAATAATAATTCCTTCTCTAGTTTTGATTGGTTTGTCCTTTTTAAAATGATTCTTAATCTTCTGTAAGAATGACATTTTTCTCTTTTCTCCGTACATTCTATCTAATCTTCTGTGTACAAAATTATATTCTGCAAAACCTAGGAATCTCCTATCCGGACGAGTTCCTGTTAAAGTCGGATCGCGTTTTAACATGCAATCCTTATCCACTATCAATCAATCAATCACGGCATTTATAGAGCGCGCTACTCACCCGGGAGGGTCTCAAGGCGCTGGGGGAGGGGGTAAGTCACTAAGAATTTTGCTTCTATATTTTCGACCAATCAAATGTCTGCTATCTTTTATTTCCGAACCAATCCTTGCGCGGCCTTTTGCTGACGTTTCTCTGTCAACCCCTCCTTTACAATCTGCTCTTTTCTGTCCTTGCTGGTTTAACCAATCCCAGCGCGGCACCTGTGACGTCAGTACTACTCCTGACTACTGACCCCTCCTTTACAAGGGTTTTTCCACACACGCTGTTTCAACCTACCACAGCGCGGCGTTTTGTGACGTCGGCAACTGACCCTCCCTTTACAAAAATGTACGCAAACTTATTTTCTCTATAAATCTTAATTAAATTTCAGTAACAACATAAAACATTCGCTATCGTGCCAGTTTCTCTAAAATAGAAAAGATAGTTTTCTCTCACACTTAGTAAAACCTTTCCGTTTACTAATACATACACTACGAGTAAACCACTTCCGTCTACTCTTCACACAAGCTCCAGAAGTACCTGTTACTTCTCCAATGTTACCCTTACTAGGTGATATAACATCAAATTTTTATCAGCGTACCCTTTTGCTATTACTCACACGCATAGAGTCCCTAACGAGTACTTGAAGTCCTGCTTAACTTCTCAGTACTATTTCTGCCTGACAGATAACCTCACTGCAGTATGGCTTCCACTTGCCACCCACTATTCTTTTTCCCTACCCCGGGGTATTCTGGACAACATATAACAAAAACTCAAAATTTAAACGGATGTTAGTTCATAAAAATACAAATAAAATTCTCATTACCCAATTAACAAAGAGTAACAACAACCGTCCTCTGCTTACCAGAAAACTGATCCAGCGCAATATTAGCCAACCGCATTCATACACCATATACTCACTTGGGCCCATGCATTCACACTACACTAATACTTACGCTGGGTGTCAGATGTACTCTTTTATCAAAGTCCCTGCTACCAATTACCTTCTGATTGAAGAGTAATAACTTACCAATGGATCCTTTGCTAATTGGGAAGTTTAAAATGAGTGACATTCACTATAATACATAATCCTGAAATAACCACTGAGTCAGGAAGTTTTTAAATGTTTATCTAAAGTTTTAGCAGAGTAAAATACAGAAAACACGGTACTTGATTGAAATACCCGAGAAAAAGCATAGAAATGATTTTGCTAATAAATGACGGTGTTTAAGGAAGAGGAGAAGATAGAGACAGCAGCGCAACTAAAGGTTGCAGTATAGTTACCTAAATGCGAGAACCAAGCCCCTTAGCCAAGGAGTTGGAAAAGATAGGACCCAGGAAGGATGAAGAGCAAAGACTTCTTCCAGGATCAGGACAGGACCGGTGACCTCTATACAACGACGCCTGCGCCGTTCCCCTCTCTGATACTCGACTTCTCTCAATTCTCCCGTCTAATGGACTCCGCCGCCCCCTCCTCAGGACCTCTTCCGGACAGGGATTCAGTCAGCAACCGATCAGCTGGGCAGTCTGGAGCTCTTCTGTCAGCATCTCCGCTCTCCTGTGCTAACTAATTAGCTAATTCTATATCTATTATACCCTTCTACGCCCATGTACCTCCCCTTAATGTTGCTAAAATATGGGACCACTACTTCTGATTGGCCAGGGACAGGAGGTGGATTCTCGCACCATGACAATTTGGCCTAAATTGTAAAGCCTATTGTCTTTACGTTCCCTCCCCTTCAAATTAATACATTCGCTTTATTTCCCACCCGTCTCATGACAAATGTTATATATTTTACAGAAGAAAAGTAACAATTTCTGTCCGCCGGAAACTTTGGGTACATCATCTTCGGCCAATAGGTCGTCGCCTTGGGAGTCGTCCAAGTTGACTTCACTTGGCAGGCAGACAAGACACATGCGCAGAACCCTCTGTCTCTCGAGTTTCAAGACACCAACCCAGGCCCAAGTTTACGAATTACTAAAAGTGCAAGAAGAAAATATTAAAATCACAAATAAAATGTTTCACTGTATACCCACTTTCCCTAACTCTATTCCCATTTAATCATAATACTACCCTGCATTAGTAACGTTAAGAAAATGATAATTTAATAATGACATGAGAGAAAGCTTAAGCATGTGAAAACATTTAGCGGCCATTTTAATGCACACTGCGCAGAAGCAGAAGTTTCCCACCAAGCAAAGAAAGACGTCACACCATGTGATCAGGTTGCGACATGCGCATTGAGTTTCCCGCGCTTTAGCGGCCATCTTGAGTTATGGACAAGCGTTATTCATTAGTAAAACACATATGCAAGCGTCTATCCCTTTTATGTTCGTGAATGCGAATGTTAGTATTGACAGTACAAGTTTAATAAATTAATACTATGAGGAGGATTGCATACAAGCAAGTTTCAATTTTGAAACCTTGCTCCATCATTAGTGTGGGCGAGCAGTTACTGTTATACAGAGGGTGTGTTAAGCATTTATTGTAGCCACTCAATCAAGGCTGATGGCACACACTCAGAGACAGAATCCAGACCGATTAGGTAAGTATAAAAAAGGTATACTTATGTTTCATTTTTAGAAACCAAGCAGGACCTGGTACAGGTAAGTGAAATATACTATCAAATGCAAGACTTTACAAGGAAATGAAGTTGTGGTTGAATTTGCAATCGTTACAGGTTTGTATTAAGTTCAAAAACAGTCTAAATTACACAGTAATTACTTTTGGAATACTTTTGGATTACTTTTAGGTTACATTGACTACTCGGGGTGGTATGCCTAGATACTTTCTTTTCATACAAAAGTTCAACTCGACAGAACATTTTAGGAACAAAAAAACTCATAACATTGGTTCCTATGGGAGAAAAATGGTTATCGGTTTCACAGGTAAGTAAACGACTTACGAGTGGGAGTTTTGGAGGTTAGGACCAAGGTTCCCCAAGGTCTAGATAGGCACTTAAATTGCACCACCAGCGGCACTGGGGCGACCGGGTGCAGAGTGCAGGAGCCCACCGTTAGCCAATGGGGCAAAGGGGCCTTCGGTCAGGGACTGCTTACGAGCAGGCCACTCGGTGTGGAAGCAAAGCTCCTGGGGTTAAGGTCAGCACTGCAGGGGCCAACAATTAGCACAGGAGCTGCACCACCAGCAGTTCAGGGGTGGCCAGTTGCAGGGTACCAAGGAGACGTTGGGGACCCTGTGGATTCCAATTGAGACATTCGGTTCTGCAAAGAGGCTGCAGGCTCGGGCAGGGAGACTTCCTGAAGGTGACCACTGGCTGGATAGGTAAGTTGGGTTCTTGGGGATGCCTGGACACCATCGGTTGGGCCACCCAAAGCCGTGGGGCATCGAGTGCAGGGGTGTCTTTTGGCATCGGGTCTTCTTACCAGCTCTGGTAGTGGTCGGGGGACCCTTCAGGGTGAAGCTGCAGGCGTCATCTTGAAGCTTGAGGGAGGTCGGGGATCACCAGATCTCAGGCCAGGATCACTAGGGAGACCTCCTTGCGGTTTTGGGCCACTCGAACTCAGGCCTTGGGCATCGGGTGCAGAGTGGTGCAGAACCACGGAGCCGCCTGGATCAGGCTTCTGGTCTTGGAGTCTTTGTTGAGCAAATCCGGTGCTTACGGGAGACAGAGTCTGTAAGTTGGGTGCAGGGCAGGTCCTCCGGGCTCCAGGGGGCTGCTGGACACACTGGGGTTCTCGCTGTACGCAGGTCGGAGTCCTCTTCTTCCTGGGTCAGCACAACTCTTCGTTCCTTCTTCTTTCTTCCTCGAATCTGAGGAGGCAAGGTTCAGGGTCGCCCCTAAATACTGAATTTAGGGGCATTAAAAGGGGTGTGCAGGTCGAGACCAATGGGTCCCTTATTATGCCACCCTCCAGTGGGAGGGGGCACAAGCCACTTCCTAATTGGTTGGGCCTCCTCATTTCCAAGATGGAGGGGACTGAGATGTGTGCTTCACCTCACCTCCCCTGCCTGAGGGGTGGGGTTAGCAAAGGTGGGCACACCTCTCTTCCTAGCTTGGTTTTCCTGCTGATTCTCCTGCCCAAAGTGGGGGTCTGAACCGGTGGGAACCAGCTGCCTGGGGCAGCAAAAGGCAGAGGCAGCTTACAAAGGCGGCAGGCCTTTGAAGCTTCCCCTCTCATGGACCCAGCCCATCCTGGGGGAGGAGGCATGCCACCTCTGCCCAGGATGGACTTTGTCTCTGGACCCAGAGAGTGGAGGCTCTCTACCCAGGGGTCCAGAAACCTGTCTGTTGGTGGCAAATGGTGGGCAGCCATTCAGGAACCACACCAGTGCTAGTCGTTTTTCAGGGGGCATCTCTAAGATTCCCTCTGTGTGCATTTTTCATTAACTCCCACACTGGCATCAGTGTGGGTATAATGTGCCGAGAAGTTTGCTACCAAACTTCCTAGGTTTTAGTTAAGCCCTTATGGAACTGTGGAATTCGTAATGACCAACTCCCAGAGCATATACTATTTATGGCTTTACTACACTTACAATGTCTAAGAATAGACTTTCAGGGTTCATACCACTGTACCCTCACCTGGGGGCTAGTGCACCCTGCACCAAAACACGCAGCCTGCAATGGTAGTGTGTGGGTGTTAAGGTACAGGGCCTCTAAGGGTAGCACAATAGGTGCTACAGCCCTTAGAGGCTTTACCTGGTCACAGTGCCCTTGGTACCCATGATACGTTTTACAAGGGGCGTACCTGTGGCCAGAGATGTGCCAATTGTGATTACAAAGGTACAGCTTTGGGAAAGAACACAGGCCCTGGGAGCCTGATTGGCAGGGACTCAGTGCACATCAAGTCAAAGTGCATCAGAAACCTGGCAAAAAGTGGGGGGAGGGGTTACTGCAATCGAAACCCACTTTCCTACACAGCAGAAATGCGTATACTATATGAAGATTTAGTAAAAATATACAGAAATCTCACACAGTTTATAATTCGAACACTAACAGCAAACCCTATGCGGACTGCTCAAGCCGCACAACCATAATTGGCTACTACTGGTATCAGCCCACAAACACTTAATGTTGTTATGGGAAATATTCGTACCAGTCGGGAGCAAATTCCATTCTGGATAGCACAAAAAAACAAGCCAGCTTCAAGCAGTATTTCCCCATATGGGCCCGCAGGAAAAACACAGAATACTAACTATTTGCTTGCCGATTGGGATGGCTTCCCCAGTGGAAGACTGCACTACTTGGAGTACAGTCTTCGCTGCCGTTTATACCAGAACACATTGTAGGAGAGTAGGATCTGCTTCTTATAGTTACCCCCACTTTTTGCTGATGTTTCACTGTTTTTCGACTTAGCCAGACTGAGGCCCTGCTAATCAGGACCCCAGTCTATCTTCTTTCTACTCTAAATTGATTGTATGTACTTTAGGTACACTCCATATTGGATTCTGGGGTACCCTTGTGAGTCCCTAGTATATGGTATACTATGTACCCAGGGCATAGGTACCCCAGAGGCCTACCAGGGGCTGCAGCATGTATTGTGCCACCCCTGGGAAGCCTTTTAAAATGACACAACAGGTCTGCTACAGCAGCTTGTGTAAGGTGGTGTATCCACCCCTTACTGAGATATAGGTTCCCTATATCTCTCCATATCACTGCACATGTAAACCTATCAGTCACCCCTATGGCAGGCCTTAACAATCCTGAAGGCAGGGTGCTGGGTTTCATGTGAGAGGGTGCCCATGCATGAGCAGAGCCCCTCTGCAGCTTTCGGAATCTTTATTCCGGGGTTGTTTGTGATGCAGCCAGACCATATACTCTTAAGTGCATTATAACCCCGCGGTAAATGCTAACTTGAGAATGGCTGCATGGAAAACTGTCGTGTTTGGTGTTAAACACCTTGGAATCATACCTCCACCCCAGTACTGGGCTGGAGGTATGATTCCTCCCTTCTAGAGGGAGCAACATGGCACCACCGGTACACCCGGTACCAGCTTAACAGAACCCTGGCATCACAAAATGGATGCTGCAGCCACAGACACGAGTCTGCCCTCCTGCTGCTGGATGAAACTCCGGCAGGGGTGGCCTGGACAATAGGTTTCCTGTCACAGGGAGGTGTGACCACCTCCCAGACAGGCTTTAGTGTATTGGGGCTGGGTGGGTGCACTCTCAGAGTGCTTTGAAGTCTGCACTGGGGGCACATTTGGTGTCCCTGTGCATAGTCCAGCTCAAACCGGTTGCAGGGGCACACAGCCCCTGCTCTGGCGCGAAACTGGACAAAGGAAATGGGTGTAGCCACCCTCTTTCCTGACCCTCCCATAGGTGGGTCCCCAGAGTTTGTCCAAACCCTTCCTTGGGTATAAAGTAGGAAACCCTGACTACAGGACTTTAGATTACACCTGGACTAAACTCTGATACCAGAAACCAAGTACTTCGATGATCTACACTACACTGGATGACTGAAGAATCTCCCTTGGAGTAAAGGAGTTACTCCCCTGCAAGGCAGGCACCTTTAACGCAACTGACCGGTTGGCATCTCCGAGCTCTGACGGACTCCGAAGAATATTGCCACACAAGAGGTGGGTTTTCCAAGGTCTCTGAGGTCGATCTGTGCCCACAGCAAGTCTGAGGCCCGTATCCCTTGTGGAGACCGTGCAACCCGAACCCCTGGACACCGCAACCATTTGCAGAAGCATCAGCTTTCCGGCGACCCCTGAGGCTGAGCTTAGGGTTACTTGTAGCCCTGACCCCAAGCAATAATTGCACTGAAGATTGCAGGCCTACACTCAATGAGTGTTCCGGGGGCCGCCATTTTGTGATTCCTCTTGAGGTCCCTTCGCGATCCCTGGTCCATTGACCTGTGGGTCCCCAAGAAGGCAACTCTAACTTTTATTGGGCTTCTCTGGTTGCTCCAGACGTGCCCTGACTCTCCATTGCTTGGGGAGTCCCCAGGACCTTGCTGGTCTGCACAGAAGCATCTTTTCTCTTCCTGCGTGGGTTGCTGTTGCCAAGGCTTGTTGTGGTCAATCCGATCACCGACACCCCAGCACTCGACATCCTTTGTGGGACAGCTCGAACCCGGCTCCTGGTTGTCGTCGACATCTCCAGGACCCCGTGGCTGCAGAGTCAAGCTTCACCTCTTCGCACCTGAAGCACCCGACATCGGTGGGCATTCGATTTCTTTGCTCCTGGTCACTGGCTAGTGACCCAGACTCTGTCCCCTCTGCTTTCAGGTTCTTCACATCTTCGATCCAGGCTTGGATCAACCCGGACACTTTTCTTCTTCACGGCAGCAGCACTTTGCAGCAGATCGCCATTGAAAACGACGACGATTCCCGACACCTGACACCTATGCACCCGGCTTCCCTGGGTGAGGTAACTCGAGTACTCCGGTGCTCCCGTGGGTGTTGGTCCTAGAACCCCTTAAGTCTAAAGGGGTTTGCTCAAAGTCCTCTCCTAAGTGTCCTTTATCTTTAAAATTCCAACCGCGACTTTCGCATTGAATCCTACGGCGCTCGCGGCTGTGTTCTCACACTGCACACGTCCCCCGTGGGTCTCCTGTGTCACTACCTTGGGTGGTTCCTTGGGGTCCCAGCGATTCTACGTGCTCTAGGCACTGTGTCTAGTCAAGTCATGGTTCTTATACCACTTTCTTAGTATATGGTTTGGTCTCCCCCTGGAGCCCACTGTGTATTGTGCTATTTACTGTCCTTTTAATACTGCGATACTGTGTATCTTGAACTCTAATCTCATAAAGAGATTAGTAGTTAGTGTTTAGAAATAAATACATATATTTTATATATATCTTGTGTGGTTCTCCTTTCATTTAGTTATTCAAGAGGTTATCATCTGGTAAACCAAGCTGCTTTACACTCCTTCAAGACTTAGCCTGAAGGCTGCTCTCCATAGCAACCACTAGGATAGCTTTCAATAAAGGTTGTCTTTAAACCTATCATCAATAAGGGTCGTTTGGACTGGTGCAAGGTGCCCACTATAACTAGTGGACAGCATATGCCAGACCAACTTCTCACATTGGTGTGCAGCGGTTGGATTCAAGCTTGCTATTGCTTTACCAGATAATCTCTTTGAAGTGACTAACTGAAAACCACTATAGGTACATAGGTACATATAAATCAAGTTTAGAAAACAGTAAGTTCTACTGAACTTAGAGTTGTGTGTAAAGGGCTTAGCACACCTTTTCTACTTCTCAAGAGAGTTTCAGTTCCCACTAGAGTAGGTAGGTGCATACACCACACCACACTAGAATGTCTTCAAGGCCTGAAGTCAGTGACTCCTTGCTCACTAGGTATGACAATCTCACATTCCAGGAATTGAGAAATATGTGTACCTCTAGGAGACTGAAAACAGGGAGACATGCAAGCACTCAACGCCTCATAGAGGCTTTTCTGTTAGATGACCTCAGAAAGACACCAGGGTCTGATGAGGCAGTCAGGTTGGGTGGAGCAGTAGAAGAGGAAAGGCCAGGTAGTGAAAACTACTATGACCCAGACTCTGATGCTGGCCAGGGGGATCAACATGATTCCCACCTGGAAAATCCAATTCTTCCTGAAGGTGAGGAAGGAGACCCCAGTGGGGTTCTCTTTACCCCACCTGGAAGGGTTACTAGTCTACCAAGAAGATCAAGATCTCCTTCTCAGGAATCTAATCGTTCTGGTACTTCTATAGGGTCCTCTGCTTCTCATAAAAGGGCATCCTCTTATGAGAAGAAATGCCAACTGCTTGATTTTGAGAAAGCTAAGCTAAGAATCAAGAGAGAGCAATTGGCCTTAGACAGGGAATCCCTGGAGCTTCAGAAAGCTTCACAGAAATTGGGACTAGGGTCCCATGGTGGCAGCAGCAGTGTCCCTAGAGGTAGAGATCATACTCATGACCATAGGAACCTGAACAAGATTGTCCCTCCCTACCAGAGTGGAGATGACATCCACAAATGGATAACTGCACTGGAAAGGGCCTGTAAGGTACAGAGGGTCCCTCAGGAGCAGTGGGCAGCAATCTTGTGGCTCTCCTTTGCAGACAAAGGTAGAGACAAGCTCCTCACTGTAAGAGAAGAGGATGCTGACAATTACAAAGTCCTGAAGAGTGCTCTGATTGAAGGGTTTGGCCTAACCACTGAACAATACAGGTTAAAGTTCAGAGATACCCAAAGGCACAGACTCAGGACTGGGTTGACTTTGTTGATTGTGCTACTAAGGCTCTGGAAGGCTGGTTACTTGGCAGTAAGGTGTGTGATTTCAAAGGATTGTATAATTTGATCATGAGAGAGCAGATCCTTAACAACTGTCAAAATCAACTGTTGCATCAGTACCTGGTGGACTCTGATCTGACCTCTCCCCAAGAATTGGGTCAGAAGGCAGACAAGTGGGTCAGAACCAGGGTGAAGCAGAAGGTTCAGAACCAAGGTGGTGACTCTAAGAAGCAAGATTCTAAGAACTCTGATAAGGGTGGGGAGAAGGGTAAAGACCAGAAGTCTTCTCAAGGGCCCCAAAAATCTGCATCTGGTGGGGAGTCCCAATCTAACAAAGGAAAAGGCCAAAAGAAACCATGGTGTAAAATCTGTAAGCAGAAAACCCATTGGACTAGTGATTGTACAAAGACTAAAGACTCAACTCCAGCCACCATTGCCCCTAAGGCAACTGTTCCCCCTAGTTCAGCTCCAAGTGGTGGTGTTCCAAATAAGGGTGTAGTAGGGTTAACCCTGGGATCTGAGATGGACTCTGGCCTAGTCAGAGTTCCAACTCAGGCTGTACTGATCTGTGATGGAGACATGGATATGTCCTCCTATGTGAGTCCCAGTAATCTGGGCAAATACAGACAGCAGCCCTTAATTAATGGAAGAGAGGCTTTGGCATACAGGGATACAGGAGCAAGTGTCACAATGGTGACAAAAGATCTTGTAGCCCCTGAGCAGATCATACTTGGTGAAATGTACCAAGTGACCAATGCTAGCAATGTCAGGACAGACCATTCCCTGGCAGTTGTTAATTTCTCCTGGGGAGGGTAACTGGCCCTAAGAAGGTTGTGGTAAGTGCAGACCTCCCTGTTGAATGCTTGCTTGGAAATGATTTGGAAAGTTCAGCTTGGGCTGAAGTTGAACTCAGGACCCATGCAGAAATGTTGGGTATCCCTGCAGATGTGTTTGCTATGACCAGGTCACAGGCAAAAATGTCTAAAACTGAACAGGCCCTGGATTCTGGAAGAATGGACCAGGTGCCTCCCAAGAGGAGGAGCAGTAGGGTTAAGGCAGTGTCTTCCCCCCTGCCTCAGAATGCAGATCAGTCTCTTGAGGGAGATGATCTCAGTCCTAAAGAAGGAACTGTCCCAGAGGAGCTTGAGCCTGATCAGGTTGAGTTCTTGGGGACAGGGGGCCCTTCCAGGGCAGATCTGAGCCAGGAGCAACTGAGCTGCCCCTCCCTTGAACCCCTCAGACAGCAAGCTGCTGCTGAGGCTGCTGGGAGTGCTAGTGGTACCCATAGGATCTATTGGGATGATGGACTCCTTTACTCAGAGTGTAGAGACCCCAAGCCTGGAGCCACCAGGAGGTTGGTTATACCTCTGAAGTTTAGGAGCTTCCTATTGACCCTAGCACATGATATCCCATTGGCAGGTCACCTAGGCCAAAACAAGACTTGGGACAGAATTGTCCCTCACTTTCATTGGCCTCATATGTCTGAAGACACCAAGGAGTTTTGTCGCTCCTGTGTTACCTGTCAAGCCAGTGGTAAGGCAGGTAGCACCACAAAGGCCCCTCTGATACCACTACCTGTGGTGGGGGTTCCCTTTGAGAGGGTAGGGATTGACATTGTTGGTTCTCTAGATCCTCAAACAGCATCTGGGCACAGATTTATCCTGGTGGTGGTGGACCATGCCACTAGGTACCCAGAAGCAATTCCCCTCAGGACCACCACAGCTCCTGTGGTGGCAAGGGCCCTCCTGGGAATCTTTTCCAGGGTGGGTTTTCCTAAGGAGGTAGCATCAGACAGAGATGCAAACTTCATGTCTAGTTACTTGACTGCTATGTGGAAGGAGTGTGGAGTAAATTATACATTTACCACCCCTTATCACCCACAATGCAATGGTTTAGTTGAAAGGTTCAACAAAACCTTGAAGGGCATGAATAAAGGTCTCCCTTAAAAGCTTAGGCGCAGGTGGGACATACTTTTGCCCTGCCTTCTCTTTGCCTACAGAGAGGTTCCACAGAAGGGGGTTGGTTACAGCCCATTTGAGCTTCTGTTTGGACATCCAGTTAGGGGTCCATTGTGTCTAGTGAAGGAGGGATGGGAGTTACCTCTCAAACCCCCTAAACAGGATATTGTGGACTATGTACTTGGTCTCCACTCCCGGATGGCTGAGTACATGAAGAAGGCAACTAAAAACCTTGAGGCTAGCCAGGAATTACAAAAGGCCTGACATGACCAAAAGGCTGTGTTGACTGTTTATCAGCCAGGACAGAAAGTATGGGTGCTGGAGCCTGTGGCCCCAGCAGCCCTCCAAGATAAGTGGAGTAGCCCCCATACCATTGTTGAACAGAAGGGAGAGGTTACCTATCTGGTGGACCTTGGAACTCCCAGGAGCCCCCATAGGGTGCTCCATGTCAACAGACTGAAACCATATGTTGACAGGGGAGACATGGGCTTACTCATGGCTACTGATGAGGGACAGGAGGAAGAGAGTGATCCACTTCCTGACCTGCTCTCTTAGAACCCTGATGATGGATTAGTAGATGGTGTAGCCTTGGCAGGCAGCCTCACTGACCAGCAGCAAACTGATTGCAGAAGAGTTCTCAATCAGTTCAGACATATGTTCTCTCAGACTCCAAGTCAGACTACCTGGTGCACTCATGAAGTGGACACTGGGGACAGTCTGCCTGTTAAAAATAAGATTTACAGGCAACCTGACCATGTCAGGGACTGCATCAGGACTGAAGTCCAGAAGATGTTGGATTTGGGTGTGATTGAACCCTCAGATAGCCCTTGGGCTAGTCCAGTAGTCTTAGTGCCTAAACCTCACACCCAGGGTGGTAAGAGAGAGATGAGGTTTTGTGTAGACTACAGAGGTCTCAATGCAGTCACTAGGACTGATGCCCATCCCATACCAAGGGCAGATGAGCTCATAGACACTTTGGCCTCAGCCAAGTTTCTCAGCACATTTGACCTAACAGCTGGCTACTGGCAAATCAGACTAGCTGAGGATGCAAAAGCCAAAACAGCATTTTCTACCCCTAGTGGGCACTACCAATTTGTGGTGATGCCCTTTGGTTTGAAAAATGCACCTGCCACTTTTCAAAGGTTGGTGAACAAAGTCCTTACAGGCCTGGAAGCCTATAGTGCAGCATATCTAGATGATATTGCTGTCTTTAGCTCCACCTGGGAGGATCACCTGGTCCACCTGAGAAATGTTTTGGAGGCCCTGCAGAAAGTAGGCCTAACTATCAAGGCCACCAAGTGCCAGATAGGGCAGAGTCAGGTTGTGTACCTGGGCAACCTTGTGGGTGGAGGCCAGGTTCAACCATTGCAGAGCAAAATCCAGACCATCATGGACTGGGTTGCTCCAACCACCCAGACTCAGGTTAGAGCTTTCTTGGGCCTGACTGGGTACTATAGAAGATTTGTCAAAGGTTATGGATCCATAGTGACCCCTTTGAATGACTTAACTTCTAAAAGAATGCCAAAGAAAGTTCAGTGGACAGTTAGCTGTCAAAAGGCATTTGATGACCTGAAGCAGGCCATGTGCACTGCTCCCATTCTGCAAAGTCCTGATTACTCCAAGCAATTCATTGTCCAAACAGATGCATCTGAGTTGGGGGTAGGGGCTGTGTTATCACAATTGAATGATGAAGGTCAGGATCAGCCAGTAGCTTTTATTAGCAGAAGGTTGACCCCCAGAGAGAAACGTTGGTCAGCCATTGAGAGGGAGGCCTTTGCTGTGGTTTGGGCCTTGAAGAAGCTGAGGCCATACTTGTTTGGCACTCACTTCATTGTTCAGACAGACCACAAGCCCCTCTTATGGCTAAAACAGATGAAGGGTGAAAACCCCAAACTTTTGAGGTGGTCCATTTCCCTACAGGGGATGGACTATACAGTGGAACATAGACCTGGGAGTAACCATGCCAATGCAGATGGACTCTCCAGATATTTCCACTTAGAACATGAAGACTCAACTGGTCAAGGTTAGTTTAATGTCCTGACGTTTGGGGGGTTGTGTAGGAGAGTAGGATCTGCTTCTTATAGTTACCCCCACTTTTTGCTGATGTTTCACTGTTTTTCGACTTAGCCAGACTGAGGCCCTGCTAATCAGGACCCCAGTCTATCTGCTTTCTACTCTAAATTGATTGTATGTACTTTAGGTACACTCCAGATTGGATTCTGGGGTACCCTTGTGAGTCCCTAGTATATGGTATACTATGTACCCAGGGCATAGGTACCCCAGAGGCCTACCAGGGGCTGCAGCATGTATTGTGCCACCCCTGGGAAGCCTTTTAAAATGACACAACAGGTCTGCTACAGCAGCCTGTGCAAGGTGGTGTATCCACCCCTTACTGAGATATAGGTTCCCTATCTCTCTCCATATCACTGCACATGTAAACCTATCAGTCACCCCTATGGCAGGCCTTAACAATCCTGAAGGCAGGGTGCTGGGTTTCATGTGAGAGGGTGCCCATGCATGAGCAGAACCCCTCTGCAGCTTTCGAAATCTTTATTCCGGGGTTGTTTGTGATGCAGCCAGACCATATACTCTTAAGTGCATTATAACCCCGCGGTAAATGCTAACTTGAGAATGGCTGCATGGAAAACTGTCGTGTTTTGTGTCAAACACCTTGGAATCATACCTCCACCCCAGTACTGGGGTGGGAGGTATGATTCCTCCCTTCTAGAGGGAGCAACATGGCACCACCGGTACACCCGGTACCAGCTTAACAGAACCCTGGCATCACAAAATGGATGCTGCAGCCACAGACAAGAGTCTGCCCTCCTGCTGCTGGACGAAACTCCGGCAGGGGAGGCCTGGACAATAGGTTTCCTGTCACAGGGAGGTGTGACCACCTCCCAGACAGGCTTTAGTGTATTGGGGCTGGGTGGGTGCACTCTCAGAGTGCTTTGAAGTCTGCACTGGGGGCACATTTGGAGTCCCTGTGCATAGTCCAGCTCAAACCGGTTGCAGGGGCACACAGCCCCTGCTCTGGCGCGAAACTGGACAAAGGAAATGGGTGTAGCCACCCCTCTTTCCTGACCCTCCCATTGGTGGGTCCCCAGAGTTTGTCCCACCCCTTCCTTGGGTATAAAGTAGGAAACCCTGACTACAGGACTTTAGATTATGCCTGGACTAAACTCTGATACCAGAAACCAAGTACTTCGACGATCTACACTACGCTGGATGACTGAAGAATCTCCCTTGGAGTAAAGGAGTTACTCCCATGGAAGGCAGGCACCTTTAACGCAACTGACCGGTTGGCATCTCCGAGCTCCGACGGACTCCGAAGAATATTGCCACACAGGAGGTGGGTTTTCCAAGGTCTCTGAGGTCGATCTGTGCCCACAGCAAGTCTGAGGCCCATATCCCTCGTGGAGACCGTGCAACCCGAACCCCTGGACACCGCGACCATTTGCAGAAGCATCAGCTTTCCGGCAACCCCTGAGGCTGAGCTTTGGGTTACTTGTAGCCCTGACCCCGAGCAGTAATTGCACCGAAGATTGCAGGCCTACACTCAACGAGTGTTCCGTGGGCCGCCATTTTGTGATTCCTCTTGAGGTCCCTTCACGATCCCTGGTCCGTTGACCCGTGGGTCCCCAAGAAGGCAACTCTAACTTTTATTGGGCTTCCCTGGTTGCTCCAGACGTGATGGGGGTTGGGAGCACACTGCCTCACAGTCCCAGCACAGTTCGCCCCTTTGCATCCTGGTAAATGCAGTGCACAGTTCAAACTTACTCCAAAATTAGCTGGAGTTTTTCACCAAAGTTGGTGCAGACATTGCTGTATATCTCTAGACACGTGTTTCTGGGTTGAGCCCGTCATCAGTAGAGAGCAGCAGTATTAGAGAGCAAAGAAAAATCATCTGGGGTTGCTGGAAATGCTGCCAAGTTCCTCTCAGGTCACAGTACCACTCACAGGCACACAGGTGCATCTCCAAAGCTCGTCAGCTTGCTGGCTCAAGGGAGCCTTTTAAACAGAATGGGGGTTGGGAGCACACTGCCTCACAGTCCCAGCACAGTTCGCCCCTTTGCATCCTGGTAAATACAGTGCACAGTTCAAACTTACTCCAAAATTAGCTGGACTTTTTCACCAAAGTTGGTGCAGACATTGCTGTATATCTCTAGACACGTGTTTCTGGGTTGAGCCCGTCATCAGTAGAGAGCAGCAGTATTAGAGAGCAAAGAAAAATCATCTGGGGTTGCTGGAAATGCTGCCAAGTTCCTCTCAGGTCACAGTACCACTCACAGGCACACAGGTGCATCTCCAAAGCTCGTCAGCTTGCTTGCTCAAGGGAGCCTTTTAAACAGAATGGGGGTTGGGAGCACACTGCCTCACAGTCCCAGCACAGTTCGCCCCTTTGCATCCTGGTAAATGCAGTGCACAGTTCAAACTTACTCCAAAATTAGCTGGAGTTTTTCACCAAAGTTGGTGCAGACATTGCTGTATATCTCTAGACACGTGTTTCTGGGTTGAGCCCGTCATCAGTAGAGAGCAGCAGTATTAGAGAGCAAAGAAAAATCATCTGGGGTTGCTGGAAATGCTGCCAAGTTCCTCTTAGGTCACAGTACCACTCACAGGCACACAGGTGCATCTCCAAAGCTCGTCAGCTTGCTGGCTCAAGGGAGCCTTTTAAACAGAATGGGGGTTGGGAGCACACTGCCTCACAGTCCCAGCACAGTTTGCCCCTTTGCATCCTGGTAAATGCAGTGCACAGTTCAAACTTACTCCAAAATTAGCTGGAGTTTTTCACCAAAGTTGGTGCAGACATTGCTGTATATCTCTAGACACGTGTTTCTGGGTTGAGCCCGTCATCAGTAGAGAGCAGCAGTATTAGAGAGCAAAGAAAAATCATCTGGGGTTGCTGGAAATGCTGCCAAGTTCCTCTCAGGTCACAGTACCACTCACAGGCACACAGGTGCATCTCCAAAGCTCGTCAGCTTGCTGGCTCAAGGGAGCCTTTTAAACAGAATGGGGGTTGGGAGCACACTGCCTCACAGTCCCAGCACAGTTCGCCCTTTGCATCCTGGTAAATGCAGTGCACAGTTCAAACTTACTCCAAAATTAGCTGGAGTTTTTCACCAAAGTTGGTGCAGACATTGCTGTATATCTCTAGACACGTGTTTCTGGGTTGAGCCCGTCATCAGTAGAGAGCAGCAGTATTAGAGAGCAAAGAAAAATCATCTGGGGTTGCTGGAAATGCTGCCAAGTTCCTCTCAGGTCACAGTACCACTCACAGGCACATCTCCAAAGCTCGTCAGCTTGCTGGCTCAAGGGAGCCTTTTAAACAGAATGGGGGTTGGGAGCACACTGCCTCACAGTCCCAGCACAGTTCGCCCCTTTGTATCCTGGTAAATGCAGTGCACAGTTCAAACTTCCTCCAAAATTAGCTGGAGTTTTTCACCAAAGTTGGTGCAGACATTGCTGTATATCTCTAGACACGTGTTTCTGGGTTGAGCCCGTCATCAGTAGAGAGCAGCAGTATTAGAGAGCAAAGAAAAATCATCTGGGGTTGCTGGAAATGCTGCCAAGTTCCTCTCAGGTCACAGTACCACTCACAGGCACACAGGTGCATCTCCAAAGCTCGTCAGCTTGCTGGCTCAAGGGAGCCTTTTAAACAGAATGGGGGTTGGGAGCACACTGCCTCACAGTCCCAGCACAGTTCGCCCCTTTGCATCCTGGTAAATGCAGTGCACAATTCAAACTTACTCCAAAATTAGCTGGAGTTTTTCACCAAAGTTGGTGCAGACATTGCTGTATATCTCTAGACACATGTTTCTGGGTTGAGCCCGTCATCAGTAGAGAGCAGCAGTATTAGAGAGCAAAGAAAAATCATCTGGGGTTGCTGGAAATGCTGCCAAGTTCCTCTCAGGTCACAGTACCACTCACAGGCACACAGGTGCATCTCCAAAGCTCGTCAGCTTGCTGGCTCAAGGGAGCCTTTTAAACAGAATGGGGGTTGGGAGCACACTGCCTCACAGTCCCAGCACAGTTCGCCCCTTTGCATCCTGGGGTTGGGGAGTCCCCAGGACCTTGCTGGTCCGCACAAAAGCATCTTTTCTCTTCCTGCGTGGGTTGCTGTTGCCAAGGCTTGTTGTGGTCAATCCGATCACCGACACCCCAGCACTCGACATCCTTCGTGGGACAGCTCGAACCCGGCTCCTGGTTGTCGTCGACGTCTCCGGGACCCCGTGGCTGCAGAGTCAAGCTTCACCTCTTCGCACCTGAAGCACCCGACATCGGTGGGCATTCGTTTGCTCCGCTCCTGGTCACTGGCTAGTGACCCAGACTCTGTCCCCTCTGCTTTCAGGTTCTTCACATTTTCGATCCAGGCTTGGATCAACCCGGACACTTTTCTTCTTCACGGCAGCAGCACTTTGCAGCAGATCGCCATTGAAAACAACGACGATTCCCGACACCCTTTGACACCTATGCACCCGGCTTCCCTGGGTGAGGTAACTCGAGTACTCCGGTGCTCCCGTGGGTGTTGGCCCTAGAACCCCTTAAGTCTAAAGGGGTTTGCTCAAAGTCCTCTCCTAAGTGTCCTTTATCTTTAAAATTCCAACCGTGACTTTCCGCATTGAATCCTACGGCGCTCGTGGCTGTGTTCTCACACTGCACACGTCCCCCGTGGGTCTCCTGTGTCACTACCTTGGGTGGTTCCTTGGGGTCCCAGCGATTCTACGTGCTCTAGGCACTGTGTCTAGTCAAGTCGTGGTTCTTATACCACTTTCTTAGTATATGGTTTGGTCTCCCCTGGAGCCCACTGTGTATTGTGCTATTTACTGTCCTTTTAATACTGCGATACTGTGTATCTTGAACTCTAATCTCATAAAGGGATTAGTAGTTAGTGTTTAGAAATAAATACATATATTTTATATATATCTTGTGTGGTTCTCCTTTCATTTAGTTATTCAAGAGGTTATCATCTGGTAAACCAAGCTGCTTTACACTCCTTCAAGACTTAGCCTGAAGGCTGCTCTCCATAGCTACCACTAGGATAGCTTTCAATAAAGGTTGTCTTTAAACCTATCATCAATAAGGGTCGTTTGGACTGGTGCAAGGTGCCCACTATAACTAGTGGACAGCATATGCCAGGCCAACTTCTCACACACATGGTACCCCTTCTCTGGCTGTTTTACCTGAGGTACTAAAGCAGATTCAGAATGAGAATGGGGCAGCATTCTGCCCTGGAGTTAGGGATGAAACTAATGGGCAATGTTGTCACAGTGTCTGCCATTATGTTGAGCAACATAAAAGGGGAGGCAGCTACATTGGCTATACACCAACGCACAGCAGGAGCGGGAATTACCAAAAAGTATTGAGGAAACCTATGCTACACCAAGTAGAAATAATTTGGGAGCCAGACCTGGGAACCACAACTTAATAGTAATTCTGAAACGGATAACTCTAAGCAAGCACCTGATTCTTTGACAAAGAAGAATGGGATAATAAACAAAAAAATAAAAACAAGACACGATCACAGATGGGTATCCTCAGCAGGAAGCCACTGAAAAATGATACAATCTCAGAAGCGCTCCTTTGACTACATTATTAATAAAGAAGAAAAATCTAAGGGCCAGATGTATCAAGTGTTTTACAGTTCGCAAATGGGCCAATTCATAGAATTGGCCCGTTTGCGAACGGTAAAAAGCCTTTTGGGATATATCATCCCAAAAGGCATTAGCAAAATAGGGAATCGCAAGTTTTCCGATTATCTATTTTGCGAATGCATTTAGGGAATCGCAATTTGCGATTCCTTAAATGCAATGCAGGAAGCAGGAAAAAATTGCGACCTGGCTTTAAGGAATCGCAAATTACCACCAACTTGAAGTTGGTAGTAATTTGCAAATTCCTAGAAAAATGCACATTTTTGCATTTTTCTAAGTGCCATGTGGCGCACACACATGCCCTATTATCTATTTTGCGAATGCATTTAGGGAATCGCAATTTGCGATTCCTTAAATGCAATGCAGGAAGCAGGAAAAAATTGCGACCTGGCTTTAAGGAATCGCAAATTACCACCAACTTGAAGTTGGTAGTAATTTGCAAATTCCTAGAAAAATGCAAATTTTTGCATTTTTCTAAGTGCCATGTGGCGCACACACATGCCCTTAGGGCATGTAACTGCTCCACATGTGCATACTTACCTTTTTTGGGGGTGCATCAGGGTGGCCTTTTGGCCCCCTTGCACCCTTGAAATTGCATGCGCAATTTGCGAGTACCTATTTGGTACTCGCAAATTGCGAATGCAATCCTATTCATTCCTATGGGCCTCTAGGCCCATAGGAATGAATGGGAAGGTATTCCTTAATAGCGAATCGCAATTTGCGATTCGCTATTAAGGAATATGTAGGAATCGCAATTTTTTTTTGCAAATCCTACATACATTGCAGTTTGCGATTCTTAAATAGCGAATCGGTAAAATTCGCTATTTAAGAATCGCAAAAGCAATTCTTGATACATCTGGCCCTTAGACTCCTAAACCTCAATTCAAAAAGAAAAAGGTAGCCAGCATTAAAATAAGGCATGCCCAGAATACTAAGAACTCTGCTTCTGAACGGGGAGTAGGCAATGATGATGCTGAACAGCGTGACAGAAGTCACAATATCTCGCCGGAATCTGATGGATTATCTGGCGGCAGTAGAGCTGAGTGAGCATACCACGGTGGAAACACCAGACACCAGGGTAAGTGTTCCCCATCGTTCATATGAAATAACGCTCCAGTTGGAGGGGGACATACCCAGAAATATCAAGGCTCTCTTTTGGGAGAACTTGATGTATGGGTATGATATTCTTTTGGCTAAAAAATACTGGCCACCTGAGTTCGTAATGGAATGCCCAAACAGGAAAATGGTAATTTTACTAGCCTTCTCTGACCTCATTCCAGAATCAGTGAAACATTCTTATGCCAAGGAGTGGGCGGTAGTGCTAGCTCCTGCATTATACTGCAATCATGTGGGGTGGGATGATGAGTCACCTCATCACGATATCCCGTTGAAATCAACTCCTCAACCCCAAAGATAATATCCAATTAAACATGAAGCTAAAAAACAAGTTAGGGAAATCCTAGAACAACTTGAATACCATGGTGTAATAGAAAATTGCACCTCATCAATGAATAATCCTTTTTTTCCCATAATGAAACCGGACAATTCATACAGTATAGTATTAGATTACAGGCATCTGAACACATCTACCTGCACATTCACAGTACAAAACGCACACAGTGCCACACTAATGAATAACATTGTGCTGAAAAAGTACAAAACAACACTAGATATTTCAAATTGATTTTTTTGCCAAAATATAGCGCCTGGAAGTCGATATTTGACAGCAATTTCAGTGCTAGGCTCACAGAGGCAATTCTGTCAATTGCCCTAGGGGTATAACACATTGGGCACAGGAACACACAAACAGTTTGCGTTCAGTCCAAGCTGATATGATAGCTTCCAAACATTTACACACAGGTGTAAGCACCACATATCTGGTGATCTGCGTAGTCGCTGGATCATCTGGGTACACCTATATCACATTCAACAAAGGTGATACAGTACCGATAGCATACAAATCACATTTATACACAAACGCTGAAATGCGTTTTGCACCTACTGAGAAAATTCTCACAGTGGTACAGACTGCTGTAGTCAGAGAGAGAGAAAGCACAAGGTAAACGCATAATTGTCGTAACCCTGGTACCGAACTTAATGCCAGTCACCAAAGCAAGCATTCAAAATGGCAAAGCTTCACATCCACGATGGATACAGTGGGCTAACTCTCTCACTGCAATGGATGTAGACTACATATTCGACTCTACATTACAAACACAAGCATTTTTGCAGTATGAACAAGAATATTCTCTGCCGAATGAAATAATGCCTCAAGATCAATATGAATACATCATCTATACCGATGGGTCTGCCCAGCCTGCCGTAGGGACAAAGCACCAATATTCCGCAGCATGTGCATTAGTAAAAGGGCACATGCATGATGGAAGATTCCATCCCGAAAAATTTAGCGCAGCTGGCAAAACTCAAGGCTCTGATGCTGGCACTGGAAAATACAGATCATGGATTCCTAAACACTTATAGTGTGTGAATCGTATTATTGTGTCCAGTAATATAATGAATATCTTCACTACTGGGGCCATCATGGATTTCGGGATTCTAAGGGTTGCACAAGCACAAGATGCTTTGGGAACAAGTGGCAAAGCTGTAAGATTGCTTGCCACTGGCTTATGTAATACACACATTGATTCATCAACGTGTTGGCGTTCACGTTGAAGGGAATTCCATGGTTGATGAAGCCACTAAGGCAACAGTTCATACTGCTGCAGTTGCTGCAATCACTCGTTCTAGTACGAGGATAGGCATCATGGTGGCTGTCGATGCAGCGCGCAACGACACACACCTGATGAAAGGCTTTCCACTTAAGTACTCCTACAAGTTAGATGCACAGAACATATCATACGCTCACATTCCAGGAGTGGGAAATAGAGTCATACCTAACACTGATCGCAGACTGGGGTTAATACTAGCTGCACAGGAGTGTCTGGGTTCAGCACACACAGGGATTACTGCTACAGTTTCATTTCTGAAGCAGCGCTATTGGTAGCCTGGTCTTACTAAACAGACCAAGGACTTTGTCCTCAAATGTGACATCTGCCAGCAGATGAAGGGCTCAACCGTAGCACGTCCACCACAGACACCTCTATTGATTTCAAATAAACCTCTTGTTATTTGGATCCCTGCAGCCCCTTACAATCTGACGGGCTTACAAGTACATCTTGGAGGCAGTGAATTATTGCCCCAGATTCCTGTGAGCTTAGCCACTGTGGTCGGCTGATGACCGAACTGTTATAAAGGACTAGTGAGTCTTGATTGGGACATACACAATTGGCACACTACATTCTGACCAGGGTCCGGCGTTTAGCTCTCGAACTTACAAAGAAGCCATAGGAAGTTTAGGTGTGACCTTGACGTACTCCTCCCCCTGTCATGTTAGGGAAATTCAGTAGTCAATAGGAAAACCTGTGACTTAATGCAGTCTCTAACAGCAAGGGTACTAGTCTTAGGTTACATTTGGGTCCATCACCTATATGGGATCCAGAGGACACTTAACAATATGCCAAGAATATCCCTGGGTGGTCAGACTCCATATGAAATCCTGTTCCAGGTAAGAATGTGAGTCCCAGATCTCGGTAATGCTGACACAGTGGCGACAGACCCACTGTTTGACATCAATGAACGTTTGGCTGCTTTACAGGAAGTAAACAAATTCTGGAGGAACAAAGCAACGTCCATGTAAAACACACCGCCATTGGGGAAGTGAAGGTTGACCCAGCAAGACCCGGTTGGGTCCCGAAGATTAGGGATCTGGTCAGGGAAAAAATAGTAGACAAAAAAGAGTTTGGGCCGTCCTACAGGTTGCCTGTACCTGTCTTGGCTGTTGAATGTACCAGAACTGTACTTCGTCCGTCCCTTGCTGGTCAACAAGACAAAAGGTTTGTCTTCTTCGATCTGATCAAACAACATTAAGTGGCCGATTCTCGACAGTAAGCCACGTAGGCTCCTGGGTAGCCACCGCTCTCCTCTCACTACCGCACAGGAAGTTCTGATGGAAGCTTTGATAATTAAAGAAGATTCCTCTCTCCAACAAGAAAGAGTAAACAACAATGATTTTATTCTTTTCCCTGTTGCAACAACAACCACTGTGCAATCGACTGGTACAGAAATGCAAATTTAAATTCGACAACGTAACGACAATAAGATCTACATGAATATGTTACAGATTGAGTCATCTCCTGGTTCTACAAAACCTGCTGAGCTGCGTCTGGCTACTTCATGGACTACGACGACTTCTCATCGGATTCAACTGAGCCTGAGACACCACTGCCACCGCCTCTTCCTTTCAAGCTACAGGTGCGTGCTCTCTATCTTTGGCTGAAAAAGACATACTTTCTTACTCCCTGGTTACACCTTTAGATTACAATTGGGTTACTATTCCTGGTCCTCTGGATTGGTTTGGTGACTGTCTTTTTCCTGCTTCTTTACGGATGTTATCTCCCAGAAAGCTCTGCAGTCCAACTTGTGTACTTTCATCATCACACTGCGAACAAAGAGATCTGTCCCTGGTGTACATTACAGCTGTTCCAGTTCCCGAAGGAATAGTGTGGGACAGGGTATCGTATGATGGGTAAGGCCCTACTGAACTTTTGCAAATTCTGTATTTGTTTAGAATTTCTTTAAATGATATCATCACCGCTAGTACTATTTCTGATGATTGGGACATTGATTCAGTGCATAATTTATTAAACCATCTAGAGCAATCGACTGTATTTTCTTCTGATTAATTGTATGATGGTACATCTAATTACAGTTATATGTTCTGTTATGATAACCACTTTCTGCATAAAGCAAGTATCCCACGTGCCATTTATAATTACACCCAATGGGAAAACTGCCCAACACCATCAAAAGATAGTTCGAAAACATTTGCACAAAAGTTTGCTTATTTTTCTGATTTTGACACATCAGACCCAGCCTCCTATTTTTACAGGCTAGCACCTACATCTGCAAAAAAAGATATGCTAACAAACACCAAGCTGATATACTTTGCTTCTTTTCTTTCCCAGCTGTCTGTACAGGGTTTCGACTTTTAAAAGGACACAATAGATATAAAGCCTGTTTGGGAGGCACAAGTTTGACAGGTTCAGGGAACCAATGCCTTGTTTAGAGCATGCCTAATACCACACCAAATGATTTTCCCTAAACAAATCATGTCTTGGAATAGCCAAGATAAAAGACTTGAAGACACCACGTATTCCCACATTTTGAAAATTGCCAACATTTTATGCTATGATGAGGATACACTAGATGCCATGCTATGTAATGGCTCCTACAATTCATCAGACCCCAATTGGATGGGATGGTTGGTTTGACTTTTAGACACTAATGGGTGTCAGTCCAGATTCCTGGGTAATGCCAGAGGGTTTAAGATCAATAGACCTGACCAACAGTATGTACAATCTGAACACTCGGGGTGGTGACATCATACAGTGCTGGGAAGTTATGCCTTGATTGGCTAAAAACCTCAACACTGTCTCAGGTGAAACAACACTTGTCCCTTCTGTCAGATGACCTGGATCTCAGGGATTTTTAGGTCGAGCCTAGAGCAGCGCATGCGCTGCTTGCTCGACTTTTAGTAAGGGGTTTTTAAAGTGCTACCAAGCCGGCCACCAGCTTGCTGTTACGCGCACAAGCACGCGCGACGTTCACAGCAGCTGCTGCCATCTGGCTTTCAGTGCGCGTGACGTGCACAATCCCCTCCCCTACCCCCTCCCACTCCCTCCTCGTCAGCTTAATTTCTGCCATCTGGCTTTCAGTGCGCGCGACGTGCACAATCCCCTCCCCTACCCCCTCTCCTCGTCAGCTTAATTTCTGCCATCTGGCTTTCAGTGCGCGCGACGTGCACAATCCCCTCCCCTACCCCCTCCCACTCCCTCCTCGTCAGCTTAATTTCTTTGCTTAAATCAGCGCGACTTAATTTTTTTTTTTACTACTTTCAATCACCCTTTTTTCCTTTAGGCTTGTTTTACTAAACGCACCAGACGGGCAGGCTTTACACACGCTGTTTTCAGGGCTACCGTAGGCAGTCACCGGCAGGGGCAAAGCAAAAAAACTGCTGTCCATCCCGTATTCTCTGTAGCTTCTCACTCCACACATGCCTCGGGGTACTTAATGTACGGCCAAAGGTTGCGGTTTAATTTAAAGTTCTTCTCCCTATCACATCCACCATGGCTCGGGGTTTGCCATTGACGGAGATGTTGATCTGTGTCAAGCTAGAGTTTTTTGTGAGGTTACGGTGGTGAAGCAATAACCTTCACGGAAAACGTCTTGTGACCGGCACTGAGCGCGTGCGTAGTGATCTTTGTGGCGGAAGTAAAAAGCGTTGCCTGGCATTAACAGTATTTCTTTGCTCAAGTAGACATCTGACAGACGCGTGAGCAGTGCAGGTTTTGCTCTGAAGTGTGGTGGAAACGCAGTGCTGTATGTATCACTGCCCACTGCCCTGCTTGTCCGTTGGGCTCAAGATGTCACTGGTTTTTCCCATGCTCTTCTTGCTTGCCATCCCACCACTTTGGGCTCCCTACACCCCCGACTGGCGGTCCCTGGACGCACGTCCTTTGCCAGCCTGGTATGATGAGGCCAAGTTCAGGATATTCCTTCACTGGAGAGTCTTCTCTGTACATTTCTTTGGCACCAAATGGTTTTGGTGGAACTAGGAAGGCGAGCATAAGCTGAAGTACATAAACTTCATGAAGCTATGCTGGGCCCCAGGGGCCACGTACGCTGACTTTGCACCCGGCTTCACCGCAGAGTTCTTCAATCTGGACACGTGGGCCGAGCTCTTCGAGGCTGCGGGGTCCAAATGAATGTGGGAAAGTAGGGAGGATGGCAGGACATTTTGTCATTAATCAGACTGCATAACCCAATATATAGTAATTGAATAGCTATTCAATACCTAGCAGCACAATACACAGGATAATGTGCTGCATACCTAAACACTTATAAGGCCCCAAAGGCGAGACCTATTGGCTATGCCAATGCTTGTTTTGTTAGGTCCCTAGAACCCACGTCAAAAGCACTTTTTATATGCCATAAACAATGAAAGGTTTCTCAACAGGAAGCTGCTGAGAGGCTGCATAAGATTGATAGGGTTAATCTTGAAAAGGCTTTGGCAGTGGTTGACAATGGCATGACCATATTATCCTCTAGGATATATTCATTGGGCAACATGGTAGTATCTGCAATTGATATAATGCAGCAAGACATGTCTTTTTTGCAACATGGATAGTCACAACTTCGGTCCATTAAACTGAACACTTCAGACCTTACGTTCTGGCCACATGCCGTGGCGTTATCTTAACACCATTAATCTGATTTCTTCATACGATCTAACTGAATGACAGATATTAATGGCATGGAAAAATGAAAAGTATACCAAGTTGCACACTGAAAAATTAGACCAATTACATTTCACCTTTGCCTAGACTCCATTCACAGATTGGATAATCCATGGATACATTACCCTACCACTCACAACATTCCAATTCCAATATTGTCTACAACATCACCAGGTAGGCAGCTATGAAGCATTTTGGGAAGGATTTGTGCATGAATACTGGGAATTATCTTTCAAGATCAGATGCAGGAATGGGGACAAGGAGTTTTTTCTCAGTGGTTCTGACTGTGATAACGTTTTAAGCGGGTCCTTAGTATGCAAGGACATTTCACTTCACACGGCTTGTAATGCGTCTGTTGCAAACTTGTCCTATTATCTCAAGGGTGCTCCGGCCGCGGTGATTAGTTCAGGTTTCAAGCTGCTCTCTAATGGGAATTATTTGATGCTGAATGATCAAGGCTGCTGTGGAATTGAACCAGGCATCGCTTACCTTGTGACGGGTAATTCCATAGTTACTTGTTGCACACAAGTACTGTTTCCACTTGCCCACACACTAACGGAGGCAACGCTGTGACCTTCGATAAATGTTTCCAACATACGCTTTGGTTCCCCAAGCAAGCTGAAAGCCATGCTTTTTCAAAAGGATTTGGTCTTAACATCCGCCAAAGAGATGTTTGATCTCCAGGTTGCGAGGTCTTCGTCCGAAATACAGACGCTACTTCACATTAACTTCCCACTACATTTTGGGGAGCTAGTCCACCGTATCTTTAATATGTCTGATACAAAGGGCGTAGCGCACTTTTTAAAATGTATTGGCTCTGGATTGGTTAGCACCTTTCAGACAGTTTTCAGAGTTATTCCATCATTCATACATTCAATTCTTATTTAAATTTTTCTTCTCATCAATGGATATCCCAGTTCAAAATGGAATGGAGACAGCGCTGCCTGTGCTGTAATGCAGTGAGCGCATGATACACTGCTTCGGCACACCTCAGCTTTGAGAACTGAATGAGCATTGTTTTTTATCATTCAGGCCTGTATGGCCTCACTGTGAATAACCTGTATTCTGCTCCCTGCTTTGTAGTCATGAATGTGTACTGGATTTCTGTCTCGGATCGCACTTGGTTGCACCTTTGGACATTGAGGTACTGATGGACCCTTTAAAGGCCCATGGGTATAGTTGTTCCCAGCATATTCCATTGCTGCTGAACGCATTGTTTGAGCCACCCTGGGATGCTTTGGCTCCTTGTGAGCTGGATATCGGCTCTGCGGTACGCTTACAGGATGTAGTCCCTCCCTTGGCGACTGCTGTGGGGACTGGATGGAACCACCTTTGCGCTATAAACCTGCTTCGAGGTGCACCTCTGGGGACGTCGTTTGTGGTTGCTGGCAACTGCAATGTTGCGACTACCATTTGGAACACATAAACAATTGGCTATTCCGTTTGGTGGGAACAGTTTATTTGGCCTGTTTTCAAAACAATAGATACAAAATTATGTTTTTTGCTCTCTTTTTTTAAACTTTTGGGCACCTTGGTTTTCTGAGGACTTGGAATTTCAAACTGTATGAATGTTTCAATAGTTTTTAGAAATTGATTTTGGGTGATTTTAGAGTGGTTTTAGATTTTGCAGTTTTTATAATTATATGGCCTGCTGTTTTTAGATAGCTTTTAGGTCGACCCTTAATATGAGGAGTGGGTGTTATGTGCCTGAGTTAGGCCCATGTAGAAACGCTGCACAGTTTCTTACATTGCCATCTTTCTGCACAATAACATTTTACTGTAACCTTTTGCACACATTTGCGTGCGTGACAATGTTGGATTAGTTTGTCTGAAACTGCTTTGCTTACACAACATCTCGCTTCGAACACTGAGTACAAAGACTGTGCACACGCTGAACAAATGTCGTTCTACCTTCATCCATGGGGAGACAGGGCTATCTGCATACCCATAACCATGCTAATCTGCATATACATCGTAAGGATGCTTTTTATTATAAATAAATAAGCATTTCCAGGGGTTAGCCAGAGGAGACACTTCTGCTGACATTGTGAGGTCCCTGCATTCTGATGCTTCGCCAAGCAGCAGCCTAACTTCTCCGTGAGGTGTGTCCAATTTGTGATTAAGACGGAGTCCTACACTCTGTCCCGCCAGATAATGGGGTGGATCATCCCGTGATGGGATTCTTGGCTTTACACTCACACACATTCTAAACACACAGAGTAGGGATTGCATAGTAGGAGTACACCTGATTACCACCTTGTTTTATATGCCTGCATATATACACTGTTCTTAGCACCATGGTGGAACTATACCTTCTGTGTACTGATTATCACAGCACATGTATTCTATACAAGAATAACGTTGGTTCAATAAATATATTGAAGAACGTCCCATTGTGTATTCTCTGTATATTTCTCTGAGAACAAGAGTGCACAAGTGACTGAGTGAAAGGGTTCTAGATCTGTTACCACAATCCCTGAGGGGTCAGGGCTGTCATGTTCAGTGGTTGCCAGAAACCACACCCTCCCTGTTTGGGTTAGGGGGGTTTGTGGTGGCACTGTGAGCTAGCTGGTCCCTGGGCCAACATATACTATGGGGGTGCATGGAATCAGTCTAGGCACCTCACCCAAAGTTTATGTTTCCCACAAACATGCAGATCCTATGGATTAGTGGGAACTACATTACATTTCCAGCCATCCCAACCTTCCGCCCCCACCTCCTACCCTTTCCCATGCCAATACCCATCCCAATTCCCTATTCCCAGCCCTGTCCAAAGCAAACTTACACCTTTTCATGCACCCACTAAAAACAGACACACGCAGCACACGCACAAACACACACAAACAGAAACACCACAAAAAAACTCATCTAAACATGTGGACAGCAGACCTACACACCAGAAACACATGCCCACACCAACAGACAGCACACCGACAGACAGCACACCCATCACACACACATACACCACAGACAGCACACCGGCAGACAGTACACCCACCACCACACACATTTGCACCACACCGACAGACAGCACACTCACCACCACACACACATGCACAATGTTCATTTATGTCCATGGCTGCATCACGAGCCTCATGTACTGCAAACTCACACAAATTATGCTGAAAAGTGGACTTAAAGTACTTAGACTGCTGGCTCTGGACCTTGGGGATATGTTGTTTCTCATGAGTGCAATCATAAGCTGCAAGGACTGCTGATAATGGCTATTTTGTATGTTTGTTTTAAACAATAAATCTCGGGTTGTCAAAGTACACAAGTAGTGCGCATTGCATGACGTGCTATCAAGTATGGAATGGCATAAAATTATTGTTTTTTTACCTATTTTTGGTTATACATTGTTTTATTTGCCATATTGAATTTTGTCTGCGCTTGTAATACTATAAATAATTTCAACATTATGTTAGTATTAATTGAATGACACCGAGCAGTGACATTAAGAATATTTTTTTTAATTGTTTTGCTGCTAATGAGAAACTGCAAGTATTTTGTTTATGTTCACTCTTAATAGCAGTATATAGGTCTCCTACAAAATGGCGCTTGTTAGGTGAAAAAGGCTGTTGAACAGCTGAAATGCGTAGTGTCCGGAGTGGCCTGAAATAATAAACAGGAGTTGATTTTCCTCTGCCTCTGAGTGTCTTCTTCCCTAAAAGGGAGAAGATTTTGTGGCATATTTAAAAGTGATAGCGCTATGCATGTGCACCATTAGCAGTTAGGTGCACACCGCCTAAAGCCATAATTTGTTGGAAATATATATATATATATATATATATAAAAAAAATATATACATAGACTGTAAAAGAATACCCAGAGGCCTAAGAATCTTTGTTCTACCTACACCAAGCGATCTAGATCCGTATCTCCTTTCCAAGTGGCAATCAGATACAACCGAATGCTCCATGAAGCTAATAAACACGTTAATTACGCATGCGGAAAGAAGACTAGCGCAAACAATTGAAAATACAAAAAACTTGGAAAAATCTTTAGAACAATTCATGGAAACACCTGAAGGTATCAAGTTATTTGAAGATCTTGAAAAAAGATTAGACAAACATGAACTAGAAGTACAAAATAAGAAAATCCGCAAATTTCAACGGGATAAAATTGATTATGCGACAGGGAGAGTGTACACATTTGTACGAAAGGATGATGCAAATTACAGCAAACAATCCATGGATCGAGTACAGGAACAAGAACAGACAAGGATGTCAAGTGCGGAGAGTTCTAAGGTGAGCTCTGGAGATGAAGGAATGTCCAGTGGCAGACAGAGAGTGGATTTTTTCGGGGAGATGCGTCTTCTGCGTATGACAACGTGAGGCAGAGGGAGGGGCTCATTCCAAAAAACAGAACATCAACAAAAAGAACCAGACGGGGCCACAAAAGACAAAAACAAAAAAACGAAAGATCTAAAAAAATGAAAATGGAAATAAATGGATGCACAATTACAAGATGATCTAGTAATCAACTTATCATCCAGAAAATTAAATACAAAGCACCTGGAACTACTAAACAAGGGACTAACATTCTGCCCCTCCCATGGCATGGACTTGGGCATGTCTAGAGTGGATTTATATAAATTCTGCCGGAAATTAAAATTAAAAAAGTACTTTTGAAATATACCAATGAGACCAAGGGAACAACAAAATCAAGACACATTCTCACCACTGACCCTGAATGATATTCCACCATTGAGATCACTACACAGTCTTGAGACTGAAAGCAATGAAAACATATCTATAGCTGCCACAGATACCATGACGTACATACAACTATGTGAAGAGATGACTATCCCAACCAACATGTCTATTAGGAGCAACTGCAAAACTCGATCAAGATTCTGCCCACAACTACCAGCAGGGAATAGGGTAGACATCTTTCAAGAATTAATGACAGAGGAATTGCGGACAATATACATTAAGGAGAGGAAAAAGAACCAACAAAGACCAAACAACATGACCAAAGACGACAATTGGGCGTTAAATGACTTGCGGATTGATGATGATATCGTTATAAAGCCCTCAGATAAGGGTGGCAACATCGTTGTGATGGACTCCCAAAAATATTACCTGGAAATTAAAAGACAGTTGAATGATGTGAACAGCTATGAGAAACTTAAAGAAGATCCAACTTCCTCAATCATGACCAGATTCCATAGCATGTTACGTGGCTGGCACACGGATGGTTTGTTAGATGACAATGAATTAGATTATCTCTTAATCAACCGACCCATCACTCCAACCATCTATGTCCTGCCAAAGGTTCACAAGAATTTGGAAAATCCTCCAGGGCGCCCAATTGTAAGTTCTTGTGGATCACTCTTGGAAAACACCTCCATATTCTTAGACATTTTTCTCTTTCCTTATGTACAAAACTTACCTTCTTATCTTCGGGATTCAATGGATTTTTAAATCGGATAGGGGGATCCCCTGGAAAGAAAACTACACAATGGTGACCATTGATGTAGTCTCATTGTACACATCGATTAGACATGAGGATGGTATGAAAGCCTGTGAATTTTACCTGAGATCACGATCATTGAGTGTACTGGGCCAAACCAATATGATTCTTGACATGATGCGTTTCTGCCTCACAAACAACATATTTATCTTTGATAAGAAATTCTACAGACAAAGCAAAGGGACCGCAATGGGTAAATCTTTTGCGCCCACATATGCTAATCTAACAATGGGCCTGTGGGAGGCAGAACACATCTGATCTGAAACAAACAAAAAATTGATGGACAATGTGATACTCTGGGTGCGTTATATAGATGATTTGTTTTTAATTTGGGAAGGTACCACCGATGATCTCAATTCCTTTCTTAAATCGCTTAATAATAACGCATTCCAGCTGAAATTCACATATAACATCAGCCACCAAGAGATAGACATATTTATATCAAAGAGCAAAAAATGTGTACAACCCTCTTCCGCAAGCCAACAGCCTGCAACAGTATCCTCTCAGCCAATAGTGCTCACCCAAAATGTCTCAAATGGAGTGTCCCCTATGGGGAGTTTCTTCAAGCATGTAGGAACTGCACTGAAGATCAAGAGTTTCTCTCACAGATTGACCAAATGTACAGGAGATTTCTGAGAAGAGGATACCCAACGGTGGTTTTGGACAATGCAAAAACAAGGGCTATGAAAAAGAAGAGAGAGTCCTTACTGCATCCCAAGAGGCTCAAGGAGAAGCAAAGGGAACAACCTGAGGAGGATAATATAAGGTATATCACACAATTCAACTCCTCGAGTAATACAATAAGAGATGCATTACAAAACCATTGGAAAATACTTCCCAAGGATGAAGATTTAAAAGCATATACAACAGATCATCTAAGTATTACCTGCAAAAAGGCATCTTCCCTGGGGGACCTGCTAACACACAGCCATTATCAGAGAGCAGACAAAAGTGGAAGTAAAAGTCAATGGCTAAGAGCAAGGGGCTTTTTCAAATGCCCAAAATGCGAGGCATGTAAATATGGTCACAACCAGCAAGAAGTAATTACCTTGATAGGGGAGAAAATCAAAATCAAGGAAAGAATCACATGTGAGACTACACATGTGGTCTATGCCCTAAGATGTGATTGTGGAAAACAGTACATTGGGAGTACAGTGAACAAACTAAAATTACATATTCTCCAACATCTTAGAGCAATTAAAAACAAAGACTTCGCTTATGCCATTGCAAAGCATGTGTGGAAAGATCATGAGGGCAATTTTGAAAATCTATCTTTCTATGGCATCGAACACATCCCCTTGAACATCAGAGGTGGGGACCGGGAACTGACGCTCCGGAAAGCAGAGTCCAAATGGATAATCATGATGGGAACAGAGATACCATGGGGACTCAATACTGATGCAGAACTCTATACTTTTTCATAAACTTGCACCACTACTGTCATAATGGAGAAAACTGTTTAAAACATGTTGCACTAAAATATTTTTATTGGGAATTGTGGTTGGTTAGATTATGCGGTTGGCACTTGCACTTTGAAATAGAGGAGAAGGAGCGATTAATAGGCATTTTTGTTTGATTAACATTGACCACTAGTGAGATACTTGAATGTAATGCATGCAAAAACGTAACTATATTGATACTTTATCAGGATTCGACGTACGCACAGGACATAAAATTCTAAAAATTGTGCATTTCATCATCTTTTGCAATTGCACTTTACTCTGTTGATATATGGAGGAAACTACAGAGCCAAGTTGTTATTATCACTTGTAAAATTTAAAAAGGGTGAAAAGAAATTTTAAGGGATGTATTAATGAATGAAAAAAACGTTAGAATTGTGCAATCTCATGATTACTTGGGTACTTTACCAAATCCGAGGTGCACATAAGAAACTCTAATAATTTTGTACATGTTTATATTTATTGCATTCCGCACTTTACTTCCATGCTATATGAAGAAATTCCATGAGTTAAAGTTGTTGGCATTTTTATAGAAAAATCAATGAGATGGTTTAATGAAATTATGAAATTTTAGAAATGTTGAATCAGTGCATTTTAAAATCAGATTGGGTTTGAAATGCATAATTAATATTTGGTCATAATAAGCTTTTAATGGGTACGTCACCCTATATAAAAATGACAAGCTAATAAAATATATCTATTGAGGGGCTCCTCCTCCCACGCAACCCTCCTCTGTGATTTAACTTTTTGAACATAGAGGGTTGTGTAAACTTGAGTGCATAAAGCTGGCAAGAAAAAGAAAAAGAAAAAAGGCTTAGAAACTGTTATGTTCCTTTAACAACCAACCAACACTATTTTTTTCAATTGAGGGAGGGTCCAACCAACCTCTTTATAATCACTTTGCACTTTACACACTCTGACCCGGACGAAGGCCTCTGGCCAAAACGCCTAGGCGTTTTTTGTCTCCTGATTGCACTGACTGCACTTTGCACTTTATAAAAATGAAAACAATGAGAAGAAAATCAGAAATTAAAAAAGACTTCTTCAAGCTACAACCTGTTGTGAGTTCGCTGTATTGAGTGCTGCCTTTCTGTGTCCTTCAATAATGGCGATGGAACGTTTGTGAAGGTGAACACGGGATACCATTTTCCATATATATATATATATATATATATATATATATATATATATATATATATATATATATATATATATATATAAAATCTAATGGCGGTCGCCAGTAGATAGTTATAGATAGGACCTAGTTTCCATAGGAAAAGCGTTTTTTCTTTTCACAATAACTTTGGCGCCGGATAACGAATCTTCGCGAAATTTTCAAAACTAGAGTGGCGCTCCGGTCAGCTCCTGTCTTAAAAGTTTCGGGGTGATTCGCCAAGCGGGGGCCGAGAAAAAATGGGGGTCCCAAAACGTGTTTTCTCCATGTTATTTTCCATAGGAAACTTTAGACACGGCTACAGCTCGAACTGCTGAACGGAATTACACCAAATTTGGCAAAAAGGTAGCCCTTGGTTCAGAAAGAGCCCTTTTCGTGAAATGGTGTAAATCCGTTCAGTAGTTCCTGAGAAATTAAAAAAAAAGAGGTCGGAAAATCAATTTCCCATAGGAAACTTTAGACACGGCTACAGCTTGAACTGCTGAAAAGAATTATACCAAATGTGGCAAAAAGGTAGCCCTTGGTTCAGAAAGAGTCCTTTTTTTTAAATGGTGTAAATTCGTTCAGTAGTTGCTGAGAAAATCAAAAAATAAAAGTTTCAATATCTAGAGGCGCGGTGGATCCGCGGACCATCCCGACCACGAGCTTTATTCTAATTGGCTGTCAACACTCCAAACCAGGATGTGTTGGCAGCCATCTTGTGACTCGGTAGAACCGAGTCACAAGAAAACAGTAAAACAAACACGAAAAACAAGAAAAGGGGGCAGGGTAGAAACACCCTGGCCCCCCAGGCCTGCTCAGGGGGTCCCACAAGGACCCCCAGGGCAAAAAAAAGCATTTAAAAAAAAAAAAAAATCGGCGAAATTCGCGCAGCGGTCGCGAATCCCGCCGAAATGTTTAAAAAAAATGAAGCGCGGGCTCCCGCGGTTCATTTAATTGAGGCCCCTGGGTGGGTCAGGTCCCGGGGGCATTTCCAAAAAATATATGTGGGGGCCCGCGGGGGCCCCCACAGCCCCGGGGACCGCCAGCCCCCAGGGCTTGATTAACATTATGTGCGGGAGGGCACTCGGCCCTCCCGCAGCCCCGGGGACCGCCACCCACCGGGGCTTTATTTTTAATGTGTGGGGGGGCCTCCAAGGCCGCCCCAAGCCCCGGGGACCGCCAGCCCCGGGCTTTTAAAAAAAATTAAATAAACCTGTGTGGGGGAGCTCGAGCCCCCCCACACGCCCAGGGGACCGCCACCTCCCCGGGGCTTCAATCACATAGGGAGGGGGGGCCGTGCAGCCCCCCTCCTGGAGCCCGTGATGGCCCTGGGGACCGCCGCAGTGTCCCGGGGTGCCCACCCCCGGGACACTGCTGTTTGCTATGGCAGGGTGGGAGCCGTGCGGCTCCCGCCCTGTCATAGCAAACTTGCTTTGGATTTTGGAAGCGAGAGCAGGGAAACCTGCTCTCGCTTCCAAAATCCAAAGCTGATTGCTTTTCCACACGGGGAGCTGCATGTCAGCAGCTCCCCATGTGGAAAAGCAATGCCGGCTCCTGCAGGACGCGGGGATCCGGCGGGACCGTGGGGGCATTGGGGCTCCCCCCACGGTCCCCAACGGATAGGGCCTGCCCCGGGGGATGGGGTCCCCGGGGCTAGAAGTGGCCCGGGAGGGGGGCCCCCTCCCCAAAAAAAAAAATATATAAATAAAGGCCGGCCCCGGGGGATGGGGTCCCCGGGGCCAATAGAGGCCTCAGGAGGGGGGCCACACAGCCCCCCTCCTTAAAAAAATGAATAAATGTGGCAATGCCCTGGGGGATGGGGTCCCCGAGGCCGGAAATGGCCACGGGAGGGGGGCCCACGCGGCCTTCTTCCCGTTCAAATTTTTTAATTTTTTTAAAAAAAGGGGTCAGGCCCTGGGGGATGGGGTCCCCAGGGCCCAAAAAAAGGAAATTAAAAAAAAGACCGGCATCGTGCCGAGGCCCCGCCCCCTCCCAGCAACACTCTGCAAACGCGCCCTGTGGCGCGTTTTAAGTTGGGGAATTAATTCCCCTTCAATACTGCTGGTCCCTGGGGGCCAACTAGCCTACCGGGTACCTCCAGTATGCGCCACAGGGCTGCCTTGCAGAGCGGTGGTCCGAGGCCACGCCCCTTTGAACACCTCTCTGCAACGCAGTTCTGTGGCGCTTACTGGAGGTACCTGGTGGGCTAGTTGGACCCCAGGGACCCTCAGGATTCAAGGGGACTTAATCCCCAACTTACAACGCGCCAGGGGGCGCGTTTGCACAGTGATGAAGGGAGGGGGCGGGGGCTGATATGGCAAGTGTGCAAATGGGCCCCCTGGCGCGTTGTAACTTGGGGGATTAAGTTCCCTTGAATCCTGAGGGTCCCTGGGGTCCAACTAGCCAACCAGGTACCTTCAGTTTGCGCCACAGAGCTGCGTTGCAGAGAGGAGTAAAAAGGGGCATGGCCTCAGACCACCTCTCTGCAACGCAGCTCTGTGGCGCAAATTGAAGGTACATGGTGGGCTAGTTGGCCCCCAGGGACCCTCAGGATTGGAGGGGACTTAATCCCCCAACATAGAACGCACCAGCGGGCGCGTTTGCAGAGTGCTGCAGGGAGGGGGTGGGGCCTGATATAACAAGTTAGCAATTCTGCTGTGTGGGATTTACTGGAGGTAATAAAAGGGGTAGTTGGCCACCAAGGTTGACGTTGGGGGCTAAATATCCCTCCTGTTACGTCCGCTAAATCCCACACAGTGGGATTGCTAAACGGTGTTTGAAGGCCACGCTCGCCTTTCTCCACCACTCTGCAAACGCGACTGCTATGTTATAGATAGAAATTAGCATTTAAAAAACCTTTGAAATTCACTGAAAAAACCATAGGTTTCAGGCACGTTATAGTTAGAAATTAGCATATAAAAAACCTTAGAAATTCACTGAAAAAACCATAGGTTTCAGGGATGTTATAGTTAGTTGGACATTTCACTCGTATAAAACCATAGAAATTCCCCCGTTATAGTTAGTTCAGCTAAGTATAACTTGCGCCCCGCAATGCACTGCTGATGACGTCACATATTACATCATTCATGACATGGTCAGTGACATCACTGATGACATCACTGATGACATCACTGATGACATCATCCAGTGACTGTGTGTTTCTGTAAAGTTTAAATATGTTTTATATATATGCCAAGGTGTATTGAAGAATGAGTGGGTGCATAAGTGTCTGGATGAAGGATTTAGTAGGTGTGTTACTGACTGTATAAGTGAGTGATTAAATGTGTCTTACTGAATACATGTGTTAGTGACTAAACTGTCTGAATGTGTGCATCAGTATGTCTGTTGTTGTGTAAGCTGCTGCATGTGTTGGTCAGTAGCTACATGAGTGTCTATATGGGTTATTGATTGGTTGCCTGAGTATTTGTATGGGAGACTGAGTGTGTGTGTGGGTGGGTGGGAGGTGTGTGACTCTGTGCATAGATGTGTGAGTGGTTGATTCACTGGATGTATGGGTTCAAGATTGCATGTGGAAACAGCTGTGTGGGCGGGTGAGTGTGTGTATGGGTCTGTTGGTGAGAGATTGGATGTCTCGGTGGTACATGTCCAAGTAACTACATATGTAAAAGGCAGTGTATGTGAGGAGTTGGAGTATATAAATGACTATATGTAAGAGTCAGTGATTGTGAGAGTGGCTGTATGGATGAGTGTGTACTTGTCTCAGTGATTGTATAAGAGAGTAAGTATGTGTTAGCATATGTTTGAAAAAGTGAGGTGGTGTGTGTATAACTGTATAGCTGAGGAAATGGGAGTGTGATTGATTCTTTGCATGACTGACTAGGTGTGTGAGTAACTCCATGGGCGAGTGGCGGTGTGTGAGTGTCTGTATAGGTGTATGAGTGCATATGATAGTGTTGTATTGATGAGTGACTGTATGTATAAGTGATTGTATGGGTAAATGAGTGGATGTGTGTGTAGACCTAGGAATCAGTGAGTGCGTATGTAGTAACTGGTATTGGTGTGTCGATGGTTTCGAAAATGGTAGTCTGTATTTTACAGTGGGTGTATCAAAGGTTATATTAGAGTGTGAGGAGGTGCATCAGATTTTCATGTGGATGATGTCATCAGTGATGTCATTTGAGATGTCATCAGTGATGTCATCAGTGATGTCACTGACCATGTCATGAATGATGTAATATGTGACGTCATCAGCAGTGCATTATGGGGCGCGAGTTATACTTAGCTGAACTAACTATAACGGGGGAATTTCTATGGTTTTATACGAGTGAAATGTCCAACTAACTATAACATCCCTGAAACCTATGGTTTTTTTCAGTGAATATATATATATATATATATGTATATATATATCCACACACCTCCTTTTAAACAACAAAAGAGTCCAGGAACTCGGAGTCGGATTGGGCTGTGAATTTTATTCAAAGTTGATTGCACTGTGCAGTCCAGAGACGCGTTTCAGCCTTAATTGGCCTTTTTCAATCTGGCCCCTTAAAACTTGTGTTTGTCAAACAGCAAGTAAAACTTCCATCTTTGTTATGACGGAACGGACACCCAACTCATTTTCAAACAGACTGGCGTCATGGTTGACATCCTTCTCCAGCCTGTTAGGTGAGTGTTCGTGATATTTCAAGTGCCCCAAACACAGTTTTTTGTTCAGTTTTAAAACACACAGTGCACTAATGTGCAAAGTTCACCTCCTGATTAGAGTGCCTTTCTCCGTCCTCCCGCTGCTCTCTGGCAGCGCCCTGCTCCGTGGTCCTAAGTTCTGTGGGCATACCCTCGACCGGCTCTCTCATGAAGTGCCTGCCCGTCCGGCGAGCACCTCTAGCCGTTTCGTACAAGTTTGCCGCAGTCACAGGCACGGGGGCTAAATGGTTGCTCCTCTCGCTCCTCCAAATATTGCGGTCTGCCGTTTAGCACCTAACCGCAGGTGGTTCCTCGGTGACGCATCCGCTATGCGCCTAATTATCCACACACCTCCTTATATATAAATATATTATATATATATATATATATATATATATATATGTATATATATATGAGTCCACAATTGCAAATAAGCACGCACTCTCAGATTCCTATTAAAGGTTTTTTAATGTTCAAGGTTACGCGTTTCGGGAGCAAGCTCCCTTGATCACACACTGAACCAAGTGTACACCAAGTGAATACATAGACTCAGTACAGGGGAAATGAAATCGACATAGGACTGCACGATACCCAGCTACCTACGTAAAAGTGGCGGCCATATTGGAGTGACTAAATTCAGATTAAAAAGGCAATAATTCCTTAAAGAATAACAGCAGATATGTTATACCAAAAACGAAAATCCATTTCAATACATGGTAAATCAATATCAAATTAAGATGAATAAACATAAATCCACATCATGCTGAAATACAGCTAGCTCAAGACCGGAGGGCATACCGACAGAGCGTGTGAATTACATTGTTTCTGGTCGCCAAGTGGCAAGAGAATTTCAAGTACCATGCAGTTACAGTAGACCAATACTAACGTCAAGTGACATAGTCATACAAATCCTTATACTGTACAATAGTCAAATAGCAAGCGTGACTATAAGTGAAAAAGTAAGAAATTCCCAAGCAGGAAATAGAAAGGCAAAGAGAAAGAGAAAGGATAAATGTTATAAATCGTCTTATCTTTAAAACATTAGTGCTCTAATCGTGGAGACGAAGAAAAGGTTAGGAGGCCCGTGAAGTGTCCGCAGAATATCGGTGGGCCCCTTCCTTTCCTCCTGTGTAGAAAAATAGAAAACACAAGAATATAAAAAACAAGATTAAAAATGTGCAAACATTTTAAACAAATTGCTAGACTGTTCATTAGTTGCTTATATTAACCAAGTTACTTTAAATCGCATGCAAAAATTGTTTATACAGTCTAACTTATGCAGCTTGCTGATCCGGGAAAACAATATCATAAAAACCTATGTTGGTGTAAGCCAGTTATTCTTCCATAAGGTGCGTTGCTAATTCCTCGTCCAAATTGTGCCCATTCGGGTACCTCGTCTCGAGCTCAAGTATCCATTTAGATTCTTTTTTCCTCAATCTGAGCTCCCTGTTCCCCCCTCTAAAGCTAGTTGTCACTTGTTCAATAACAAAGTAGCTGAGAAGTGAGCTGTTAGCGAGGTGAAAATCGGCAAAGTGTCTTGCGATAGGATAATGCGGATCCCTATTGTTTATGGCCCTGAGATGTTCCAGGACCCTTTTCTTAGCCATATGTGTCATGCTGCCAATATATCTTTTGTTACACGGACACACTAAAATATAAATGACATGTGTGGTACTGCATGTCAAAAATTGTGAAATGGTATTTTTCTTCATAGAGTGTGGCACACTGTATTCTTTCACCATATGGCTATTTTTACAAGCTTTACAGTGTCCACAAGGGTAAAACCCTTTGAGATTGTGTGTGGAAGTCTTAGGAGGTATGGTGATATCCCCATGCATAAGCAAGTCCTTCAGGCTACGACCTTTGCGATAACTAATACTCGGTCTGTCGCTAAGGGTGGGGCCCACAATGCTATCACTTTTGAGGATATTCCAACTGTCTTGAAGAATTTTTTGTATTTTCCTTGACTTGTTGTTATAAGTAAGGATAACACGTGTTACTTGGGGCTCAGTTTCCTTGTTTTTCTCCTCTAGTGTACTGGGTCTGTCGATGTCTTTAAGTTTGGAAACTGCTCTCTGGAGTACCCACTGGGGTAACCACGTTCCCTGAAGCGTTCTAACATAATTTCCTGTTCTGCCAGATAGTTCTCATCCGTATTGCAATTCCTTCTTGCTCTCAGCATCTCTCCATAAGGGATACTCCATTTCAGAGCATCCGGGTGATGACTGAGAGCATGAAGAACGCTATTGCCAGCTGTGTCTTTACGGAACAGTTTAGTTTCAAGGGTGCCATTGACCACCTTAATTTTGACATCCAAAAATTCTATCTCTTCTCTGTTTATATTCTGAGTGAGAGTTATGTTGTACCTATTGTCATTTAGTTTGTCAATGAATTCAAGAGCTTCTTCCTCACTGCCTTCCCATATGAGAAAAAGGTCATCAATGTACCTCAACCAAGCCTTAACTTTATCAAGATACATAGAGAGACTAGTATCCCTCATAATTTCTTCCTCCCACTGTCCCAAGAACAGGCATGCAAAACTTGGGGCAAAGCAAGTATCCATAGAAGTTCCGAGTATCTGTTTAAAAAGTTCCCCATTAAACAAAAAGATGTTATTACGTAAACAGAGACCCATCATTTCAATCAACATATTAGTATGATCAAAGTACATGATATTTCTGTCATTAAGATAATTCATGCATGCTCGAATGCCTTGGTCATGGTCTATGATGGTATAAAGACTGGAAACATCCATAGTGATAAACATAAAGTTAGTCTGCCATTCTATTTCATCTATTTTTTCAAAAATCTTTCGTATCCCTCACATACGATGGAAGGGAAATGACATACCCCTGCAAGAAAAAATCCACATATTTTGACACATTTTCAAAGACACTCCCCATAGAAGAAACAATTGGTCTCCCTGGTGGATTCGTGGGGTCCTTGTGCACTTTGGGTAAGAAGTAAATAATAGGTAATTTGGGATAGTCCCTTTTCAAAAATAGGTACTCCTCCCATATTATAATACCATCCTCCTGCCATTTGTGCAGTTTATCCCAAGTCATCAGGATACTGTCATTGTATGTTTTGGTGTCGGTTTTCATATAGAACATGTTGTTCTCAAGTTGTCTGTACGCTTCAGTCATATACATGTTTCTGCTAAGTAACACAACGTTCCCTCCTTTATCAGCGGGACGGATTACAATCTCGCTATCAGTAGCCAAAGATGTAATGATAGATCTTTGTGCCCTGGTCAGGTTACTACCTTCAAAATTTGATCTAGTCTTCTGATGTTTACAGTCCATGAGGGCTTTCGTAACTACTTCATGAAAAGTATCAACATTGTCATTTGGTCAGTTTAAGTTTAAGTTTTCTTATGAATTTAAAAATATCTATTCTGGTGTTAGGGTAGTCAAAGGTTTCGGTGGGGCAAAAAGATAAGCCTAGGCAACAAAGCCAATGGGAACCAGACGTGGTGGCTTAAGGAACAGGAAATAAACATGATGGACGACAATATGGTAAATAAAACTGTTATTAATCTTACAAGCCGAACTCTTTCTGCACTGGAAAAGAAAACACTATGCCTAGGCTTATCTTTTTGCCCCACCGAAACCTTTGACTACCCTAACACCAGAATAGATATTTTTAAATTCATAAGAAAACTTAAACTGACCAAATGGCATACTCTAAAGGGTGACATCACACGAGGACATCATGTAGGGGTAGATGTCGATCCTACCAGTCTCACAGTAGGTGATATGACTATGTTTCGTACATTACAGGATCTAGATAACATCAGCAATGTAGAAAATTCTCTTGCGACAATTGAAAACTCTGATATAACTACTGATAGGGCTGCAAAAACCCCCTTTAAACCTAGATCTGTTTTCTACCCTAACCTCTCGCATGACAATGTTGATACAACATGTTCTATATGAAAACCGACACCAAAACATACAATGACAGTATCCTGATGACTTGGGATAAACTGCACAAATGGCAGGAGGATGGTATTATAACATGGGAGGAGTACCTATTTTTGAAAAGGGACTATCCCAAATTACCTATTATTTACTTCTTACCCAAAGTGCACAAGGACCCCACGAATCCACCAGGGAGACCAATTGTTTCTTCTATGGGGAGTGTCTTTGAAAATGTGTCAAAATATGTGGATTTTTTCTTGCAGGGGTATGTCATTTCCCTTCCATCGTATGTGAGGGATACGAAAGATTTTTGAAAAAAATAGATGAAATAGAATGGCAGACTAACTTTATGTTTATCACTATGGATGTTTCCAGTCTTTATACCATCATAGACCATGACCAAGGCATTCGAGCATGCATGAATTATCTTAATGACAGAAATATCATGTACTTTGATCATACTAATATGTTGATTGAAATGATGGGTCTCTGTTTACGTAATAACATCTTTTTGTTTAATGGGGAACTTTTTAAACAGATACTCGGAACTTCTATGGGTACTTGCTTTGCCCCAAGTTTTGCATGCCTGTTCTTGGGACAGTGGGAGGAAGAAATTATGAGGGATACTAGTCTCTCTATGTATCTTGATAAAGTTAAGGCTTGGTTGAGGTACATTGATGACCTTTTTCTCATATGGGAAGGCAGTGAGGAAGAAGCTCTTGAATTCATTGACAAACTAAATGACAATAGGTACAACATAACTCTCACTCAGAATATAAACAGAGAAGAGATAGAATTTTTGGATGTCAAAATTAAGGTGGTCAATGGCACCCTTGAAACTAAACTGTTCCGTAGAGACACAGCTGGCAATAGCGTTCTTCATGCTCTCAGTCATCACCCGGATGCTCTGAAATGGAGTATCCCTTATGGAGAGATGCTGAGAGCAAGAAGGAATTGCAATACGGATGAGAACTATCTGGCAGAACAGGAAATTATGTTAGAACGCTTCAGGGAACGTGGTTACCCCGAGTGGGTACTCCAGAGAGCAGTTTCCAAACTTAAAGACATCGACAGACCCAGTACACTAGAGGAGAAAAACAAGGAAACTGAGCCCCAAGTAACACGTGTTATCCTTACTTATAACAACAAGTCAAGGAAAATACAAAAATTCTTCAAGACAATTGGAATATCCTCAAAAGTGATAGCATTGTGGGCCCCACCCTTAGCGACAGACCGAGTATTAGTTATCGCAAAGGTCGTAGCCTGAAGGACTTGCTTATGCATGGGGATATCACCATACCTCCTAAGACTTCCACACACAATCTCAAAGGGTTTTACCCTTGTGGACACTGTAAAGCTTGTAAAAATAGCCATATGGTGAAAGAATACAGTGTGCCACACTCTATGAAGAAAAATACCATTTCACAATTTTTGACATGCAGTACCACACATGTCATTTATATTTTAGTGTGTCCGTGTAACAAAAGATATATTGGCAGCACGACACATATGGCTAAGAAAAGGGTCCTGGAACATCTCAGGGCCATAAACAATAGGGATCCGCATTATCCTATCGCAAGACACTTTGCCGATTTTCACCTCGCTAACAGCTCACTTCTCAGCTACTTTGTTATTGAACAAGTGACAACTAGCTTTAGAGGGGGAACAGGGAGCTCAGATTGAGGAAAAAAGAATCTAAATGGATACTTGAGCTCGAGACGAGGTACCCGAATGGGCACAATTTGGACGAGGAATTAGCAACGCACCTTATGGAAGAATAACTGGCTTACACCAACATAGGTTTTTATGATATTGTTTTCCCGGATCAGCAAGCTGCATAAGTTAGACTGTATAAACAATTTTTGCATGCGATTTAAAGTAACTTGGTTAATATAAGCAACTAATGAACAGTCTAGCAATTTGTTTAAAATGTTTGCACATTTTTAATCTTGTTTTTTATATTCTTGTGTTTTCTATTTTTCTACACAGGAGGAAAGGAAGGGGCCCACCGATATTCTGCGGACACTTCACGGGCCTCCTAACCTTTTCTTCGTCTCCACGATTAGAGCACTAATGTTTTAAAGATAAGACGATTTATAACATTTATCCTTTCTCTTTCTCTTTGCCTTTCTATTTCCTGCTTGGGAATTTCTTACTTTTTCACTTATAGTCACGCTTGCTATTTGACTATTGTACAGTATAAGGATTTGTATGACTATGTCACTAGACGTTAGTATTGGTCTACTGTAACTGCATGGTACTTGAAATTCTCTTGCCACTTGGCGACCAGAAACAATGTAATTCACACGCTCTGTCGGTATGCCCTCCGGTCTTGAGCTAGCTGTATTTCAGCATGATGTGGATTTATGTTTATTCATCTTAATTTGATATTGATTTACCATGTATTGAAATGGATTTTCGTTTTTGGTATAACATATCTGCTGTTATTCTTTAAGGAATTATTGCCTTTTTAATCTGAATTTAGTCACTCCAATATGGCCGCCACTTTTACGTAGGTAGCTGGGTATCGTGCAGTCCTATGTCGATTTCATTTCCCTGTACTGAGTCTATGTATTCACTTGGTGTACACTTGGTTCAGTGTGTGATCAAGGGAGCTTGCTCCCGAAACGCGTAACCTTGAACATTAAAAAACCTTTAATAGGAATCTGAGAGCGCGTGCTTATTTGCAATTGTGGACTCATATTTATGCCGGCATTGCTCTACCGGCTTCATCGCGCCACCGTACTACGGGCGGAGTTCCCAGGAGGAGCAACTCTTTTTTCAAAATGTATATATATATATATATATATATATATATATAGTTAGAAATTAGGGTCTCTAGTTGTCAGAGGTAGGATCCTTTGTCCAAATAGGGACCCTTGCTTCTAGTCAGGGTAAGGGGGATACACACTTTAGATAACCCCGGCTCACCCCCTGGGTAGCTTGGCATGAGCGGACAGACTTATCCCAAAGGCAATGTGTAAAGTATTTGTAATCAAAACACACAGTAATACAGTGATAACACCACAAATGGACACCACACCAGTTTAGAAAAATATAGTATCTTTATCTAAACTCAACAAGACTAAAACGACAAAAATCGAACATACATGTAATAAGAATATGGTTTCAAACATTTGGGTCCATAGAAAACTATGGATCCGTGATTTTTCTCAAAGTGTCATTATCTAAACTCAACAAAACCAAAACGACAAAAATCCAACATACATTTATTAAGAATATGACTTTAAAAAGGTTTCAAACAACTTGGTCCATAGAAAACTATGGATGCGTGATTTCTCTCAAAGTACCTGTAGTTGCGACAAAATTCACAAGGCCAAACAGCTGCAGAGATGGGAAGCGTAGAAAAACAAAGAGATGCGTCAGTTCCTGAGACCATGGGGAGGCGATGCGACAGTTCTGCTGCACGCAGGAGAAGTGATGCGTTGAATCTGGTCTGTAGGGGGAAGTGATGTGTCGATTTCGAGATGGTTCTGGTCCGCGGGTGATGCGTCGGGAAAACTTGCCGCAGAGGTACGATGCGTGGAAATCCGGGATGCGTCGGTGATCGATGCGGTGCCGTTGAGCGCCACTGCGTCGGTTTCTTTAGCCGTGAACCCTCAATGCGTCGGTTCTTGCAGCGGCGACAGGTGCTGCGTCAGTTTTGGCAGTGGCTCGGCGATGCGTGGAGATTCTTCTCACACAGCGGTGCTGCGTCGGAAAAACAGTACCAGAAGAGTAATGCATCGCTTTTCTTGTAGTTGCGTTGCTTTTCCAGTTCCCAGCAGTAGGAACAACCGCCAGAGGCCCAACACAGTCACAGGCACCTCTTGGCAGGTCAGAACTCCCAGCAAGGAAGTTCAGGGGAGCTGGAGGTGACATCTTTGTGTCCCTGAGACTTCAGAACAGGAGGCAAGCTCTACTCAAGCCCTTGGAGATCTTCCTCAAGCAGGGGGACACAGCACAAAGCAAAGTCCTTGTCTTTTCCTTGGCAGAAACAGCTACTGCATGCCAACCCCAGACAGCACACAGCAAAGGGGCAGTACTCTTCCAGTTTCTCCAGCTCTTCTCCTTGGCAAAGGATCCTCTTGACTCCAGAAGTAGCCTACATTTTTTGGGGGTTTAGGTCTAATACTTGTACCCCAAAATGTCTTTGTTCTCTTTGTGCAAGGGTCTCTGAGCCCAGTCCAAACCAGTTCTGTCCTCACTGGTGCAGTAAGACCACAGGGGGTGGAGACAGCGTTGTTCAAGGGAGACAGGCCCTATTCAGGTGCAAAGAAATCTCCTCCCACTACTCTAAATTCAGCCAATGCCCATTCAGGTCAGCTCTGAGTCATCCAGGAAGGGCCAGGCACACCTCAACCCCCCCAACGGTGTCTACAGTGAATGCACATCCCCATCCCCTGTCACTCCAAAACCAGACGGTCAATACACAAACAGGCAGAGGCGCGCAGAATGGTTAAACAAGAAAATGCCTACTTTCTAAAAGTGGCATTTTCAAACACACACCCAGCAAACACGAAAGCCAGCACAGCATCAAAAATACAGGAGGTAGAGGCAAAAAGTCAGGGGAAACCACGCCAAAGATGGGGTGTATAGTTTTGTGATTCTTTTTGTTATCACTCTATGTTCTTAAATATTGAGCAATGTTAGGATGATAAAATGTTATAATTAATTTTCAGGTCATGTTTATTAACCCGTTGCGTGCGTCCGTCGGCCAACGGCCGTCGCGAGCACTACCTCTGTAGTGCTGCGAACGTCCGTTGGCCGACGCGGCCCCGCCCACTCCGCTAAACCGCCGCACCGCGGCGGAATTACCACCGCGGTTAAGCGGTTAAATAGAATGATCTTGTGTAAAAAGTAAAAAAACTGAAAGAAAACACAACCACCTACTGTTTTGGTTTTTGATTACATTCTAAAAGTGGCATTTTCAAACACACAATTTAAAAACCATCTTTACTAAAAGATATGTTATTAAATTCTGAGTTCAGAGAGCCTAAACTTTATTTCTCTATCTTGTCCCAATGGGAATTTATACTTGTAAGATGTTACAAAGCATTTCCCATTCTATCCTATGGGGCAAGATAGCCTTTCAATAGTGAAAAACGGAATTGGCAGTATTTCACTATCAGGACAAGTCACACACACCAGTACATGTCCTACCTTTAACATACACTGTACCCTGACCAGGGGGGTACCTTGGGCCCACCATAGGGGTGCCATATATCTAAGAAAAGGGAAGCTTAGGGCCTGGCAAGTGGGCGCACTTGCCAAGTCGACATGGCAGTTAACAACTGCGCACAGACACTGCAGTGGCAGGTCTGAGATACCTTTTCAGGGCTACTCATGTGGGTGGCACAATCAGTGCTGCAGGCCCACTAGTAGCATTTGATTTACAGGCCCTGGCACACTTCAGTGCACTTTACTAGGGACTTACCAGTAAATCAAATATGCCAATCGGGGAGAACCAATTGTAATCACAATTTACACAGGGAGCACTTGCACTTTGACACTGCTCAGCAGTGGCAAAGTGCCCAAAGCATCTAAGCCAGCAAAAACGAAATCCAGCACAGCATTAAAAGTATAGGAGGTAGAGGCAAAACGTCAGGGGAAACCACGCCAAAGATGCCAGGTCTAACACGTGTCCCCTCCAGCTGAAAGATGGGGAGAACTACCCACCCTCTTGGGAATTCTCATCACTAAGGTGGAAGAATCTGGACAGACCATCAGCATTGGCGTGTTCTGTACCAGGGCAGTGTTCCACCGTAAAGTCCATTCCCTGTAGGGAGATGGACCACCTCAACAGTTTTGGGTTCTCACCCCTCATTTGCATGAAACATCTGAGGGGCCTGTGGTCTGTCTGAACCCGGAAGTGAGTCCCAAACAATTAGGGTCTTAGCTTCTTCAGCGCCCAACCAGCAGCAAAAGCTTCTCTTTCAATTGCACTCCACCTCAGTTCCCTGGGAAGTAGCCTTCTACTAATGAAAGCTACGGGTTGGTCCAAGCCCTGGTCATTCAATTGTGAGAGTACTGCTCCCACACCATGCTCTGAAGCATCTGTCTGCATAACAAATTCTTGGGAGAAGTTGGGTGCCTTAAGCACGGGCACCATGCACATGGAAGATTTCGGGGCAACAAAAGCGATCTGACAGGCATCGGTCCAGATCACTTTCCTTGGCTGCTTCCTTGAAGTCAGCTCTGTGAAGGGGGCAACAATGGTGCCATATCCCTTGACAAACCGTCTGTATTACCTGGTGAGTTCTAAAAAGGCTCTCACCTCTGTTTGGGCCTTGGGGGGCTCCCAAGCCTGAATGGTGTTGATCTTAGGCTGTAGGGGTGCCACCTGGCCGCTTCCTACCTGGTGAAATAAGTACACCACAGATCCCTGCCCTATCTGGCACTTACTGGCCTTGATAGTGAGGCCTGCCTTCTGCAGAGCCTTCAACACTTCACAGAGGTGTTGCAAGTGTTCCTCCCAGCTGGAGCTGAACACAGCAATGTCATCCAAGTAAGCGGCGCTGAACTCCTCCAGCCCGGACAGTACCTGGTTGACCAGTCTCTGGAATGTGGCAGGGGCGTTTTTCAACCCAAAGGGCATGACATGGAACTGGTGGTGCCCCTCTGGCATTGAAAACGCAGACTTCTCTCTTGCCCCATCGGTCAAGGCAACCTGCCATTACCCAGATGTTAGATCAAATGTGCTAAGGTACTGGGCAGCTCCCAGCCGATCAATGAGCTCATCAGCTCTGGGGATGGGGCGCGTCAGTCCTGGTGACGGCATTGAGCCCACGGTGGTCCACGCAGAACCGGAGTTCAGGAGTGGCACTGGGTGCAGCAGCTTTCGGAACCAAGACCACTGGGCTAGCCCAGGGGCTGTTGGAGGACTCTATCACCCCTAACACCAACATTTTGGAAACCTCTTCCTTAATGCTGGCCCTGACTTTGTCAGTTACTCTGTAAATTTTATGTTTCACAGGTAAACTGTCCCCAGTGTCCACATCATGGACACACAAATTGGTGATTCCTGGAGTCAGGGAGAACAGGGAGGTGAACTGTCCCAGCACCTGGTGACAGTCCCTCTGCTGCTCTGGGGTCAGGGTGGGAGAGAGGTTCACTCCATCCACTGACCCATCATGTTCCTTGGCTGACAGGAGGTCAGGAAGAGGCTCACTCTCCTTTTCCATTCTATCATCTGTAGCCAGGAGCATTGTGACTTCAGACCTCTCAAAGTGAGGTTTGAGGCGGTTCACATGTAGGACCCTCAAAGGGTTCCTGGGAGTTCGCAAGTTGACCAAGTAGGTCACATCACTCTTGCGCTCCACCACCTCAAATGGACCAGCCCACCTGTCTTGGAGCACACAAGGCTCCACTGGTGCCATCACCCACACTTTTTGGCCAGGCTGAAACTCAACTAGAGTGGTATTCTGGTCGTACCATTGTTTCGTCTCCTCCTGGCTGGCTTCCAGGTTCGCCTGAGCGAGTTTCCTGAAGCGTTGAGTCTGGTTTCTGAAGGACAGCATGTAGCTGAACACTTCTTGGGGGGTCTTACCAGACGTTTTCTCCCAGCCCTCCTTCACCAGACTCTGAGGTCCTCTCACACGGTGCCCATACAGCAATTCAAAGGGACTGAACTCTAAGGATTTCTGCTGTACCTCCCTGTAGGCAAATAACAGGCATGGTAGAAAGACGTTCCACTTATGTCTCATGGGTTCTGCAAGACCCTTTATCATGCCTTTCGGGGTTTGGTTGAATCTCTCAACCAACCCATTCCCTTGGGGATGGGTAAGGAGTGGTGAATTTGTACATTACACCACACTCCTCCCACAGTGACTTCATATACCTAGAAATGAAGTTTGTACCACGGTCAGAGACCACGTCTCTGGGGAACCCCACACAGGTAAAGATCCCCATCAATGCACGGCTCACCACAGGGGCCGTGATTATCCTGAGAGGGACAGCTTATGGGTACCGGGTGGCATGGTCCACCAAGACCAAGATAAACTTGTTGCCTAAGACTGTCTTGGGTTCCAGTGGCCACACAATGTTGATGCTCACCCGCTCGAAAGGGGTGCTCACCACAGGAAAGGGTTGGAGGGGAGCGTTACACTTCCCTCCTGTCTTGCCACTTGCCTTGCAAGTCTGACAAGACCTACAATGTGTGCCAAGGTGCCTCTGCATTTGGGGCCAGTAAAAGTGGGTGACAAGCCTGTGATAGGTCTTGTCGCACCCCAAATGTCCTGCCAAAGGCACGTCATAAGCCAGACCCAGTAGGAAGGTCCTGTAGCATGCGGGTACCACCAGCACACGGGCTGCCCCGGACTCAGCAACCTTAGGCTCACTTTAAAGGAGACCATTCTCCCAATAAATCAAATGTGATCCAGACGGAACACCTGCTGCCTGGTCTGCAACCTGCTGCCGCAAACCAACAAGAGTAGGACATTCCATCTGCGCCTTGCAGAACTCCTCCTTGGAGGGACCTTCTTCTTGCTGCCAATGGGTCAGCTCAGGCAGGTCACCTAGTTTGGCCACTTGCTCCCCTGTAGGCTCCAGGGCATCCCCCTCAGGTTCTGCCTCCTCCTGGACCGTGGGAACTTCGGGGGCTGGTTTCACATGACCCATGCCCCCTGCCCTTCCTCTTTCTGGCAGGCACCTGGGCCACTCTTTCAGGCTCCAGGTCCTCTTGATCACCCCTACTGTCTGCCATTGACTGAGTGGTCACACAGGCCCACTCAGGCAGTACCAACATCTTTAAATGAGCCTGGCGCTCCACCTCCTTCCAAGGTGAGCTCTCCAGGTCATTGCCAAGCAGGCAGTCAACAGGCATGGACGAACTTACAATGACCTTCAAGGAACCTGTGAGCCCCTTCCCACTCAAAGGGAACCTGCACCACCTTACACAGGCACTCAGAGTTGTCTGCAGCAACTACAGGGTGAAGTACATTGGGGGTGACCTGCTCTTCAGACACCCGCTGACACCTGACAGATGTCACACTGGCTCCTGTGTCTCTCAGAGCCTCCACCATCCTCCCATTGATGGTCACCCACTGCAGGTACTTTTTAGTGTTATCCAGCAGGCAGGTTTCCTGGACCATCTCTCTATCTCCTAATGAGATAAGGGTCACCACAGCTGGTTCCCCACCCTCACAAGAAACCAACTCCTCTCCCAGCACTACACTAACTAACCCTGGTGACGGTGCACCAGTGGGTGCTGGTGGTGCCTTGGGCCACTTGGGATCATTCTGCATGTGACCCTCCTGACCACATGCATAACAATTACGGGGACCCCCGGTTGTCTGGCCTACCCTTAGGGGGCCATGGCTTCTTAGAACTGGGGGGGCTGGGAATCTTTACCCTGAGAACTATTTTGGAGCCCTTTAGAGAACTCCTTTTGGTTACCCTTGTCCTCCCACTCTTCTGCTGGGGATTCTGCCCACCCTTGGCTGGGTTTTCCGCATACCCCTTGTGGACCCTGGTACTCGTCCAGCGGTCCGCCTCCTGAGCAAGCTTCTTGGGGTCAGTCAGCTTACTATCCATCAGATGCTGGCGCAGCTCTGGAACACAAAGAGTACTCAAGTGCTCCCAACCAATCAAGTTGTACAACCCCTGGTAATCAGTTACCTTGCTGCCCTTTATCCAACCATCCAGTGCTCTGAACTACATGTTCACACACTCAACCAAAGTATTGGACTCAAGTTTCTTGAAGGACCTAAACTTTTCCCTGTACTGCTCAGGGGTAAGCTCATATATGAGGCATAAAGCCTCCTTCGTTTTGGGATAGGTCCGGGCACCCGCCTCCTTCCATTGCCCTCAAAGTGTCTCCACAGGTCCGCCCCCCAATTCTTCTCAGGGACCTCATTCATACACAGTGCTGCCTCATAAGATGCAAACCATGCATAAATATCCTCCCCTTCTGAAAATTCTGTACTAGGTCCTTGGGAATGTAAACCTTACCCCCTTGCACTGGCTGTGCGCTGCCACCATTTGTACTGGAATCCACCTGTTTGGCCTTGATGTCCAGCTCTCTCATGCTCAACTCATGTGCCAAAAGCAATTTCTTTTCCTCTAAGGCACGAGCATTCTTGCTCTCCTCTGCTATCTTTTCCTTCTCTATGGCAGCTTTTTGGTTCTCCATTTCCAATTGCCTCATCTAGAGCCTCATAACCTTAAATTTATGATCGCTGGCCCTTTGCCTGTCCTCTAATTCCTCTGGAGAGGGATTCCTAGAAGAATGACTGCTGCCAGCCACAGAGGCTGCTCTCCGAACAGGCAAATCTTGCGATCTGAAACCATTTTCTGGCACACCCCATCCACATCTGCATCCCATGCCTCCTCAGCTTGTCTGGCCTCCCACCAGGCCCCTAAGGCCTTCTGCAGCTCCTCTTTCCTACAGTGCCTCTTTATGGGACATCCAAAGCTCTTGCAGAATTGCTTGAGTTGCTTTACTTTATAACTACTTAATATTTCAATGTCAAACTCCAATTCTGCAGCCTCACTCGCTGAGTTACCATTTAGAGACATGATGCGTGGATAGCTCAAGGGTCATATCAAAAATAGAACCAAAAATAAAACACAGTATGTGGTTGCGTAGTGGTCTGCACTAAACTAGTGATGCACACCGATCACTGTGGGTCAAGTACAAATACAAGTTCAAATCTCACCGCTGACCACCAATGTTAGAAATGGGGGTCTCTAGTTGGCAGAGGTAGGTACCTTTGTCCAACTAGGGACCTTTGCTTCTAGTCAGGGTAAGGGGGATACACACTTTAGATAAACCCTGCTCACCCCCTGGGTAGCGTAGCACGAGCAGACAGACTTATCCCAAAGGCAATGTGTAAAGTATTTGTACTCAAAACACACAGTAATACAGTGATAACACCACAAATGGACACCACACCAGTTTAGAAAAAAAAAGTATCATTATCTAAACTCAACAAAACCAAAACGACAAAAATCCAACATACATTTATTAAGAATATGACTTTAAAAAGGTTTCAAACAACTTGGTCCATAGAAAACTATGGATGCGTGATTTCTCTCAAAGTACCTGTAGTTGCGACAAAATTCACAAGGCCAAACAGCCGTAGAGATGGGAAGCGTCGAAAAACAAAGAGATGCGTCAGTTCCTGAGACCATGGGGAGGGGATGCAACAGTTCTGCTGCACGCAGGAGAAGTGATGCGTCAAATCCGGTCTGTAGGGGGAAGTGATGTGTCGATTTCGAGATGGTTCTAGTCCGCGGGTGATGCGTCTGGAAAACTTGCCGCACTGGTACGATGCGTGGAAATCCGGAATGCGGCGGTGATCGATGCGGCGGCGTCGAGCGGCACTGTGTCAGTTTCTTTAGCTGTGATCCCTCGATGCGTCGGTTCTTGCAGCAGCGACAGGCGCTGAGTTGGTTTCGGCAGCGTGGAGATTCTTCTCGCACAGCGGTGCTGCGTCGGAAAAACAACTGCAAGAAGAGCAATGCATCGATTTTCTTGTATTTGCGTTGCTTTTCCAGCTCCCAACAGCAGGAACAACCTCCAGAGGCCCAACACAGTCAGAGGCACCTCTCGGCAGGTCAGAACTCCCAGCAAGGAAGTTCAGGGGAGCTGGGGGTGAAGTCTTTGTGTCTCTGAGACTTCAGAACAGGAGGCAAGCTCTACTCAAGCCCTTGGAGATCTTCCTCAAGCAGGGGGATACAGCACACAGCAAAGTCCTTGTCCTTTCCTTTCCTTGGCAGAAACAGCTACTGCAGGCCAACCCCAGACAGCACACAGCAAAGGGGCAGTACTCCTCCTCCAGTTTCTCCAGCTCTTCTCCTTGGCAAAGGTTCCTCTTGATTCCAGAAGTAGTCGAAAGTTCTGGGTTTTTAGGTCTAATACTTATACCCCAAAATGTCTTTGTTCTCTTTGTGCAAGGGTCTCTGAGCCCAGTCCAAACCAGTTTTGTCCTCACTGGTGCAGTATGACCACAGGGGGTGGAGACAGCATTGTGCAAGGGAGACAGGCCCTATTCAGGTGCAAAGAAATCTCCTCCCACTACTCTAAATTCAGTCAAGGCCTATTCAGCTCAGCTCTGAGTCATCCAGGAATGGCCAGGCAACCCCCCCCCCCAGTGGCTGTCTACAGTGAATGCATATCCCCAGCCCCTGTCACTCCAAAACCAGACGGTCAATACACAAACAGGCAGAGGCACACAGAATGGTTAAACAAGAAAACGCCTACTTTCTAAAAGTGGCATTTTCAAACATACAGCCAGCAAAAACGAAAGCCAGCACAGCATCAAAAATACAGGAGGTAGAGGCAAAAAGTCTGGGGAAACCACGCCAAAGGTTGCAAGTCTAACATATATATATATATTTAGAGCCAGAGGCTATACAGAGGGCATTGTTCATGCTGCCATCTGTAAAGCAAAAAAGAGATCTAGAGAGGATATTCTCTTCAATACAAGTCAGAATAAAATCAAACGAGAGAAAAAGCAAGATAATCAAGTTAGAATGATCACCTCCTTCAATCGTCAGCATGGGAAGGTTAGGAGCATTGTAGCTAAGCATTGGCATCTGATTCGTAATGACCCGTTATTGGGAAAACTAGTCCAGAAAAACCGGCAATAACGTTTAGAAAAGCACGCTCCTTTAAACAAATGCTAGTCAGCAACATGATATCCAAGAAACAGCAAGGGAGCCATCCCTCAACATGGCTAAAACGAAAAGAAGGTTTTATTAAGTGTACCAAATGCAAGGCATGTTGCCATGGCAAAAACACCGTGTCATACACATTGGGCCTCTCTAAAAGAGAGAAAAGATCAAAGGGTATTTTTCCTGTAAGACGGATTATGCAGTCTACGTCCTCCAATGCCCTTGTGGCATGAGATACGTGGGCAGCACAATCCATCCGGTACATAAAAGGATATTGCAACATCTCAGAGCAATACGCAATGGAGATGGAGCTTATCCAGTAGCACGACATTTTGAGTCTCATCATGAGAAAAATGTACAAGGTTTAACATATTTTGTAATTGACTGTATTCCACCTAATGTGCGTGGTGGAAATCGCGAAAAAAAGCTTAGAAAACTTGAGTCATGTTATATTTTGGAATTAAATACTCGTAGTCCGACAGGATTAAATATTGAAGAGGATTTGATCACACATTTGTAAAATTCTCTTCAGGTTTCATTGATTTCATTAAGGAAACATAATATGCAACCTCTCTGGATCTGTTTTTAACTGTTTTTGTCATTATTAACTTTGTCACAGGGTTTTTTAGCACGTTTATTTGGAAGAAGGTAGACATTGCAAAAATAAGTATTGCCCACTAGGGCGGGATTATTATATTATATATCATATATATATATACAAAGAACTTTTTGCCTTTTATCATAGCACGAACAATTACATGTTTGAGGTGTATGCATTTGTGAACAGACCCACTAGGGTAGAATTTGTACTTTGTAGTCTGAAAAAAGTTTCCTAGCATTCAACTGAGTGTTTTTTCCTTCAACTCAATAACAGAGTGAAAGTAAAAAATTTTGTTATTAAGACTAAATGGGATACCTTTATACAATATGATATTGATGATTTTATATTTTGAATTGAATTCCATCCTATTCAGTAGTAACACGCCTGAAGAGATTAGCGTACTGAATGTTTTTCGTTCGAGTCTGTCTTCCGACTATTTTTGGAATCAGCCTTCAGAAAGAACGTATTTATTATTTTTGTACAATCCTCGTTGTTAATTCAAATGTACACTGTCAATAATTTTGAAATTTAAATTGTAATGAGATATGAAAAGGAGCAAAAACTACCAGTCTTTCTTTTAATGCACTTTTTGGTAGTCATGTCATGTGACCTGTCACGAGCACGCTATTTAAAAATGGTTGATATGGAAAGAAAAAATTGTTGGTGATCAAGCCTGCTGGTCAGGCGAAACGCGTCCTATCAGCTGACTGAATAAATGAATTTTGGCCAGTACACGGCGTCGTCATTCCTTGGTGTTCGAGGTAGTGGCAACTATTATTGGACCGTGCTTGGGTGGTCCATTTACGACGACGCACCCTCTGGTATGGAGCAGCGGCGGCTGTAACCTGAGTATGGAGGAGAGAGGATATATATATATATATATATATATATATATATATGTGCCAATGTGAATATATGATTTACAATACATTGTAATATTATAGAATGTGACTCTTTAAAAATACAAGCCCCAGAATGCATTGAAAATGGGTACATAAACTACACTATAAAGGGTGAAATCAACAAAGGACTCACTGATGACATCTCAAATGACATCACTGATGGCATCATCCACAGAATCTCTGATGCACCCACTCACACCCTCATATAACCTTTCATACACCCACTCCAACTTCCACACTACCATTCTCAAAACCATTGACACACCCATACCAGTACTTACACACCCACTCTCTGATTCATAGGTCTACATACACATCCACTCAGTCACCCATATAGCCACTCATACACCAACTTGCTCACTAATATAGCCACTGATATATCCATTCTTACACTCATACAGCCACTCACACACTCAGTCACTCATAGAGCTACTCACATACCTACTCACTCACCTAGAGAGTCACTTACACAGCCATTTACTCACCTTTACAGTTATACACACTCACTCACTTATTCATACAGATACTAACACATGGTCACCTATACAGTCACTGACACAAGCACACACTCACCCATACAGCCATCACAATCCCTAACTCACACATACAGTCACTCATATACTCCAACACTCACCTGTACTGCCTTTCACATATCCAATTACTCACCCATATACCACTGACACATTCATTCACTCAGCGACACACCCGTACACACACTCAGTCACCTACACAGCCCCTCACATACACACTCACTAACCCATACAGTCACTGACTCACCCACCCACCCACTCATCCATGTAGGCAGTAACACACCCTCTCACCCAGCCACACAGACACTCATACACCCTTAGAGGTACTCAGACACCCAATCAATCACCTATACAGCCACTCACGAACTACTCACCAACCCATACAGCCACTTAGACACCATCTGACAGACTGATACAGACATTCTCAAAACCTAGTCACTCACCCAAACATTTACTGAGACACCTAATTACTTACTTATACAGTCAGTCATGCACCCACTGAATCATCCATAAAGGCAATTATACAGCCACTGATTCATCAATACACCTTACATATATATTTAATACTCATAAACATTTCAAAAACACTCACAGTCACTGGATGATGTCATTAGTGATGTAATCAGGAATGCCATTTGAGATGTCATCAGTGATGCCACTGACCATGTCACGAGTAATGTAATATGTGAGGTCATATATATATATGCTGTAATGGCGCCTTTCAGATTGACAAAGACTCCTGCGGAGTCGAAACGCGTCTCTCGTAATCCTGGGTTGAGGGTGACCTGATTCATTAAAAAGAAGCCTTTATCCTACACTCCTGCGTCCGTGCTTTCTTCGTTGGATTTGTGTCTGAGGACGCTGGATTGTTGTGTCTATATATATATATATTCACTGAAAAAACCATAGGTTTTAGGGACAGTTATAGTTAGTTGGACATTGCACTCGTACAAAACCCGTGAAATTCCCCCGTTATAGTTAGTCCAGCTAACTATAACTCGCGCCCGCAATGCACTGCTGATGACGTCACATATTACATCACTCATGACATGGTCAGTGACATCACTGATGACATCACTGATGACATCTCAAATGACATCACTGATGACATCACTGATGACATCATCCAGTGACTGTGTGTTTCTGTAAAGTTTAAATATTTTTAATATATATAGGAAAAGACGTATTGAAGAATGAGTGGGTGTGTAAGTGTCTGTATGGATGATTTAGTAGGTGCGTGACTGACTCTATAAGTGAGTGATTTAACGTATCTTACTGAATGCATGGGTTAGTGACTAAACTGGGTGAATGTCTGTATCCGTCTGTCTGTTGCTGTGTAAGTGGCTGCATGTGTTTGTGAATAGCTACATGAGTGTCTATATGAGTTATTGAATGCTTGTCTGAGTATCTGTATGGGTGCCTGAGTGTTTGTGTGGGAGGGGTGTGTGCAACTCTGTGCATAGATGTGTGAGTGGGTGATTCACTGGGTGGATGGTTTCAAGAGTGCAACTGTGATAGACTGTATGGGTGGGTAAGTGTGTGTAAGAGTGTGTTAGTGAGTGAATGTATGTCCCAGTGGTACATGTGTGAGTAACTACATATGTGAAAGGCAGTATATATGTGTGTTGGAGTATATAAATAGCTATAAGCGAGAGTGAGTGATTGTGATAGTGGCTGTATGAATGAGTGTGTGCTTGTATCAGTGATTGTATAAGAGCGTAAGAATGTGCTACTATTTGTATGAGTAAGTGATCTGGTGTGTGTATAACTGTATAGGTGAGTAAATGGTAGTGTGTTTAATTATTTGCATGACTGACTAGGTGTGTGAGTACCTCTATGGATGAGTGGCGGTGTTTGAGTGTCTATATAGGAGTATGAGTGCATATGATAGTCCTGTACTGAGTGACCGTAAGTATGAGTGACTGTACGGGTGAGTGAGTGGATGTGTGCGTAGACCTAAGAATCAGTGAGTGGGTATGTAGTTATTGGTGTTGGAGTGTCTATGGTTTTGCGAATGGCAGTCTGTAATTTAGAGTGGGTGTATCAAAGGTTATATTAGGGTGTGAGGAGGTGCATGAGATTATCACGTGGATGATGTCATCAGTGATGTCATTTGAGATGTCATCAGTGATGTCATCAGTGATGTCACTGACCATGTCATGAGTGATGTAATATGTGACGTCATCAGCAGTGCATTGCGAGGCGCGAGTTATAGTTAGCTGGACTAACTATAACGGGGGAATTTCACGGGTTTTGTACGAGTGCAATGTCCAACTAACTATAACTGTTCATAAAACCTATGGTTTTTTCAGTGAATTTCAAAGGTTTTTTAAATGCTAATTTGTAACTATAACGTCCCTGAAACCTATGGTTTTTTCAGTGAATTTCAAAGGTTTTTTAAATGCTAATTTGTAACTATAACATGTCTGAAACCTACAGTTTTTTCAGTGAATTTCAAAGGATTTGTAAATGACAATTTTTAAATGTATTAATTGTTATATAAATTTTTTTCATACTGATTTCCAAATTTTTTAGAAACAATTTTTTTTTACATATTTTATTTTTTAAATTACATTGTAATTACATTATACATTACATTACAAAAATACTTTCTCAGAATGAATTACTTTAGTTTAATTACTTTGCACATAGGCAATAGACTTTTAAGTACAGTAGTTACAGTTGTTGCAATGGGCAACACATTTTCAAACACAATGCAACATTCAGCTCAATGTGAATTTCTAGTTAAATGCAATTAGTTACTTTATGGATTACTTTTCTAACCACATTACTGGATCCTAGATGGACATCTCCTGTAAACAGTTGAGTAAAAGCGTTTTGGTTACAGTCGTGATTTTTAAGGAATATTATTGTACTTTAAAAGTTCACACTTAGAAACTTTTCTCATAGAATCACCAATGTTATCCTATGGAAGGAAATTCACTTAGAAGTTAAAAACTGTTATCGTTACTTTTTCTTACTCAGTGTTGGATCCTGGATCCAGCACTGGTGCATCTCCTGTAAACAGTTGAAAGAATGCGTTTAAGTCATACAGGCGATTTTTTAGGAATATTTGTAGTTTGTGAAAATCGACACTTTGAAACTTTTCTGCTGAAAACCAGACAATGATATCCTATGGAAGGAAATTCAAGTTACTGGTAAGTACGGTTAAAATTACTTTTCAGGATCAGTACTGGGCTGAAAGATGCAGCACTGAGGTCTCTCCTGATAACAGGTTAGTAAATCGGAATTCGTATTTCGGCTTATTTTAGAGGAATATTTTAAAGTTCCAAAACTCCACACTTAGAAGAATTTCCAAGTGAAACCAGTCAATGTTAGCCTATGAAGGAAATTCAAGTTACCGGTAAGTACGGTTAAAATTACTTTTCAGGACCAGTACTGGGCTGAAAGATGCAGCACTGAGGTCTCTACTGATAACAGGTGAGTAAATCGGAATTCGGATTTCGGCTGATTTTAGAGGAATATTTTAAAGTTCCAAAACTCCACACTTAGAAGAATTTCCAAGTGAAACCAGTCAATGTTAGCCTATGAAGGAAATTCAAGTTACCGGTAAGTACGGTTAAAATTACTTTTCAGGACCAGTACTGGGCTGAAAGATGCAGCACTGAGGTCTCTCCTGATAACAGGTGAGTAAATCGTAATTCGGATTTCGGCTGATTTTAGAGGAATATTTTAAAGTTCCAAAACTCCACACTTAGAAGAATTTCCAAGTGAAACCAGTCAATGTTAGCCTATGGAAGGAAATTCAAGTTACTGGTAAGTACGATTAAAATTACTTTTCAGGACCAGTACTGGGCTGAAAGATGCAGCACTGAGGTCTCTCCTGATAACAGGTGAGTAAATCAGAATTCGGATTTCGGCTGATTTTAGAGGAATATTTGTATGTTTCAAAAATCAACACTTAGAAACTTTTTCAGCAAAAGCAGGCAATGATATCCTATGGAAGGAAATTCAAGTTACCGGTAAGTACGGTTAAAATTACTTTTGAGGATCAGTACTGGGCTGAAAGATGCAGCACTGAGGTCTCTCCTGATAACAGGTGAGTAAATCGGAATTCGTATTTCGGCTGATTTTAGAGGAATATTTTAAAGTTCCAAAACTCCACACTTAGAAGAATTTCCAAGTGAAACCAGTCAATGTTAGCCTATGAAGGAAATTCAAGTTACCGGTAAGTACGGTTAAAATTACTTTTCAGGACCAGTACTGGGCTGAAAGATGCAGCACTGAGGTCTCTCCTGATAACAGGTGAGTAAATCAGAATTCGGATTTCGGCTGATTTTAGAGGAATATTTGCACAATGGTGAAGGGAGGGGCGGGGCCTGAGGTAACATCTGTGCAAACGCGCCCGTGGCGCGTTTTAAGTTGGGGGATTAAGTCCCCTTGAATCATGAGGGTCCCTACGGGCCAACTAGCCCACCAGGAACCTCCAGTATGCGCCAGGGGCTGCGTTGCAGAGACATGTACAGAGGCCACACCCCTTTACACCTCTCTGCAACGCAGCTCTGTGGCGCTTTCTGGACGTACCTGTTGGGCTAGTTGGCCCCAGGGACCCTCAGGATTGAAGGGGATTTAATTCCCCATCTTAAAATGAGCCACGGGGCCTGTTTGCACACATGTCACCTGAAGCCCCGCCCCCTCCCTTCACCACTGTGCAAACGCGCCCGTGGCGCGTTTTAAGTCGGGGATTAACTCCCTTGAATCCTGAGGGTCCCTGGGGTGCAACTAGCCCACCATATACCTCCAAAAGCGCCACAGAGCTGCGTTGCAGAGAGGTGTAAAAGGGGCGTGGCCTCTGTACACCTCTGTGCAAGGCAGCCCCTGGCGCATACTGGAGGTTCCTGGTGGGCTAGTTGGCCCCAGGGACCCCCAGTATTCAAGGGGAATTCGTTCCCCTCTGCAAACGCGCCAGGGGCGCGTTTGCAGAGTGGTGAAGGAAGGGGCGGGGCCTGCGGCCCGATCGTTTTTTTTTTCCTCCTCTGAAGGGGGCTGTGTAGCCCCCTTCCTTTTTCCTATTTTTAGGCCCTGGGGACCCCATCCCCCAGGGCCTTACCCCTTTTTTTAAATTAAAATAAAATAAAAACGGGAAGGGGGCCGCGTGGCCCCCTTCCCTGGGCCTGTATTGGCCCCGGGGACCCCATCCCCGGGGCATGGCCTCTTTTTTCTTATTTGGAGGGGGCTGCGTGGCCCCCCTCCTCAGGCCATTTAAGGCCCCGGGACCCCATCCCCGGGCCGGCCTTGCACTTTTTTTTTTTTTTCCTTTGGGGAGGGGGCTGCGTGGCCCCCTCCGTGGCCACTTATGGCCCCGGGGACCCCATCCCCCGGGGCCTGGCCTCTCGTTGGGGACTGTGGGGGTCCCCAAACCTCCCACAGTCCCGCCGGCTCCCCGTGTCCTACGGGAGCCGGCAGTGCTACACATGGGGAGCAGCTAACATGCTGCTCCCCATGTGGAAAGCAATCGGCTTTGGATATTGGAAGAGAGAGCAGGTTTCCTGCCTCTCTTCCAATATCCAAAGCAGTTTGCAATGACAGGACGGGAGCCGCGAGGCTCCCGTCCTGTCATTGCAAACAGCAGTGTACCGGGGTAGGCACCCGGGACACTGCAGGAGCCGGCCCTGGGGGTGGTGGTCCCCAGGGCCATCAGGGCTCCAGGAGGGGGCCGCGCGGCCCCCTCCCATTCAGTGCACAGCCCCGGGAGGTGGTGGTCCTCGGGGCTTGGGGGTCCAAAACGGACCCCCATTTTAATTTTTCTTAGTGCCCCGGGAGGTGGTGGTCCCGGGCGTGTGGGGGCTGGAGCCCCCCACACAGGTTTTTAATTTTAAAAGAAGCCCCGGGAGGTGGTGGTCCTCGGGGCTGCGGGAGGGCTCAGAGCCCTCCCGCTTCATTATACATAAAGCCCCGGGGGTGGTGGTCCCCGGGCTTGGGGGCCCTTAGAGGCCCCCCACACATAAAATTAACCCCCCCAGCATGCCCTCGGGACTTGGCCCACCCGGGGGCCAATTAACATCGAGCGCGGAGACCGCGCTCGATTTTTCTCCGGCAGGGTTCGCGCTCCTGAGCGCATCCTGCCGATTTAAAAAAAAAAAAAAATTTTTTGCCCAGGGGGTCCTTGTGGGATTCCCTGAGCAGACCTAGGGGGTCAGGGTGTTTCTACCCTGCCCCCTTTGTGCGCTTTGCGCACTTGTTTCTGTCCCTCGGTTCTACCGAGGATAAAATGGCTGCCAACATTTCCTGAATCGGAATGTTGACAGCCAGCTGACAGCCAATTAACATCCAGCTCGTGCTCGGGAGGATCCGCGGCCCTAGATATCACTATCTTTTTACTTTTGATTTGCTCAGCAACTACTGAACGGATTTACACCATTTAACAAAAGGGTTCTTTCTGAACCAAGAACTACCTCTTTGCCAAATTTGGTGTAATTCCGTTCAGCAGTTCGGGCTGTAGCCGTGTCTAAAGTTTCCTATGGAAAATTGCATGGGGAAAACGCGTTTTGGGACCCCCCTTTTTCTCGGCCCCCGCTTGACGAATCCCCCGAGACTTTCAGGGTAGGAGCGGACCGGAGCGGGCCATAAAGTTTTAAAATTTTGCGAAGATACGTCAACCGGCAAGAGAGTTATTTCAAATAGAATGTCGCGGATTTCCTATGGATAATAGGTTGTAACTATAACTATCTACTGGCGACCGTCAGTAGATATATATATATATATATATATATATATATATATATATATATATATATATATATATATAGACATATTTTGCATAATTTATGCGTCACTCTATGCCTGAAAGAGTATTGTTTTGACTTATACTGGGTGCTCCCTTGTGTCTGGACAAAGCTATATCTCTCTGAAGAGCTCTAAGTAGAGCGAAACACTGTGTCAGGGGTTGCTTTTACTCATTTCAGGTTGGCTTGATTGATATTTTACCAACTCAAAGCTGTAATACTGTGCCTGGAGTGGTAATTGGCTTTTGTCATTTTACAGCTCGGCATGGACAGCACTGTGCTAGTCCTATGCTCAAAGACTTTGCTGTAGGAATGGCAAAAGACTTTGTCCCTTTCTATCTCAGCGTGGATGGCACTGTGCTAATCCTAAGCTTAAAGACTTCGATAGAAAAGCATACATTTGAGGTGAGCAGATCTAGAGTGTCGCTGGTGTTGAGAGTGCTCTATACAGGAGCTGCTTTTCACCTAAACTTGAGAACTACCCAGAGTTCTCTGCTTCTTTTTTGCATAAATATAGACATAATAATATTTATGATGGTGTTTCCATGTCTGTAGTTAATGCAAATTTTTTGGAGGGATGAATGGTAAATATTTTATTAATGTAATATATTTTTATTGAATTTAAATATGTGTATAACAAGTTTTGGGTTTATTTATAGTAATTGTTTCATGTGAAAGTGTTTTTTTATTAATGATTATTTAATTATTTTGGCGATAATATTGTACTCAACATTGTGTGGATTAATATTTTTGACATATTCTAAGTTTAGTTAAAGGTAACAATATTCTTGTTTCCGTTATTTTTGTTTTTGATGCATGTAAAAAATCGATTTTCTAACAACCAAATTTGTGTTTTTTATACTTAAGTATACGTAGTCGATATTTTTGTTATCAGTATTTATTTTCATATATTTTTGTGTTTTGATATTTGATCGATCAATATTATGTCATATTATGTCAGTAACCTTTTCAAAGCTTTGAAAAATTCTTTGAGAAAGTCAGGAGTTCAGATCGTGTCTACGGCACATGTACATATGCTCCTCCATGTATTTTTCTCAATGGATATTCTGTAACCATTTCACAGATCCCGGGCCACCGTATCTAACCACGCTGCACCCCAACAGATCCTGCTCAACTGGACCCCGCTCACCACAGACGACACACTCAAGACCATGAACAGCAACCACACCGGAGCCCCCTCGGACTCTTGCCCGCACCACAACTTCCATAGAGCAGCCACCTCCATTGCCCCTCAGCTTCGCCGCACCATCAACTGCTCCATCGAGAGCGCCACCTTCCCCGATGACTGGAAACATGCCAAGGCTGCTGAAGAAGCCATCTGCCGACCCGATAGACCTCAAGAACTTCATACCCATCTCCCTGCTCCCCTTCCTAGCCAAGGTCATCGAGAAGGCCATCAACGCCCAACTCTCTGAGTTCATTGTAGTGAACCACATCCTGGACATCTCCCAATCCAGCTTCCGAAGCAACCACAGCACCGAGACCGTACTCCTCGCCGTCACCGATGACATCCGCTCCCTCCTCGACCAGGGCGAAACAGCAGCGCTCATCCTGCTGGACCTCTCAGCCGCCTTCGATCACGTCTCCCACCGCACCCTAATCATGAGACTCCACTATGCTGGCATCCGCGACAAGGCCCTGGACTGGATCCCCTCCTTTCTCACCGGCCGAACACAGCAAATACCTCAGTTCCTCTCAGAACCCACAGAGATCAGCAGCGGAGTGTGCTAAGGCTCCTCCCTGAGTCCCACCCTCTTCAACGTCTACATGGCCACCCTTGCTGCCATCGTCAGGAACCACAGACTCAAAATCGTCTTCTACGCCAGTGAAACCCAGCTGATCCTCTACCTCATCAACGAACCCACAGCCGCCAGAATCGACTTCCACAGCAGAATGAATGCCATTGCCACCTGGATGAAATACAGTTGTCTCAAACTCAACTTGGACAAGACCAAAGTACTCATCTTGGGACCCACCCCCTCAGCTTGTGACGACTCCTGGTGGCCCTCTCAACCCCACGGACCATGGACGTAACCTTGGCATCATAATGGACTCCTCACTCATAATGAACCGCCAGATCAACGCTGTATCCTCATCATGCTTCCACACACTCTGCCTGCTTCGAAAGACATTTAGATGGATCCCCACCGAATCCAGAAAGATGGTCACCCACGCTCTCATCACCAGCAGACTCGAATATGGCAATGCACTCTATACCGGCGTCACACAGAAACTCCTCAGGAAATTACAGAACATTCAAAAGGCCGTAGCCAGACTGGTCCTCAACAACACCCGCTGCAGCCACATCACCTAACACCTTTGAGAACTCCACTTGTTCCCAGCCAACAAAAGAATCAACTTAAATCTCCTCACACATGCCTACAAAGCCCTCCACAATGCAGGACCAGCATATCTGAACCACCACCTCTCTTTCCATATATCCGTCAGACACCTTTGCTCCGCCCAACTGGCCCTGGCCACCGTCCCACGGATCCACAAGACCAGAGCCGGTAAAAGATCCTTCTCCTACCTCGCCTCCAAGACCTTGAAAAACACCCTGCCTCTCCGCCTCAAGCAATCCCCATTGCTAACCCAATTCAGGAAGGATCTCAAGAACTGGCTATTCGACTGAACCCCAGCACCCAGATGAATCAGCAGCCCCACCTACCCGCCTCCGTGCCTGGAGACCCTCCTGGGTGAGTTCCCATGCTCTATAAACCCCTGATTGATTGACTGATTGCATAACTTCCTTTGGTCTGCTTTATAATTGTCTGTAGATAAAAGTCTCATGTCTGAATTCCACAAAAATATGTCATACAAGGATTTAATTTTGGATCAATAGTCTTGACTGAAAAGCAAACTTGACAACTTATCCTTAAAAAAGTCTCTTTCCTTTGCATTTTCAGACATTCCAGAAAAGGTGATTTTCAATCAGCGAAATACCAAAGAAACTTATGTATTCCATTTGGAATTTATATTATGCATGCATCTTACCAATTTGTAGATTAGTTCCACTGCTGATAAGCGCTTATTTCTCTCTTTCTCTGCAGGTCCCTAAAACCAACCATTGAGTGGTAAAGTGGCAGACAGAAACCCAGCAACTCGAGGGCTTCCTGAAAGGCAAGAGACCAAGTTGAGAAGCAGGACCCAAGCTGCTACCTGAAACAAGCATTTGCAATGCAATAGGTCTCGCATTGCAGAAAGTTTGAGTTATTGGCATTGCATTATTTGCAACGCCAAAAGTTCAAATTTTCAGTAATGGCGACAGTGACTACGAGCGCCAGGAAAGGACCGCCGATATGAACGCAGAAGGAACATGCTGAGATTTTGCTGGGCAAATGTTTCCCCGGAAAGAGTATTCGCTGCAAAAGCCTAAGAGACTGGTGACGTTCTGTAATGTCTAATGGTAATGCTGAGTGAACACGGGTGAAAGATACATTACTAGTCTGACTATTTAGACAAGATACTTACGCACCCTGCCCAGCATAGGCAGCTAGAGAGCTGCACATTATGCTTTAGATGTCCCCGAGCTCTACGCCATTCTATGCACTGTACAATGGGAGCGGATAACAGTTGCCTCTTACTCTGACCTCAGCACTTCGCTGCTCTGTACTGTGAAATAAGTAGTTCACCTTCCCTCTCAGAGCCCAGCACTTTCACCTAGATTCACTCTTTGATTGTATTTCTGCTTTTGACCCTAGACAAAGCTTCACTTCCTTCAGCTAGGTTCTCACATTACAGACACAACAAACATACTTGGTAAATCATCATGCTACAGTCACCTCTACCCATTACCACCATAGATGTCAGCGATAAAGAATTGGAGGCTACATTGAATTAGATAGATAGAGCAGAAAGACAAAAACATCAGGCCTGATTCACAAAGGTAAATTTGCATGTGTAGATTTTCTCATGTGTAAAGTTACTACTACTCCTCAGTTTTTGCTGTTCCCCATTTCTTTAGATTTACACCTAGGTGTAGACTTACTTGTCCTCCCCCCCCCCATTTCAGAGGGTGAAGCCTCCTAGAATGTAATTTATGACCATAAAGTTCCTACTATTAACTTTACAACTGTACTTTATGCTCCGCATACTTGGTGGTCATGTCCGCATGAGTGGCGGGACCTATGAATGTGGGTCGGAGCCTCCACAGCACAGATGGAGACTTCTGATTGGGAGGGAATAGCTAAACAAATTACATCTGACTTACATCATGCACATCTGACACCCCTTCAAACCACATAAATACAGACCCCAACCTAGATTATGACTTTATCCTCTTTGACTTTGTGAACCTGTAGCCACCAGGCACCACACTCTGCCTCCAAGAAGTCTGAAGAGGGCTTTCACTGAGTTGGAGACAGTCCTTGTTGTGAAATTTGTTGTGAAAAACTACAAAATACTACATGAGATGCCACCGTTAACCCTCTGTGGATCACAAAAGGCAGTCTTGTGGCAGGAGGTGACAGACTTTGTAAATGCATTGAGGGATATGGCACAGTCCATAGGGGACATTAAGAAGACATGGCAGGATGTGAGGAGGAGGCTGAAAGAGAAATTCTCCAGGATTCAACTGACTAAAGCTATTCTAAGAAGAAGACCTGCATTCCCTATATATCTCACGCTCTTCTCTAAAATACACCCTCACCTGCTATATGGGCTGCCTGATGCAGATACACTGATGTTATTCCAGGTAAGAATTGAACACTATCCCGGTTGCAGCACGAAGGGGTAGGTGGTTTGCGCGGCTTCCAGTGGAGGCGGACATCCTATTACAGATGTCATTAAATAGTGCTGTAACACATGGGGCGAAATTTTGAAGCTTACTAGGTTCGTCCCAGAAATAGCGGGTAGTATCCCGTTCATCCTTGCAGTGGTAGGTAATATCCTCCACACCATTCTTTCACATATTTTAGCTATGGGGCATGCTGCACACCCCATTCACTGTAGATAGTCACTTCTCACGGTCCTGAAGAAACGCCACCTGATCCTTAGGACTAATTGGCGTGAAACATGTCGACCATCAAGGAGTAGAGCTCTTCTTGACCCTTGGTAGCTTGTTAGTCGCCTCTCCTCACTATTTTTAATCAAGTGGGGTTCCACCTAGAATAAAATTTGCTCTTAAGGATTCCCCCCTTGTTTTATTTTCACTTTTAGAACATCTACACTTACACTAGGTCCCTCACACCCACGGCACCCATACGGCAGGAACAAAAGATCTCCGGCAAAGAGCCCCTTTATGGGTGCCCGTTGGGTATTGCAGCGCCGACCCGACGAGGAGCAGACCCATATGATGAAGCATGACACCTAGCTTGCTGGGTGTGTGAGGGCCTTAGTTCCGAAAGGAGGATTTCTCCTCCTTTCTGGGTGCCTGGGACACTACCTGCATGTTGAGGAACTGCGTACCTCTTTTTTACATATAAGAATTGAACACTCTCATTCACTAACTCTTATCCAATAAACACTCACCCACTATGTCCTTCCCTCAAACTTACACTGTTTTCAACATATCATAAACATACCCTTCAAAAATAGCCTCTAACACACAGCCTCATAATAAGTTGTTGCTTAAAATATTTCCTTTGAAATCTCTCTTCCTCTCATACAGTCACTATTCAAGGTAAATTGGTTGCTGGGGCAGGATTACTAATGTGGCAGAGCAAAACACAGTGCCTGTCTCTAAAGGGAGCTCTACAACACACATAGGTACCATTTTACCAGCAGAGCATATGGAATTTCTATAATTTTATTAGTTGTACCCTACCTTATTCTAAAAACGGTAATTTATTGTGATTGATAACTGTACCCAAATTTATTTTTTATATTAATGTATTTAAAAAACTATGCTCATACAATTCTTTTTTATGTCCTTTTAATATCCTGTGTTGTAAGTATAACGTCTGTTCTTCGGGGGTTTGTCAGACCTATCTCTCTCTGTGTAAGTGACAGGATAGGGTTATGTTTACTGTCCCACATTCCTATATCCACTCATATCCATACTTATTTTAAGTGTTCCTAATAATATAATGTTTCATTTATGTAACCTTAGACTTGCAGTTGTAATGGTAGCACCATACCATTTCTGTTAGGCCTTGGCTTAACATACAGGTGAGGAATCTGTGTGTACCTCATGTTTTGTATTACAACCTTCACCATAACCTCATCATATATGATTTTGGATTGCTTATTCCGCTATATATCTTTCTCTTTCCTGACAGCTACCGTCACTCAACAGACCCTGATGTCAACATTGTAACCAGCACCACAGATGACATAGGAAGACATTTTAGCAGCAGCAGTTGGCCCTCTACCATCCGTCAATCAAGTAAGTCTGGAAACATCTGATCTTTACTCTTGTATCTCATCATTTACTACTTTCACAGCATCTTTTTGTATGTTATTTCAAATATTTTTTAAATTTGATTTTAAATGGTTTATCGATGAGCTTCCATTTATATTTCTCTACTTTGACATAATTTGTGTCAAATACCACTATTTTTCTAGATTCATAAATTAGAAGTTGTCATTTTAACTTAATCTTTTTGTTCACCTGCTGGATCAGGGGATACTTCACCAACTCCAACTTCAAGGACACCGAATTTGTAGCTGACATCAAGGGGGACATCCTGAAAGGAAAAATCTGTGAGTGGAATCCATAAGTTGACATTGTATATATGTATTAATTCCATAAAAGGAATAAACTCTAACTTCATATATTTATTTCAGTTATCATGTTGCTAACTTTAACATGATTTTTTATTAAAGTAGTCTGTAGAAATATTGTAACACAACTTTAGTTGACGTATTTCAGCTCTTTTCATCTACTTCTTGTAGGTACTCAGGATACTGAGCGGAACCATCTACAAGTGGAGAACAGTGGGTAACCCAAGGGAAACATCCAATCTTCCTCCAAGCACCTATCTCACTGTCAAGCACAGTCAAAGAGGAAGAGGAGGCGCAGGAGATGGTCCTAGAAGGATGAGGTATATGATGAGAAACTGAAGGACAAGACCTCCTCACAGCTGAGCAGAGGTCTTCCTTCAAGAAAACTTCTGGGCATTACCAGTTCTCAGATACTATCTATGCAGCCACAGATGCTTAGTCTAGCTATGCAAGACTTCCCTACAAACAGCCCTCATCTTTCAAGCATCTTTATAGAATGCCCTAGACACTCCCCTTGTGCAGGTTCATTGCTGGCCTTCTCTCAGTCCTTTGAGGGAGAGAGCACAATTGGCAGGTTCAGCTCTCAACCCTTCAACCATTGACGCAATTTGAGGCTAGTTAAGTCGCAGCTGAGACTTCTAACTTGATCCATGCTACTCCTGGCACTTCCTTTGCCACCCCTGGCCTCAGAGGAGCCAAAGCCTTTGCCTCCTCTGAGGCCAGGGGTTCCAAAGGAAGTGCCGGGGGTAGCAGGGAGCAAGTTAGAGGTCGCAGCTGCGAACCCTAACTAGCCTCAACTTACGTCCATGCCTTCAATCCCCTGAAAAAATCCCCCAGATAAAACCCCTCTACATGATGGTCAGTCCACTGGCCATATTAGATGGCCACCTATGTGTGTGAGGGTGTGTGGGATGTAGGGAGGTCAGGGGGGTTTGGAAGGTCAAATCTTGTGTTCTGGGAGGTACAACTTTTCCAAAAGCAGTCCACTGTGCAGGGGGATATTCATGCAATGGGGGTCAACTCTTTATGAGATAACGAACAATCTTAAAGGACTCCCGTAGATGACTGGCAAACAGATTTGTGCCCTTGATAAAGTTATGACAATGTTCCAAGATATGGCTACGATACACTGTGAATACCTTCGTAGCATGAAGGAAGAGAGTTCACGGCAACATGCCTTGGCCATGAAGATGATAAAGGCAAATACAAAAAATGTCAATGTCAAACTTTGGGCAAAGGAATGAACAAGATTCTACAGAGTCACAACAACCTTTGAGGTGAACACCAAACGCAAACCTTGTTGTCAATCCCCTCGCAACAGTCACAAACTTACCACCTCTGCCACCTCTATCACACACCCCTCCACCACCATCACTTCACTACTTAAAGCAGCACCAACTAAAACACCAATAAAACAAGCACCATCACGAGCAGACTCACAGCTAGTACTGCATAGGCGGAGTCATAGACTAAACCGCAAATAAAAAAAAGTAACATTTTAAAATCCTCTACTCTGTCCACAACACACATGCCAAAATCAATAGTTACAATAGTTTTTGCATGTTCCATTTTCAAGCATATTTATATGTAAATGTCAATTATGACAAATTTTATAGTTAAAGTTTAGTTGACTATACTGTTGTGTTATTGATTAACATTCTAAGTGTCCATGATTCAACTGTTTGTAAAGTAAATATTAAACAAGCATTTGCAATGCAATAGGTCTCGCATTAGTGAAACTTTGAGCTATTGCCGTTGCAAATGCTAATGTTTGTTTTTGGTTTTTGGGTTAAAAATATCCCAGCCGTAGCATAAGTAATAAAAGATGTTCTAGGAAGCAAGGAAACGGTGCAGTACCACAGGCTGTTACTAGGTGTCCCTGTGGAGTTGTAAAGGGACCTCTATTAGCCACATAAGGTATTAAAGCCAATGGTAAGCAATGAACTTAATGCACTCCCAGGAAAGCATTGAGTACATCTATAAGAAGATGTTAGCAAACCAGAGAGCTGCGCTGTCTGGTAGGCTTCTATGACGTTAGCAAACCAGAGACCTGCTCTGTCTGGTAGTCTTCAACCTAATAATTAGAGGGAAAACTCCTTGGAGTTATTTACAGTTTTTTCAAGAGTGAACTCAAAAACAAAAACAAAAATGGCTAGCTCTTTTGATATCATTCGCTGGTATTTGTGACGGGCCCCTGATTTTCTTGCTGAAAATGTATCAAACTGCATAAAGCCGAGGAGGGGGGGGGGGGCAATGCATTATGAGAAAACCCCAGGTTATGATGAGGCATAAGAACAAGTCGGAGTACCATTTAATCCAAATATTTATAACTGTGGAGATAGAATGAAAAAAATATGATGTCCTACGGTTCGCAAAATATCTGAGTTTTTAACACAACCCAGAATGGTAAGATCGCACCAGAAGCAGTGGCACTGCGGTGAGGAGATCGACGATAGGAGAATTGAAAATATGAGGAGCCGAGAAGTGTGCCCTGGGCCAGGACATGGCTGGACAGGCAGAGTACAGTGTGTGCATGCCACTATAGTGGACTTGAGATGCTGAGAAGTGTGCCCTGGGCCAGACCACGAGCTGGACCAGCAGAGTACAGTGAGTTCATAGCCCTATAGTGGACTTGATGCACTGAGAAGTGTGCCACGCAGTGTACAGTGTGTTCATGGCACTATAGTGGACTTGATGCGCTGAGAATTGTGCCCTGGGCCAAACCACGAGCTGGACAGGCAAAGTACAGTGTGTTCATGGCACCATAGTGGACTCAATGCACTGAGATGTGCCCTGAGCCAGGACCGCCTGGACAGACAGTGCACAGAATGTACTCCACAGACAGCAGCAGAGTACAGTGTGCGCATAGCATTAAAGTGGACTCGAGGTGCCGTGAAGTGTGCCCTGAGCCCGGACAGTGACAGAGAGGCAGAATGCAGTGTGTACATGGCATTAGAGTGAACTTGAGGCACTGAGAAGTGTGCCCTGAGCCAAGACAGGGCTGGACAGGCAGAATACAGTGTGTGCATGGCACTAGAGTGGAGTTGAGGTGCTAAGAAGTGTGCCCTGGGCCAGGCCACGAGCTGGCCAGGCAAAGTACAGTGTGTTCATGTCACTATAGTGGACTCAATGCACTGAGATGTGCCCTGAGCCAGGATCGCCTGGACAGACAGTGCACAGAATGTACTCCATAGACAGCAGCAGAGTACAGTGTGCGCATAGCATTAGAGTGGACTCGAGGTGCCGTGAAGTGTGCTCTGAGCCAGGACAGTGACGGACAGGCAGAATACAGTGTGTACATGGCATTAAAGTGAACTCGAGGTACTGAGAAGTGTGCCCTGAGCCAAGACAAGGCTGGACAGGCAGAATACAGTGTGTGCATGGCACTTAAGTGGAGTTGAGGTGCTAAGAAGTGTGCCCTGGGCCAGGCCATGAGCTGGACAGGCAGAGTACAGTGTGTTCATGGCACTATAGTGGACTCAATGCACTGAGATGTGCCCTGAGCCAGGACCGCCTGGACAGACAGTGCACAGAATGTACTCCACAGTCAGCAGCAGAGTACAGTGTGTGCACGGTATGTGCATGGCACTAGAGTGGACTCGAGGCGCTGAGAAGTGTGCTCTGGGTGAGGACAGGCTGCTCGGTGCACTGGATGAACCCTATGTTTATTCTGCTGATCCTTGCACTTGGCTGTCTGAGTCACTACAGTAGTTTGTATTGAGAGCCGGGTTGGGGGAGGTCCTTCTGGAGGCGCAGCTGCTGAGTCAGACCCTACAGAGTGTGTCTAACATAGGTCCAGAATGACCTGATCCATGCCTGATTTTCAGGATATCGATATATGATAAATTGACATACAACGAATGAAAATGTAAGTAAGTTAAGTAGTGAGGGGTTATCCAGATATCAGTCATCTCTCCGGCCCTCCTGGAGATACTTTGGAGCTCTGCCCTAACACATACATTGATAACAAGCATTGGCATAGCCAATAGGTCTCGCCTTTGGGACCTTATAAGTGTTTAGCCATGCAACAGTTGATGTTGTTGCACCAAGGATATTGTGCTGCATAACTAAATACTTATAAGGTCCCAAAAGAGAGACCTATTGGCTATGCCAATGCTTGTTTCTTAGGTCAGCAATAAAAACGAAGCAGATGAAGAGAGCAAAAAAGAGAAATTCTGGTTAGAGGATGGACAGTGTATACATGTCCACTGACTTGTTTTTTACTTTCAATTCTCCTTGAAGCTAATATCAGATATTGTAAGCCTGCTTTTGCTTTCTTGCAACAACTTGGCCATGCTCAAATACCCTATGCTGTTGTTAATTTTATAAGATGTTCACTGGCAGTTAGGAAGAGCCATGGGGACTTGTCCTGAGGGCATTTATCAGTACTCTTAATATTTTTAATTTTCTGTTTTCTGACTGTATTGTTGTCATATTGATGTATTTTATGTGTGTTTTAACTTTGCTTTTAAGGCTTTTTATAGCCGAATAAAGATTATTATGACTGACTGAAAGAACATTTCCTTTTAACTGGGATACACTTTGGGCACCATGTTTACCCTCCGCTATTGTAGGCAGCCTCAAAGGCAGGACGAGAAAGAAACATACTACAAACAAACACCTCAGCATTCACTGGAAAATATACCCCCAACCCTACAAGGAGTACAACCTACGCCCCAAAACAGAAACTGTATTTGCGTGCTCACACACTTTCACTGGGAGACATATTTTTGCTTCAGTGATTCAGAAATAAGGCAGTGATTGTTCAGCACATTTGAGAGAAGTCTGGCTTTGGCTGCTAATAAAGAAATGGTAGCCTGGGTCAGGCCCGTGACACGCAGCGCTCGGTAAATGCTTTGCATTTTCTTTAGGGTCACATGGACACATTTTACCCATTCCTTCATGCATGGTAGACTCCACTGTGCATCAGTTTTACTGTAACCCAGGAGGGTATTAATAAAACGAATGTACAGCAGGTGGTTATACCCACAGCATACCATTTACAACGCCAAAAGCTCCAACTTTCACAAATGCGAGACCGAATGGTTTGCAAATGCTTGTTATTTTTCATTGTAAAATGTACCAGTGTCTCTTAGCGGCTTGATGGTGCCTACAGAGCATCTATTTACACGGATATACTTGCAGCCAATCGCAAGCTGTCTTGCAAGCCTGAGCCGGCTGCAAATGTAGTTATAGGCGCAGCCGTAATGAGAACCAATCAGAGCCCGCGCTGCCCTTGGGCACATTTGAAGGCCAAAAAAAACGGGAAACTCGGAAGCCAAGCCATCGCCTCGTAACCTTGTCCTCTTTCTATTGCTGATGACGGTTGGGTGACTCTGACGCAGGGACTGAAACTTCTACTATTGGGATTGTTGGCTCGCGTACACAGTCGCCATGTTGGGATGGTATCTACCGGAAGTGCCTGGGTGGCGAGTGAAAGGTAAATACACAGAGTAAGATTGAGTTAGTGAACTCTCGCCACTGGGGGTTAGTTACCGACTGACCTCAAGCTGCCTGCGAGTGAGAAAGCTTGTGAAAACCATGGGCGGCTTGAGGTCAGGTTTTGGCGCCCTTGAATGCTGCAGGGATGTCCCAGGGACTGCTATGAAGTGATAGCAAATTACGTCAAAGGGGCTGCAGCCTGGCGAGCACTGTCGTGATGCTGCATGCTACGGTTTTCTGGTGTGTTGTCCCAAATCTATCGCATGCTTGGCGCAAACCTAGCACATTAATTAAGCACCGTCGTGATGCTGCATGCCATGGTTTTCTGGTGTGTTGTCCCAAATCTATCGCATGCTTGGTGCAAACCTAGCACATTAATCATGTTTACCTCTCAAACTTTAAATGGTAATTTGTATATAGCGTGTGCCTGTTGCTGTGCTTGTTTAAAAACATAACGTCTAAAGTGTTGTACAGAAGGGCACGATCTGCAGAAAAAGCGATTAAAGAGAGGGGGAGCAGGAGGTGAGCTCGCGAGTGGCGCGCGCGCGCTTGGGAGAGCAGTCTGCTCATTTTTAAGCACTGCACTCGTGCTTGTGGCGTGCCGCTGCTCGCTCCCGCAAGGTGGATGCCGCCACAAGCACGAGTGTGTGCTTGAAAATGAGCAGAGCGACGGCTAAAGGCCCTCCTATGCAGCGCATGCGCGCTGCGTAGGCGAGACCTAAAAAGCACAGGGTGCTACATCACAGCATACCGATACAATTTTGAAATCTGTGGTTTTATTTTTTGATTAATGTGGTGACCTATCTGTCACATAGTTCTTGGGGCACACCGTCACGTAGCAAAAATAGTGTTCTGAAGTTTAGGGGATGCTCTTTGCCTTTTCGTTTTTTATGGTCAATACGAAATAGGACCTCACCACCGAGATTCTAAACGCTTTAACGCATGAATTAATAATGAGTTTTAGCGGAAGTAGTAAATCTGCATAGAGATTAGGCATCCGTCATGAAAGAGGGGCCTGTTTTCTTTTTTTATGCATAAACATATTAAGAAATTGCAAGAATGACTTAATCCTTATAATATGCACACTGCATAACCGTGCCAGAACAAATAAACACAAAAAGAGGCATCTATGCCTGCAACTCTTGCATCTTTGATGTGCCTTTTCGGATTATTTGTAGAAACTGTATACTCCCGGTGGGCTGCAGTTTGAAAAAGTGCAGCAACAAAACAGCCCGCGTGTCTCACCCTTCACCAATCTAGCGACTTCACAGGACAAATGAGGGTGTGATTTCTGGTGCACCCTAACAGCATTGGAGTGCTTTATTTGTTTCTCTGTTTGGCTACATTTGCATTAATTAGATTTCTTTTTATTTAGTTCACAAAAATCATGTTCAAAACCAATCTGCTTTTTTTTGCCTTTTGTTCACAAAAGTCACGAAGGTGATTAGTAGCTCCCTCTTTAGTTCAAGTAAACCACGCACTACCAAGGAATTTCGAAATTGAAAAGAAAAAACAACAAAATTATACGAAAAAGTGCGGAGATTTAAATAACATGTGAGCAGAAAAATTGCTAAAGGATAATAATACTGCTGCAACAAAATTATTTTTGCTCATATTACTCTCCATTGTAATTTTTAAGCGATACGGTATTTAAGAGGTGCCCTTTCTGAGAATGATGAGTAGATTCAATAAAATACATATAAACTAGTAGTAAAACCAACAGGCATGCACAGTACCTAAAACACACACATTTTGGCGGAAAAAATGTATAGCGATGGAAGCCGCCACTGTACAGTTCACAGATTGACATACCAGAGCCTGATTAGAAATGTGGCTGGCACTGCTGGTGGGTGCAAGTGTTAGTTATTCTTTTGTTTGAAAATGCAAGCGATGTTTAAGGGAACGGGCTGGCTGGTGGGTGCAAGTGTTAAACATTGCATGCATTTTCAAACAAAAGCATGCCTAACACTTGCACCCACCAGCCGGCTGGTTCCCTTAAACATCCCGTGAATTTTCAAACAAAAGCATGCCTAAAGGAACGAGGCGGCTGGTGGGTGCAAGTGTTAAGCATGCTTTTGGTTTGGAAGAGGAAGCAGTTAAATATTTGGGAATATGGCTCAGTAGAGACCTACAACTCATCTGGAGACTAAATTTTGGGAAACAGTTCGACTGGTTCATGGACAGAATTAAATTCTGGTCCGCCCTTCCTCTGTCGTTGGCAGGTCGGATAGCGATACTAAAGATGATAGTCCTCCCTAAATTTCTATATTTATTTGTGAATATTCCTGTCCCTCTAACGCAGGCCTTTTTTAAACAGCTACGCTCTGCTGCGATCTCTATGGTTTGGGCGGGAGGCCAGCCAGAGTAAGCTGGGACATCCTAACGCGTCCGCTATCTAGAGGCGGCCTGGGAGCCCCCGACTTTGAGTTATACGCTTTAAGTGCGCAAGCCCAATTTTTACATTACTGGATTTATCCAACCCCATTTCAGCCGCATGTGGCGACGGAGCGAGATGTTGCAGATCGGATCCAGTTGCATACAGCTGTATACCACCCCTATCGCAGGACCCCAAACGAAATTAATACAGTGGGCTTGGGAGGGCCTGAGGCGTCGCGCTCGAGTACCTCTGCTATATGCTCCTTCGGTGCCGGTGGCACATCATCCCCACTTCCCCTTTTTGCAGGACAAGGGAGCCATCGACAGGTCTCATAATATGGGAATTAAAACAATGGGTGATCTATATCCGGCTGAGTCATTTTTGCCTGAGCCTGTCACACAAACGGGAGACTCTATACCAATTTTGGAGAGACTACTATTCCATCAATTCAAAGCTGCCTGCAAGAAACTAAACGCTTCCTTTCCGGCTCCCCCCCCCACATTACAACCTCTAGCTAACTTACTGGCCTCACCATCACCGAGGAAACTGGTCACCAGACTTTACACTTGTACACAATCGTACATGCCATGGACAGACCCTGGGGCGCCCCAGCAGTGGCGCGGGGATCTCCCAGACCAACTTACGGATGACATATGGTCCTTTTGCTGCTCACAAATGAAACATCTATCCCCCAATTATAAGCTGCGATTAATACATTTTAAATTCCTTCACCGCTATTACCGCACCCAACTACAACTACTTAAAATAGGACTACGTACCACTACCAACTGCTGGAAGTGTAGGTGCGAAGGAGCTGCCTTTTTACATGTAGCCTGTGAATGCCCTGTCGTTTCTCAATACTGGGAGGAGGTATCGACTGTAATTGGGGCCATTACTGGCCAGCCACTGGGGTGTTCTCCATTGATCATGCTTCTAGGTTATGTGGAACAATCTAAGCCAGAATGCCGCCGCTTAATCGCAATGTTGCTGATCCTTGCTCGCCGCCGTTTGGCCATACACTGGGGATCCCCGGTTAAACCGCTAGTAAAAACATGGATACAGGATGCGGTGTATTGTCAGGAACAGTTAGCCAGTTATTGGGATCTCATGCCTAGAGCGTCTCGTCCTAAGAACATCTGGGACCCCTTCACAGAGTAGCTGCGCCTCAGAGAGGGTCCGATTGACGAGGAAGGTCCCTCTGTGTCTGCAGAATAGGTATACTGGCTTACACATTTACTATACTAGACTTAACCCACGCTATGCACATTGACACTAGCCTTTGTAAAATTTTCTTGTTTGGTCATGACTGATGTATTTAAGTATTGGACCGTTTTGCTGAAACTTGCCTTTGGATACCAACTGCTATTGTTTCATGTATCATATCTGAGCCGAGACCGCTTCCTATGGTATATTACGTTATCAGATATACAGATTGTCTGCCTGTGCTATAATAATGGACCCGTGTTTAATTAACCAAATGATCTCTCACAAAATCATAAATAAAGTAAAAAAAAAAAAGCATGCTTTTGGTTTAAGATGCATAAAAAATATGAAAGTGGGCGCCGTGCTTTAACAATGCGTGGCGCCCGTGCACATATTAAACCTTTGGAACATGGCGCCCCGTAAAGGGGCCACCATGCCAATACAAAAGTAAAGATGAAAGCGGGCGCTATGCTACAATATGAAGCAGGTCGCCCGTGCAGTTTAAATTTATGGGCAGCGACGCCAAAAGAAGACTGCTGCAGGGGCTGTGTATGCTGGGGGGGGGAGCAGTGGCACCAAAAGAAGACTGCTGAAGGGGCTGTGTATGCTCGGAGGGAGGGGGAGCAGTGATGCCAAAAGAAGACTGCTGCAGGGGCTGTGCATGCTCGGAGGCTAGGGGGGGGGCTTATAACGCAAAGGGGAATCAAAACCTGAAAAGCAGTGACGCCAGAAGCATCAATAAAAAATAAAAGATAAAAAAGTTCTTTCACACAGGAGATAACGATGGCCAGCATAAGTACACTGTACTTTATCGGTGCTCCTGACCCTGCGAAGGAAATGAGCTATCGGCTCACGGAACGAGACAGGAGGCAGCACAGAAGAGGGACGCTGAAATGAACCAATAGAAAGCAGGAGACGGGAATAGAGTGGCTTTATAGATTACAGGAGGTCTTGCAGACAGCGCATGTGCTGTCAAGGCTCGACCTAAAAACATCTGTATAACTATACATTTCATTATCATGCCAGCCATTGCATTTTGAAAAAGTTTAAATAAAAAACAATAGGACCAAAGCAATGTTTTAAGTTTTTACATTTTTACATTATATTAACAAAACATATTTTGCAGAAAACCTTCAAAACCAATATTTACTGTCGTAGGACTTGAGCAAAAGGAAAATAAATAGTGTATTTCATCAGAGGGGAAAGGTCAACGAGGAGGGTGGTAGGCAAATAATGAAAACATGTTTGAAAGTCTCTGGAAATATGTCTATATACAAAGAGGCATAACGTACAAAAATATATTGAGAAAATAGTGCCCAACATAATCAGTCTTTAAATAATAGTAAAAAAATCCTTAAATGTCTTATAATCTACAAAAAGTCAAAAAGTCTAAAGTCTAATGTCTAAATGAAGAATAAAGTCAGTACCCAAGCCATAGGGTGTGCCAGAGTCGTGTCGCTGGCTTGGGGACAAAGGTTCCTGGCCATTCTCTGGCTCAGTTTTCATCACAACAATGTTTAGGTCCTACTCCGATGTGGTGGTTAGCTCGCTGGCTGTTGCAGGACCACCTACCCCTTGGGAAATGCGATACACCTGGGTGGTGTGGGAAGTAAGTTAGATGAGCCACCTGGGAGATGTCGCTAAAGGAGGCGGAGTGGGTTAGGGCGGCAGACAAGACGTTATGCTTGCTATCAAGGAGGTCATGAAAGTACATAAAGTCCGAAGATGTTCAGTTACCAACTCTTGGAGTTTCCTTCTCCTGTTAACTGCAAGACGTTCCAAGAGATTGATAACTGAACCTTTTCAATAGGCCTCAGGACCCCCTTGAAAGCAGTCACAGAGACATATTGTCGTGTAGTTCCTATAGTACCCCTGCAGGACCTGCGCGTTTGGATAACATAAACTGTGGGCTTGGTGTTAGACTGACTCTGTGCACCCCCACCGCGTATGTTAGCCAGATTTGCATTAGCTAGCTCATAGTGCCACTAGAATCTCCTCTTATCGGGGAGAGATTAGTTCCTGGCAACCTTAGATCATGACAACCCTGATCCCTCAGAATCGTGGAAACAATGTACTACCTTTCGCTCAGTCACTCGTGCTTACTTATTCGGTTTGTCTCAGAGAGTTACACAGAATAAACAGTCTGGGCGTTTCAATAAGTATTTATTGAACAATTGTTATTCTAGTGTAAAATATATGTGCTGCAGCAACCAGCAGACAATAGCAGAGATATATTATCAGCAGTACGATAAAAGTGAAGGGATAGAACAGTTCTACCATATTGCAATAATCATGAATACATACATGAATATAAAAAGCATTATGAAAAGTGTGCGTACTCCTACGATGCCTAACTAGATGTAGCTGAGTGTACCTAGCATATGTGTAGGTCTAAAAGCCTAAGAGCCAAGAATCCTTCTAGGATTGAGTCGAACCCCATTACCTGAATAGAGAGAGTGTGGGACCCCGTCTTGGTCTCGAGTTGGACACCCCGCAAGGACTGTGTTAGACCGCTGTCAGCTGGAGCGGCTGCATGCAGGAGCCTCAGCGTCTCTGGTCAGTGTGTCAGCATGGAAGTCTCGGTTCCCTCTTTCTTACCATGGCAAGATGTGGTGTATTTATACCCTAAAGTGTCTCGTCCCTCAGTATGGTTTGTATTGGTCTTTGTTAGACATGAGAAAGACGTCAGGGGTGAACTTTGTACATACATATTATGCGGGAGATGTAGCTGGTGAATGCTCATGCATAATTTATGAGTACATTGTAGGCCTGTGTTCGGGAAAGACCTTGCAGTGTTCTAACCACAGACTAAATAACGTTCATCCCTCAGAGTTCGTTGTGTACTGTAGGGAACTAATGTAGGTGAAGGATCATGCCTATATTAGGGCATAGAAGATCATGACCATAATAGGGCATAGACGATCATGACCATAATAGGGCATATACGATTATGACCATATACTGCATATATGAACGCGTCTATATTAGGGCCTCTATACGAAACGTAACAATATACAGGGGAAAGTAAGTGGGCAGCAAGTGAGGGCTCAGGAGTGTCTGGGGCAAAAGTGTTCCTTGACTGCTGGTCTTGTTTTGGGCAGCAACTTGGAGGTGTAAGAAGAGAAGCAGGTTGAAAAAGAAGGTTGAACAGGTGATGCAGCTGCAGGCCCGATGGTATGGGGGCCTGTGGAGTTTAGAAGGGGATTGGTAGAGGCGCAGGTGTTGGTGGGCCCTGCTCTTTGTACGCTGCTGGAAGTTCTTGCTCCAGGTGAGGAGGAGCCCCATTATCTGCTTCCTCTTGGCTGATGGTGCCCAACTCCTCCCCTTCCACAGTTGGCTCAACAACCTTCACCTTGAGAATTTGTGTGATGGACTGGGTTTGTAGGTGTGCATATTCTTCCTGCTGGTGTCGGGTTCCACCTCGTCCCTGGTCCTGTTGTGATGTCCTTTGGCCAGTACTGTTCTCTACATCAGAGCATATGTTCAATAATTCATATTTAAATACATACTTATCTGGGATATTATATCCTGAAACCAAAGACAGACTAACACTGTGTAGACTTTCACTATCAGTTGCCAAGGAAATGTGTTAGTCAAATTTCTATATTACCAAAATTATTAATAACTTTAGTAAAAGTAGGTGGAAAATGTTATGTAAATCATATCAAGTCTTCAATGCAGAACATTTTTTTGTGATCATAGTAATAAAGTGAAAAGGCATTCATGACAAACAGGGAAATATAATGTCCAATTAACCTTAGCAAGCTTCCTATCCTAGATATTAGGGGTCCAATTCACAAAGGTAAAGTTAGACCAAAAGTCTAACTTAGACCAAAAGTCTAACTTCACTGCTTTTTGGTATTCACAAAGGGATTTACGAGTAGTATCTTTACACCAGCGGAGGTTCCACACTCACATTGTTTCACACATGTGATCTTAACTAGTATATGTTGATTTTAACATGTGCCAACTAGAATGATAATGAAATTATACTCATATCATTTTAGGTCCTGTGAAGTTGGCCAGGACAACACATGCTGTAGTGTCCTCTGCTCCACGTACAGGTGTGGCAAATGGTCAGGCACCACACACTGGGCGGATGGTAGACCCTGGTAAGGCCACTTACGTTTAACTTTATATAACGCTCATGGGCTAATATATTGGATGACATGTTAGCAGTATGTGGTATGTGTCAAATATCCCTCTTGTCACCCATCTCCACATGCTCAGTTATGGTTCATAAGAGTATACTACTTCATAACATGTTGGCTAATGAAAGTAAGACTTAACATTTAAATTTGAAATAATAAAGTATGAAGCTAATTGCTAATATTGTCTCATCTAAGAGGAGTAACGCTAACTGTGTTGAAAGTGTATTCTAATGACACATACGTATAAAATAATATAAATCGTCCTTTGTATTGTATTAAGGATATGTTTGTTTCATTACAACTGCTGTCAGGAGTACCTCAGTCATTCAAAGTACCTCACCAAGGGAATTGGGAGACTTTCTTGTTGCAGCAGGCAGACCCACTAACATCCATCTATCAGTGATGTGTAACATCTAGTGTTGTAAATTATTATTTCCCAAATAGTCAGAACCACCCCCCAGAATACTGCAGTATAGATTTGCAAATTTTGGGGCACAAAAATTGATATTTTACTGCATTATTGCGGCACTTTATTTTACTTGTAATCCAGCTTTGTGAATTCTTCCAGTTTCTTCAGATGGACTGAAATACGCCTCTCGCCCCATGTTATGTTCCCAAAAGTCTATCTAACAGTGCTTGAGGAGCGTTGATAAATTTGTACTCATATTTTGCCTTTGGCGCTGAGGCCGCTGGCAGCTCTTTCTCTCTCTCTCTCTTCCTCTCCCCTCATTCTGTCTTTATGTCGCTCCTCCTCACCTGCTGAAAAACGCAACCTCAGGAAACGGCAGTTACCCTCCTTTCCCTCTCCTTTCCTTCAGTCGTTCCCCATAGAAATGGATCCAAAAAAGTTTAAAAAAACACATTGCTGAAAATGCTGACTTTTTCAGATATTTTTCCCTTCCAAAGTGCAGCTCGAGACAGAGAAACAAACGTAATTAAAAAGAAATGTTCAAACGAAACAAAGAGGCCACAAAGTGGCCAGATTGGTTTAAGTCACAGCCAAACACATTAGCACCACTTTAGAGAGTTTGCCAGTGAAGCGCTACTTTCCTTTTCCCATCTTTCTTTCAACAGCATTGGGCCAAGGCATGCAGCTCTTCTAAATCAATGCTCCTCAAACCTGACAGGCAGCAGCCTCTGGAGTTCTAGTTTTAGGATGCACACATATTCACTGAGGGGCCTCAGACCTGACAGACTGGAGCATTTTGCTATAACTTGTCTGCTCATTCTGAAAAAGAGGCCAGAGGCAAAGGCAGAGGCTTGCGACCAGCAGGGCCTGTGGAAGATGAAATGTGTACCAGAGCAAACATTAAAAATGCGCCTCACTGCTCACTTAATTTTGCCTGTTCTCTCCTCTCTTCTGGTCTCTCCCTCTCCTATCTCTCTTTCTCCTTCATTCTGTCTCTATCTCACTACTCGTCACCTGCTGAAAACCCTGGGGCAGATTTACAAGGCCCTTGCGCCACTTTTGCGTCATTTTTAACATGGGAAAAGTGACGCAAAAGTGGCGCAAGGGCCTTGTAAATCTGCCCCCCTGAGTTCAAAAAACGGCGCTTACCCTCTTTTTCCTCGCTTTTCCTTCGCTTTTCCTTCATTCGTTTGCCTGTGAAATGGATACAAAACAGAAAGAAAAAAAACACTGCAGAAAATGTTGTCTTTTTCCAGACATTTTTCCCTTCCAAAGTGCAGCCTCGGGACAGAGAAACAAAAGAAAGAAAAAAAAATGTTGAAACAAGACAAAGTAGCCGCAAAGTGGGCAGGTTAGTTGTATTCACACCTACAACATAAGCGCAACACTACAGAGTTTGCCAATGAAGCGCTACTTACATTTTCTCGTCTTTCTTTCACACATTTTTTTCCCCTTTGTTCTGTGAGGCGAGCGCAGCTGGGAATACAGACTCTTAGGGGCAGATTTACGAGCCCCCTGCGCCACCAGTACGTCACTTTTCGTGACGTTCTGGTGGCGCAGGGGGCTGCTCCATATTTACAAGGAGAGGAAAAGCCACCCTGCGTGACTTTTCCTCTCCTTGTAAATCCAGCCCCTTCACACGCAGCACTTTGCGGTGAAGGGGCGTTCCATTGGGTGTTGCTGTGGGTGTTCCCACGCAACACTCATGGAACAAGACACATCTCCAGAATTACGAGAAATCGTAACTCTGGAGATGCGTCTGAAAGCTACGCCACCCTAGAGGTGGCGTAGCGAGGCCACCTAGCGAGGCCTACCTCTAGGCCACCCTAGAGGTAGGCGTTTTTCCTCTTTCAATGCGTGCTGCATTCTGCAGCACGCATTGAAAGAGGAAAATGGTTGTAGTGATTGTTTTTGTGCAGGAAGGTTCCCCTTCCTGCACAAAAACAATCTCCCCACGACGCAGGCATCCTTGCACCATGGTGCAAGGGTGCCTGCGCCGGCGCATGGCTGCAGTTTGTGCGCCAGCGCAGGGGGAAGCACAAGGATGCGACATATTCTTGTAAATATGTCGCATCCCTGTGCTTCAAAACTAACGCAGTGCGGTGCAGCAAAATGACTTGCTGTACCCCGCTGCGTTAGTTCAACGTAAATCTGCCCCCCAGTGTGTACAATCGTGTCAATGGTCAAGGTCCACTGACAAGATTGTACTTTCGCTTCTCTATTCCCTAATGCAGCAGGAGGAATCAGGCAGCTATTATGGCTCTGTGGCATCACGTAGTGACTTGTGTTTACCTACAGCAAATAAGATGGCACCAGTTTTTTTCCTGTCCGATGGAGACTTTTCTTTGCAGCCAAAGAGATACATTTTGTGGTCATTGTGCTGATTTTGCGATTATTTTGTGAATCGCACAATCTCGAAATGCTGGAGGGTCTAAATAGTTCACAATCACCAATTCATTGTGAAAGTAATTTTGCAGATATAGACACTTTTTCTAAGCAGCTAATGTTGGTGTGTGATATGTTCCCAATATAATCAGTGATGTCTGTGCTTATTTGGCATGTTCACTTATTATTCATGCTGAACATTAATTAATGTGTCACTTCCTTCTGAAGCTGCTGGATCGAAGATCAAGTCTTCCACCATACTATCAAGGACCCAGTTTCAGCAGCTGACATCACAGGGGATATCAATACCACACAGATCTGTGGCTGGAGTTGGTGTGCGATTGTGCATTTCACATATTCATTGAACACATCAGTGCTACAGTATGAGCTGCCACATGTAGGTTTACTCAAACCAGATCACACGTGGAACTTCAGATAGATACAAACAAGAATTGTTCAAACTGTTGTGTTGTCTCACATGATACTATGGCAAATACTTTATATATTGCAACCTCTGTCTTTCAGGTGATGCAGCCAATGAGTCACTTGATGAAGCTGAAACATCCACCAGCGGAGGGCGGCAAACAATCCGAGTAGAGAGCCCGATCCTCCTCCAAGCACCAATATCAGCTGGCAGCACTGTCCAGCAAGACGAGAATGAGGAGTAAGAAGATGGGCAGGTGCTGGTCATGGAGGAGGACATTGATGAGGGGGAGGGGATTGTTGACCCACTGGCTAAAAGACTGAAGGCTACATCAGGTCCATCCAGCATTGGACCTCCCACTTCCCTTCTAAAGATTGCCCTTCCCAGCAGTTAGCCAACCAGCCACAGAGTTCACCTCCCCCAACACAGCCATCATCTAGTCACAGCATTCACGTCAGAGGTAAATGTGTTGGATCTCCTATACACTCCTCCCATGACAGTGCATCCCAGGCCTACTCTAAAGCATATGAAGGACCGGACACTGCTGGTGAGTAGCAAGTATCCCCTAGGTATGAATCTCCTCCCCACAGTCTACCACATGCCCCCCCATGAATAAGATTTTTTCCAACAACAGTCTGATGTGAGGCAAGACATTCGTGCAACAGAGACTACTCTGTCTCACGTTTTAGACTCACAACAGGAAATTCCTCGGATGATTGACAGGCAGAACCGTGTCTTGGACAGTATTGTGAAATGCTGCAAAAACATGTTGAGGATGCACAATGACCAAATAACAATGTATAGGGAAGAGTGTGCAAGACACCATGCCTTGGCGCCATGAAGATAATGTAGGGCATGTTGAAAATGTTTCAAAGTCTTACTTCATGGTCAACACGTGGAGGGGACCCAACACACCAACCTGCACCCTACCCCACCCCACCCAGCCACCTATTCCACTCCCTTCCCAGGTACTCCCCCACCTGCACAGGTACTCTCCACCTGCACAGGAATGTCCCCCATCTTCACAGGCATGCCTCACACCTGTACAGATGCTCCCCATCTGTACAAGCACCCCCCCCATATACTGGCAACCACCACCTTTATAAGCACCCCGCCTATACAGTCACCTTCCCACCTGTACAGGCACATCCACCACTGTACTGACTCTACCCTCAGCTGAGCAAACCAACCCACCTGCATAGGCAGATACCGCACACCCACCCACACATCAGCACCAACCCAGAATGCGCACTAACTCACAGAGATCCTCACCTCTACGTTTGCGAAGTCACAAGAGAGATTCCCGTGACCACTGTAAATATGTAATGACTCAAAAGGTATGTAAATAAACCTGATAATTTGCACCAATCAATACTTCTATCCTGAGTTGATTAATATTTGATTATGTTCAAATGGTTACTCTGGTTGTAGGACATATATGTGACTATAAATGTGTGTGAGAACTACATGCTAATTTGTAGGACCATCCGTGTAAAAAGGTATCATGTTGAAAGCATAGCAAAATACCTACTGATGTAGACTTAACTACTTTGAATTTATCATTCAAAATGGAAAACACATGACAGAGAGATGCTTTATAACAATATTTTATATTTAGCTCAAAATCTTTTTTTTGTGTAAATTTGTTTATTCAGTTTTCTGTCAGAAAAAATACAGTTAACATTGCAGCTTAGCACATTTAGGTACATACATACTCGTTTTTCAATGTGTGGTAAGTGTCAAGGCAGGGCAGGAGGATCTCAGGATAAGGCATACGAAGAGGAAGGAACAGATCCATCAATCATTCATGCTACCGTACATGCAGAATCTCGTTGTCACCAACAGAGAGGGTTCTCAACATCGAATGCAAAGCCGGTACAATGTCTACTCTGTGGCCAGATCGCCAGATCCATGTTTAGCTCAAATTCTTAGATGAAAAATGAACTCTTCAAAAATAATTTTTAACAAATACTATCCAATGGAAAGGGAGGAAGGGAAAAAATAAATTCTTTAAGCAGAATGGGCAAGGGATCTTGCATGGGGTTAGGCAACATAATAAAAACACACCAGGAAGCATCAGTGGAACCAGTCTATATACAAGGGTTAAATAAAATAAAATTAAGTCCACAGTCAAAACATTGTCCTAACATAAGAGTCTATGGTCAACATAAAAAATAATGTCCGTCTCCCAAGCCACATGTAGTTTTCCTATGAGTGTCCAGGCTTGGGAGAACATAGTCAATGGCCATCCTCACTGTCCTCTATGATGACAATATCGAGATCCACTGCACCTATGGCTCATTGTGGCTGACCGATGAAGGACTAAACAACCCACAGGAGGGCAATATACAATGGGTAGCAGGGGAAATAGAGAGGGAAGACATACTTGGGGACACAACAATAGTGGTCTTGGTGGGTGTTTGGGACAACACAGACAATATGGCTGCACCCAAGGAAGTGATGGAGGCATTGATGTTCTCCAAAAGTCTGGAATGTGACTCTTGGAACAAATGCAGCACATCTCTGACCTCCTGTAAGCCCCGAGAGAACACAGTCTGGACATCATCATCTGCCCCTATTACCCCCTGGGGTGCAGCCAGAGGAGCAAACACACATGGATGGGTTTTATTTGAATATGAGGGCTGTGGAGGGGTTTGACTCAAACATGAGGGATATGGGGTGTCAGGGAAAATTGTCTCCCTCTGCTCTTTTTGGCAGGCACTTGGAGGGGGTAGTGTGTGGGGCACAGCTGGAGGCTCCGATGGAATGGGGGCCTCAGGAGTTAGGAAGGGGTTGGTGACAGGGGGCCTGCTCAGGGTACACCATCTCAATGTCTAGTTCTTATGGGCAAAGGGGAGACCCACATTCATTATCCCCTTGGCTGGTGGTGTCCCTCTCAATGTCCCTCCTTCAGCCTCCTCAGCCTCTACCCGGATTGCTGAAGTAGATGGCAATGTCTCTGTCTGTGTGAGTGCACTACCCCTGCTTGTTGCTTGGTCTCCTTTCTCCTTCTCCTTGCTAGTGGTATCCAGACGACGTGCTTGCCGACAAGTCGAGGATGTCCTGGTCCTGTCCAGATGGTCTTTGGCCAGCAGGGTCCACTGAAAATGAAAACAAACAATTATGTAGGTGGTGTACATTTTCTAATAAAGGTAGAGACAACATAAAGCAACTGCTGACATTGTAGTCCCTTGATATCTCTAATCTCACTAACTAATATGTGGTTTGAATTAAAAAGTAAGTGTGATGTCACTGTAATGTCAAGAAATTAATTTAACAAAAAGAAACTCTCACTGAGAGGTGTGGTGCAGCGGCCAGGGCAGCTGACTTCGGAGCACAGGGTTCACGGTTCAATCCCCGGCTCCAGCGGCAGCTCAGCTCAGCACCATGTGACTCTGGGCAATAGCTCACTTAATTTCCACTACGGCCCCCAGCGCCTTGAGACCTGTAAGGGTGAGTAGCTGCGCTATATAAAAACGGACTTACATTTTTTACTTACTGTAGGTCAGTATAATCTTCAGGATTTACCAACCTCACCTTCAGCTTTAGTGCAATGTGAGATTCCTAATGTTTTCACATAGTAATCGTCCAATGTTATTTTACAAGTAGAGATAGTACACAGGATGAAGAGCTCCACACCTAAAAGTGGATCCAGGTTTAACCTTTTGTGTGTGTTGTTCTCAGCCTGGAATGCACAGTCTCAATAGTCTTACACTTTCTATCAGCTGCCATCTGTTGTGTAGCATAGCAAATCACACCATGCTAATTTTGCTGTACCTATGCAAACAAGGCCTTGGTGATAACCTTTGCAAAAATGTGATCCAAATTTATTGTATATTCCTTGGAAAAATCAGACACTGTACATACCAAAAGCCACATTTTGCATTATAAGACTGTTTTTTGTTGTGCTGTACATTGTAAATCATATCTGCTTACTCAGTACAGCTACATATAATTTGGAAATGATATACATGCCACTGTTGTGAATATGTGTACATTTTGTACACACTAAATATGTATGTATGTATGATTTTGAGTGAGACAAGTGATACAATGTAAGCCTTTACTTTATTTTACAACAAATATCAGTAGTATGGCAAACTACACAGACAAAAAGCATGCATGATACAACATACAAAACACAAATACTAACATACCAACAATGGACATTGTCAAATCCATTCATTCACCAAAACATATAACAGTTATAAGGTCCTTAGTTCACTAGTCATTTATCTTAAAAGTGCAATTGCAATGAAAAACTATACATTTGTGTTCTGTAAACTACAAGTCCCAGAATTCCTTCAGAAAACACCATTCCAATAGCTCGACTGATGCATAGACCGTATCATTTTTGCAACCATTACTCAGATAAAGTGAAATGTGATAAACAACACATGATGGTACATCTCTCTCACCACTCACATCATACTTCAAGACACATAATGCAGTTCATGCTCTAACCAGCTCTCTACTATCAAGGTCCTCCAGCTGAGCATGGAGGGTCAGCCACGCTGTCTTCAGGACTCTCCGGTACAGTGGGCTCCTGCGTGGCTGTTGTGAATGAGGCTAGGAGGACATACAGATGATGTCCTGGGCCTTGATGTGGGTCCCCGTTGCAGCTCCGCCCAGTGCTTGCGGCACATCTTGCCCCGCCGCTGGTCAACACCCACTGCATTGCAGTGCATAGCAATATCACGCCAGATTTGAATATACGCTGCATTACTGAAGTGGCTATCTCGGCCCCCATTAAGCTGAGGATACTTATCAAACACCTCCTCAGTAAGGACATTCAATTCAGACGCACTGAAGGGGGGTGCCTTGTCATCAAGTCCCTCAGCCATTTTAGGGGCAGGTTAGATGTACAGAGCAGCAGGATGGTGGAGGATGTTGCTTTGAGGTGAGGATGACACAGAATGAACACAAAATGGCTGCCTTTAACTTGCTTATGGAATTTTCTTTATGCCACTTCCTGTGTATTTTCATTGGTTTCCGGTCCGATCGCAGACTCTCCACCACGAGTGCGGAACCTCCACACCAAGTGCGGCACCTTTACCACGCGTACAGTGCGGGATCTCTGCACATCGGGCCAGATATCAATGACAATAATACAGGAAGTGACATACAAGAAAGTACATACAGGATGTGTAAGTTCACCATTTACATCTCAAACAGTGATGTAAATGGTGAACGTACACACCTTTATCAGTTATTTATCATGCTTCCTGGAAGTATCCATGAGACAGATGCACATTAGACTTTTAGTATGTGTGATGCTTTCACAAATCCAATCAAACTTCTACTTTTTAATTAGGCATACGAAGGAGTCCCTTTCTGAGCAGAGACAATCCTTGTCATTAGACAGGTATGCTTGCACCATGGTGTATATTTGACAGACATATACCTACACTGCCACACGAGTAGCAGCACACACAGATACAATATATATTTCCCTACCTGTACATACATGTGTTTAATGTTTTGATTCCTAAACACAACTCCGCACAGATACTTACCATCATGCATTGAGTTCTGTCTGAGTACATTGCATATGCAACATGGAGATTTAAAGAATTTGCAGTATGTTACTATAGCACCATGCTATCCATCATGATACAACATTGGTAAACAGTAGATCATACCCACTAAATTTGTAAACATTCCTAACCTCACTAGGTCGGCACCATGCACTATGCATCTCCACTGCTGACATTAAGTGCAAAATGTAATTAACAGTATGTAGTTTGTTACATTTTGATTATTAGTTGTCCCTAAAAAGAACAGGGAGTGACCAATACGTTGTCATCACTGCCTGTCACCCCCTGTGACATATGTTAGTAAGGGTCATTATAAAAAGTACAGTGTGCTACACATCAAGCCACATATAAACCATGGAGAAGGACATGATTGTTTGTAGCACATGTAACCCAAAATTCAAAAGATGACACCCAATTTTAATCTCATCTGTTTCACACATACCTGTAGGTTTCCATCTTGTCAATCCTCACTCACTCTATGCATAGATATGACTCATTGTGACACATGGTGCAGACAAAATCTTCAGATGTCCACTGTCCTGGGAGATCTCACACATGCAGTGACATTTACTTCCCTAGGGCAATGGAGTCCTTTGAGACTTTGCCCACACTATTTACTATCATATGCAAGAAATGTGTTCCATGGCCTATCTTTTGACTCTTGACAAAAGCTGTTGTTTACATGCATTATGTATGGCTTATAGAGTAGTTTCAGGATGGAACCTATGGACAGAGTGTCAAATGTCCACCAATCATCATTGCCAACAGACTGTGAACCCACAACTGGTGGCTAAAGAGAAAAAAATGTCAATCAGGTACTCACCCTGCCCTCTGTTTGGGACAATGTCCCTGGATTCAGACCTTGGTGAGGGTTGAGAGGAATGTGGAACCATCGACGTACTGCAATATTGAGAAACACAGGCTACTGTTATCTTGCAAACAACTTCAGGGGAGTACAGCAGCACTCCCCTGTACGGTCAAGACATCTGAATCGTGATTTTAGGAGACCAAAAGTGTGCTCTATGATGGCTCATGTACGAACGTGTGCCCTATTGTACCTACGCTGAGGTACAGTGATTGCACGTCTGCATGGTGTGAAGAGATGAGGAGAGAGTACATATGCAGCATCACCTGAGGAGGAAACTGAGGAAATATTTGTACATGTCCCTCTTGCATCTGTAGGGTTCAGAATGTATGGAATGGTACATGCAGTGTCTATTGGGGTCATGTTTGTGCTATGGGAATTAGTCAGTTCAGTTCAGTTAAAAAAATGTATTCAGACTTGAAAGACCATAAAAGTACAAGTTAGAAATTGGGTCTCTTTTTGGCAGCGGTAGACACCCGGTCGAAGTAGGGACCACAGTCCTAGTCAGGATAAGTCAGATACACACCCCAAATTAACCTTTGCTCATCCTCTGGTAGCTTGCCACAGAGCAGGCAGGCTTATCTGTGTAAAGTATTTGTGCAACACTTAAAACAGTAACACAGTGAAAAATACCACAAAAAGACTCCACACCAGTTTTGAAAAATACAGAATGTATTTATGAGCAAAACAAGACCAAAACAACAAAAATTTAAAATATTCAACTGAAATGTAGTACTTAAAAGCATAAAGCACCAACCGGGGACATCTGGTGGTATTTCACTGGGGTAAATCCAAAGGTTCAGGCCGACCGCATTGGAACGCCGGTCGGATACAGTGACCAATCTTGTCCTGCTGAAAACGTACCTCTTTACGCCTTCGATGGGCCTGAAGCATGGAGCAAAGGAGGCGATGCATCACTGTGGATCTGGCTGGATGTAGGCAATGTGTCGGTTCCGAGCCGTGCAATCCGAGATGCGCCATTGGTGGCTTGTTAGCAATGTAGGCAATGCGTTGTCATTGAGCCGTGCAGCTGATGATGCAATGTCTTTGCCCTCAGCGGCAGCAGCGAGGCGTTGAGGGGAGATGCGTTGGTTCTGACCGGCACTACAATGGCAATGCGTGGATTTTGCAGGAAAACAGCTAGAAAACCACTTCCAAGAGCCCAGGACTGGATTAGCACTATGTGGCAGGGCAGGACTCACAGTTGGCAGACTCCAGATGCTGTAGCTGGGTTGTTGGAAGTCTTTGATATCCGTGAGGCTTCAGATTAGGAGGCAACCCAGCAAGCCCTTGGAGTCACTTTAGACTGGGGATGTAGAGATGCAGGTCCAGTCCTTCTCACTTCCAGGCAAGAAGAGCAACAGGCAGCAGAGCAGGCACAGCCACGTCCAGCACAGTATCAGTCCTTCCAGAAGCCCAGCAGTCATTCTTCCTGGAAGAATATCCTTAGGTCCAGAAGTGAGCTGAGTTGAGGGTGTCAGGGGTGCAGTACTTATATCCAGCTGTGCCTTTGAAGTGGGGGAGACTTCAAAGAGAGGCCTTTAAAATGCACAAGGTCCCTGCCCTTCATGCTCTGGCTCTAGACTCACTACGGGGGGCATGCAGCTCTTTGTGTGTGGACAGGAATAACCCTATTCAGGTACAAGTGTCAGCTGCTCCCTCTCATCCTGCCCAAGATGGCCTATCAGCCTGGGGATGGCCCATCAGGATGTGAATGGCCCATCAGGCACACCTAAGCTCTTTTTTTGTGTCGCTGCCTAGAGGTTATGCACAATGCCCAGCTGTCACCCACCTCAGAAGTGTATTGATAGACAGGCAGAAGCACAGAATGGTTAATTTAAGAAATTGCCAACTTTCTAAAAGTGCTATTTTCAGACTTACAACTTAAAACCAACTTTACCATAAGTTGTGATTTTAGATTGTGAGTCCAGATATGCCAAACTTGAAATATCTATCCTTTCCAAATTGGAAATTGCACTTATAAAATGTAATAAGATAATCTCAATGTTAACCTATGAGAAAGAAAGGCCTTGCAGTAGTTAAAAATGAATTTAATAGTTTTCACTACCAGGACATGTAAGACTCTAAAGTCCCTGCCCAACTTTTTAAATATAGTGCACTCATGGGGCTATTCGGAGCCTACCTTGGGGGTGACATATGTATTAAAAAGGAAGGTTTGGGCCTGGCAAGAGGGTTAACTTGCCAGGTCGAAATGGCAGTTTAAAACTGCACACACAGGCTTTGCTATGGCAGGCCTGAAACATATTTAAAGGGCTACTTGAGTGGGTGGCACAATCAGTGCTGCAGGCCCACTAGTAGCAGTTAATTTACAGGCCCTGGGTATATGTAGCGCACTTTACTAGGGACTGATAAGTAAATTAAATATACTAATTGAGGATATGCCAATGTTACCATATTTTAGAGAAAGAACACATGCACTTTAGCACTGGTTAGCAGTGGTAAAGTGTCCAGAATACTAAGGCCAGCAAAAATGAAGTCAGCAAAACAGGAGGTCAGAAGGCAAAAAGAGTCAGAGGAGTCCAAGCCAAGGATGCCAGGTCAAAAGGCACATAATAAAACAGCAAATTGTACAGTAATATAAAATCATAAAAAATTATAAAAAGAGATGTTCACACAGTTCATTCATCTGGGTATCAAGTTTCACTCTTTAAAATCTCCCAGACCTCGTAAATCAAAGCCCCTCACAACTAATGTCATGACAATAGGCGACACAACATTAAGGTGCATAACAAATTAAAAATATGTCCGCAATACTGGGTTAAGCAACCAGATATAAAAATATGGCACAATTCATTAACCAATACATTTCATTCTTAGATTCTCCTCAACATCAAAATCTGTGCCCCTTAAAAACAGTGTCATAAAAGTGGGCAAGACATCATTAAAGTGCACGGCATATAAGTTTAGTCTAGCCAAAAAAATAAATAATCTAGGACAACTAGACCAATAAACTGTGTTGCGCCTCTGGATATACAACCAGTTCCGATATTACATTTAAGAGCTAGGCCCAAGGTTAAGACATTCTACCTCATTCCCCTTGTCATACAACTTTCTTAACTTCAGAAATGATGCCAAAAAACAAGCAACTGCACAAGTTACTCAAACATCTGGAAGTAACTGAAGAAACCTAAGAGCAGGCTTAACCTGGACAAAATTCAGGGATTTCAGCAGAGGTCCTACGGGTAGCATCATAGAGAACACAGAAGAGCAAAAAGTGAACAAGATACTGGGCAGAAAAAGTATCACATGTACAGACGCCAGTCTGTCTACTCCCTTTGTTGGGCCGGGGTAGGGCCAGCAGCAGATGTATTTGGTTGAACCGAAACCTAGTGAGAAGAAATCGATGGTGCCCCTTATGAACATTATAACAAGCTACAATGGTTCTGTCGGGGACAGAACCATTGTAGCTTGTTATATACATACCCAGGTTCCGAGGGACACAGGGTCACCCCATTGTTGCTATACCTTATGAACATTAAGCAGATAGAGTTAAATGACATGACCAGGTAAAATTTGTGCATGGGCACGCACCAAGGGTTTCTTCAGTTCATGGCTCTCTCTCATTGCCTGCCGCCATGATAAAAAGTTCTTCCATGTCCAAGGGATATCTCCCGTCACAATATTCATAAGCGAGTCAAACAGAGCTATTCTTTCCAATCCCTTATATACAGTAACCATTCAACTGACCCCAACATATGAAACTGCATACAGTCCATGATTATCTCCCTGTTAAAGTGGCTCTCGGGATGTGCCCAGATAGAGAGCCACCTGAGCATGGGGCATAATGCGATGAGGTCCGAAAGATAGGACAAACCCAGCTCCTTATGAACCATAAATGCAGAGGTAGGTACCCGGATCGCCAAGAGGCATCTACAGAAACATCCTCCTCCACTTGGAGCTTTGAAATGTCTATATAACCCCAGACATCGCTGCCATACATGGCTGCAGTGACCGATTTGTCCCGTTATATCTTGGTAAGTGCACCGAATGGTTTGCTACCAGTTCTTGAAGAAAAAGAAAGAATAGTCCCTATGGAGCAAGACAGAGACAGTCTTTTTGATTTTTTCAGTGAAACCCATGAGGAGCAGTTATCAAAATCCACTCCTAAATATGTGAAGGTTTGAACCATAGTTATCTTATAGTCCAAGAGCTGGAAGGATCTAGACGTAGTCACCCTTGGGCCTAAAACCATCGCCTGACATTTGCAGATTGAGGCTATTCATTTAGGTGATAAAACCAGCAAGGGGTGCTTGGAAGCCTAAAGCAGTTCTATTGAACAAGACAGTATCATCTGCGTATAACAACAAGGGGATCAGTCGACTATCGACTCGCGAACAATTCACCTTATTTTCCAATAATATGGCCCCTAAGTTGTTCATATGCAAAGTGAACAGAAATGGGGACAGTATATATCCCTGTTTAACTCCACGCTTCAGTGAGAGGGCTCTAGTACAGGACCCATCCACATTATACTGGACAATTGCCGTCATGTCCCTATGGAATATGCCTCCTTTTCACGCATTCCGTCACCCCGCATGCAATTACAACGCGGTCGTTACAACGACCGCGTTGTAACAACGCATACCATTACCCCGCAAGTAAGAACAACTACTTGCGGTGGGGGGCGCCTGATGTTGGAATAGTATAATTTACTATTCCAACTCCAGTCTGTGCGGACAGTAGGGAAGGTGTTGGATTTTAAATCCAACACCTTCTCCCCCCTCCACGAGTCGTTGTTTCGACTTGCGGGGTAATGGTATGCGTTGTTACAACGCGGTTGTTGTAACGACCGCGTTGTAATTGCATGCGGGGTGACGGCTTCGTTGTGAGGGCTGTTTACCGTCCCTATGCAGCTCACTAATAAAGGAAAAAATCTCTATGTCCATTCCAAGGTCCAGTAATAAATAAGCCAACGTTTGGAACTGTTTACCCTGTTGATAGTGGAGGAAGGGTCCATATATCCAATAAACAGGGACCCTGGTCTTGCCACAGTGTACTTGTTAATTAACAAGAAAAGATTTAAACATTGGTCACATGTGCCGAGGCCCGGGCGAAACCCAAATTGAAGGTCTGAAAGAATTGAACCATCCTCCGCCCATGACATTGCCCACTCCAGAATAACCCTGCCCATCACCCTGACAACAGAATCTGTTAAAGAGATGGGCCTAAAGCAACTGGCTAGATCTCTCAAGCCCTCCTTGCATACAGGGATAATAATCAACCGGGACCATGAGTCTGGATGGCCTGTTCGTATTGGCAGATTGTACATACATGTTAAAATTGGCACCCATAATTCTGGTGTCGCCTTAAATAGATCTACAGGGATCCCATTGGGACCAGGGGTCTTGTGTGTGGTGATTTGACCTATGGCTTGGTGACTATCCTCGACAGTAAAAGTTAAATCACATTGGCAGGTGGATAACGGGACAGACTCACATTGACCCTCACTTAGCAGGGCATTATAAATGCCCCTGCAATTATCTATCCAGATCTCGGGGAGAATATGTGATGAAATGATACAGTCCTTTTGTCATTAAATAGTAGGCGGTTAACCACTTCCCAAACTTTACAGCCATCAGCCCAAGAAGAAGCCTCAATTAACTCTTCCCATGCCTCCTCTCTGAGAGCCCTTTTTCTGGTATCTAGCACCTTCGTATATGTGATGCGCCTAGCTACTAGTAATTAGGCAGCGATCTTTATGCGTAGTTTTAAGGGCATTCACTAGCAGTTTATGGGCTTTTGAGCAATCCTTATTAAACCCCCATGGGTCACGAGTCTTTATTGATTTAGGGGGATGCAATAGTTTTAGCTTAATTTACTTCCTTATCTCTGAGTATGCATCTAGGGAGGTGGTATCCGCACAAGAACCCTCCCGACAGGTTTCAAAGTCTGCCTGTTTGATCACCACAAGGGATCTTAAAAAGTCTTCTGGGATTACCTGTGACCACCTTATCCTTCTGCCCTGGTCGGTCACTACCCCACCCACATGGAGAAGCCTACCCCGATCCAGGGCCCAAGCAAAAGTTCTGTTATATTAGTGCAAATGCATTTATCTAGAAATATTTCAAAACGTTCGGCAGGAAAGCTGAGACAAAAAGTAGTCTATTGCTGAAAAATGTCCTCTGCCAGTGAATGTGGGAGGGAAACGTCCGTCAGGGCACTGAAATTATTTAGTCATTACACATTCACATTCCAGGTTAAATTCAGCAAGGAGGTGGTTTACAAGAGAGCCGGCTTGGGTGTGTTCCATGTGAATACAGTGATCATGGCTCACATGAACACATGAAGTAAGAGATTAGGGGCCACATTGGCACAGATATGTGTTGAAATCCCCAGCTGGTATAAATCAGGCTCCTGAGTTGTTACAGGCTTCAGTATGAGACATATGTTCCCTGAGATTAGAAAGAGTGTCACAAGATGTGAGACATGTGGTGGCATTGTAAAAATGTATCAGAGCAACATCACTGTTAGAAATGGGGTCTCTAGTCGGCAGTGGTTTGCACTATGTCCAAGTAGGGACCCTCTCTCTAGTCAGGGTAAGGGAGTCACACAGCTAAGATAACCCCTGCTCACCCTTTTGGTAGTTTGGCAGAAGCAGTCAGATTTATCTCAGAGGCAATGTGTAAAGTATTTGTACACATACATGCACACAGTAACACAGTGAAAACACTACAAAAGGAGTCCACACCAGTTTAGAAAAATAGCCAATATTTATCTGAATAAAACAAGACCAAAATTACAAAAATCCTTCAGGCACAAGTCAAGATATCACGTTTAAATGATTAAGCAAGTTTAGTCCATAGAAATCAATGGATGCGCTTGTTTTAGGACAAAGTACCTGATATGCGTCAAAAATCAAAGACGGCGTAAGGTGCAGGGGAGGGAAGGTGCCAAAAAAGCAGGTGATACATCGGTTCCTTACTGCACAGTGGAGGTTATGTGTTGGCTCCTTACTGCACTTGGGAGGCGATGCGTCGGTTCCTTACTGCACATGGGAGGTGATGCGTTGGTTTCTTACTATTGCAGAGGAGGTGATCCGCCATTTTCGGATACGCAGCCTCAGTTCCTTACTGCGGTGCGGTGTCAATAAAGAAATCGACACCCAGGGACGATGCGTCGAAAATTCATCGCGCTGCGTGAGTTACACAGCAATGAAGCAGGCGCTGCATCGGAGTCGGAGTGGTACATCACGGACTTCGCGACGTGGTGCTGGAAGCTCACACAGCAGGGGTTCTTCTGACTTTGCTGCAATGGTAATCTGGGGCCTGCGTTGTAAGCTGTGGTTGTAGCGTCATGTGGGGATCACGCTTCGGTGCTGGCAGCGGAGATGCATCGAATTGTGAAGCGCTGCATCAGTTCGGAATGATGCTGGGAGTCGATGCGTGGATTTTCTCCTTGAAATCAACAGAATTTACTTCCAAGGGCCAAGGAACTGGATTTGGCACCACTTGGCAAGTCAGAACTCTCAGCAGAAGAGCCAGGTTCTTGAATGTGAAGTCTTTGATGGCCCTGAGACTTCTTAACGAGGCAAGCACACTCAAGCCTTTGGAGAACCTTGAAAGCAGGATATCGAAAGGAAAGCCCAGTCTTTTCACTCTCTAGACAGAAGCAGCAAGCAGCAGGCCAATACAGCAAAGCGACAATCCCTCCTGACTGGTTATCCTGCCCTTCTTCCTGGCAGAATGTCCTCAGTCCAGAAGTATTCTGAGTATATGGTGTCAGAGGTCCAGTACTTATACCCATTTCAGCCTTTGAAGTAGGCAAACTTCAAAGGAAAGTCTTTGCAGTGCACAAGACCCTGCCTTTCTCTGCCCTGGCTCCAGACACACTACAGGGGGGTGGAGACGGATTTGTGTGAGGACAGGCATAGCCCTATTCAGGTGTCAGTTTCAGCTCCTCCCACCATTCCAGCTCAAGAAGGCCCATCAGCCTGGTGATGGGCCATCAAGATATGCAGGGCACACCTCAGCTCTGTTTGTGTGACTGTCTAGAGTGAATGCACAATTAGGCCAACAGTCATCCAGACGTGTATTCCACAGACAGGCAGAGGCACATAATGGTTAAAGTAAGTAAAGGCCAACTTTCTACAAGTGGCATTTTCAGACCCACAATTTAAAAACCAACTTCACTAAAAGATGTGTTTTTAAATTGTTAGTCCAGACACCCCAAACTCCAAATTTCAATCAGTTCCCAATTGGCAGATACACTTGTAAGATGATACAAGGCAGCACCAGTGCTAACCTATGGGAGAGATAGGCCTTGCTGTAGTGAAAAATGAAATTAGCAGTATTTCACTACCAGGACATGTGAAACACAACAGTACATTTCCTTCCTTTTTGGTACACAACACACTGCCTATTGGGATATCATGGGCCTGGGTGCCTTACATGTAATAAAAGTGAAGGTTTGTGCCTGGCAAGTGGGTGCACTTGCCAGGTCGAAATGGCAGTTCAAAACTGCACACACAGACACTGCAGTGGCTGGTCTGAGACATGTTTGCAGGGCTACTCATAGGGGAGGCACAATCAGTACTGCAGGCCCACTAGTAGCACTTGATTACAGGCCCTTGGCACACATGGTGCACTGTACTAGGGACTTACTAGTAAATCAAATACGCCAATCATGGAGAGACCAAATACCATTACATTTTAAACAGGAAGCACTTGCACTTTAGCACTGGCTGGCAGTGGTAACATGCCCAGAGCCCTAACACCAGCAAAAACGAGATGCAGAACACAGTCAAAAACAGGAGGTCAGAGGCAAAAAGACAAGGGAAACCATGCCAAAAGATGTCAGGTTTAACAATTACCAACTGCAAGGGAACTGATATGATTTGCCTGTATGTTTGTACAACTGGTTACCAGGTCCTTGGTTCTACAGTTCAAGGAAAGGAAAACCAAACATCAACAAACCTCCCCTTGGGTGTCCCTTAAGGACGGAAGAGCGGGTTGGAATATTATTTATACCCATCCACAAAAAGAGGCTGCATCAGAATTTCTTTTGCGTACGGGGGACCATTTTGGAAAGAGAGTTCTTGCTCAGTCACTGGGTGGTAGACATCTGCAGCTGTGACCACTTTAGTGGTCCCTCCTGACTGAATCTCAACTGCCTTCACATTATCACTAGCGCTCGTGACAAGTGGAGACAATACATCAGAGTCCAGGATGGTGGGGCAAATACCCAATTTTTCTTTCACAATACAAATTTCCTTATTAATTGCCCCCACTATTGTAGTTTTTAATGATAATGTTAGATGACATTTTTTATCCTTCTTATAATTGTAGTGCATCTATAGCTGTTTTTATGTTGAAAGTTGTATTGTCAAAGGTTTTTAGTTTGTACTTTTACGATTATTAATTAATAATCGAATAAAGAAATATTGGCTGACTGACTGGCCCTCACTGCTGTTGTCAAAAAAGAGAGTATTGAAGATTTAGAAACTCCATTTGAGGCCTTGCCCTTTTGAAGAGGCGAAGACACTGAGGCTGCATAGTCTACTAAACTATTTTTGTGCTTCCCTATTCCTCAGCAAGACACAGGTGGCAACACTTAATTGAAAGGGGGGGTAGCCCAGCCTAGCTGCTGTCGAACGATGACGAGCGAAGACAGGCCATTTCTTGGCCCTGTCTTCGCTCAGGCACATGCCGGGTGCGTCCCACACACGTCCCATGCAGCGGGAGTCCTCTAGCGCTTTTAACCACGTTCCCCAAGTCTGTGCCCCTCCTCCTTACTGCTGTCTGCTGGGGGATGAAGTCCTACCCCAGCTAAGGCAAGGGCAATGCAGCGTGGCTGCAAAACAAACCGGTCCTGCACTGCAGGAGTCCTCTAGTGCTTTTAAGCACGTTCCCAGACTTGGTGCCCCTCCTCCTTACTGCTGTCTGCTGGGAGATGAAGTACCACCCCAGCTAAGGCAACGACAATGCAGTGGAGCCATAAAACAAACAAACAGGTCCTGCGTTATGGGAGTCATCTAACCATTTTAAACGTATTACATGACTATGTGCCCCTCCTCCTTAATGCTGTCTGCTGGGGGATGAAGTCTCACCCCAGATAAGGCAAGGGCAATGCAGTGTGGCTGCAAAACAAATAAACAGGTCAATTAGTCATTTGCAATGGTTGTGTATATTCAAACAACATTTATACATACCAGACTTATATGGTGCCTGAGTAATTACCCAGAAATCACATGTTGCCCAATTCTCCCACTGCCAGCTGCCGGGAAAGAAGTAACCTGAGTAATATGTAGCTGACGTGTACTGCCTGGGAACAGTTCACACACATCAGTAAAGCAGCCACTGGCATCACACACACCCTGCCAGCGGTGTCTGTTGCGGAAGATGTGTACATTGTGGTGAGGTGCCTGAAGTGCAACATGAGTACAATCAATTGCACATACCACACGTGGGAAGTGGGAAAAGAGGTAAAAATCCCTAGCAACCCTTTGCCTTCCTGACAGTGTATGTGGTATACCTAGGCTTTCCTGTTTTCAGTTTCTATTTTTGGTAAATTCTGGTGGTTTTTTTTCCGTGTTTTCAAGTGATTTCAATACCTTAAAAAAAACAGTGGTTATCAGTGGGTACACATTTTCGCGCCATTAAAAACTACAGAAACAGTGTTTTTCCGGTGTTTATGGAACGTTTTGCTTTTATTATTGCTTGCTTTCTGCACTGATAGTGCATGGTATATAGACAGTGTAAGTATAGTGTATATGAGGTCCAAATAGATTTTTGCAAATTAAACTTATTGTAGTACACCATACAATACTTCGTCAGTGAGTCTTTGGTCATGTGCGCTCGCTCTTTCCTTCCCATGTAAACTTCTGTGAAAAGGCTCTCTCAACATTGGCTCTTGAGATGGGCAACGCCAAAACAGCCAGTACACAATTTGTTAACTCTGGCCACTGACATAGCTTTCCATGCCAATACTGGTTCACTTGAAGACTGCGATTCTCTGGGCAGGTTCTGCAGCATTTGCACTGATCTGGACGCTTATGACCTCAGAGATATTGAATCGGTCAAAAATGAAGCAGCACTTTTAAAACTACGGAAGAAATTCCCCTTTACGGAAGGGATCTAGAAGAGAGTACCACAGTGGGGTTTCATTGACTTCAAATGCCATTGGTGGTGAAGGGACATTTCTATGCATCATTGCAAGCCATTTCTCATACATTCTAAAATAAAAGTTCCTGAATTGCTCTTCACCATTGCTTTGCTTACCAAGTGGCAAGCACTCTAACATGGAACATGTCGCAGTGCCAAAGTCACTAAAAGTGTCGCCCAGCCTACTCTCAAGGAGATGTTTTACATCTACACCAATTATGCTGAACACTTGGCAGACAAGGGTGTTTTCAGACTCTAGTTTTTTTTATTATGTCCACTACAGCAGTTATGTTTTCCTGTAAAAATCTAAGAATGCAGTAGAGTGTACTTTTTTTCACATCACTATCAATATGTGATCAAAGATCCTGACATTTCTTGCCTTTGGCATCATCACTCATCAAAAATTCTGTAAACGGTTGCCACATGGATAATATAGCATTCATAGCCCCATGGACTGAGAACCATCAGCTAAGGGACACAGTTGGGATGACTCTTTCTTTGATGCCACACAAAGCACGAAATGATCAATATTTGCGTTTTAGTTCCTGTGCATAAGAAAACAGTGCACCAGAATGAACTAAAAAGTCAATAGCATTCCTCATTAACTCAGAAGATTGTAAAGATGCTTTCAGCATACCATCTAACAAATGGCAAGGATCTCTTACAGGGAAGCACTTCAGCTCAGGTAACAATTTTGACAGGTCATCACACAACTTTTTCATATACGTAGCTGAATCACTGCAAATACAAACAATATCACTCCAATCTTTGTTGAACTTGGAAAGAACCTTTTTGCAGAGCATTCTAAGTGACACTGCGTTCCATGTTTTCCAAAAGTCTGGTGTTATGTTTTAACCACTATCCCAGATGCTTGGTGATAGCGCTCTTTTCACATATAATTGTCACTATACCTTGCATTGAATGTTTAAAGCCTGAGGTGTTGGAAAATCGCCTACTATCAATACTGACTCACTAGAAACTGGGGGCTGATGTATTAAGGGTTTTTACCCATTCTCTGTGGGTAAATGTGATGACACATATTAGGAAAGATTCTTATGAAACCAGCCATTTTACCTATCAGTGAAAGAATCAAACGCAGCCAAAATATCAAATATGATTTTGATATTTCCTGATTCTCTACAGTTTATAAAATAATTAAACAAGACCTCAAACATGCTTCTAAACCCTGATCTTTATACCAAAGACCACAAAACTGAAAAAACCAAAAGGAAGAAGAAACAATATTTTAGTGGTATCCCTAAACAACAAAACTCAAGCAGAATAATGTTAGCCCAGACTTTCTTACTGCTAGCTTGTATAACAAAGTTACATTGTATTGGCCCCTTCAGGAAGAAAAAAAATGACTCTTTCACTCCCTTTTTCCTTTCTTTGAATGGCATTTAGTTTGTGATTGTGCAGGTGTTTTTCAGTGTGTATATGTTTTCACTGGTGAGGGCTAGTTCTCTTTCAGTGGGGTTTTATCAGTTATTATAGGTTTAAACTAAAACCGGACAGCCTAGGTATACCTTTGTAGAGATGCACTCTCCTATATACACAGCTTAGAACCTGATGCAAGCATCAGGACTGACTTGCTGAGAAATGTCCACAATGTCACTGGACACACTCTGGAATGACCCAGTAGCAAAGAAGTGTAGACCTGCTAGGATCTTGAGTTTGACATAGGCTGGGATGGCATGGGAGCAGCATGTAGCAAAAATAAGATCCTGCTCCCACTCAGAAACCATGTCCAAGATGACATCTGGGGGAACACAGAATCTGGAGATAACATCCTGGCTGGACATCCCAAAGAGGTAGATCCTTTGGCTGAAGATGCTCTCAGCTCAACTCCTCCTCCTCCTCAAATCTTTTACATTACAAGGGTCAAACCAACAAATACATTCAGCAACATGTTGTAAGTTCTGAAAGGGTTTGTTTGTGGCTGCTCATATTTATATATGCAGCCAGGCTGTGATTGGCTGTTAGTCTAATGACATTCTGGTGGAGCTAGGTGGGGGGATGGTAAGCAAAGACACAGTTGTGTGTGTGTAGTGTTTGGGAGAAACTTGGAAATCTGGGGTATGATTAAAGGTTTTGACTTGTGTAGAACATTCACATTTGAACTGATTGTGAAAGATATTAATTGTTAAATGTGCAACTGGATAAAAGGTGAAACAAATATACTTGTGATGTTCTTGTTGCCACTTGAAGGGTCATATGAATATGTTTATGGTATTGTGTCTTACTTGTTATATCTATACTGTTCAAGAGGTGTGTGTTGGCTACCACAATTACCCCTCCAATTGTAATATCCTTTACTACTCTGTTAAAGACTGTCCCATCTATGTATGAGCAGGGATTACACTGTTGGTGGAATGTCATGAAGTCATTTGGAATGTGGGGAAAGTAAGCTTGCCAGTGAGATGCTGAGCAGCGGTTGATCAAGGTAGCTGGAACCTTTCTGTAAGCAATAAACCTATTTCTCTTTCAACCTCCTGGAATAATTAAGGTGGCTCCTTGTCACACTGGTGACGAAGGCTGGGACAAGGTCTTTCAGAAGAGGTGGTTTTTGGAAGGTCTCAACAGTGGCAGTGCTCAGGAGTTACCTGGCATGACAGCCATCATATGGATGTTTAGTCATGCGACTACAAGTACCAATGAGTCTTTGAAATGGTGAACAGCCTGAGCATGAGCTTTTGAGGAGAAAAGGAAGATAAGGCTTAGCCGTTCACCGTGAGGTGACTGGCAAATCCTTAAGCTATGCAAAACGCTGATCCTTATATTTGCAATTGATGGCAGATTTGGCCCGCCGTGGACTTCAGGGAAAGTGCAGAACTGTAAGTTTGTATGTGCTTTGACTTTTGCTGCAAGGTTTTTTTTTATATGTGGGAGCGGCAGTCTCTGATCGTCTGCCAGAGCCTTTGCATTGTGACCGAGTGCGCACTGGGAGAGGCATTTTGTGTTATTCAGTGGTTCCTGGGCATTTCTGTGAGGATTTTGGACAGTGTCAACAGGAGTTTGGTTGGTGACAGTGTCTCAAGCAAAACTCCAAAGCTGCAGAAAATCGAAATGCACAAACTGAGGAGGAAAGAAAAAAACAACTGACTAAGCAATACTGTTTATGTTATTTGAGTGATTTGTTGTGAGAAAGTTCTTCCATTTGTGCATTCATTGGTGGTAAATTTATTCAAGGTCATATTTACTGAGATTGAGAATTCTGTTTAGTGTTACTTCTGTTATTTAGGTGTGGTGTGCGGTGCGATCATCATTTCATGGGACTGTATCATGCAAAATGTAATGGCACCGCCGTTTTTTTAGCTGCACCAGGAGACCCACCAATTAAATGGCAGAAGTAGTGGAAAATGTTTGAGAGGAATGCCAAAGTTTGCAGTGCCTCATTAAGCTCACAGAGAAAACTCCAATACACTCCCTTTATAGCTAACTGGTCCTACTCCCATCATATTTGTTCAACAGCTTTTGTTTTTCACCTCCTAGTAATGAGTGTCGCTCACTCATTGTGTAATCCAATGTTTAGTAACATGTTGTCTTACTCTACTGTTACCTACATGCACATGTCCTACACATACACATAAGTAACAGACCCGTGCCTACATGTAGCTGTTTTCAATTTTAAGTGAGGCATTTTGTACTATACTGGTTGTACAAATAGATGTTGTATATCTCATGATGTGTGAATCTAGGCATGTGTGTTGCGGCATACACCAACATTTGCCCACTTATTTCACTGTGTTGTGGTCAGTCCTGAGTCCAGAGTTTCCGTCCCCAGTGCAGAGATTCTGCCCCGACTGCTGAGCCTATGCCCTGAATGCGGGACCTCAGCAGGCCTAAAGACACTACTCATAAATCCCTTTGTGAATACTGAAAAGTAGTAAAGGTAGACTTTTGGTCTAAGTTTGACATTTCGTCTAACTTTACATTTGTGAATAGGGCCCTAGGTATTTTCAGTAATGTCTCTTAAATTTTCCATTGATTTTATATAAGTTAAAAATAGTTAAATAGTTACACATTTTAAATTTTCTAACAAAAGCATTGTGACAACTTATTAAATTATAAAAAACTATCATAGGTTATTTGAAAGTTAGTTAAAGTTACTCAGTGTTAGCCTGATATACTCACACGTTGCCAAAATGAAAATGTGAAGTTTAGAGCTGTAAAACTGTTGTCAGTTATGTAATTTAGACAAGTATGGCTCTAAAAATTAATTTTGCCAACTTCAGATGATTAGTTGTACATACACAAAATTAACGCTTGAAACATATTTTTTTAAAGAAAAACATTCATTCCATGTTTCAAATAAGATAACACATTTAATAGACAACATGGAATGTTACATAACATTTGAAAATGGAGACATGACTGGACATTAGTTTCACAACTTATTTGCTCTTTTTCGAATATACACACATTCCACTTCCTGCCGCTCTGCAGCTTGAAAACTTCCAGTTGAGCATGTAGGGCCAGTCAAGCTGTTCCTGTGCACTGGTGTCGTCCTTGGGTGGCATAAAATCTGGCTCAGTGGACACACCAAGTTTGTCCTGGTCTTTATCTCAGCCCAAAAGTGAAGGCCCTTGCTTCTCTTGCTGGGTGTGGAAACCCACTACACTGCAGCATATGCAAATGTCCATCCAAATCCAGGCCTGTGCTGCGGTACTCAGATGGGTCTTTGGACCTCCATAATGCTGAAGGTAATTTTAAGGGAAATTCATTACAAATGAAATTTAGTGCTGTCCTGTTAAGCTAAGGATCTCTCTTCTGTTCCCTCTGCCATGTTGGGGATTTAAATTGTAAAAGGAGCTGTAGGATGGAGGAGGATTGTGTTGTAGTGAGTGTATGGTTCAGAATGACCATAAAATGGACTTTATTCTGTTCCTCTATATAATTTCCTGTTTTTGACGCTATTCGCAGATCACATGTGGAAAAATCACAAAACATTGGTGTTCGACATGGCCTTTCTTATGAGATTTCCCTAAACATATTCCTTGTATTTCTCCTGGTTTTTGCTGATTCTCTTTTTGTGGCCTTAGAACTCTCCTCTTTTTGTGGCCTTAGAACTCTGGGCACTTTCCCAATGTGATGCAGTGTAAAAGCGCGTGCGCCCTTCCTACACATGCTAGGAAGTAGTGCTTACTTGATTGGTTTAGGTGTTGTACCTGTGAGTGCCCTGTAAAAGGGTACACCACATACCCAGGACAGATACTGCACTGGCTAATAGTGTAACACAGCACTAATTGTGCCACCCACCAGAATAGCCTGTCAAACATGTATCAGGCCTGCCATTGCAGGCCTGTGGGTGCGCAGTTGCCCTTATGCTCAGGTTGGCATTTCTCACTCATTAGCCAAACCCTGGGTGGGCCTTCCACTACTACTAGAGCACCCCTAGGATAAGCCCTGAGGGGCAGAGCAAGTAGTAGGCGAAAGGCAGGGCAGGTACACATGGTTGTTTCATGCCCAGGTAGTGAAGAATGCCCATGTGGGTTTTCCCCACCTAGTAGGTCGGCTCTTCCCATGGGACACCACCGGGGTTTTGCTGAATCTCTGCTTGTGGCCTTAGGGCTCTGGACTCTTTCCCACAGTAAATGCAGTGTGAGAGTGCGTGCGCCCTACCTACACACGTTAGGGAGTGTTGCTTACCTAATGTTTTTAAACAAGTCCCAAGCCTGCAATCGCGGGCCTGTGTGTGCGCACTTGCATGTTTGATGTTTTTAAAACGAGTCTCAAGCCTACCATTGAAGGCTAGTGTGCGCACTTGCACCTATGATGTTTTTAAAAATGTGTCAAGCCTTTCATTTCAGGCCTGAGTGTGCGCAAATGCACTTATGGTCAGGTTGGCTTTTCAAAATCACTGGCCAATTTTGAGGGGACCTTTCACTACCACCAGAGCACCACTGGAGTAAGTCTTTAGGGGTAAGGCAAGTGGTTGGTGAAAGGCAGGGCAGGTACACATGTGTCTTCTCTGCCCATGTAGTGAAGAATACCCATGTGTGTTTTCACTACCTATGAGGTTTGCTCTACCCATATGTTAACATGGGAGAATGGTTGAAATTACTTCAAGCTGCAAAAGTGGCTTACAGTGGAGCAGCCTCATAATGCTTCCTATCATTGGATTCACAATGACAAATTAAAGATTAAGACCTGCATTCCACTGCCTCATGGCATGCAGGACTAAAATTTAGGGGAGTCCTCTGTGGTTCAAAGGAAAACCCTCTGAACCACCCCCAACTTCAAAGGCACACTATAGTATAACTACTGGTCCCATACTTCAGCAGGGTAGAGTTACCCTTGTGGGGACATGGGACTCGACATCCTGGAACTGCGTAGTGCACACTGCCAGAAGAATCTGGTGTGCATAAGGAGGATTATTGCCATTGGAATGGACCGTGCACCCTTCCTGAATAGTGACTCGGTGGCTGACTACCCGCTGCTGTGTGGCACACTAAAGTGTGATCTCCAAGGGCTTGTTGGCTTGCCCCCTGTTCTCTTGTGGAGGTCTCAGGGACATCAAAGACCTTCTGTGAGGAATCCACACTGTCTACGTGTGACACCTGGAAAGCAGTCCCCTCTTAAGTGCCCACATCGTCTGCTGGATCTCAACTGGGAGTGCGGCATGAGCGTGGAACTAAGTAGTGTGCCTGGAGACCGGACTGCCTTGTGCGGAGCCCCAAAAGTACTGCCCGTATCTAAGGAGTGTGGCTCCTGCATCATGGGGGCCTCAACACATATAAGCGTCTTGTTGGTGGTGAGTGGATTCACCGGTTGCGGGATCCACGTGACACGATACATCAAACGCACCACATCTCTCTTGTGCGACATACGGACTGCATGCTCATTGCGTGCGGTGTCCAATTCACAGGTTGCAACCCTCAGAGGGAGGGCGTACCCATAGTAGTTCCTCATTCTACCTCATGTGGAACTGCTAAACTTGCGCCTGCGTGTGTGACTGGAATTGTCTGGTGCGACTCATATCAACGCGCACCACACGTTGTTCCTCATTTCCAGGGAGGTACGGAATTTGCAACTCTTCATTGTGTGTGACCAGAACTGCCTGGTGCGACTTGTATCAACGCGCACCAGACGTGCCTCATTTCCAAGGGAAGTGCGGAGGAGCAGATTCTTGTTCCGTTGTGCCTGGGTTGCCTGGGTGCTACTTTGATTGACTTGTGTCTGACTGGTTGCATCCTTCTTCCAAGAAGCACCCCTGCCTCACCCCCCAGTCATCGATTGTTCCTTTTGTGCCTTCAGTGCAGCAGACCAACTGCCCTCTCCTCACCTGGCACGACGACTTTGTGTTGCCAGGTAGTATTTCCCGGATCTGGCCTGGGTGGTGAGAGTAATTGACTGGACTAAGGAACGCTTCTGAGAGCTATCGGATGCAGGTCAAGAGACTGCGTGACCCCCCATGCTTCGCAGAAATGGGATGGTGCCGGAAGGCCAATTGTGGAACCCTTTGATTGAACCACTATCGCCCTGAGCTGGCTTCTGCTCTGAAATGCTGTGGATTAACTTCCCAAGTGGTGGCCAAACCCTCATTTGTAGACTGCCTCCTAATTAGCCCTGCTACCTACCTCCACCTTCTTCCCTGGGACCCTGACTAAGTGTGACTCCGGCCGCATTTGCCCTAATAACAGGGGAGGGCTGTTTATCTCCAATCCTCGTGCGTAGGGTAGTCGGGATTAGCTGAAAGGTGGAGGGGGGCTTGGGCCATGGGACCCGCATGTGTAATATCAACTGACCTGCCGGATATCAGTTGCACTGCATTACGGTGCTGTGTGCGTATGTGTGCAAGTGCGCTCTACACAGAAATGCCTCATCTCCGTCGCACCGCGTATCGGTGCTGAGTGAGTGTGTGGGAGTAACTGCCTCAGGACAGCCTGTTATTAATTACACCGCCCAGTGGTGTTGCTTTACACATTCCTTGCCAAAAGAATATTACGATTAATATTTGTTTTTATCCGTGCGACCTCGGCCCACGGTGCTGTTGGAAAATGATGTAATCTGTATGTATAAATTTTTTATATTGTTGGGTTCTGGTGTGCACTCTACAACTGTTTGGTACTGAATTAATTGCCAGGGTGGGCCTAGTTCTGACAGTGTTTCACACCGCATAAGGGTGCTGAGGGGTAAAGTAGGATCTTTCCCAAGTGTGCATACTACTGATGTCATTTTAAGATGGTTGGGCCTAGTACTGTAGGCCACTGAGTTGGGTAACAATAAACATCTGTTATTCAGTGCCAAAATACCCTTCTGGGTGAACGTGCGCTTTACAAATACACATGTTATGTTCTGTTATGTTATTTTACTGCTAGTGATATTTCCAAATGTGATTTATGCCCAGAAATACATGATCATGTTGTGTTATTTAATGTGTGTGCTGAATACAAATTGTATTTACAGACACCACGTGTGAAGTCTCTTTTGTGATGCTCAGTGTATTTATTGTGTGAGAGTGCTGTGCCAATGCTTCACACATTGCCTTTGTGATAAGCCTGACTGCTCAGTGCCAAGTTACCCAAGGGTGAGTGCAGGTTATTCAGTGAGTGTAATCACCCACCCCTGACAGTAGTGGTAGGTTCTGTCTGGCTAGGGCACCACCTCGGCCAACCAGAAAGTGGCAGGTCCAACAATTGGTGAAACACAAACATTGTTACAGGGAGTGGTTATGTACATGATGTATGCAACATATTAAGTTTGCTACAATGTATGTAGGAAATATTTACCTTATTATTTGAGTAATTTTCATTAAATGTTCTAAATCAAATATGTTTGAATGGCAGTGAAGGTGATGTGTAAATGTAATAAAAATAGAGCATAGCATGTTTGATTGTGATATTGTGGCACTGAAACAGTGTTGTCTCAAGATTGAATAGTTGGACAGTGTATTACATGGTACCAGTTCTCTCTTCTAAGGAAAGTCAAACCATTTATTCCAGATAGAGACTTCAGAACTGCTCTTCAAGCCCTCATAATCATGCATCTGGATGGCGATACTGGCCTACTCCTTGGCCTTCCAGGCTCTACCTGGCACCTTTAAGGGACATCCTACACTCTGCAACACATCTCATTCAGGGCCTGAAGAAATATGATCACATCATCCCCATCCTACTGGAGCTCTATTGGTTCCTCTTGCTGGTCTCCACCCTTTCCAAAACCAGCTGCGTCATTTACGAAGCCATTATGACCACTACATCCGCTTACCTTGCACACAGGCACACCATATCTGGTGCATCTTGGCACACCAGCAGCCAAGACACCATCAAGTTGCAGACTGAGAGGTGTAAAAAAGAATAAACAAGACAGCAGGATTATTCAATCTACCACTAAGGATCTGGAACAACATTCCTGTATCCATCTGGGCTGTCCCAACCCTACTCTAATTTATGGAAGAGTTAGAGACTCACCTCTTGAAAGAGCACTCAATCACAATGCATTAACCATCCACAACTCAGTTTTATCTATTATTTGCTTACTTTAAGCTTGCCTTTGACCAGATATAGTGCTCCTCTGCTTTTTTGGCTAGATTCATGCTGCAGAAATAACATATACATACAACATATTCATTTGGTGAAGAGAAAAACAATAAATAGTGCCATTTTACCAAAGCAATTGTACAAGAAATACTGGTCCCAGAGTTGAAAACAATACAGTCAATACAAATGAACCAGATGGTTATTTCAGTCATTAGTTATGATAAATCATATATTAAGGACTCGGTGCTCTCATCAAAATGATACACATATGTGAACAAATTCAGTGATCAAGATTGTGTATCTTAAAAACAAGAACAACACAGCGCATTTATATAGCCTTATAGCCCGCCGTATCTGGCTATACCGGCCATTAAAGGCCCGCTCCAGAGTTTGGCGAGGGCCTTTAACAAGGGAGCGGGACTTTAATGGCCGGTATAGCCCAGCTACGGAGGGCTATAAGGCTATTAGAACATTCTGCCACTAGAGGGCAGAATGCTCTAACAAATAAAACAAAGGCCTCTCGGAGCCCAAGGGGGTTTAAATCCCCTCGAGCTCCGAGAGGCCTTTGTTCACAGCAACAACTGTGAACAAAAGCAACATTGGAATGTTGCTCTGCAGGCTTTTACCGGCCTGTAGAAGCCTGGAGCACTCCATTATATTCAATGGAGTGCTCCATCCAATGTTCTAATATATAATATAATCTAGGATCCGTAGTGGTAGTCGATGACGTCGATCCCCCAAGAAGATGGGAGGACCATCATCAGGACTCATAAGATAAATAGGAGCCTGAAACTAGGGGTACGAGGGAGAGCAAAGATTGAAAGCTTCTATGGGGAAGGAAGGCAGCTGTCCCTGAATCCTGGTAGGTCGAATGAACAGGTAACAATATTATAACTGTGAAGTCTGTTTCACTGGAGTATGGCTTTCAAATTTTCCAGAGGAAAAATTATCACGGGCTGGGAATACAGATTTGCACTAATGGTCACATGTACAATGCCAGAGCCTTTTTAACATTGCAGAAATATATGGACATGGGTACTTACAATGCACTTGACATATATCTATATAATCGACTATCCTGCATTGTTAGGGAGCGGTTAACTCTGTACCAAGCAGAACCAAATGATTAGAAATTACTGGCACTCTTGATTTCAAAGGTTCTCCCCACCAGATTATTACCATTGATGTATGCTACAGTTGTTCAGAACATGCTGAGGAATGACATCCACAGCAAAGTGAGGGCTAGCTGGGTTCAGGATACAGGCCAGGACAGCTAGGTTTCTAGTAAGATTATTAGAGTCATATTAACTATTTGTAGGGATCCACAAAGCCCTAAAGAATGCTCCGGACCTTTGAGGCTACCATAATTGGGCAGAAACATGTTGGTAGAAGAGATACAGGTTTGAGCGATTGTCCTCAATATACCCGGTCCTGATTGTTTTTAGATATACCCGGTGACCTCATTAATAAAGGTGACAACTAAGGAACACAGAGGTATTTTTAGTGAGTCTGGATCCCGCCTTGTCCAGTAGTTTTTATCTAAGAACTCCCTCCTTCCTTTAAAGTCTTCGAAGAGGTTGAGTCCGCCCTGGTGGTAGTGACCTACCAGGTTGGGGAGAGGATACCGATGATGAAGCATGACACTATTAGGTGTGTGAGGTTCACTCTTCCACTAAGGATGACTTTCCTCAGACACGTTGCAGAAGTCCAGTGACGTCCAAACTCTGGATTCCTCATTGTTCCTTGAATGTTAGGAAACAACATATCTTCTATGTTTCTCTTTATAATTATTTTTCTGGTGCTGCTGTACCTGTTTTTGTGATGTAATTGACACTGAGAGGGTGACATTTACTATTCCCATTCCACTGTAAACCATTTTGGAGAAGGTGTTGGACAATAAAGGGGTAACATTTACTATTCCCACTCCAATCTAAACCATTTTGGGGAAGATGTTGGACACTTAAGGGGTGACATTTACTACTCCCACTCCAATCTAATCCGTTTTGGGGAAGATGTTGGACACCAAAGAATTACTAAGACTTACTAATACCACTTCAACGTAAACCTATTTGGGTAGGACGTTGTACAGTGAAGGGGTCTGATTTACTATTCCCACTCCAATGTAAACCATTTTGGGGAAGGTGTTGGACACTGAAGGAGTGACATTTACTATTCCCACTCCAATCTAAACCATTTTGGGAAGGTGTGGACACTGAAGGGGTGACATTTACATTTTCCACTTCACTGTAAACAATTTTGGGGGAGGTATTGGACACGAAAGGGGTGACAGTGAGTATTCTCACTCCAATCTAAACCATTTTGGGGAAGATATTAGAAACTTAAGGGTTGACATTTACTATTCCCATTCCAATCTAAACAATTTTGGGGAGGGTGCTGGACACTGAAGGGGTCACATTTATGATTCCCACTCTAATATAAACCATTTTGTAGAAGGTGTTGGACAATAAAAGGGTGACAGTTACTATTCCCACTCTAACAAAAACCTATTTCGGGAGCGTGATGGACACTTGGGGGGTGAGAATTACTATTCCCATTCCAAGCTAAACCTTATTGGGGGAAGATGTTTGACACTTAAGGGATCAGATTTACTATCCCTACTCCAATATAAACCAATTTGGGGAAGGTGTTGGACACGAATGCGGCCACCTTTACTATTCCCACTCCAATATAAACTATTTTGGGAAAGTGACTGACACAGAAGGGGTGACATTTACTATTCCCACTCGAGTCTAAACCACTTTGATAAAGGTGATGGACATTGAGAGGGTGACATTTACTATCCTCACTCCAATGTAACCCATTTTGAGGATGGTGTTGGACACTGAAGGGGTGACATTTACGACTCCCACTCCAGCGTAAACCTATTTGGGGAAAATGTTGGACACCAAAGAGGTCAGATTTACTATTCCCATTCCAATCTAATCCATTTTGAGGAAGGTTTTGGACACTAAAGGGCCACATTTACTATTCCCACTCCAGTCTAAACCTATTTTGGGAAGGTGTTTGAGACTGAAGGGGTCGGATATATTCTCTTCAAACTCCAATCTAAACCTATTTGGGGAAGGTTTTACACACTAAATCGGCCACATTTACTATACCCACTCCCATCTAAACCATTTTGGGGAAGGTGTTGGATACTGAAAGGGAGACATTTACTAATCCCACTCTAATGTAAAAACCAATTTGGGGAAGATGTTGGACAGTCAAGGGGTCAGGTTTACTATTCCCATTCCAATGTAAACCATTTTGGGGAAGGTCTTGGACACTGAAGGTGACAGATGTACTATTCCTGTTGGAATAAAAATGTTTTAGCTGAGTTATCCATGCATTGTATGTCTTAAGTTAGCATTTGCGGCACCATTTTATATTCAGCCGCCATTTTGAGCCATGATCGAAACTAACTTCTGTCTCCCTCTCTCTCTGCCCCAGCTGAAAGCAGCTGCAATAGTTTTCGTTTCTCCAAGGTTGAGCTTCGCTGTACTAATGAATACACTGTCCTTGTTAGTACATACCTTTCCCATTAGATAGGCCGGCTCCCACCTTTAGCGCGGTGGGTGCAGGCAGAGTGACCTTGGCGCTGAGATAGCATGTGCCCGGTCTCAGGATCGAAACCCATCCTTCTGTATCTCCTTTGTTCACCAGCTACAAACTGGAAATTTCCAGTCAGGGCGTGTCTTTATTGGTTCTGAATCGTACATAATGTATCACCATTCTTGCTAAGGTCAGTCCCTTTGCAGCAATCCCAGGAGGCTGGCCAGACTGGACTCCACTCGAGTGTACTTGAATAAAATATACTTGGTTTGTATTCTCTACTGTCTGACCGACTCTTCATTTGTATGGAAGACTGAGAGGTGGTCGCGAGTGACCCGGGTGGCCCTAATTGGGTCACTTCCTTCAGTTGGTGCCCGAACAGGGACTCCAACGGGTGACCCATACTCGCCCACGGACCGGTGAGGAGGTCGGGGCCAGGTCGGGTCGGACGGGCGGACCCGGGATCCCTGCATGAGAGAGTCTTGAGCTCGCAGCTGCCCCGTCTGTCTGACCGGTCGGTGCCTCGCCCAGCGATCGTCCCGACTGTGGTCCTGAGCGGCGAAACCCTTGGATCTGACCGCTTGGTCCGAAGAGTGGCAGTGGAGAATAAATTCGCTTGACCTGTGTGCACCAGGTGAGTTTGCTTTGGTTCTTTGTGGATATGGTACCATTTTGGTTTGTCTTTGGTACGGTCTGAGGACCGATTTTGGTTTGCACTTGGGACGGTCTGCGGACCGATTTGGATACAAAGTGTTTGTGAAAATTTTGCCCGGCAACATAACGAATTTGGCCTACTTTTGAAAATGCTGGGGTTTAGTCGTTTCTTGGTTTCGTGTTGTCGTTGTTCTGCTGATGCTCGACTGGAAGAAAGTCAGCCAGCGCCTCCGGAAGGCACTCCGAATTTTGACATGTATGTAAAACATGGCATTGGCCCTATTATGTTTAGTACGTTATGGCTCAAATATACGAGGGACAATGCCGAGTTGCAGTGGCTGTTGACTGGCACTTTTGATGAACAAAAAATTCGTTTTTTACAGGAGAAGTTGTTTGCGAAAAGGAGTAGGCAGTCGATGTTTGATTCCCTCAGAACATGGCAAAAAAAGGCTAAACAGAGGCGAATGAAAGCAGAGAAAGAGGCCCGGAAGGGGAGGATGCAAACATTGACTCAGAAAGCTGTAGCGCATGATAGAGAGAAGCAGGAGATAGGAATTGAATGTGAAGATAGGAGGTTTTGACTGAATATTGATAAATCATATGTAGTCCGAGAAGAAAATGACACTTTTGTAGAGGAACTGCTAGATGCTCGACCCCACCTCCATATGCCCCGCAGAGGGTATATCCCGCCCTTCCCCAACAGGCCCAGCTACCCGGTTCTTCCGTCTCTGCTGTTTCTGCTTCTGTTACTGTTGATCAGACTGCCTTGGCCACGGCACTCCTGTCCTTTCTTTGTCTTAGCCGTCTGTGGCAACTGTGACTGTTAGTACTCCTGCAACGCCTATTGCTTCAACGTCTCTTTCTCCAGCTCTTACACCCATGACGCAGCCGACAATGACGTTAGTGCCTGCTCCCTCTGTTGTTACCCCCACTGTGTTCCTCCACTCCCTGACATCACTGAGTAGTGAGACACCGATCCGCGGCCCTGAGGATAGAGAGTGGACGAAATTTAAAGAGCGCATGGGGTGGGCATAGGTCCGGTTTGATGTGGGAGAAGGAGAGAAAAAGGTGGTGGCTAATCAGGCAGCTCAGTGGGCTCGTAACCCCATTTACAGTGTGGAAGATGTGTGGAGCGTGATGAAAGATTATGAGCCTTTCATACAGCAACATGCCCTTAAGCACATGTCAGCTACTCTGATCGGTCTTTGGGAGCAGAATTTCAAGGGTGCAGCACCGCATATTATATACGATATTAGGGATCATGTGTATGTTACTGATATGGAGCCTGCTCATGTCTTTGGTAATGTTGCAACATTGGTTGCTTATCGGGGAAGGCTACTGGAGAAGAGCCCCACCCCAGTGTCTCAGTACCTGATGAGGGAGGTGCATCCCATATATCATCCTGAGATACCAGAGATACGGGATCAGCATGATCATGTGACTAGGCCAAGGGTAGAGGCTCGTTTCCAGGAACAGTGGGTTTATACTCCATGGAAAAGGAGTGAAGTCTTGTCCCTTAAAACTCAGTTACCTGACCCTAGGAAAAATCCTACTGCATATTATAAAGAATTGACTGAGGCTGCTTCATCAACAGTGATGACGCTTGCGGATATCGAAATGTTCTTTGGTTTGTTGGTGCCCATTGATATTTGGAGGCAGGTACATACACAGGATCATGTTGCCGAATTGGGTGGTACCTGGGATCAAATTAAGGTATGGCATCAGGAAAGGAAGCCTGGTGAGAAGCCTAAGGCAGAGATACTTGCTCTGCCTGGCAGTATTATCACTTATATGCATTCCCTTATCCCACCCCGAAAGATTGATTGGGACAAGCTATCGGCCTGTCGTCAGAAGAAAGATGAGAGTGTGTCTGATTTTTTCACTCGGTTTGAAGGTGTGTTTTTGGATTATAGTGGACAGGACTTGTCGATTGAGGGTGGTATGCGTTTGTTTGTTAGTAGATTTGTTTCAAATTTACTCCCTGAGATCGTGACTCGATTACAGGCTTTGAGAGCACCTGGTCCACCTCTTCTCCTTCTGTTATCTTGAACATGACGCAGTATTACGAGCACAGGGAAAATGAGGATAAGGAAAAGGTGGAGAAAAAGCATAAGGATTTGAAGACCAAGGTGTTGTTGCAGCAGGCTTCTCGAGGGAATGGTAGAGGACATGGTGGTCCGGCCCGGCAGCTTCCTTGTACTAGCAGGAATACTACGCCGGTAGGGCCGAATCAGTGTGCATATTGTAAGGAGGAGGGACACTGGCGCATCGAGTGTCCGTGCTTTTGCAAAAGGTGGCGGTCCCAAGAGGACGGGGTCGTGGAGATGGTGGCCAGGACAGGGCTCAGACAGCTGAGACATCGCAGGGTCGTACTGATCAGAACTACTTTGACGACCCTTGGGGCAAACAGTACTACCATGATGACTATGATACGGATGAGGTGACTGGGATGTCTTACAGCTAGGACAGCCGGGGACAGGGTGAGGGACCAGTTTTGATACCTGTAGACTAAAGAGGTCCGTACGTTAGTGCGGACGTGCATGGTTCGACTAAGGCATTTTTGGTGGATACAGGTGCGACGAACAGCTCTGTTTCTTGTTCCTTGGTCCCTGGGGCGGCTCTGTCTGGCCATAATAATGTTTTAGTAGGATTTTCTGGTGTACCGGTTGTGAGCCCCATTTCCAAACCTCTTGCGTTGACTATTGGTCCTTTTACTGTGGATTCGCCATTTTTGTTGACGTCTAATTGTGGAGAGAATTTAATGGGTCTGGATCTATTGAAGAAATTGCATGCCGCAATATATTGCTCCCCGGAGGGTGTCTACATGACAGTGGGTCCGAATGTTGTGTGCACTACGCAGTGTCTGTCTAAAGATGTGCCTCTCCCTGCTGAATTTAAAGATGTGCCACCCACACTGTGGGCAACGGGCGACACAGATGTGGGTTTAATGCAGATATCGCCTGTTTCGATTTGTGTCAAGAAAGGTGCTATTTTACCCCATATTGCTCAGTATAAGATACCGCAGTCAGGTGAGCGAGCTTTGATAAAAATTGTGCAGGATTTGATTGAGAAAGGAGTGGTTGAGGAGACGACTGCTAATGTTTGTAATAGCCATATTCTTCCCATTCTCAAACGGACACCTTCGGGTCCCTCTGAGTATCACAAAGATGTTTATTGCTTTGTGATTGATTTGTGTGAAGTTAACAAAATAGTGATTCCCCAGTTTCCAGTGGTCCCTGACATCACGACTCTCCTGACGATGATTCCTTCTTCTGCTAAATTCTTTTCTGTCATTGACTTCAAAAATGCCTTCTTCAGCATCCCCATTCATCCTGACAGCAGGCATCTGTTCGGGTTTACCCTAGCTGGTAGAAGCTTTAGATTCTGTCGCGCTCCTCAAGGCTTTACAGAGAGTCCGAGTATTTATAGTCAAGCATTGAAAAGTCAGTTGGATTCCTTGTCGCTCCCCACAGGTAATGTATTACTCTAATATGTTGACGACCTGCTCATCGCCTTAGACACAGAACAAGGTTGTAGAGATAGTACGGTTAAATTGTTGCTTCATCTAGCTGACCAAGGTCATAAGGTATCCCTTTCCAAATTCCAGTATTGTCGACAGGAGGTCACCTATTTAGGTCACCTCCTGTCGAAGGAGGGTAGAAGATTGACCCCTGAGTGCATCAGTACCATTGTGAAAATGCCTGTCCTGCAAACTCAGAAAGTTGTGCGCGCTTTCATAGGTATCACTTCCTATTGCAGGCAGTGGATACCTGGATACTCACTGCTTGTTAAGCCCCTGCTTGCACTAACACTAAAAGATGTGCATGAGCCCCTGCCTTGGACGCCAGAGTGTCAGCAGTCTTTTGAGCAATTGAAAACTGCACTTTGCTCGGCTCCAGTGCTTGGTACCCCTAACTATGCAAAATGCTTCATATTGTATGTCCATGAGTTGGGTGGTTGTGCGCTTTCTGTTTTAACACAAAGATTCGGGGATAAGCAACAACTGTGTGCTTATTTCTCTGCTGTGCTTTACCCTGTCGCACGAGCCCTTCCGAGCTGTCTAACAGCGGTCGCGGCTGTGGCCGTCTCAATAAGACAATCAGCTGGACTCGTACTCGATACTGACCTCACAGTTAAGGTACCCCATGCTGTGAATACACTTTTGAATAAGACAAGGACACAGCACCTCACCAGTGCACGTCTGACTGGTTACGAGCTAATGCTCTTCCAAAAGCACATTACGATCAAACGCTGTGCCACTCTGAATCCAGCCACGTTACTACCCCTCCCTTCTGAAAATAAGGAGATTGACATACATGATTGCATTTTTCGGACGGAGGAAGAGACGAAGGGATGGGTAGACCTCACTGATGTTCCCTTATCTGACCCCCAAGGGGAACTATGTGTCGATGGCTCTTGTTTCAAATTGCCAGATGGCACCACCACTGCAGCATATGCAATTACTACTCTGCACACGGTAGTTGAGACATCACAAGTTCCCTATCAGTCCGCCCAGGCAGCTGAATTAGTTGCCCTTATTCGAGCTTGTGAATTGAGCAAGGGACTGGTTGTTAATATTTATACTGACAGCCAGTACGCCTTCGGGGTCGCCCATAATTTCAGGTGGCTCTGGGCAGAGAGAAGGTTCCTTACTTCCCATGGGACACGCATTCAGCATGGTACTCTTATACATAGGCTTCTGTCCGCTCTGACACTCCCTAAGAAATTAGCAATTGTGAAGTGCAGCGCTCATGAGAAAGTCACTGATGATGTGGGTAAGGGGAACGCTTTTGCAGATCAGACAGTTAGGGAGACAGCCTGAACTAAAATGAAAAGAATGTTTGGAGCAGGTCCCGCGAGGTGGGTACCCGAGTTCTCCATGTTTGAGGATACACTTGAAGATGTGAAGGAGATACAGAGCGAGGCCACGGTAGAGGAATTAGCAGTGTGGCAAGAAAGTACAGCAAACGTGAATGATGAGGGATGTTGGATTGATAAGTCAGGGAAGCAAAGATGGATGTTGCCAGATGCATATGTTCTTCCTGTAGTGACAATGGCCCACGGCCCGGCCCATATCAGTGCTAAGGGTATTTGCAAACTGTTAGACCCCGTATGGCAAAATGACAACATCCCCAAGACAGCTACACACTTAGTAAAATACTGCATGGTGTGCATGATGCACAATCCTGGCATGGGCACCTCTACACCACCTGGTAATTTCGCACCTCCCACTTTCCCGTTTGAGGTCCTTCAGATGACTTTATCGAAATGGACAGGGTCAATAATTTGAAGTATGTGTTGGTGGTTGTTTGTGCATTCAGTAAATGGGTTGAGGCTTACCCCACTAAAGAAAATTCAGCCATTGCGACTGCGAAGATACTCCTGAAGGAGTTCTTTCCTCACTTTGGCTTGCCTCGCTTGATCTGGAGTGATAACGGAAGTCATTTCAATGCCAAGGTTATTCAGCTAGTTTGCGAGGGATTACATATCAGACAGAAGTTTCATGCTGCAAATCACCCCCAGTCTGCCAGTTTGGTTGAGAAGTACAATGGTACTCTCAAACTGAAATTGGCAAAGATTCAGGAGACAACAGGGTTACAGTGGCCAGATGCTTTACCATTAGGTCTTTTGTCCACGAGAACAACAGCGCATTCTAGGACAGGATTGTCACCCTACGAGGTCGTGTTCGGACACCCAGCAAATGTTTGGGGTGTCCCACGACCTCGTAAAGTTTCTGAGATTGAGTATCCTTTACTGACTGATTACCTGTACCAGTTAACTAAAGATTTACGTTCTATTCACCAACAGATACATGAGTCTTTTCCACCTGTACCCAAAGGGCCCGGACATGATATTCGGCCCGGCGACTATGTCCTGGTGAAGAATTTCCAGCGGAAAAAGAGTTTGGAGCCTCGCTGGAAAGGATCTGTCCAGGACCTCCTGGCTACCCACACAGCCATATAGGTCGCCGGCCGAAAGCATTGGATCCACTCCACACACTGCCGCAGAGTACCCCTGCCATTGCCCTGTGATCAGTGGGTAAGGGAGGGCATTGGGGACTCTGAGCATGAGAAGGTGCCTCAGTTCATCCCATTCAGCGATGTGATTCTAACGTGGACCTAAATGGATGCTGAAAACAATGAAGTGCTAAATGCGGCAGTCCCCCCGGAGATCAGAGTCATTAAGGAGCCCCTTTCCATTGACCCCTCTGTGCCTGAGGCCCTCTCCGTTGACCCCTCTGTGGCTGGAGTCACCAGGTACAATTTGCATCCTCGGGTGAAGGACAGTGCACCAAAGGAGAAGTCAGATTAGTTAGTAATTGACTGTGCAAGTCAGGGTGTACTTTGTCAGTAGTACCAATGGTGTTAGTTTAGGATGAGGCAAGATTGGTGCATTGTTCTGACATTGGACAGGATAAATCGAATGTGCTCCCCTGGAGGGGGGTACATTATCTTGGACGACGTGGGATTCATCGTGAGCTAGGACTGAGCAGCTCCACCGCTGGTGCTCAAGAGCGCCAACGTTGATGAACAATAGGAGTCTACCAATGAGGCTCAGACGGACACTGGGAACACTTGCCCCTTGCCATCAGTTTTATTGCATTCCCTTTTCCTTGCTTCATAATATATCCATTTGGTCGGCCTATTACTGAGGAAGAACAGCCATTTGCACCTCCGCGTCCAGTGCAGGGTTGGTCCACAAAAAGTAAAATAGTTTTTGCATCAATAGTTGCGATTGAACTAATAATTGTATAGGGGATATCCTGGTTCCTGGAGGAGAAGTATCCTGTACATTCATTGGTTGGTACAACACCCATTCCCCCTGAACACATTTTTGTCACTTTGGCCCCTCACAAAGGAGAGCGCCGAAAGTCTTATACAGATAACGTGTTTATACAAATGTTGCACCAGGCTCATGAAGTGTCTAATACCACTAATTGTTGGGTTTGTGGATTGCTTCCCTCAGTGATTCATAAAAGTGATAATTTGTTGTCCATGCCACTGTCATACATCAGTAGTTGCGAGGGTTGGTTTGAATTGCTCAGTATGGTGCGTCCCAATCCCCAAATCTCTGCTCTGGATAGGACACCTGTTGATTCTCGCACTATGAGAATGTACAGTTCCATCACAGGGTCCCTCTCGTAATACAGACAGGACAAGAGACGTTTGGTAAATTGTTTTTAAGGTCCTGTATGAACGCATACAAAACAGTAAAGAAGGAGTCCTGGTTTCGAATGGAAATGTCTGATTTCCAGGGGTTTAATATGTCTGAGTACTTTCAATCTTTCCATATTCGTAATGTTACTGAGGACAAGCCAATACCAGTGTCAGTGGTTAACACAACAGCTAGTTTCTGTGTCCAGGGGACCAGGAGGATAAAGGTGGGGGAGAGCAGATGCAATTACACATACCAATTAGGAATGACCAATGGTCCACCCTTAATATCACCCCCTAATATCTATTTTGTCTGTGGATCCCAAGCTTATGTCTGGCTCCCGAGGGGATGGTCGGGCAGGTGTTATCTCTCTTTTCTCCTCCCCCCTGTGTATATAGCTCCATCCAATTATCATAAAAATCATCAGCTACGGCGTAGAAGTGTAAACTTGTTCCGAGTCAGAAGGGTTATTGACACGAAAGATATAGATCAGACAGATGCCACCTTACAACAGTTTGAGAATGCCATGAAGGGTATCGTACCCTTGCTGGGGCCCCATGGCTAATAGCCTCCAGCTTCGTCGGCTCACAAGAGTTGTGGAAGAGGTTATTAATACAACAGCAGGGATACTGACCAATATTACTGCTGAGCTTCAGGCTACGAGGCTCGTTACTTTACAAAATCGGATGGTGTTAGATGTCATCCTTGCCGATCGGGTAGGGGCCTGTCGCGGTATTGGCAGTAGCTGTTGTGTGTACATTCCTGACCATGCCCCCAATGTGTATGCTGCCATACAGAAGTTGCATAGACTTTCATCTGACATACACTAAGAAAATGGTACTTGGACTCTCTCTGGATGGTTCTGGGGTATGTTCACGTCCTGGGATTGGAAGATTCTTATCTTTCTGGTTGCAGTTGCTGGAATTATCTTTACATGTTGTCTTTGCATACACTGCCTCCCGGCTTGTTGCGCTTATTGTGTAGTACTCTGACGGCTAAGCCAAAGATATCAGTCCATGACACTAATGCCACGATCATGATGCTGAAAGATTTTAACGACATTATGTTGATTGATGAAGGTATCTTTGAATATTGACCATGCGCACATCAGCTTGTAGTGTAGCTCTTATTTTCTGCAATATGTTATCTGTTTCTAGGTAGTAATAAAATGGTTTAGCAAATGCTAAAAAGAGGGTCTGTTGGAATAAAAATGTTTTAGCTGAGTTATCCATGCATTGTATGTCTTAAGTTAGCATATGCGGCACCATTTTATATTCAGCCGTCATTTTGAGCCATGATCGAAACTAACTTCTGCCTCCCTCTCTCTCTGCCCCAGCTGAAAGCAGCTGCAATAGTTTTCGTTTCTCCAAGGTTGAGCTTCGCTGTACTAATGAATACACTGTCCTAGTTAGTAAACACCCTTCCCACTAAATAGGCCTGCTCCCACCCTTAGAGCGGTGTGTGAAGGCAGAGTGACCTTGGCGCTGAGATAGCATGTGCCCGGTCTCAGGATCGAAACCCATCCTTCTGTATCTCCTTTGTTCACCAGCTACCAACTGGAAATTTCCAGTCAGGGCGTGTTTTTATTGGTTCTGAATTGTACATAATGTATCACCATGCTTGCTAAGGTCAGTCCCTCTGCAGCAATCCCAGGAGGCTGGTCAGACTGGACTCCACTCGAGTGTACTTGAATAAAATATACTTGGTTTGTATTCTCTACTGTCTGACCGACTCTTCATTTATATGGAAGGCTGAGAGGTGGTCACAAGTGACCCGGGTGGCCCTCATTGGGTAACTTCCTTCATTCCCACTCCAATCTTAACCATTTTGGGGAAGATGTTGGACACTAACGGGTCACGTTTACTATTCCCACTCCTATCTAATCCATTTTGGGGAACGTATTGGACACTAAAGGGATGGCATTTACTATTCCCACTCCAACGTAAACCTGTTTTAGGAAGGTGATGGACACTGGGGATGGGGGCAGATTTACTATTCCCACTCCAATCCTGACCTATTTGAGGAAGGGTTTGGACACTAAAGGGGTCACATTTACTATTCCCACTCCAATTTAAACAATTTTGGCAAAGGTGTTGGACACCAAAGGGTCACATGTACTATTCCCACTCCAAACTAAACAATTTTGGGGAAAGGACAATGGAGAGGTGGCATTTACTATTCCCACTCCAACGTAAACCTATTTCGGGAAGGTGATGGACACTGAGGTGCAGGTGTCAGATTTACTATTCCTGCTCCAATCTAAACCTATTTGGGGAAGGTGTTGGATACTGAAGGGGTGACATTTACTATTCCCAATCCAATCGAAACCATTTTGAGAAAGGAGTTAGACACTCAAGGGGTGACATTAACTATTCCCACTGCAACATGAACCAATTTGAGGAAGTTGTTGGACCCTGAAGGGGTCAGATTTACTATTCCCACTCCAACCGAAACCATTTAGGGAAAGGTGTTTGGACACTAATGGAGTCACATTTAATCTTCCCACTCCAATCTAAACCATTTAGGGGATGGTGTTCAACACTGAAGGGGTGACATTTACTATTTCCACTCCAATCTAAACCATTTTGAGGAAGGTGTTGGACACTAAAAGAATTACACTTACTAATTCCACTCCAAAGTAAAGCTATCTGGAAAAGATGCTGGACCGTAAAGGGGTCAGATATATTATTAACGCTCCTATTTTAACCTATTTGGGGAAGGTTTTGGACACAGGATTCTATTCCAATCTAAACCATTTTGGGGAAGGTTTTGGACACTAAAGAGGTCACATTTACTATTCCCACTGCAATCTAAACTATTTTTGAGAAGGTATTGGACACTGAAGGGGTGACATTTACTATTCCCACTCCAATCTAAAACATTTTAAGGAAGATGTTTGGACACTGTAGGGGGTGCCATGTACTATTCCCCCTCCAATCTAAACCATTTTTGGGAAGGGGTTGGACACTAAAGGGGTGACATTTACTATTTCACCTCCAGTGTAAACCATTTTGGGGAAGGTGTTGGACACTGAAAGAATTACACTTCCTAATCCCACTCCAACGTAAACCTATTTGGGGAAGATGTTAGACACTAAAGGGGTTAGATTTACTATTCCCACTCTAATCTAAACCATTTTGGGGAAGGAGTTGGACACTGAAGGTGCGACATTTACTATTCCGCCTCCAATCTAAACCATTTTGAGAAAGGTGTTGGACACTAAAGAGATCATTTACACAATCAATACTCTGTAGTAACACACACATCTTTCTTTATACAATAAAAAAAAGTACTTACTAAACACAATAGCCCAAACTAACCTAAACTAAACTAACAAAAATTCTATAGATTTGAAATGAACCCTTAATATTTAAAATAATATGCTAATTATTTCAATTAAGGGAAATAGTAAAAAATAAAATTAATTCATATTAAAAATCACGTATTATATAAAAAAACTATTAAAAATGTATATATATATATATATGTATATATATATATATATATAATAAATATAGATGTTATTACATTTAAAATCAGAAATATTAGAATACATACTCCCACTAACAGATTTTATTCCAATAATATTAATATGAAAATAGTTATTTTCAAAAGTATTTGTTTTAAAATTTAAAAAGGTATAGCATATATTGTATTGTATTGTATTGTAATTGCATTTATGTAGCGCTTACTACCCCTGACGAGGCGTCAAAGTGCTTTTTCTGTGAGTAGCACGCTACTCCGGGACCCATAAAGGATTAGTGTTGAATTAGTATAGTGAAATATGAAAGTAATTAAAGTGGTGGATAGGTTAGTCAGTTATTTGGATTCGGAAGGATAGCAGAAGGATATAAGAGGAAAAAAAGGTTTGCATTTATACAGCGCTTGTTACCCCTGATGGGGTGTTGAAGCGCCTTTTTTTTGTTTTTTTGGGGGGGGGCAGTAGCACGCTACTCCGGAAACCCATAAAGGATTAGTGGTGAATTTGTATGGTGAAATATGAAAGTAATTTGAGTGGTGGATATTAGTCAATTATTTGGAGTGAGAAGGATAGAGGAGGGATAGAAGAGGGAGAAGAGGTTTGTATTTATATAGCGCTTGCTACCCCTGATAGGGTTTGAAGCGCTTTTTTGGGTGAGTAGCACGCTACTCGGGAACCCATAAGGATTAGTGTTGAATTAGTATAGTGAAATATGAAAGTAATTTGAGTGGTGGATATGTTAGTCAGTTATTTGGATTGAGAAGGGTTGGGGAGGGGTAGAAAAGGGAAAAGGTTTGCATTTATATAGCGCTTGTAACCCTGATGGGATGTTGAAGTGCTTTATTGGCGAGTAGCACGCTACTCCGGAACCCATAAAGGATTAGTGGTGAATTAGTATAGTGGAATATGAAATTTGAGAAGTGAACATGTTAGTCTGTTATTTTGATTGAAAAAGATAGTGGAGGGATAGGAGAGTGAAGGATTTTGATTTTTTTTTTGGAGGTCATAGCAGTAGGAGGAGGCTTTTGGATGAGTAAAAAGGGGTTGTGGAGGGGAAGAGTCAGAGGCAAGAGTTTAGAAAGGTTTGTTTTGGGGATCGGTATAGTAAAAGAGGTGTCAGATGATGCAATGAGGGGTAGAGTAAGGGAGAGTCTAGAAAGGGTTATTTTGGGGATCATAGTAGTGGTATGGGGTTTGGGCTAAATGAGAGAGTGGGTGTAAAGGATATATTGATAGATGTATAGGGTGAGAAATAGGGTAGTGCATTGGAAAGAGCAGTAGAAAGAAGTTTGAGATGAGTTGGAAAGTTGAGTTAGAAGATATATTGAGAGAAGTATAGGGTGAGAAATAGGGTAGTGCATTGGATATGCTGAATTAGAGGAAAGTGATAAATATATAGATCCATAAGTACATTGAAAGTACATAGATGCATAAAGGAGGTAGATATATGTAGATTAAAGATAATGATAGAGGTACAGGATGAGAAATAGGGTAGTGCATTGGATATGCTTTTCAGGAGGAAAGTAACAAACACACAGATCCAAGTACATGGAAGGTACATAGATGCACAATAGAAGAAGTACATGTAGACCAAAGATGTACCAGATAAACTCCGGTTTTCAAGTGTTATTGTACTTTAATTTTTTATTTTTTTTTATACATAATTATTCTACATGTTTATCCAAAGCAATACACAAAGATAGGTACATATTTATAGTAAAAATAAATGATTATATGCAGAGGGATATGCTGTAAATTTCTGTTTGCGTATGGTGCTTATGTGGGGAAGAGCCAATTCTTGAGCAGTTTTCTGAAGATAAGGTGGCTGTCCGTGGATCTTATGTTGGGGGTAAAGAGTTCCATAGTTTAGCTGCTTGAACAGAGAAGGATGTGCCACCCATGGTTTTTTTCTTGTATCTTGGGATTTTGAGGCGAGGTGCCATTTTAGAGGGGAGGTTCCTTTGTTGAATGTGTTTGGTGATTTTATTCCTGATGAAGAGCGGTCCCATTCCATGTATTGCTTTGTGGGTGATACAAAGCAGCTTGAACGTGGATCTTCTGGCAACCGGTAACCAATGCAGGGCTTTCAAGGCAGGTGAGATGTGGTCTCGCGGTTTGATATGCAAGAGTAGTCTGGCAGCCGAGTTCTGAATCCGTTGTAGTCTTTTCATGGTCGTTAAAGGTGATCCATGGTAGAGGCTATTGGCGTAATCGAGTTTGGACAGAACAAGGGAGATGGTAGCTTGGACCTTGTGTGGAAATCCCAAATGAGGGAAAAATTGTCGCAGCGTTTTTATAGTGACAAAGCTTGATCTTGCTAGTTTGTCCACTTGGGCATTCATCGACAGCTAGGAGTCCATGGTCATTCCGAGGTTTCTTACTTCCTTCGATACTTTAGGTGGTGATCCCAGTTCATCAGGCCAGGCGGCAAGCGGGTCATTATGTTTCCAATCGCCACACGTGAGTATTTCCGTTTTGGAAGCATTCAATTTGAGGTGGCTCCAAGTCATCCACTGATCCACGGCTCTGAGACAACTGAAAATTGGGGAGTTTCCAATATCTTTGGGGCATTCCAGTAGAAGGAGTATTTGTGTGTCATCTGCATAGTTATAGCATGTGAGGTGAAATTGATTGATCAGAACCGGTAATGACTTCATGTAGATGTTGAAAAGCATGGGCGAGATGATAGAGCCTTGAGGGACCCCTGCTTTTGTGGAGTATGGTTTGGATGAGAAAGGTGGGGTATGGATGACATTAGTTCTGTTTCGAAGGTAGAACGCAATCCAGTCTAGAGCAGTCCCCTCTATGCTGGCTTCATAGAGTCTTTGTTTCAGAGTGTCATGGTCAACCGTGTCAAAGGCAGCCGAGAGGTCCAAGAGGAGTAGCGCAGCAACCCCGTTGCGGTCTACTGTGTTCTTCAGGTCATCCCAGATGGCAAGGAGGGCAGATTCTGTGCCTCTTCCTGGACGGAAACCTGTTTGGAAGTCTGAAAGCATGTCATTCTCTTTAATGAATTGTGACATCTGGGCAAACGCTGCTCTTTCTATCAGTTTGCCCAGGAAAGGTCCATTTGTAATGGGTCTGTAGTTGTCTGGGTTCAGCGGCTCCAAGTTTGTTTTCTTCACTAAAGGGCGTATGTATGACTTTTTGAGTTCTTCTGGAAATATTCCGGTAGTTAAGGAATCGTTGATGATTCTTCTTACTGGAGTGGCAGCAGAGATTGTTAAAAGAATTGTCTTGAAAGTTTGTGGTGGACACGGGTCAGAAGGGCTGCCGGCAGGTCTGCTTGCTTTGACCAGGTCCATAAATTCATCGTGTGAGATGTGTTGGAGGAACGGAGAGGCTGGGTTAGAGTATTCTTGGATTGTTGTTTTGTCAAAGGGTTAGTGCTGGTGCTTTGTCTCTGTTTTAAGTATGAGTCCAACGTGTCTGCTTTGTCAGGGTAATGATTTGCCAGTTTGTCTGTGAAATCTTGAGTAACAGGATGAGTTCCTTCTAGGCAATTTGGTTTGCGAAATTCATTGAGTATTTTATAGAATTCTTTATTTGCACATTTAGCATTTTGAATTCTGTCTGAATAGTACCTTTTCTTAGCTTTTTTGATAGCTGACTTGTATAGTCTGTTCATTTTCTGTAGGTGAAGTTTGTCTTGTTTGGTGTTTGTTTTGAGCCAGGTACGTTGCAGCTTTCTAATTTGTTTTTGTGTGTCTTTTATCTCTATGTTTCTCCAAGGCGCTTTTTTTCTATTGTTCTGTTGTGTGGTTTTGAGTGGTATCAGGATGTCAAAAGCTTCCTGTAACCACTCATATAGTTTTTTAACAGAATTTATTGTTTCCAGATTTGTACTGGATGTTAGTTGTGTTTCTAAGTGTTCCAAATTGAGTTTGTTCCACGGTCGATAGGTGGATGGATGTAAGGTAGTTTTAGGTGAGTCGCGTAGTGTTGTTTTATGTTGGAAAGCAAGCAAGTGGTGGTCTGACCATGTGACTGGAGTTATAGTTTGAAAGGTAACTAGTTCGGTATTAGCAAAAATGACATCTAGGATATGTCCAGCGATGTGTGTGGGTTTGTGGACAATCTGATGCAGGTTTAGTGCGTCTAGGCCAGTGATTATTGTTTTTGGATGGGTCATATTGGGTTTGTCAAACCAAATGTTGAGGTCACCCAGAACGCATAGTTTGGAGTGTATTGTTATCAGGTTTGAAACTGTGTCTAGAAGTGCGTCTGGGAATGTCGCCTTGCTAGGTGGAGGTCTGTAAAGGAGCAGGAAGTTACAGGAGGAAGACGGTGTAGGATTGCATCTGGTGAGAAGAGCCTCACAATTCTTTATGGTGATGTCGTCAACTTTAGTGATATGTAATGTTTGTCTGAACACAACAGCTAGACCACCTCCTTTTTTGCCTATATGATTTTGGGTGATGGTTTGATAGCCTAGAGGAACGGCTTCATGCAGGACTGGAGCCATATCATCTCCCAACCATGATTCAGTTACGAATAGTATGTCTGCTTTTGCATCGGTGAGAAGGTCATAGATGTGATGTTTGTTTTTAGAGAGAGATCGAGCATTTATTAGTAGACAGTTTAGAGAATGGGCTTTGGTGATAGTGAGACTTTGTTTTGTAGAAGAGTGATCAGTATTGTGTGGGTTTGTAGCAGGTGTGTTTTTAGTGCTGGTATTAGCTGTGTTAGGATAGCAATCGTGTAGCTGTTCTGTATCATGTTCCTCATCCAGCATGCTAAGAAGGCATTTTGATGGGTTTGCGTGTGTAGGTGGTGGAGACGGTGTTTGAGAGTGAGTTGGTGTGATGTGTTGTTTTCGTGGTGTAACATTGTTGTGCAGTAGACATGGGGAAGCGAAGTTGTGAGGTGTGGCACGTCACTTATATTGTTTGTGTGTGTTTAGGGCGGAAGGTGTATGAGTCAGGGGTGGTGGTGCAGCATGTGGGTCATGTAGTGAGGTTCTAACTTGTCCAATGGATGAGAGGCGTTTGGAAGAGAGTTGCTGTGTTGCTGTATCTGTGTTAGATGTGGTGGAAGAGAGAAAGCTTGGCATTGGTGTTTGTTCCTTTGTGTGGTTTCAAAGGTGGGTGTATGTTTGTATTTTGTGATGGTAAGTATTATGAGGTGTTGCGCTTGGAAGATCTTGTTGTGTTGGTGTACGTGATATGTTTTGTTTTTGAGGAGTAGTGAAAAGAGGTGCTGGTGTATTTGTTTCATGCGATGGATTTGTTTGTATAGTATTGTTTGTGAGAGGAGGTTGTAAGGTAGAGGGGGTGGTGATGTGTTTATGAGTAGAGTGTATTTTTTGTGTAGGAGGGAATGAAGTAGAGGTAAGAGTGTTTGTCTTAGACTGGTTTGTTGCAAGAGTTAAAAAGTATGGTGTCATGCAGTGTATGTGTTGTGCGTTTGTGTTATTATGATAGAAGGAAGAGGAGGGTGTTGGTTGGACAAATGATGGATGGCTGATTATATGTTTGTTAGTGATAAAAAGTGGTCTGTTAGGAGTAATTAGAGCAGGGAGTGTGTGTCTGGATGGGATGTAGTTAAGTATGGTGTGGAATGGGGTTGTGTTAGTGATGAGTGGATTGGTTTGTGGTATAGGATAGAGTTGTGTATTGTTTGTAGGTGATGGCGGAAATTTGTGGTAGCTGGGATAGAAGGGTGTATAGGTGTGGTTTGTGTGGTTTTGTAGTGGGTGCTGAGACATGGATTTGTGCATAGTGTTGGTTTGTAGTAAGTGTGTGGTGTACATTTGGTGTGGTGAGTGTGTTGCTCTGTTTGTGGATGTGGATGGTGTGGGCTGGGTATTACTGAATGGGAAAATGGCCAGCATTTCTGGCCCTAGTCCCGAACAGGCTCAAACAGGCAATTGCCCTTGTCCTCTCTGCCCTTAGCCTCGACACCCGGGCTGAGACGCCTTAAGCCTTGGCCTTTTATAGCCTTATTAATCAGGTGACCCCTTCCGCCAATGGGAACCCTAGCCCTAACACAATCCAATCACAATGCTAGTCCTAAAATCTAGAACCAATAGGAGACCAGGACCTTACAGCCAATCTTATCCCTAGTCCAAGCACCCAATCAGTTTAAAAAACCCTGATCTCTACGTCCAATAGAGGCCCTAGCCCTACCAGTAGTCCCAACCCAAGTCCAAGCAACCAATCACACAGGAAACCCTAGTCCCTACTTCCAATAGAAAGCCTAACCCTACTCTTAGTCCCACACCTAGTCCAGCAACCAATCACACCAGAAGCCCTAATCGCTACTTCCAATTAAAGGCCTAACCCTAGTCCCAACAACCAATCACACAGGAAGCCCTAGTCCCTACTTCCAATAGAAATCCTAACCCTAGCCCTAGTCCCAACCCTACATTGATTGAGTCACAGACCCAGAAACCAATCAGAACCCTCAAATAACCAACCAATGAGGACACTAACCCTAATCCAATAGAAACACCAGATACAACCACCAATCAGTGAACACATGTACCAACCAACAGCAGACTATATAAGGTCCCAGCGACCTCAGACAAGGTTTGCTGGCCAGGGAGTTGGAAGCTGCTCCTCTATTCAGAAATCTCCTAGGAGACAGACAGGCTCAATCCACACTTTGGACTTCTGCAGGTAAGGGCCTAGCAAACTTGTCCTCTAACAATACTGTTTGTATAAAACTTTACTCCCTCTCCTGGCCAAAAAACGCAGTGCACAGTCCCTATTAAACACAGCTTAAACAGCAGATTACTGCTGTCTCAGAGCACCCTCTGTTCTCTCTCTGATGTAGAAATATCCCTGTTGTTAGGGGGGGAAGAGGGGCTAGTTTCACTCACTTACTAACACAAAATGGGAGCTGGAGTGGACTGCTTAACATACAGGTCTTAGCACAGAGCAAGGGAGAAAAACGGAGGGAACAACTGATAGTCACGGGGAATGAGAGGGAAAAAACTACAGAGTTAGGACTGCAAATCCCACAAATCAACAGGTTAAATGGAGACAGTCACAGGCAAGGAAGAACCACAAGTTTAAACACAAAACAGGTGATAAAGTATGCAATCACGGGCAGGTTAAAACTACAATTTTAAACTGTAACAAACACAGGCAAAGATAGTTAAAGAAAAAAAAAAATGATGCAATCACAGGTAGGGAAAATTGTTTTTTAAATTGTTAGGAAAGAGACAGCACTAGTGTGCCTCCCTACCACTTCCTGGACTCTGCTGCTTCACTGCAATCTGGGGCACAGGTAGACTGCACCTCACCAAAATGGCAGGGAATGTTTTGGGGTGCACCCAGCAAGGCCTTAAGGGGAATGGGCAGTGTGAGAGGAGGGCTCAGGGTTGCCTGGGAGCTGAATAGCCAATCAGCAGGCCTAGGTTTGCTGGCCTGGGGGTGGGGCTGGGGAGCTGCTCCTCTATTCAGAAATCTCCTAGGAGACAGACTGGCTCAATCCACATTTTGGACTTCTGCAGGTAAGGGCCTAACAAACTTGTCCTCTAACAATACTGTTTGTATAAAACTTTACTCCCTCTCCTGGCCAAAAAACAAAGTGCACAGTCCCTATTAAACACAGCTTAAACAGCAGATTACTGCTGTCTCAGAGTACCCTCTGTTCTCTCTCTGATGTAGAAATATCCCTGTTGCTAGGGGGGAAAGGGGGGCTAGTTTCACTCACTTGCTAACACAAAATGAGAGCTGGGGGTGGACTGCTTAACATACAGGTCTTAGCACAGAGCAAGGGAGAAAAACGGAGGAAAAAACTGATAGTCACGGGGAATGAGAGGGAAAAAACTACAGAGTTAGGACTGCAAATCCCACAATTCAACAGGTTAAATGGAGACAGTCACAGGCAAGGAAGAACCACAAGTTTAAACACAAAATAGGTGATAAAGTATGCAATCACGGGCAGGTTAAAACTACAATTTTAAACTGAAACAACCACAGGCAAAGACAGTTAAAGAAAATTTAAAAAAATGATGTAATCACAGGTAGGTAAAATCGTTTTTAAATTGTTAGGAAAGAGACAGCACTAGTCTGCCTCCCTACCACTTCCTGGACTCTGCTGCTTCACTGCAATCTGGGGCACAGGTAGACTGCAACTCACCAAAATGGCGGGGAATATAGACATACTAACAAAGCTTTATTAATACATCATAAATAATACATTTTTACAATATTTTCATACTTTACTTTTACAGAATTTATACATTTTTAAATGTAAACTTCAACATTTAAAAAAATAAATAGTTGGTGAATCAACATATTAACAATAAAAGAAAAATTTTCAACACTTCCCACAAAAAATTTATAAATATTATGCAATATTACACAACATTGTGAAACAATAAATTTAAGAAATTAAAAAGATGTAATCATGGTAAAGTTACATAAATATGTACATTATACAATCTTAATTTGAAACAAATAATTATTTACAATATTTTTATAAAATAAGTAATTTAATATTTACATGAAAATACCAATATTTTAAATAAATATTTTAAGTTAGAGATACATTTATTTTAATTACTATGCGGCTGATTATGATGGAGGTCGGGTGAGCGTCTAACTGCCATTGTTGCAGAAACGGGACTGGCCGACAGGTAGTCAGCGGTCTCGCTCGCCAAATTACGATCTGACCGTCGTGGAGGCGGTCAGAAACATGCCTTTTTGCATTAAGGCTTGTGCTGCGGCCCGGAAAAGGGAGCAGCACAAGCCCCAATGCCAAAAGGCATGTTTGTGAACATCCCTGCACCCTGTGGCAGGCACCATGCGGTGCCTGCCACACGATGCAGGGATGTTTAGAGGGGCACCACAGGTGCCCCCCCCAAACCCCATAGTGGAGAGCCAAGGGGGACAGGAGCCCTGCTAGGGGTCCCAAAAAAGACTTTCTGCCAGCCTTTTCACGTCAGAAGAACTGATGTGAAATGGCTGGTGGAAAGGTGGATCGTAATCCCCACGGCGGTGCCTGAGAAGGCATCGACTCCATTGTGGGGAATGTGATCCGACCGACCGCATCGTAATGCACCTGCCTGACCACGGTTATAGATGTCGGTGAGACCGACACCGAAGGCACGTCGATGTTGGTCACTCCGACATTGTAATCAGCCCCTAAATATTTTAAACAACATTGAATAATTAGAAAATTAATTTCCAAATGTTTTTCATATTAATTTTGATATAAAAAATTAACATTGCATTAAAATTAAAATGTTCAAATTTGACTCTCCGATACCCAAGCTTATCTCCTAAAAACCCAGCATCCACTAAAAAACAATATCATACATATCAATTTTATACATTAATAAAAATAAAAATAAAAATGTCACAATTATCAAAGCGTAATAAGTTATTTTACTAAATACACTAATTAAAAAAATTACAAAATACATTAAATCAAACACAATACAGTAAAATACATATAAAACAACACAATTGATAGTCTCTACAACAATATTTTTACAATGATATTGAAAACAACACTTTAAATGATATTCTTACCTTTGATATTCTTGTCAACGATATTTTTGACACCCTGATATTTTTTACACAATATTTTGGTATCACAATATATTTTATTCAATATTTTGTCTAAACACCGTGTGGGGTATAATGTCACATTGTAGTCCCCACCCCATAACATCATGCTTATTGATAAGAACCACCTTATACATATGTAGTCACCCCTGTAAGATCACATACTGGCCCTCTGGGTCTATAGTTTCCTGAATATGTGTATTCAATAGCCCTCTCTAGATAAATATCGCCACCTCCCATCATACGCTGAGTATGAGGCATAGAACCTATGGGAAATCCAGTTTTTGGCAACGCTGAGCTCCCAGTCACTCACAAGGTGTGTCTCCTGCAGGAATAGTATGTCAGTTGCATTACAAGTGGCGTATGCTAGTATTTAGTGAATGTTTCTGGATTATGCAGGCAACGGACATACCATGTCATGATTTTAACCCTTCTGCCACCTGTAGTCTGCATCTGTTACTCGATAAACAAGTATGCAACATGGGATTGCACTCTTCCCCACCTAACTATGCAGTCAGTGACCATTCATAAACAATGTTTTGAACAATGACCAAGTCCATACTATCCCACCCCTCCTACACTGAACATCAACTTTTCTTTGTATTGCCCTTTTCTCTATCCAACAATTCTCAAGTTGAAGCATTGGGATACACATAGGTGTCTCATACCAACTACATTACAAGCAGCCGAAGCAAGTAGAAGGAGACTAGAAATATCAGTTATCAATAATGCCCAGTTTTAAGGTAGATGAAATAGCAAGGGGGTGGTCACCTCTGAGTCCGCATCCCAACTGGACAGACAAGCGCCTGGCGTTGCATAGGTGTGGGACAAGCACTCTTAATGCAGACTCACACAGCCCATGGTATTGGTGCATCAACAAACAAATAGATTAAAAGGACCCCCTCCACCCCCACGGCCAAAAAAGACATAAAATATACAATAAAAAATGCTGCAATCCTGTGAGACTCTTGCGGGGTCGAAAAATAAAATGGCGGTTGCTTGCAATCAATAATTATAAGCCCTGGGGAGCCCACCCTGGGGCTGGATTCATGAAGGGGAGGGGGGCTGTGTGGATCCCCTCCCCTAGCCTCCAGAGCCCCGGAGGAGCCTACCCTGGTGGCCAATATTTGTTTATATGGAGAGAGGGGAGCCACGGGGCCCCCTCCCTGTGTCTCAAACGGCCCCGGGAGCCCACCTCAGGCCTAAATATAACAAAATGGGAAGGGAGCCGTACAGCCCCCCTCCCCAAGCCATTAAAGGTCCCAGGGAGCACAGCCACAGGGCTGATTACTTTAAGGGAGGGGGAAAGCACATCCCCCCTCCCAGAGCCATTTATGGCCCCAGGGACTCCATCCCCTGGGACCAACTCAATAGCTTTGTCCCGGGGAGCCCACCCCCGAAACATAGCGGTTTCCCTGTCCGCAGCAGTACAGGGAGGGAAACCTGAGTTTGCTCTCGCTTGGGGGGTGTCAAGCGCTCACCTGAACTTCTCACAGTGGTGAGCTGCAGTATGTGATGTTGAGTCCCAACCCCACCACTGGGTTTCAGTCACCTGGCAAATGTCAAATGCTAAAGGGGCTCTAACCCAATAGGGGAATGGGGAATAGAGACACTGCTCCAGTTATCTGCACCGTCCGCGGTCTCGTATAGTAGCCCTTGTGTGGATTAACCCTCCTTCCAGTTTCCTGTAGATAGAAAGACACACTAGTGAGTTCAATGTGGAGTATTGATGAGGAGTGTACCCCAACCCTCCCACCACCCGCTAAGCCATTGAGAGTTGCAGTACCTGATCATCCCCTCTTTTCCGCCCGTACTACCTGTCATATCACCCGTGAGTTATGGGGAAAAAGGTATCTGGTAATCACTGGAACCAGAAATACCATAGGACATATATAAAGTTGTGATGATCAATGAGTGTCTCTCCGACATAAGCAAATACTTCATACCCTACTATTATATCTAGATCACGGACCAGTGTACATACCACAATTATACAAGTTGTCGCCGTATACCTATAGACAATGGGAAAATATACAATGCAATAACAATAGTATCAATTTATCTAAGGATTAGCTCAGCATAAGTAAAACAACACATTGTGTTAAGCAATTAGCGTACATGCACTGTACTCAAGGGGACATAATATATAACAGTGTTTCACTCAACACATAGCTTTTTAAGCATTAGTCCATTCTTTTAGCTTATTAGCAAAGTAAGTCTGTTATTTGTTAAGAGAGTTTTTCGCCAGAGTGTATAAAATGTCTTTCTTTCTTGCAGATCTTACAAATCTCTGTTGGAGAGTTGCGCCAAGATATCATCTAGTTGAACACGAATCGCTAGCTCAATTAAGATGAGTACACAGCATGAGCGTGCAGCACGTTACCGCCTCTAGGTATTAATCTGTTCTCTATTTTTTTTCAGGTTGTTGTTGGGCACTGTCATCGGACGTGAAGTGAAGTGGACTTCAAGACGGTAGAAGCTCTGGACTGGAAGCAGGAATTGAGGTAAGCAGAGACTGTGGAAGCTTCATGTAGGTCAAAGGCAGGAACAAGTGCTCCTTTGTGGTTGGGCGATACAAAAGGGGATGATGGACGGAACGTTTGAGCCAATCAAACACTCACCCCCAGTCAACTGATCTGGGTTTAATCCATCATCATTCTTTAGCTCACTCCACCACCCCAGTTCAGACATGGCCATATGCAAATCAGTCTGACCCTGTGCCTCATGGGAACAGTCCAGCCCGAACTGCCAAGCCATGTCTTCCCTGGACCGGAAACAAGCATCCTAGGACCGGTTTCTGGCATTCCAGCCGTCATCAGCCAGGCTTGCTTGAATCCAGTGGCAAAGTGAGCAAGGGACCCACGTCTGGGCATACCCCCGCCAACTTAGGGCGAACAAAGCGATACAAAAGGGGATGATGGACGGAACGTTTGAGCCAATCAAACACTCACCCCCAGTCAACTGATCTGGGTTTAATCCATCATCATTCTTTAGCTCACTCCACCACCCCAGTTCAGACATGGCCATATGCAAATCAGTCTGACCCTGTGCCTCATGGGAACAGTCCAGCCCGAACTGCCAAGCCATGTCTTCCCTGGACCGGAAACAAGCATCCTAGGACCGGTTTCTGGCATTCCAGCCGTCATCAGCCAGGCTTGCTTGAATCCAGTGGCAAAGTGAGCAAGGGACCCACGTCTGGGCATACCCCCGCCAACTTAGGGCGAACAAAGCGATACAAAAGGGGATGATGGACGGAACGTTTGAGCCAATCAAACACTCACCCCCAGTCAACTGATCTGGGTTTAATCCATCATCATTCTTTAGCTCACTCCACCACCCCAGTTCAGACATGGCCATATGCAAATCAGTCTGACCCTGTGCCTCATGGGAACAGTCCAGCCCGAACTGCCAAGCCATGTCTTCCCTGGACCGGAAACAAGCATCCTAGGACCGGTTTCTGGCATTCCAGCCGTCATCAGCCAGGCTTGCTTGAATCCAGTGGCAAAGTGAGCAAGGGACCCACGTCTGGGCATACCCCCGCCAACTTAGGGCGAACAAAGCGATACAAAAGGGGATGATGGACGGAACGTTTGAGCCAATCAAACACTCACCCCCAGTCAACTGATCTGGGTTTAATCCATCATCATTCTTTAGCTCACTCCACCACCCCAGTTCAGACATGGCCATATGCAAATCAGTCTGACCCTGTGCCTCATGGGAACAGTCCAGCCCGAACTGCCAAGCCATGTCTTCCCTGGACCGGAAACAAGCATCCTAGGACCGGTTTCTGGCATTCCAGCCGTCATCAGCCAGGCTTGCTTGAATCCAGTGGCAAAGTGAGCAAGGGACCCACGTCTGGGCATACCCCCGCCAACTTAGGGCGAACAAAGCGATACAAAAGGGATGATGGACGGAACGTTTGAGCCAATCAAACACTCACCCCAGTCAACTGATCTGGGTTTAATCCATCATCATTCTTTAGCTCACTCCACCACCCCAGTTCAGACATGGCCATATGCAAATCAGTCTGACCCTGTGCCTCATGGGAACAGTCCAGCCCGAACTGCCAAGCCATGTCTTCCCTGGACCAGGAAACAAGCATCCTAGGACCGGTTTCTGGCATTCCAGCCGTCATCAGCCAGGCTTGCTTGAATCCAGTGGCAAAGTGAGCAAGGGACCCACGTCTGGGCATACCCCGCCAACTTAGGGCGAACAAAGCGATACAAAAGGGGATGATGGACGGAACGTTTGAGCCAATCAAACACTCACCCCCAGTCAACTGATCTGGGTTTAATCCATCATCATTCTTTAGCTCACTCCACCACCCCAGTTCAGACATGGCCATATGCAAATCAGTCTGACCCTGTGCCTCATGGGAACAGTCCAGCCCGAACTGCCAAGCCATGTCTTCCTGGACCGGAAACAAGCATCCTAGGACCGGTTTCTGGCATTCCAGCCGTCATAGCCAGGCTTGCTTGAATCCAGTGGCAAAGTGAGCAAGGGACCCACGTCTGGGCATACCCCGCCAACTTAGGGCGAACAAAGCGATACAAAGGGGATGATGGACGGAACGTTTGAGCCAATCAAACACTCACCCCCAGTCAACTGATCTGGGTTTAATCCATCATCATTCTTTAGCTCACTCCACCACCCCAGTTCAGACATGGCCATATGCAAATCAGTCTGACCCTGTGCCTCATGGGAACAGTCTAGCCCGAACTGCCAAGCCATGTCTTCCCTGGACCGGAAACAAGCATCCTAGGACGGTTCTGGCATTCAGCCGTCATCAGCCAGGCTTGCTTGAATCCAGTGGCAAAGTGAGCAAGGGACCCACGTCTGGGCATACCACTGCCAACTTATGGCTGAACAAGCTGATACAAAGGGGATGATGGACGTGAACGTTTGAGCCAATCAAACACTCACCCCCAGTCAACTGATCTGGGTTTAATCCATCATCATTCTTTAGCTCACTCCACCACTCCCAGTTCAGACATGGCCATATGCAAATCAGTCTGACCCTGTGCCTCATGGGAACAGTCCAGCCCGAACTGCCAAGCCATGTCTTCCTGGACCGGAAACAAGCATCTTAGGACCGGTTTCTGGCATTCCAGCGTCATCAGCCAGGCTTGCTTGAATCCAGTGGCAAAGTGAGCAAGGGACCCACGCCTGGGCATACCCCGCCAACTTAGGGCGAACATAGCGATACAAAAGGGGATGATGGACGGAGCGTTTGAGCAATCAAACACTCACCCCAGTCAACTGATCTGGGTTTAATCTATCATCATTCTTTAGCTCACTCCACCACCCAGTTCAGACATGGCCATATGCAAATCAGTCTGACCCTGTGCCTCATGGGATCAGTCAGCCCGACTGCTAAGCCATGTCTTCCTGGACCGGAAACAAGCATCCTAGGACCGGTTTCTGGCATTCCAGCCGTCATCAGCCAGGCTTGCTTGAATCCAGTGGCAAAGTGAGCAAGGGACCCACGTCTGGGCATACCCGCCAACTTAGGGCGAACAAGCTTGATACAAAAGGGGATGATGGACGGAACGTTTGAGCCAATCAAACACTCACCCCAGTCAACTGATCTGGGTTTAATCCATCATCATTCTTTAGCTCACTCCACCACCTCAGTTCAGACATGGCCATATGCAAATCAGTCTGACCCTGTGCTCATGGGAACAGTCCAGCTCGAACTGCCAAGCCATGTCTTCCTGGACTGAAACAAGCATCCTAGGACCGGTTTCTGGCATTCTAGCCGTCATCAGCCAGGCTTGCTTGAATCCAGTGGCAAAGTGAGCAAGGGACCCACGTCTGGGCATACCCGCCAACTTAGGGCGAACAAAGCGATACAAAGGGGATGATGGACGGAACGTTTGAGCCAATCAAACACTCACCCCCAGTCAACTGATCTGGGTTTAATCCATCATCATTCTTTAGCTCACTCCACCACCCCAGTTCAGACATGGCCATATGCAAATCAGTCTGACTCTGTGCTCATGGGAACAGTCCAGCTCGAACTGCCAAGCCATGTCTTCCTGGACCGGAAACAGCATCCTAGGACCGGTTTCTGGCATTCTGCCGTCATCAGCCAGGCTTGCTTGAATCCAGTGGCAAAGTGAGCAAGGGACCCACGCCTGGGCATACTCGCCAACTTAGTGGCGAACAAGCTGATACAAAAGGGGATGATGGACGGAACGTTTGAGCCAATCAAACACTCACTCCCCAGTCAACTGATCTGGGTTTAATCCATCATCATTCTTTAGCTCACTCCACCACCCCAGTTCAGACATGGTCATATGCAAATCAGTCTGACCCTGTGCTCATGGGAACAGTCCAGCTCGAACTGCCAGCCATGTCTTCCTGGACCGGAATCAAGCATCCTAGTGACCGGTTCTGGCATTCCAGCCGTCATCAGCCAGGCTTGCTTGAATCCAGTGGCAAAGTGAGCAAGGGACCCACGTCTGGGCATACCGCCAACTTAGGGCGAACAAGTGTATACAAAGGGGATGATGGACCGGACGTTTGAGCCAATCAAACACTCACCTCCAGTCAACTGATCTGGGTTTAATCCATCATCATTCTTTAGCTCACTCCATCACCCCAGTTCAGACATGGCCATATGCAAATCAGTCTGACCTCTGTGCCTCATGGGAATCAGTCCAGCCCGAACTGCCAAGCCATGTCTTCCTGGACCGGAAACAGCATCCTAGGACCGGCTCTGGCATTCCAGCCGCCATCAGTCAGGCTTGCTTGAATCCAGTGGCAAAGTGAGCAAGGGACCCACGCCTGGGCATACTCGCCAACTTAGGGCGAACAAGTGATACAAAAGGGATGATGGACGAACGTTTGAGCCAATCAAACACTCACCCCCAGTCAACTGATCTGGGTTTAATCCATCATCATTCTTTAGCTCACTCCACCATCCCAGTTCAGACATGGCCATATGCAAATCAGTCTGACTCTGTGTCTCATGGGAACAGTCCAGCCCGAACTGCCAAGCCATGTCTTCCTGGACCGAAATCAGCATCCTAGGACCGGCTTCTGGCATTCTAGTCGTCATCAGCCAGGCTTGCTTGAATCCAGTGGCAAAGTGAGCAAGGGACCCACGTCTGGGCATGCACTCGCCAACTTAGGGCGAACAGCTGTACAAAGGGGATGATGGACGGAACGTTTGAGCCAATCAAACACTCACCCCCAGTCAACTGATCTGGGTTTAATCCATCATCATTCTTTAGCTCACTCCATCACCCCAGTTGCATTGCCATATGCAAATCAGTCTGACTCTGTGCTCTCATGGGAACAGTCCAGCTCGAACTGCCAAGCCATGTCTTCCTGGACCGGAAACAAGCATCCTAGGATCGGTTTCTGGCATTCCAGCCGTCATCAGCCAGGCTTGCTTGAATCCAGTGGCAAAGTGAGCAAGGGACCCACGTCTGGGCATACCCCGCCAACTTAGAGCGAACAAGCGATACAAAGGGGATGATGGACCGGAACGTTTGAGCCAATCAAACACTCACCCCCAGTCAACTGATCTGGGTTTAATCCATCATCATTCTTTAGCTCACTCCACCACCCCAGTTCAGACATGGCCATATGCAAATCAGTCTGACCCTGTGCCTCATGGGAACAGTCCAGCCCGAACTGCCAAGCCATGTCTTCCCTGGACCGGAAACAAGCATCCTAAGACCGGTTTCTGGCATTCCAGCCGTCATCAGCCAGGCTTGCTTGAATCCAGTGGCAAAGTGAGCAAGGGACCCACGTCTGGGCATACCCCGCCAACTTAGGGGCGAACAAGCGATACAAAGGGGATGATGGACGGAACGTTTGAGCCAATCAAACACTCACCCCCAGTCAACTGATCTGGGTTTAATCCATCATCATTCTTTAGCTCACTCCACCACCCCAGTTCAGACATGGCCATATGCAAATCAGTCTGACCCTGTGCCTCATGGGAACAGTCCAGCCCGAACTGCCAAGCCATGTCTTCCCTGGACCGGAAACAAGCATCCTAGGACCGGTTTCTGGCATTCCAGCCGTCATCAGCCAGGCTTGCTTGAATCCAGTGGCAAAGTGAGCAAGGGACTCACGTCTGGGCATACCCCGCCAACTTAGGGCGAACAAAGCGATACAAAAGGGGATGATGGACGGAGCGTTTGAGCCAATCAAACACTCACCCCAGTCAACTGATCTGGGTTTAATCCATCATCATTCTTTAGCTCACTCCACCACCCCAGTTCAGACATGGCCATATGCAAATCAGTCTGACCCTGTGCCTCATGGGAACAGTCCAGCCCGAACTGCCAAGCCATGTCTTCCCTGGATTCAAGCAAGCCTGGCCTGGCTGATGACGGCTGGAATGCCAGAAACCGGTCCTAGGATGCTTGTTTCCGGTCCAGGGAAGACATGGCTTGGCAGTTCGGGCTGGACTGTTCCCATGAGGCACAGGGTCAGACTGATTTGCATATGGCCATGTCTGAACTGGGGTGGTGGAGTGAGCTAAAGAATGATGATGGATTAAACCCAGATCAGTTGACTGGGGGTGAGTGTTTGATTGGCTCAAACGTTCCGTCCATCATCCCCTTTTGTATCGCTTTGTTCGCCCTAAGTTGGCGGGGTATGCCCAGACGTGGGTCCCTTGCTCACTTTGCCACTGGATTCAAGCAAGCCTGGCTGATGACGGCTGGAATGCCAGAAACCGGTCCTAGGATGCTTGTTTCCGGTCCAGGGAAGACATGGCTTGGCAGTTCGGGCTGGACTGTTCCCATGAGGCACAGGGTCAGACTGATTTGCATATGGCCATGTCTGAACTGGGGTGGTGGAGTGAGCTAAAGAATGATGATGGATTAAACCCAGATCAGTTGACTGGGGGTGAGTGTTTGATTGGCTCAAACGTTCCGTCCATCATCCCCTTTTGTATCGCTTTGTTCGCCCTAAGTTGGCGGGGGTATGCCCAGACGTGGGTCCCTTGCTCACTTTGCCACTGGATTCAAGCAAGCCTGGCTGATGACGGCTGGAATGCCAGAAACCGGTCCTAGGATGCTTGTTTCCGGTCCAGGGAAGACATGGCTTGGCAGTTCGGGCTGGACTGTTCCCATGAGGCACAGGGTCAGACTGATTTGCATATGGCCATGTCTGGAACTGGGGTGGTGGAGTGAGCTAAAGAATGATGATGGATTAAACCCAGATCAGTTGACTGGGGGTGAGTGTTTGATTGGCTCAAACGTTCCGTCCATCATCCCCTTTTGTATCGCTTTGTTCGCCCTAAGTTGGCGGGGGTATGCCCAGACGTGGGTCCCTTGCTCACTTTGCCACTGGATTCAAGCAAGCCTGGCTGATGACGGCTGGAATGCCAGAAACCGGTCCTAGGATGCTTGTTTCCGGTCCAGGGAAGACATGGCTTGGCAGTTCGGGCTGGACTGTTCCCATGAGGCACAGGGTCAGACTGATTTGCATATGGCCATGTCTGAACTGGGGTGGTGGAGTGAGCTAAAGAATGATGATGGATTAAACCCAGATCAGTTGACTGGGGGTGAGTGTTTGATTGGCTCAAACGTTCCGTCCATCATCCCCTTTGTATCGCTTGTTCGCCCTAAGTTGGCGGGGGTATGCCCAGACGTGGGTCCCTTGCTCACTTTGCCACTGGATTCAAGCAAGCCTGGCTGATGACGGCTGGAATGCCAGAAACCGGTCCTAGGATGCTTGTTTCCGGTCCAGGGAAGACATGGCTTGGCAGTTCGGGCTGGACTGTTCCCATGAGGCACAGGGTCAGACTGATTTGCATATGGCCATGTCTGAACTGGGGTGGTGGAGTGAGCTAAAGAATGATGATGGATTAAACCCAGATCAGTTGACTGGGGGTGAGTGTTTGATTGGCTCAAACGTTCCGTCCATCATCCCCTTTGTATCGCTTGTTCGCCCTAAGTTGGCGGGGGTATGCCCAGACGTGGGTCCCTTGCTCACTTTGCCACTGGATTCAAGCAAGCCTGGCTGATGACGGCTGGAATGCCAGAAACCGGTCCTAGGATGCTTGTTTCCGGTCCAGGGAAGACATGGCTTGGCAGTTCGGGCTGGACTGTTCCCATGAGGCACAGGGTCAGACTGATTTGCATATGGCCATGTCTGAACTGGGGTGGTGGAGTGAGCTAAAGAATGATGATGGATTAAACCCAGATCAGTTGACTGGGGGTGAGTGTTTGATTGGCTCAAACGTTCCGTCCATCATCCCCTTTTGTATCGCTTTGTTCGCCCTAAGTTGGCGGGGGTATGCCCAGACGTGGGTCCCTTGCTCACTTTGCCACTGGATTCAAGCAAGCCTGGCTGATGACGGCTGGAATGCCAGAAACCGGTCCTAGGATGCTTGTTTCCGGTCCAGGGAAGACATGGCTTGGCAGTTCGGGCTGGACTGTTCCCATGAGGCACAGGGTCAGACTGATTTGCATATGGCCATGTCTGAACTGGGGTGGTGGAGTGAGCTAAAGAATGATGATGGATTAAACCCAGATCAGTTGACTGGGGGTGAGTGTTTGATTGGCTCAAACGTTCCGTCCATCATCCCCTTTTGTATCGCTTGTTCAGCCCTAAGTTGGCGGGGGTATGCCCAGACGTGGGTCCCTTGCTCACTTTGCCACTGGATTCAAGCAAGCCTGGCTGATGACGGCTGGAATGCCAGAAACCGGTCCTAGGATGCTTGTTTCCGGTCCAGGGAAGACATGGCTTGGCAGTTCGGGCTGGACTGTTCCCATGAGGCACAGGGTCAGACTGATTTGCATATGGCCATGTCTGAACTGGGGTGGTGGAGTGAGCTAAAGAATGATGATGGATTAAACCCAGATCAGTTGACTGGGGGTGAGTGTTTGATTGGCTCAAACGTCTCCGTCCATCATCCCCTTTGTATCGCTTTGTTCGCCCTAAGTTGGCGGGGGTATGCCCAGACGTGGGTCCCTTGCTCACTTTGCCACTGGATTCAAGCAAGCCTGGCTGATGACGGCTGGAATGCCAGAAACCGGTCCTAGGATGCTTGTTTCCGGTCCAGGGAAGACATGGCTTGGCAGTTCGGGCTGGACTGTTCCCATGAGGCACAGGGTCAGACTGATTTGCATATGGCCATGTCTGAACTGGGGTGGTGGAGTGAGCTAAAGAATGATGATGGATTAAACCCAGATCAGTTGACTGGGGGTGAGTGTTTGATTGGCTCAAACGCTCCGTCCATCATCCCCCTTTGTATCGCTTGTTCGCCCTAAGTTGGCGGGGGTATGCCCAGACGTGGGTCCCTTGCTCACTTTGCCACTGGATTCAAGCAAGCCTGGCTGATGACGGCTGGAATGCCAGAAACCGGTCCTAGGATGCTTGTTTCCGGTCCAGGGAAGACATGGCTTGGCAGTTCGGGCTGGACTGTTCCCATGAGGCACAGGGTCAGACTGATTTGCATATGGCCATGTCTGAACTGGGGTGGTGGAGTGAGCTAAAGAATGATGATGGATTAAACCCAGATCAGTTGACTGGGGGTGAGTGTTTGATTGGCTCAAACGTTCCGTCCATCATCCCCTTTTGTATCGCTTTGTTCGCCCTAAGTTGGCGGGGGTATGCCCAGACGTGGGTCCCTTGCTCACTTTGCCACTGGATTCAAGCAAGCCTGGCTGATGACGGCTGGAATGCCAGAAACCGGTCCTAGGATGCTTGTTTCCGGTCCAGGGAAGACATGGCTTGGCAGTTCGGGCTGGACTGTTCCCATGAGGCACAGGGTCAGACTGATTTGCATATGGCCATGTCTGAACTGGGGTGGTGGAGTGAGCTAAAGAATGATGATGGATTAAACCCAGATCAGTTGACTGGGGGTGAGTGTTTGATTGGCTCAAACGTTCCGTCCATCATCCCCTTTGTATCGCTTTGTTCGCCCTAAGTTGGCGGGGGTATGCCCAGACGTGGGTCCCTTGCTCACTTTGCCACTGGATTCAAGCAAGCCTGGCTGATGACGGCTGGAATGCCAGAAACCGGTCCTAGGATGCTTGTTTCCGGTCCAGGGAAGACATGGCTTGGCAGTTCGGGCTGGACTGTTCCCATGAGGCACAGGGTCAGACTGATTTGCATATGGCCATGTCTGAACTGGGGTGGTGGAGTGAGCTAAAGAATGATGATGGATTAAACCCAGATCAGTTGACTGGGGGTGAGTGTTTGATTGGCTCAAACGTTCCGTCCATCATCCCCTTTGTATCGCTTTGTTCGCCCTAAGTTGGCGGGGGTATGCCCAGACGTGGGTCCCTTGCTCACTTTGCCACTGGATTCAAGCAAGCCTGGCTGATGACGGCTGGAATGCCAGAAACCGGTCCTAGGATGCTTGTTTCCGGTCCAGGGAAGACATGGCTTGGCAGTTCGGGCTGGACTGTTCCCATGAGGCACAGGGTCAGACTGATTTGCATATGGCCATGTCTGAACTGGGGTGGTGGAGTGAGCTAAAGAATGATGATGGATTAAACCCAGATCAGTTGACTGGGGGTGAGTGTTTGATTGGCTCAAACGTTCCGTCCATCATCCCCTTTTGTATCCCTTTGTGGTTGGGTGCAGCTAAAATAGCCGGCTGCACCCAGCCACACCCAACATGGCCGAAAAGTCTTGCGAGGCTTCTGTGCTCCTGGGATTTTGGCCCTTATTTACGGAAGTGCCTATGATAGCACAGATCGCTTCCTGCGGTCAAAATGAGGTTTGTGATTTGTGCGCTATGCACTTTGACATTTATGGCAATATGTTCCCCCTTGATGGTAAGGACCTGGATTGCACATGATGCGCACTGATGTTCATAATTTGTCTGTCCTCATTACAATCGCTGTCCTCATCACAACCAGTGTTCAAGATGTATTCAGCCTTGGAGGAGGTTGAATCAGAGATCCTATCATGCAAAATGTCTGATGTAACAGTAAGAGCTAGGCAGGTCCGACAGAGGAAGCATTTTCAGAACTCCTGCCTGTTGGGAGCAAACACCAAGTCCGCTCCCAACGGGCGGGAGCTGTAAAAATGCTCCCTCCCACTTGGAGCGGACTTTTGATCTGTTTCCCTGCCCACCCTGAAGTGGGCAGGGAAACAGATCAAAAGATTGCTCCCACTCGGAGGGAGCAGCATTAGTAGCTGCTCCCTGTGTGCAGGAGCAATGCTGGCTCCCGCTGTATGCAGGAAGCCGGCTGCAACCGCTGGTTCCCTGGGGCTCTTCCTGCAGCCCACAATGAATGTATGGTGGATGCCCTGGGTGTGCACCAGGGCTCCCACCTTTAAAGTGTGAGGGCCCTGGGGGATGGGGTTCTCTGGGCCAAAATCAGCCCAGGGAGGGGGCCGTATGCCCCCTCCCCCTAAAAAGCATACCGGGCCCCAGTGGCTGGGGTCATTGGGGCTGAAATTGGCCCGGGGAGGCGTGCCCCATTACCCCTGATATTCACGCAGGGTCCTTGGGTCCCTGGGGCTACAATTGACCCAGGGAGTTGGGGCCGCATGCCCCTCCCCCTAAAAAGCATGCTGGGCCCTGCGGGCTGGGGTCCCCAGAGCCATAACTGGACTGGGAGGTGTGCGCTCCTCCCCCTGATAATCATGCCAGGCCCTGAGGATGGGAACCCCGGGACTGAAATTGGCCTGGGGTGGGGGGATGCATCCCGTCCCCCTAATAACCATGCCAGGTCCCATGGGATGGGCTCTCTTGGGCCAAAATCAGCCAGGGGAGTGGGGGCCAAGTGGCCCCCTCTACTTTAATAAAAAACAACGGCCCTGAGGGGTGGGGTTCCAAGGCCTAATGAGGCTCGTGGAGGGGGGCCATGCGGCTCCCTTTGAAAAAAAAAGACCTTGTGTGTTGGGGTCCCCAGAACCAGGCCCTGTGGCGAACCCTCAGTTGTGCATGGCTGAAGGCAGTGTGCGGTTGGCTTCCCTTTATTGGGGTTGGCCACAGGGCCTGGCCGAAGGCTTGGCCTTGTGGCCAAACTCCCACTGGCTGCAGGGGTTGGCTGCATGTGGGGTGTTGGCCGCAGTGCTAACTATAACCAGCGCCTCACCATGCTCTGCTAATGACCTCACATATTACATCACTCATGACATATTCTATGACATCATTTATGACATCTTTGATGACATCTCAAAAGACATCATTGATGACATCAATGATGACATCACTGATCACATCATTCAAGCTTCTTTTGAACACATTGCTCTTGAGACAGGTATACTATTAGGGCTATGAAAGTAAGTGCAAAATAGCTCAGAACACTACGAGGTGTCTTTACTGCTATCATACATACAGCCCCCATAGGTAAAGCCAGCTTGTGTTATTTGCAACATTGACTCTATGCCATAGACTTCATTGGTAGCTGAATTCATGTTGACTATTAACCAAAGATGAAAGGGTAACCTATCCTGCACACGGTGTTCAATCTGTATGTAACTGTTGAGGGAAAACCAAGTTCCTCCAGATACTCAATCCCTGCCTCATAACTAATTCCCTACTATGGAAACTCTTTACCTGTATAAAACCCCTGACAGTCACTGAACCTACATTGAGAAATGAAGTGGATATGGAGAGTTTACTCTGTACCACACTATTTGCAGACAGTGAAACTCTCATGAGATATACACCATAGAGTGTTAAAAAGTATCTGCTAAGCACAGTGTACACTCTATGCAAAACTTGTCCAAAGAGCGCCTATTCGCTTAAAAAAACCAAGGTCTGAAGGTGCTAAATATCATACTACCTGCAGCTGTGTACTGTGGGGAAAACCTTACATATAGCCCATCTTCTGAAGCAAAACAAACACATGTACATAAGTTAGTACCTGATGCACAGAGTCTTCTATGTTAAGTAGAAATTGCCATGCTGAGATGATTCTGTCAAATAACACAAGGCTGCTTACAATACTTAGGGGCCGATTCCGATCTCGCTAGGAAAGCTCTCCGTACGAGCCGGACGGAGAGCTTCTCGTTTGTAAACTAGTCGGTCGGTTCGGTCAGAAACATGGGCTCCGAATCAGACTCGCACGCTCCGGATCCCGTTTGGAGCCCTTCCTTACGGGATCGTAATCGGCCCCTTGGCTGGGTTCAGGAGCTCCGGCCGGGGCCTTTGGTGGCCCTGGGGTGGAGGACCCCCCTCCCCAGCCTGGGCTCCATCCTCGGGCCTGCAACGTGGCATGGTGCCCGGGACGCTGGGCCCGGTGAGGCCTCCCTTGCGCGTGCCGGCCCGGGACCTCCGGCCGGGGTCCCAGGGGACCGGGCTCCGTCCCCTTGCTCTGCCATAGGCCCAGGACGGGGGTCCATCAGGCCCGAGTGGTCCTCCCTTGGGCGTCCGGGCCCGAGAGCTCTGGCCAGGCGCTCCAACCCTGGGCTCCGTCCTCTGCTTCGCCATGGGCCCGGGGCCCGTTGGGCCCGGGTGGGCCTTCCTCAGCTGGAGGGCCGATTACGATCTCGCTAGGAAAGCCCTCCATATGAGCCGAACGGAGAGCTTCTCGTTTGTAAACTAGTCGGTCGGTTCTGTCGGAAACATGGGCTCCGAATCAGACTCCCACGCTCCGGATCCCTTTTGGAGCCTTTCCTTACGGGTTTCGGAATCAGCCCCTTAATGTGTAGCATGTAGAATCTTTGCCCTGCTGGAAACTTTTTCTGCCGTACAAAAAGACTTGTGCGGAACATAATGAGCACAATTCAACTGTCACCTGCACACAGAGTTACTCTTCAATACAGAGATTTATAACATGTACAATACCTGTACACACCTATGGTACATTAGGAGCAAATGCATTTTGTAAACACTTACACCGATTAGCTGAACACAGGTTGTACAAAATTAGGTAGAAAAGTAATATGGTAGTTACCCGCCACTATGTAAACTATTAAACAAACTAACACACTCATTGGATGATGTCATCAGTGATGTCATCAGCAATACCATCAATGACGTAATTTGAGATGTCATGAGTGATGTCATAAATGATGCCATAGAACATGTCATGAGTGTTGTAATATGTGAGGACAACAGCAGTGCATAACTGGTGAATGTTTGTGTTTTTTTTGGTTCAAAATTTTAATGTTGTCACTGACAAATTCACCTAACTATAACGTTACTTTAATCTTTGCTTTTTTCAGTGAAATTCTAAGATTTCTAAAAAAAAAAAAAATAGAACTTTTTATTACACGTAACTAACTAACATTAAACTAAAACATTACTTTAACCTTTGAATCAGTCATCCATACAGGCAGTCACACATACCCTCACCTACCCACGCAGACACTCAGACACTCATACAGGTGCTCAGACAACCAATCACGCACCCATGCAGCCATTCATGTACCCACCCACATAGCCACTTAGACACCAACTGACAGACTGATACAGACATTCACACAACCAGTCACTCACTCATACATTCACTGAGACACATATTCACTCACTTATACAGTCAGTCACATACCCACTGAATTATCCATACAAGCACCCATACAGCCACTGATTCACCGATAAACCTTTGTATTTATATTTAACACTCATAAACTTTTTTAAAACACTCACAGTCACTGGATGATGTCATTAGTGATGTCATTTCGGAAGTAATCAGTGTTGTAATATGTGAGGTCATAAGCAGTGCATTGCGGGGGCACAAATTATAGTTAGCTCAGCTAACTATAACTGCTAAATTTCACTGGTTTTGTACGAGTGAAACTTGAGCCTCAGTATAACGTCTTTGTAACCTTTGGTTTTTGAGTGAATTTCTCAGGTTTTTTAAATTATATTTCCTAATGATAATGTCTCTGTAACCTTTGTTTTTTTCTGTGAATTTATAAGGTTTTTTAAATGTTAATTCCTATCTATAACGTCCCTGTAACCTTTGGTTTTTTCAGTGAATTTCAAAGGTATTTTTAATTTTATTTCCTAACTGTGACTTGTAAACTTTGAGAGTGGAAGCGTGAGTGGCTGTATAGGTCGGTGACTGGGAGTGTGAGTGGCTGTATGGGTCTGTGAATGAGTGTGTAATGTCTAGGTAATTACGTAAGTGCATGAGTAGTGCCTGGGTGATTGTATGATTGCTTAAGTAGTGCCTGTGTAACTCTATGAGTGTAATTGCCAAGGACACACTGCGAATACCGGGTGTTTTTGACAAAGTGTAAAACACATATTTAGACATATTTTACATAAAGTTTCAGTGTAGCTATTTAGTAAGGTACTAATTTAACTTTCCCCTTTGTATTCATTTGTCGAAATAACTACATCAAAAATGCATTTTCCTTCTTCACAGCAACACCGGAGGTCGCAATGAAGTCAGTAGTCACAAATACAAATGACAAAGTGTACACCAGATATATAGACATATTTTACAGAAAACTTGAGTCTAGCTGTTTAGTAACATGATGGTTTAACTTTATTTTAACAACACATTTGTAAAAAAACAACAGTTTCAAAAAATGACTTTCAACATCGCAACTCACGAATAGAATATAACTACCAAACAAAGAAAATTAATTGGTTTACACATATGAAGGAGATCTGGTGGAAGAACAGGTGGACCAGGAAGTCCAAGAGGTGGATTCTGGTGACTCTAGAGATGAGGGTCCTCGCCAGAAGAAATCAAGCACTGCCTGCCATTTCTTTAGGATTCCGTCAGTAGAATCAAAAACAGTCGCCAAATTTGCACAATGCAAAATATGTGACAAGACATTCTTCATTACAATTTTGAACAATACAATACTGTTATTTTTCTATAAACTACACAATGGATTAAATGGGCACTAATTCATTTTTTGAATTTCGTACTAACATCTTAAACATATACCCTCTGATAGATACAGTTCAACTCATATATTTTTTTCATATCACTGTGATACTCTTTTTATCAAACTCCCATATACATCTTTATTTCTAATGAATTTTTGTTTTAAATAACTAAAACGTTATGTACATACCAGTGAATTGGTACACCACTCTCATACAAAGCAACCATAATATGGCAACCTCTTCAACTTTTCACTCTATGATCATGAGAAAGGCAGCAAATGAAACCATGTCTTTCTTTTTAGACTATTCTATTTCCACTTGTGAATGGTTAGCATCTGTTAACCCTTTCCCTCTCTTTCAAAATGAGGTTCCTGTCTCCGCACGTTCGTAATTTTTCCGCGATGAAGCTATATTTAGCTTCAGTTTTTTAAAATTTAGATACTGCACAACTGTTTATTACATAGTCCTCAATTGGAAATTAAAGTTTATCATTACTTAAATTATGCCATAACTACTCAACTTTAAAAAAATGTTCTCTCTCTTTAACACCCTTACCCCCAATACACTCTTAGCTCAGTGTATCTAGCAATCCAGTGGAACCAGTAGGTCACAAGTTCACAGCACATTCTAGAAAAGGAGCATGCTACTTCCAAAAGAGCTACAGCAGATGTGGTTTACTGCACAGATTCAGAAGCATATCTATGTCTGTATTACATTTCTTTTTTTAAACAACAGCCAATAATAGGACTTCTTAAAAATGCATCCAATGTACTACCTAATTTTATTCACTTACTTACTGACAGCATCCAAAGAAATATATCTTTTTAAAAAAAAAAGAAAACACCTCTATTTTAACTGCTTTTCATTTGGAAGACTCCTCATTCAGCTCCAGCCTTCTCCTGACTGCTATTGCTCCTTCACTTCAAAAGTCTTAGAGTGTGGATTCTTAGCCACAGCTAAATGTCTATTGGGCTAAGTAGGCTGCAAAAAAGTGAGGTATTTACAGGGATTTGGGTTTGCCAAATGTGGAGATTACTTGGTTTGGCCAGAGAGGGTTAAAGTTTCATCAGTTGCTGGCGTTGGTTAAAACCATTGTGGATTGCCGATCTCCTCACCTCATGATTGTGCTCTGTGGTGGCAATGACCTAGGAACTTTGACTGGGGTACGGCTGGAAATCCTAATGAAAGATGCCTTTGCAGAACTGATGTGGTATTTCCCTCACACTATCTTGGTGTACTCTAATATATGCCAAAGACAGAAATGGAAGTGGTTAAATCAATTCTGTCCACAGATTGACAAAGCCAGGAAACATGTTAATAAAACTGTTTCTGCATAAGATGGGCTCTATCTACAACAACAATCTGCATTTTGCCATGCATGGAATATATAGAGGTGATGGAGTTCACTTTACAGACCAAGGGAACAGGGTGTTTCTAGGCAACCTGAAACTTTGCATACAGTCTTGCATGTAGCTGTCTTATACACACTCTCAGCACAAGGCTCTTATCAAAGCCACACAAGAGCCCAAAATGTTGTTAATTTTCTTGTTAAATTATTTTTGGGGGGAATTTTTTTAACTGCGGCGATGTGAGATGTTCACAATGTCGTCGCAAAATCGCAAAACAAATGCAAACATTTAACAACCACCACCACCACCACATTAAAAAATTATAACTTACAAAATTAATTCTAACTATTACAATACACACATTACTAAGTTAAAGAACATGTTTGTACACATATATGTGTAGTAACTTTTTAAAAAACTGTGTTTAAGCCCTACTTCCTGTTTTCGCAATGACTTCGGTAACTGCGATGACTGCACCTTTTTAAGAGATGTAAAACACATATATGCACACATTGTACAGTATTTTAGACACTAGGGGTTTATTACTGCACTGTTTAAAGTCATTTTTTGTAGGGAGTTTGTATAAAAACAATTATTTAAACTGATTTTCCGTTTTTGCAGTGATGCCTGGCGTTGCAATGATATCGGTAGCTGCGATTGCCGCGAATACATCACAAAATGACAAAACAAATGCAGACATTCCATAGCCACCACCACATTTAAAACTTATAACTGCAAAATGGATTTTAACCAACAGACTAAACGCTTTACTATCTAAATGACTGCATAATAGCATGTACAACTCCCTTAATATCTCTATAACACAGTGCATAACCTTTTCAGTGTAATCTATAACTGCATGCATCACTGTATCAGTAAGTCTCTCATTTACTGTATAAGTATTTGAGTGGATCTGAGAGACGGTGCATCAGTCTATCAATGCTTCTGTAACGAACTGCGTGACTGCCTCAGTGCATCTATGAGTGGGTGCATCAGTGTCACAAAGGGTCTGTTATAGGTTGCATAAGTCTCTCAGTCCATCTGTGAGTAGGTGCATGAGTGCCCTTGTGCATTTGTAAGTAAGTATATAACTATCTGACTGGATCTGTGAGTGGATACATGGGTATCTAAGTGGGTGTCTGAGTGGGTGAATGAGTGAGTGCATACGTCTCTCAGTGGGTCTATCACTGGCAGTGTGAATGTCTGAGTGGTTCTGTCAGTGGGTGCATGGGTCTCTGAGTGCAACTGTCAGTGGGTACATGAGTCCCTGAGTGTATAACTGACTGGGTGCATAAGTCTCTGAGTGGATCCGTGAGTGGATGTATGAGTGTCTGAGTGGATCTGTGAGTGGGTGTATGAGTGTCTCAATAGGTCTGTGAGTGAGAGAATAAGTCTCTGAGTGGATTAGTGAATTAGTGCATGCATAAGTGTCTGAGTGGGTCTGTGACTGGGAGGGCGTGTCTGGGTGGGTCTGTGAGTGGATGCATAAGCCTTGAGTGGATGAGTGAGTGGGTGCGTGTATGTCTGAGTGTGTTTGTGAGTGGGTGTGTGAGTTTCTGAGTGTATGAGTGAGTGACTGATTCCATAAGTCTCTGAGAGGGTCTGTGACTGAGAGTGGGAGTGACTGTATGGGTGTATGAGTGGGTATATGAGTGTTTGAGTGGATCTGTAAGTGGGTGTATGAGTGTCTCAGTGGGTCTGTGAGTACATACGTGAGTGTGTGAGCGGGTCTGTAAGTGGGTACATGACTCTCCGAGTGAATCTGTAAGTGGGTGCATGAGCATCTCAGTGGGTCTGTGAGTAGGTGCATAAGGGCCCACGTGGGTTGTGAGTTGGTGTAAAAGTCTCTAAGTGGGTATGAGAGAGTATGCATGAGTTTATGAGTGGATCTCTAAGTAGGTGCATGAGTCTCTGAGTGGGTCTGTACTTGGGTGCATCACTCTCGAGTGAATCTGAAAGTGGGTGCATGAGTACCTGAATGGGTATGTGAGTGGGTGCATGAGTATCTGAGTGGGTATGTGTCTGAATGTATGTGTGTGAGTGGGTATGTGAATGGGTGTATAAGTATCTGAGTGAGTTTGAGAGTGCAAAGATGAGTGTGTGACAGTGACCAGCGAGTGTGTACAAAAATATATTTTTTTTCATATTTTCACCAATATTCGCGATGACGTCCCGATATTTGCGATGTTTCCACAACGGTACATGAGGGGGCCATGCTGGTGGTCGCGGCATCATCGCAAATATCACGCGAAATTAAAAATATCAATGTTGCCCACATAATTTGTGTCACTAATACTCCCATTTCTCAAAAATGGGGTCAGAGTACATCCACCCTGACCGCTTAGGTTAGCTTTCACAGACATTTTCAGCCCCGGGAACCGTTCCCGATCAATAAAATGGCGGCCGCAACCTTCTGTTCAGGTAGCGTCCAGCCAGTCAGAGCATTCCTGTTGGCACACGCATTCATGATTATTCACGAAACCTTCACGAAATATCCTCGGGCAGAGATATCAATATAGTTTTCGGCTTAAATTTTGCAAAAAGTACTGAACGGATTTGCACCAAATAACTAAAAGCACAATTTGTGTAACAACATCTACCTTTCTGCCAAATTTGGTGTAATTCCGTCCAGCAGTTCAGGCAGTAGATTCAACAATGCGTTCCTATTTGAATTAACATTACAAATACACCCATATTTGGCACTCCTATTTCTCAGTCCCCACTCCACAGATTACCCCCAAACTGTCCATGACACACAGAACCTACTTTGACACTTTTTCTGGAAAATTTCATGCAGATTGGTTAAACGATGCCAAAGTTATAGGCAAGTCAAAAATGCTTTTCTTTAAAAAAAAAAAAAAAATGAAACATTTTTATTGGCATTTTATATGTAACATTACTGATTACAGAATTTCAGTTATGTCTTCAGGTCCAGTTAGCTTGCACCGTACTGTGTTACATCAGATCATGTCTGTTCAAGCTCATATAATGTATGTCGGATTCCATGCATATACAGATCTTAGAATTGGAATGTCACCTTTTGGCGTATCTCAACTTCCAACAAATAGATATTTAGTCTGCATTACAGTTCGCATTCTATCCGGTCTTTTCTAGGTGAGCAGCTGTCAGTGCTTATTCTATTACATAATGGCTGCCTTTATATTGTGAAGAATAAACAACATTTCTCAACCATTAACCAAACAAAAAGGAAATAAAAAAACTATGCAGATGGGTGGCTTGTGTGTACAATTATTAATGACCTACTCGGGTATGTAAATTACAGAGCCAATCAATGGGCCACTGAACAGGCTAGGAGGGTTTCCCACAGTATGTTAGTGTCTTTCGCAGGTTCGCATCTCGTTCTTGGTTATAAACGTCATTGGAGTCCAATAATAGGATCTGATCCCATATCTCGTTAGAGGGACGAGATGGCTATACTGTTACCTGTCCACCTGTTCCTGCTCACTACCACTCTCCCCTCTCTCACTGCCTGACTGTGTTAGGTTTGAAAATCCCATTCTCGTCATACACTTGTTCTACGTTATATTAGGTTAGCAGTGTGCCGCTAAATTAGACACCATTTGTATTCCCGTTATGCAACCCACTGAGTTATCCCTGCAATGTGCGAGCTTCAGTTAGCGAGTGTGACTCCATTTTGAATTTCGTAATCCCTATTAGGCTGTGCCTGTACTAGGCCTCATTATTCGTATTGCTTGCTTCAGCAGGACACTTTATTCAGTTATTATTTTCTTTTCTGTTCAAGGTTGCCTTCTGACTTGCTAATGAATAGGCCATTCTGCCCTTGCATACCTATCCTTGTGTGTAGCTCTGCTCCCACGTTAGGAGACTCTGAAACCCAGCACGGCAACCTTGAGATAATGATAGCGTGTACCCATCTAGCAGGTGGTAGCCCATCCTTCTGTGCCTCCTTTGTTCCTGTTCGGCCTAAGCCGGTAATTTTCCATTGTGGGTGTGGTTGGGAGGCCCTTGGGAGGAATGATTATGCGTTGCAGACTGTTGGGGAGTCAGTCCCTCGGCAGACATCTTAGGGTGCAGGTCAGATTGGACTCCTCAGCAGAGTATTGGTAATAAACAACTGTTTTATATTCTCTACTGTCTGACCGACTCTTCATTTGGTGGAAGGTGATTAGGAGGTTGTAGAAAAGCTGGGTGGCCTTTTTGGGGCCACTTCCTTCTGTTGCCGCCCGAACAGGGACTCCGCAAGGTGACCCAACTCGCCCGTAATCGGGTTGTAGGGTCCGGGTTGCGTCTGGTCGGTCGGGCGGATCGGGGATCCCCACACGATAAGAGCCCGGTTCTCTTGGCTGCCCCGCCCGTCTGATCGGGCAACTCCTCGTCTAGTGGTCACCGGCTGGGGTCCTGAGAAGGCGGAACCTTGGATTTGACCGTTTGGTCCGAAGAGTCGGCAGTGGAGAATAATATTGCTCGACCTGAGTGCACCAGGTGAGTGACTTGAAATCTTGGAAAATGTGGCGCCGTGGTTGAACGGCACGAGCCTACGGGCTGTGTCTGGTACAGTCTCCGGACTGACTTGTCTTGAACTTGGTGGGTTTGCGGACCCTTGAAAGACACAGAGTGTTTGTGAACGGTCTACCAGGCCAACTGGAAATTCGGCCCATTCTTGAAAAGGTTTGGGGCTGTTTGCGAACAATCTGCCAGGCCAACTGGAAATTCGGCTTATTCTTGAAAAGGTCTGGGGCTAGAGCCTGTCTTCTTGTCTTGGTACAGTCTCCGGACTGTCTTGTCTTGGTACAGTCTGCGGACTGTCTTGTCTTGGTACAGTCTGCGGACTATCTTGTCTTGGTACAGTCTGCGGACTGTAGTGTGCGGTTTTTGGACCGCTTTGATTTGGTTCTTGGACCATTTGTTGGTTGGTGTTATATTTGTCCATTGGGGACAGTGTATGTGTCTTATATTAAGATGCCTTGTCTAAGTAAGTTAGGGTGTTTTGGATGTCGGTTTTGTTCCACTGAAGCTCGATTGGAAGAAAGGCAGCTGGCACCTCCAGAGGGTACCCCAAATTTTGATGTATACGGCAAGCATGGCATTGGCCCTATTATGTTTAGCACGTTGTGGAATAAATATACGAGGGACAATGTTGAGTTACAGTGGCCGCTTACTGGCACATTTGATGAACAAAAGTTGAATTACTTGCAGGACAAATTGTTTGCCAAAAAGAGCAGGCAGTCGATGTTCGATTCTCTGAGGACATGGCAGAAGGAAGCGAAGCAACGACGTATGAGGGCAGAGAAGCAAGCTCGGAGGGGACAGACGCAAACGATAATGTAGAAAGCAATAGCGTATGAGAGAGAAAAGATCGAGAAAGGCATAGAGTGTGCAGATAGGAAGTTTCGATTGCAGAGTGATAAATGTTATGTTGCTAGAGAGGAAGGTGATGTTTTCGTTGAGGAGTTATTGGATTCTCGACCCCCACATCCTTATGCCCCCGAACGGATATATCCCATAATCCCAACACCTCAGCCTTCGGCCTCTGGTTCTGCTATTCCTACGCTTCCTGTTTCTGGCTCTACTGCTTCGGCCCCGGCCCTACCTGCTTCTTCCCCACTTTCGCAAGTTACAGGGGCGGGAGCCGTCAGTTCCCCATTTCTGTCCCCTGACTCCGTACCTGTGATCACGCCTCCTCTTACTCCTGCAAGACAGTCTTTGTGCGCGATGGTACCTGTTTCTTCATCTGCCCTTTCCCCTTTGAGCGTGTTACCTCATACATTGCGAAATGCCGAGACGCCTGTGCGTGGAGTGCATGAAGTGAATTGGGCAGCGGCATGTGAACGCATGGATAAAGTGCTGGTGCGCTCTGCTGTGGGTGATGAGGAAAAGAGAATGGTGGCTGACCAGGCTGCACAGTGGGCCCGGAATCCGATTTATAGTGTGGAAGATGTGTGGAGCGTGATGAAAGATTATGAGCCGTTTATACAGCAACATGCACTTAAGCATATGTTGGCTACGCTGATAGGATTGTGGGAACAGTGTTTCAAGGGTATTGCACAGCAGATAATTTATGACATTCGGGATAGGGTATATACTACAGATATGGCCCCCAATGAGGTTTTCAGTACTGTGACGACATTGGTGGGTTATCGGGGTAGATTGCTCCAGAAGGTCCCGACGACAGCGTCACAGTTCCCCATGAGGGAAGTTCATCCCATTTACCACCCCGAAATACCAGAGTTGCGATATGGGAATAATATTGTTACTCGCCCACGAGTGGCGGCCCATTTCCAGGAACAATGGATCTACACTCCTTGGAAGAGGAGTGAGGTAATATCCCTAAAAGGACAGTAGCCAGACCCTCGGAAAAATCTAACTGCATACTATAAAGAATTGACGGAGGCGGCCTCCTCCACGGTAATGACATTAGCTGATATAGAGTTGTTTTTCGGTCTGTTGGTACCGGTAGATATATGGAGACAGGTGCATACGCAGGATCATGTGGTGGAATTGAGTGGAACATGGGATGAGATTAGGGCATGGGATAAGGAGCGCAAGCCCGGCGAGAAACCGAAGGTGGAGTTTTTAGCCTTGCCGGGGCGTATTATCACTTACATGCATTCCCTTATCCCGCTGAGATGAGTGGATTGGGACAAGTTGACTGCGTGTCGTCAGAAGAAGGATGAAAGTGTGTCCGATTTCTTTACTAGGTTTGAAGGGGTGTTTCTGGATTTTAGTGGCCAAGATCTGTCGCTGGAGGGTGGTGTTCGTTTGTTTGTCAACAGGTTTGTCACTAATTTGCTTCCCGAGATTGCGACTAGGTTGCAGGCTTCGGAAAGTACTTGGACCACCTCATCCCCGTCAGTAATTTTGAGTATGGCACAGTACTACGAGCATAGAGAGAATGAGGACAAAGAGAAGGTGGAGAAAAAGTCAAAGGAGTTGAAAACAAGGGTGTTGATGCAGCAAGTGGCGAGGGGAAATGGAAGAGGAAGGGGTTCGGGTCCAGCCCAGCGGGGGTCCCGGTCTGACCGGAACAGTACACCGGGTGTGCCCGTGGGGTACAACCAATGTGCGTACTGTAAAAATGAGGGACATTGGCGAAGTGAGTTTCCGGAGTTGCTGTAGAAAGTTGAGGCCCCGAGAGATAGGGGTTTTAGAGGACGTGGTAGAGGGGGAGGGGGCCGAAGAGAGGGACAGTCTGAGGATACATCGTATGCTCAGCAGAGCAAGAACTATTTTGACGAACCCCGGGGAAGGCAGTACTATCATGACGACTATGACATGGACGAAGTGACGGGGATATCCCACAGCTAGGACAGCCAGGGACAGGGTAAGGGACCGGTTCCGGTACCTGTAGATCAGCGGGGACCTTATGTCACTGCGGATTTGCAGGGCACGCCCAAGACTTTTTTACCTGACACGGGTGCTATGAATAGCTCTGTTTCTCGTTCGCTGGTCCCAGGAGCAGGTCTGTCTGGCCAAAACAATGTTTCGGTAGGTTTCTCAGGCATGCCGGTTGTTAGCCCCATTTCCAAACCTCTTGCTCTGACTATTGGTCCCTTTACGGTGGATTCGCCGTTCCTGTTAAAGACAAATTGTGGGGAGAATTTGATGGGATTAGATTTGTTGACGAGATTACATGCAACCATCTTTTGTTCTCCAGATGGTGTTTACATGACCGTTGGGCCACAAGTGGCTTGTGCAAAACAATGCTTTGCAAAAGACGCACCCCTCCCCGCTGAATTCAAAGAGGTGCCCCGTAGCTTATGGGCAGCAGGAGACACGGATGTGGGGTTACTCCAGATCCTGCCGGTCTCTATTCAGATCAAAGAAAATGCTGTATTGCCACGTATTCCCCAGTATAAGATTTCACAAGCAGGAGAAAAGGCCTTGTTGCAAATAATACAGGATTTGATTAAGTCTAGCGTGGTTGAGGAGACAGTGGCAAATGTGTGTAATAGCCCTATCCTTCCGATTCTCAAGAGGACGCCCTCGGACTCTTCTGATGCTCATTCTGATGTTTATCACTTTGTAATTGGCCTCAGAGAGGTCAATAAAATAGTAGTTCCCCAATATCCTGTAGTCCCAGACATCACCACGATATTGACAATGATTCCCCCATTGGCAAAATTATTTTCCGTGATTGATCTGAAGAATGCTTTCTTTAGCATTCCTATTCATACAGATAGCAGATATCTGTTTGGATTTGCCCTAGCCGGCAGGAGCTTTAGATTCTGTCGGGCTCCTCAATGCTATACAGAAAGTCCTAATATTTATAGTCAAGCCTTAAAAACTCAATTGGATTCTTTGGTACTTCCCACTGGTAATGTGCTATTGCAGTACGTAGACGACCTCCTTGTGGCCTCTGATACTGAGGATGGCTGTAAAGATGCCACTGCTAAATTGCTGTTACATTTGGCGCGCCATGGCCATAAGGTGTCCGTTTCCAAATTTCAATATTGTCGACAGGAGGTCACCTACTTAGGTCACCTACTGTCGAAGGAGGGTCGCAGACTAACACCTGAGCGCATAGCTGCTATCACTAATATGCCTGTTCCTAAGACCCAACGTGAAGTACGTGCATTTATTGGTATTACCTCGAATTGTCGACACTGGATCCCCAATTATTCCTTACTAACAAAACCCCTCCTTTACCTGACCACCAAAGAAGTGCATGAACCCCTGCCTTGGACATCCGCATGCCAGCAAGCTTTTGAGCAATTAAAGTTTGCGCTTTGCTCTGCTCCTGTGCTTGGTACTCCTGATTACCAGAAGCCTTTTGTGCTTTACGTACATGAGGCGGACGGTTGCGCGCTTTCTGTTTTAACACAGGGTTTTGGTGGTAAGCAAAGACCTTGCGCTTATTTTTCTGCTATACTGGATAACGTAGCCAGAGCGCTCCCAAGCTGTCTGAGAGCTGCCGCAGCGGTGGCAGTTTCTATCAGAAAATCGGCGGGGCTCGTTCTTGATACTGCTCTCACTGTAATGGTACCCCATGCTGTGGATATGCTTTTGAATAAGACAAAGACACAGCACCTTACTAGTGCACGTCTGACTGGATATGAACTAACTTTGTTTGCTCCACACATTACCATCAAAAGATGTGCCACTCTGAACCCAGCCATGTTACTACCCCTCCCTTCGACGAGTAATGACACAGATGTACATGATTGTGTGTACAGAACGGAAGAGGAGGCGAAAGGACGGGTAGACCTGACTGATGTTCCCCTATCTGAACCCCAAGGGGAACTATATGTCGATGGCTCTTGTTTCAAACTACCAGATGGCACCA